>OZ010795.1:266414964-267664964 GCA_963932465.1 Maratus speciosus
CATGAGTATAAAATTAAAACGTACCCTGTAGGTCTACTCGTAGAAGCCATCTTAAACAAATCTCGAATATCAGTTCGTTTTGGAATAGTCTTTTCTCTTCATTTGATTAGGATATTATTTTTTATGATGTGAAGTTTTATACTTTCCGCATGGTTGAACGAACGACTGCACACAGAAGACCTGATAAATGTATTTGAGGTATCAGCTGCTTGATTTCAAATGATGTTGTTTGACTCGTGCACATCATAGTCATCTGAGCCAGCGTCTTTGGGAGCTGTTATGTTGATAACACACTGAATGATGGCATCAGCATTCAAAATTTCAACTGTCGGTTCATAAAAATCTTCTTCAACTCACGCCTTTATTTCTTCTCGATTCAGTTGTGTTTCCGAAAGTCGTACCGGATTATCCAGCATTCCGGACCTTAGAATGCCGGATTAGAGGATGTTTACTGTACTTGTAAAAATAATATAATGTATTTACAATAGATGAGGAACCATCTAATGCCTATAACGGATTTTTCTTCTTTCCTATGCAATTCCTACTTAGAAGATTTTATTGTATAGAATTTTTGAATTTCTAAGCCATAAAATGCGGATTAACGATATTAATGATTCTATTATAAAATATATTGATTTTTTAACGAATCTCTATTTGTATGTAAATATCTGAATAATTAATATTACCATTAATTTTTTTACACGACTTGGAGACTTGAAAATCTGAAAATTTTTATATAGAAAAACCTTCTAAGACGGAATCAAATAGGGGAGAAAAAAACTTCGTTATAGTTAACTTCCTTTTTTAGCACGTCCGTCGTCTCTAGCAAATGTATTATTATTTTTTTCAAACGGATTAATATATTCAATTTGCTAAGATATAAAAAAAAAAAAATCCGTTTAAAACAGGATTTCGTCATACACAGATTCTTCTCATAGGTTTTGTAATTCTGTATCCCCATCCATATAAATGTATAAATACTGTTCTTTAAAGAGAGTTTCAATTGTGGAATAATGGTAGCTTAAAAGTATATGTATTTTAAGCGAAACTGGGACCGGAACTTCGCTGGATTTTTAAAAATTCCTGACATTTGAAAGAATATCAAATGTGCTTCTGATATTCTTAATGGTGCATTTATTCATAAGTAATTCAAAGCCAAGTGATATTTATGTGAGAAAAAAAAATAAATCAATGTTTTTTTTATATATATTTTTTTCTCACATAAATATCACTTGGCTTTGAATGAATTATGATTAAATGCACCATTAGGAATATCAAAACTACATTTGATAGTCTTTCAAAAAGCTGGAATTTTCAAAAATCCAGCGAAGTCCTGGACCTCGACGATGCCGGATTTTCGAGATTATATTGTGCATTATTAATCAATCCTTTAAATTCTTTCTCTCCTGAATTTTATGATAACTTCTCATCCCATTCTTTGGTAATCCAGCACACAATTTGTCATATAGAACTTATTTTATAACTACTGGCGGCGGTGAATTGGGGAAGGCAGGGGGACAGTATCCCACACCCCATCGATTAAAGTATATTATACAGGGGTGACGGCAATACTACTTTGCACAAGGTTGGCGACGAATCGGTAGTTAGGATCAATAAGCACGTCAAATTGACTTGGCCTAAGATAAACTAGATCGGCCAAGGATAAACTAGAAATTTGGCGGCGGGGCTGTTTTTGGGATCAATAAAATCACGCCAAAGTGAATTGGCCTAGGATGAACTAAATCGGCCTAGGATAAACTAGTTCGGACCGAGGAATAGCAGGCTAAACTAGTTTATCCTATGAGCGTTAGGCCAAACTAGTTTGGCCTAGGAAAAACTAGTTTATCCTGTGGGCATTAGGATAAACTAGTTTGGCCTAGGAAAAACTAGTTTATCCTAAGGGCGTTAGGATAAACTAGTTTGGCCTAGGAAAAACTAGTTTATCCTATGCGCGTTAGGATAAACTAGTTTGGCCTAGGCCAATCTAGTTTGGCCTAAAATCGGGTTTGGCCGGTAACATATATATAAATAGTACAAAAACTATTTCAATTTTAAGACTTAAAGCACACACTTTTATTTTATCTAAAATAACGTCATTCGCATCCGCTTAAGAATTCCACATTTACGATTCACTCTTAAAAATCTACAGTAAAGCATGCATAAGGATGTCACTATCGTAAAATAATACACAAATGCAGCAAAAAGATATCGTTATTAAAAAAACTCAACAAAAAAACGGCTATCTAATAATTCATAGGCAATCATTTGTTTGTAACATTAATATAGACGATTTCAATCGTGACGTCAGTCATGACGTTTTGGTTGGAAACTCACTCCAAACAAACGGTTGCTATGTTGTATTTTCTATTTTGTTTGTGTGTTGCTGCTATATCTTATATCTATATCTCACATCTAAGTGTTTTAATACTTGGTATGTACATTTTCCACAATTTATATTTAAAAAGAAATGACGCATAGCAACCGTTTGTTTGGAGTCAGTTTCCAACCAAAACGTCATGACTGAGGTCACACTGAAAGCGTCTACAGATACTTAAAATTAAATATAATTTATGATAGCTACATGTTTCAACGAAATTATTCGTTTATATACTGTTCCACAATAGCACATATTTTATTTACATTTTCTTTCGAATGTTATGAGAAAATGGCAACAAAAAGATATAATTGCTATTTTTCAACTATTTTCCTTTTACTTTCTATATAAATGGAGTACTTGAGTTGCCAAAATTAAACAAGTGGTGCTAAAAACTACAAAAAAATTAATATTTCAAAAATAAATGGAGATACAGTTTTCAAACAAATTGCATTTAAAAATACTTTTTATTTCCAATACGACAGTATAAAAATTTAAAATGTGCAATGCTTAGAAATTAAAAAAATTGCAATAGAGCATTTAATCGCACAATGATACACCTGCTTTGTTTATTGCTGCCTTCTGTAAGCTAATGTTATTTTTATAAGCTAATGTTAGTTTTATAAATAAATTTATTACTCCAACTTCTTTTAATTCTCCCAAAAAATCATATTTTATTTGAAAAATAATTAGCTACATTCAATTTAAGTTCGAAGGGCAGTATTTTTATATAAAAATTTATATAATATTATTTAAAAAAATGCATTTATATGTAATGAAATTACATATAAATGTACTTTTTTTACATTTATACTATTATTTACATTTATAATATGTAATGAAAACATAAAGCTAAACCTAAAGTTTGTTTATTTAAATCTCATTGGACTGCTTTGGCAGGTAATAAAAATGGGAAATCTAAAATATGATTCGTATATAAGATAAAATGTGAAAAAAGGAAAATAATGTTTTCTGTATAGAGTATAAATTCTTTTTTTTTATAAATATTTTAGGTAATATTAAATTTAATTTCCACATTTGTACGCATAAAATAATATTTTATACTATTTTGTAAATGAATATTCTTAATATGGTCTAATACGTAAAAAATATAAAAATAGTTAAAATTATAAAAAAAAAAAAACAGTTAAAAGTACTCCTCTAAAATATATTTAAAAGTATAATCCATTAAAAATTAATTACCATGAATCGAAAGTTTTTTTTTTTTTTTTAACATGACACAAACACGTTTTTGAAAGAATTTTTATCATCTAAATATTCAATGTTTTTATTGTGCTTTATTTATTGCGCTTTATTGTAGAGACATTAGGAATTATAATCTGTTACATTTCCATAAAATTCTAATTAATATTCAAATTAATTTAATTTTCTAATTTCTTTCAAAATAGAAGTAATTTTCAGAAAAAAATTTACATTGTATTAAATATTTGTAAAATTGGAAATAATAAATTTTATTACTTCATTTGTATTTATGATTTTTTTTTCATAAAATTATGTAAATGCATATTTTTAATCCATTCTAATTAGTAAATTATCTGAAAAATATTTTTATAATTTATTCCGCTATAAACTAAATGATATGTACAAGAAAAGTAATTTCTTCGTAAAATGATCCGAACACATTCTTGAATAGAATATTATTAGATAAAAATGCAAACATTTTGAGCATTTTTTATGTAACAAACATTGGGAAAAAGGAAGTATTAAGTCTTAAGTTTCCACTAAAATCTTTTTCATTTAAAATTCTCATTTCATTTAGAATACAAGTAATTTACAGAAAAAGCCGCATAGTGTCTTAAAATTTTGTAAAAAAAAAAAAAAAAAAAAAAAAAAAAAAAAAAAAAAAAGTATTTTTCTTGAAGATATATATATATATATATATATTTGTATATAGTAAAACCACTAAAATTTATTTTTAAGTACATTCTATTAAAAATCAACTACCATATGTTGCAAAAATAATGATTTTCGTAAAATGAACCAAGCACATCCTTGAATCAAACATATAACAATCATAACCAAAGATTTGCCTTTTATTTATTTAAGTAATATTGGGAAAAGAACGTATAATGGCTTACGTTTTAATAAAAATATAATTAATAAACCACTTAATTTGCTGTTCTCATTTCATCTTTCTTACAAATAATTTACTGAAAAAAAACATGAAATCTTCAAACTTATAAAATTAAAAATATAAAATTTTTTTTCCTCATTTCTATTTATGATTTTTTTTCAAACAATTTTGTAAACATATATTTTGAATGTGTTACATTACGAAAAACTTCTAAAAAGTTTTTCAAAATTATTCTGTTGATCATGAACTACCTCGTAATGAAAAATTATGTTATTTGTAACATGACCCAAACACATTCTTAAATACACCTTATGACGTAAGTATTCAAGGTCTCAATTGAGATTTTTTTGCACAAGAAACATCAAAGAAAAAGTATAATGTCTTACATTTATGTTTGATCTATTTAATATAAAATGTAATTTAATTTCTACCTTCGTTTAGTGAATTAATAAATTACAGAGAAAAATATATGATGTCTTAAAATTTCGAAAACATATAAAATATTGAATATTGTATCCAGATTTGGAATTGTGAAAGTAATTTTTTCAGATGATTTTTTATTGAATTTTTTATTGAATATTTTTTATTGTTGCCACTCCCCTATATAACATATAAATAAAACTATCACGAAAATCTCATTTATTGTGAAGTCAATACTCACAAGGGAACCACCAAACATGATGCTCTGCACAGTTTTTGAGGATTTTAAAGTATATTGTAGGGGTCACAGCCCTAATTATTCTCGTGAATGTTTTTCTTCAAATGGAGCTTAGCTTTAGAGAAATTGGGGGTCAAAGTTCCAGTCAATTATACATATATATAATGTAAGAAAAACTGTGATAGATAACACAATATATATAAATGTAAACAATAACTGTAAGTTTTAAAAATATGAGATAACTACATATAAATTAATAAATAAGTTTAATAAGATACATTTTCATAAAGAAATCAAAAATATAAATATAATTTGTTAGGAAATTATCGAAAATTTTAAAGGTGCCGAATTTGTAATTCAGTGTAAAACGTGTAATATGTCAAAAAGTAATATTAATAAACAAAAGAAAAAAAGGTACACGCTGGTTTCAAACCCGCCATCTACGGTATAGTGCACTCGCATGCTACTTCCACGCTACAAAGACCACGTTCAGAAGAGAAAATTACTAGGTATTTAAAACCTATGCTGAAATTTAACACCTAGTTTTACAAAAAAGCCTAGTTTTACTAAACTTGTTTTACTACTAGTTTACTAAAGCCCAGTTTGAAACCTTTCACCAAAATAATTAGTGGTATGATCCCTTCAACATACAGTAAAATCATCAAAATCTGTACGCATAATGTTTGGTGGTCCTATTATCAACGTAATCATTAAAATAGCTAATTAAAATAATATGATGCTTTAATTCATATAATAATCTTAGAATCAAGGCTTTGGGATTATTTTTTGAATGCGATTAATAATTTGCACAATACTGTACATTTTTAGTGCATTCTATAATGTTAAAACTCTAAAAATATTTTTAAACATTGCTGTGTTTCAGATTACCTATGATGTACCCAATTTTTTTTTTTTTTTTTTTTTTTTTTTTCTTTAATATGACTGAAACACATTGTTGAATCAAACATTAAAATTCAAATATTCAAAGTTTAAATGGGTTAATTTTTAGAAGAAACATCAGGAGAAAGACAGAATAATATATTATATTATAAATAAAGTACAATTAACATGTCATTTAATTTATTTTCTCATTTGATTTTGAAGGCAAAAATTTTACAGAAAAATTGTATAATGTCACCAAAACATCTAAACTAAAAATATTGAATTTCCTTTCCTTATATATGTTACCGGCCAAACCCGATTTTAGGCCAAACTAGATTGGCCTAGTTTATCCTAACGCGCATCGGATAAACAAGTTTGTCCTAGGCCAAACTAGTTTATCCTAACGCCCATAGATTAAACTAGTTTTTCCTAGGTCAAACTAGTTTATCCTGACGCCCATAGGATAAACTAGTTTTTCCTAGGCCAAACTAGTTTGGTCTAATGCTCATAGGATAAACTAGTTCAGCCTGCAATTCATTAGGCTGAACTAGTTTATACTAGGCCGATCTAGTTTATCCTAGGCCAATTCAATTTGGCGTGATTTTATTGATACCAAAGACCGCTTCTGTGCCAACCTTCTAGTTTATCCTAGGTCAATCTACTTTATCCTACGCCAATTCAAACGCAAATTAAATTTCTCAAAAATGAGTCAAGTTCACGCTCAAATTCAAAATTTTTCAAACGAATACTCTGAACTCAAACATATCTATGGAATTTAGCAAAGTTCACTAAAAACTCGTTTTTTTAAAAATATATAATAGAACTTTAGCATCCAAATTTACAAAATTTTGTGAGATAGTATTTTGGTTATTCTATGTAAAGCGTGTCTTTACGGGCACGCTTAAATTTTCTTCCCGACACTCGGTCCGCGCTTGGTTTGGGGATTACTTTATTCGAGAAATTCGATATGTGATGGGGTGGGACTCAATTTTTCCGGCTTAAGTCGGGACTGGACTGCATTCTTCTTGAGGTCTGCACAGGCGGAAATTTTCAGTCCAATTTCCAAACCAGCTTATGAGAAAATCATTTGGACCGGCAGGATCACTGGTCTGTTCAGTAAAAATATCAGTAACATTTGGTCCGGCCCAACTTTTTCTTTTTTATTTTAAAAAGACATATTTTTAAATGGCTATTATTCTACAATTAAAATTTGTATATTTATTATTAGTTTTCATTTTTTTAAGATGAATAGATGCATTTTTAGGTAATAAAATTAAAGTACGGTATAACCTGAGAAAAATAAACTGTCTATGACGGAATCCATGCTTAACATAAAGGGAAAAAAAATGTTGATCTATATAAAATGAGGATATTAATACAATAAACAACCTCTAATTCGTCAAGATCGGGACTTGCAGCATCCCGGATTACGAAATTTTCCAGATTACAGGATGAATGTCGAGACAGTTTTGAATTGAAGGGGTGGCCTGGGGAGACATCCCCCCCCCCCCCGCAGCAATGAAATGCCCCCACCTGGAAGATTTGCTAAATTCTGTTCTCAATGGTCAAAAAGTGCAATTTCCCCCACTGAACTCTATAATGTCCCCTCCGGAGTCACAGAAATCCCTCCCGGAGAAAAATGTCTGAATTCAACACTGGTCGGGAAAAACGTGTAGAAGTTTGAATTTAACAGAAAAGGCCAGTAAAGCATGTTTTTTATTTTTTAAACAGATTGAATAGAATATTAAAAATACTCAATAATGTAAGTTTTGTACAACATATGTGCATGAGTATAAAATTAAAACGTACCCTGTAGGCCTACTCGTAGAAGCCATCTTAAACAAATCTCGAATATCAGTTCGTTTTGGAATAGTCTTTTCTCTTCATTTGATTAGGATATTATTTTTTATGATGTGAAGTTTTATACTTTCCGCATGGTTGAACGAACGACTGCACACAGAAGACCTGATAAATGTATTTGAGGTATCAGCTGCTTGATTTCAAATGATGTTGTTTGACTCGTGCACATCATAGTCATCTGAGCCAGCGTCTTTGGGAGCTGTTATGTTGATAACACACTGAATGATGGCATCAGCATTCAAAATTTCAACTGTCGGTTCATAAAAATCTTCTTCAACTCACGCCTTTATTTCTTCTCGATTCAGTTGTGTTTCCGAAAGTCGTACCGGATTATCCAGCATTCCGGACCTTAGAATGCCGGATTAGAGGATGTTTACTGTACTTGTAAAAATAATATAATGTATTTACAATAGATGAGGAACCATCTAATGCCTATAACGGATTTTTCTTCTTTCCTATGCAATTCCTACTTAGAAGATTTTATTGTATAGAATTTTTGAATTTCTAAGCCATAAAATGCGGATTAACGATATTAATGATTCTATTATAAAATATATTGATTTTTTAACGAATCTCTATTTGTATGTAAATATCTGAATAATTAATATTACCATTAATTTTTTTACACGACTTGGAGACTTGAAAATCTGAAAATTTTTATATAGAAAAACCTTCTAAGACGGAATCAAATAGGGGAGAAAAAAACTTCGTTATAGTTAACTTCCTTTTTTAGCACGTCCGTCGTCTCTAGCAAATGTATTATTATTTTTTTCAAACGGATTTATATATTCAATTTGCTAAGATAAAAAAAAAAATCCGTTTAAAACAGGATTTCGTCATACACAGATTCTTCTCATAGGTTTTGTAATTCTGTATCCCCATCCATATAAATGTATAAATACTGTTCTTTAAAGAGAGTTTCAATTGTGGAATAATGGTAGCTTAAAAGTATATGTATTTTAAGCGAAACTGGGACCGGAACTTCGCTGGATTTTTAAAAATTCCTGACATTTGAAAGAATATCAAATGTGCTTCTGATATTCTTAATGGTGCATTTATTCATAAGTAATTCAAAGCCAAGTGATATTTATGTGAGAAAAAAAAATAAATCAATGTTTTTTTTTATACATTTTTTTTTTCTCACATAAATATCACTTGGCTTTGAATGAATTATGATTAAATGCACCATTAGGAATATCAAAACTACATTTGATATTCTTTCAAAAAGCTGGAATTTTCAAAAATCCAGCGAAGTCCTGGACCTCGACGATGCCGGATTTTCGAGATTATATTGTGCATTATTAATCAATCCTTTAAATTCTTTCTCTCCTGAATTTTATGATAACTTCTCATCCCATTCTTTGGTAATCCAGCACGCAATTTGTCATATAGAACTTATTTTATAACTACTGGCGGCGGTGAATTGGGGAAGGCAGGGGGACAGTATCCCACACCCCATCGATTAAAGTATATTATACAGGGGTGACGGCAATACTACTTTGCACAAGGTTGGCGACGAATCGGTAGTTAGGATCAATAAGCACGTCAAATTGACTTGGCCTAAGATAAACTAGATCGGCCAAGGATAAACTAGAAAGTTGGCGGCGGGGCAGTTTTTGGGATCAATAAAATCACGCCAAAGTGAATTGGCCTAGGAGGAACTAAATCGGCCTAGGATAAACTAGTTCGGACCGATGAATAGCAGGCTAAACTAGTTTATCCTATGAGCGTTAGGCCAAACTAGTTTGGCCTAGGAAAAACTAGTTTATCCTGTGGGCGTTAGGATAAACTAGTTTGGCCTAGGAAAAACTAGTTTATCCTAAGGGCGTTAGGATAAACTAGTTTGGCCTAGGAAAAACTAGTTTATCCTATGCGCGTTAGGATAAACTAGTTTGGCCTAGGCCAATCTAGTTTGGCCTAAATTCGGGTTTGGCCGGTAACATATATATAAATAGTACAAAACCTATTTCAATTTTAAGACTTAAAGCACACACTTTTATTTTATCTAAAATAACGTCATTCGCATCCGCTTAAGAATTCCACATTTACGATTCACTCTTAAAAATCTACAGTAAAGCATGCATAAGGATGTCACTATCGTAAAATAATACACAAATGCAGCAAAAAGATATCGTTATTAAAGAAACTCAACAAAAAAACGGCTATCTAATAATTCATAGGCAATAATTTGTTTGTAACATTAATATAGACGATTTCAATCGTGACGTCAGTCATGACGTTTTGGTTGGAAACTCACTCCAAACAAACGGTTGCTACGTTGTATTATCTATTTGGTTTGTGTGTTGCAGCTATATCTTATATCTATATCTCACATCTAAGTGTTTTAATACTTGGTATGTACATTTTCCACAATTTATATTTAAAAAGAAATGATGCATAGCAACCGTTTGTTTGAAGTCAGTTTCCAACCAAAACGTCATGACTGAGGTCACACTGAAAGCGTCTACAGATACTTAAAATTAAATATAATTTATAATAGCTACATGTTTTAACGAAATTATTCGTTTATATATTGTTCCAAAATAGCACATATTTTATTTACATTTTCTTTCGATTGTTATGAGAAAATGGCAACAAAAAGATATAATTGCTATTTTTCAACTATTTTCCTTTTACTTTCTATATAAATGGAGTACTTGAGTTGCCAAAATTAAACAAGTGGTGCTAAAAACTACAAAAAAATTAATATTTCAAAAATAAATGGAGATACAGTTTTCAAACAAATTGCATTTAAAAATACTTTTTATTTCCACTACGACAGTATAAAAATTTAAAATGTGCAATGCTTAGAAATTAAAAAAATTGCAATAGAGCACTTAATCGCGCAATGATACATCTGCTTTGTTTATTGCTGCCTTCTGTAAGCTAATGTTATTTTTATAAGCTAATGTTAGTTTTATAAATAAATTTATTACTCCAACTTCTTTTAATTCTCCCAAAAAATCATATTTTATTTGAAAAATAATTAGCTACATTCAATTTAAGTTCGAAGGGCAGTTTTTTTATATAAAAATATAAATAATATTATTTAAAAAAATGCATTTATATGTAATGAAATTACATATAAATGTACTTTTTTTACATTTATACTATTATTTACATTTATAATATGTAATGAAAACATAAAGCTAAGCCTAAAGTTTGTTTATTTAAATCTCATTGGACTGCTTTGGCAGGTAATAAAAATGGGAAATCTAAAATATGATTCGTATATAAGATAAAATGTGAAAAAAGGAAAATAATGTTTTCTGTATAGAGTATAAATTCTTATTTTTTTATAAATATTTTAGGTAATATTAAATTTAATTTCCACATTTGTACGCATAAAATTATATTTTATACTATTTTGTAAATGAATATTCTTAATATGGTCTAATACGTAAAAAATATAAAAATAGTTAAAATTATAAAAAAAAAACAGTTAAAAGTACTCCTCTAAAAAATATTTAAAAGTATAATCCATTAAAAATTAATTACCATGAATCGAAAGGTTCTTTTTTTTTTAACATGACACAAACACGTTTGTGAAAGAATCTTTATCATCTAAATATTCAATGTTTTTATTGTGCTTTATTTATTGCGCTTTATTGTAGAGACATTAGGAATTATAATCTGTTACATTTCCATAAAATTCTAATTAATATTCAAATTAATTTAATTTTCTCATTTCTTTCAAAATAGAAGTAATTTACAGAAAAAAATTTACATTGTATTAAATATTTGTAAAATTGGAAATAATAAATTTTATTACTTCATTTGTATTTATGATTTTTTTTTTCATAAAATTATGTAAATGCATATTTTTAATCCATTCTATTTAGTAAATTATCTGAAAAATATTTTTATAATTTATTCTGCTAAAAACTAAATGATATGTACAAGAAAAGTAATTTCTTCGTAAAATGATCCGAACACATTCTTGAATAGAATATTATTAGATAAAAATGCAAACATTTTGAGCATTTTTTATATAACAAACATTGGGAAAAAGGAAGTATTAAGTCTTAAGTTTCCACTAAAATCTTTTTCATTTAAAATTCTCATTTCATTTAGAATACAAGTAATTTACAGAAAAAGCCGCATAGTGTCTTAAAATTTTGTAAAAAGTATTTCTCTTGAAGATATATATATATATATATATATATATATATATTTTTGTATATAGTAAAACCACTAAAATTTATTTTTAAATACATTCTATTTAAAATCAACTACCATATGTTGCAAAAATAATGATTTTCGTAAAATGAACCGAACACATCCTTGAATCAAACATATAACAATCATAACGAAAGATTTGCCTTTTATTTATTTAAGTAATATTGGGAAAAGAACGTATAATGGCTTACGTTTTAATAAAAATATAATTAATAAACCACTTAATTTGCTGTTCTCATTTCATCTTTCTTACAAATAATTTACTGAAAAAAAACATGGAATCTTCAAACTTATAAAATTAAAAATATAAAAAAATTTTTCCTCATTTCTATTTATGATTTTTTTTCAAACAATTTTGTAAACATATATTTTGAATGTGTTACATTACGTAAAACTTCTAAAAAGTTTTTCAAAATTATTCTGTTAATCATGAACTACCTCGTAATGAAAAATTATGTTATTTGTAACATGACCCAAACACATTCTTAAATACACCTTATGACGTAAGTATTCAAGGTCTCAATTGAGCTTTTTTTTGGCACAAGAAACATCAAAGAAAAAGTATAATGTCTTACATTTATATTTGATCTATTTAATATAAAATGTAATTTAATTTCTAACTTCGTTTAGTGAATTAATAAATTACAGAGAAAAATATATGATGTCTTAAAATTTCGAAAACATATAAAATATTGAATATTGTATCCAGATTTGGAATTGTGAAAGTAATTTTTTCAGATGATTTTTTATTGAATTTTTTATTGAATATTTTTTATTGTTGCCACTCCCCTATAGAACATATAAACAAAACTATCACGAATATCTCATTTATAGTGAAGTCAATACTCACAAGGGAACCACCAAACATGATGCTCTGCACAGTTTTTGAGGATTTTAAAGTATATTGTAGGGGTCATAGCCCTAATTATTCTCGTGAATGTTTTTCTTCAGATGGAGCTTAGCTTTAGAGAAATTGGGGGTCAAAGTTCCAGTCAATTATACATATATATAATGTAAGAATAACTGTGATAGATAACAAAATATATATAAATGTAAACAATAACTGTAAGTTTTAAAAATATGAGATAACTACATATAAATTAATAAATAAGTTTAATAAGATACATTTTCATAAAGAAATCAAAAATATAAATATAATTTGTTAGGAAATCATCGAAAATTTTAAAGGTGCCGAATTTGTAATTCAGTGTAAAACGTGTAATATGTCAAAAAGTAATATTAATAAACAAAAGAAAAAAAGGTACACGCTGGTTTCAAACCCGCCATCTACGGTATAGTGCACTCGCATGCTACTTCCACGCTACAAAGACCACGTTCAGAAGAGAAAATTACTAGGTATTTAAAACCTATGCTGAAATTTAACACCTAGTTTTACAAAAAAGCCTAGTTTTACTAAACTCGTTTTACTACTAGTTTACTAAATCCCAGTTTGAAACCTTTCACCAAAATAATTAGTGGTATGATCCCTTCAACATACAGTAAAATCATCAAAATCTGTACGCAAAATGTTTGGTGACCCTATTATCATCGTAATCATTTAAATAGCTATTTAAAATAATATAATGCTTTAATTCATATAATAATCTTAGAATCAAGGCTTTGGGATTATTTTTTGAATGCGATTAATAATTTGCACAATACTGTACATTTTTAATGCATTCTATAATGTTAAAACTCTAAAAATATTTTTAAACATTGCTCTGTTTCAGATTACCTATCATGTACCCAATTTTTTTTTTTTTTTTTTTTTTTTTCTTTAATATGACTGAAACACATTCTTGAATCAAACATTAAAATTCAAATATTCAAAGTTTAAATGGGTTAATTTTTAGAAGAAACATCAGGAGAAAGACAGAATAATATATTATGTTATAAATAAAGTACAATTAACATGTCATTTAATTTATTTTCTCATTTGATTTTGAAGGCAAAAATTTTACAGAAAAAATGTATAATGTCACCAAAACATCTAAACTAAAAATATTGAATTTCCTTTCCTTATATATGTTACCGGCCAAACCCGATTTTAGGCCAAACTAGATTGGCCTAGTTTATCCTAACGCGCATCGGATAAACAAGTTTGTCCTAGGCCAAACTAGTTTATCCTAACGCCCATAGATTAAACTAGTTTTTCCTAGGTCAAACTAGTTTATCCTGACGCCCATAGGATAAACTAGTTTTTCCTAGGCCAAACTAGTTTGGTCTAATGCTCATAGGATAAACTAGTTTAGCTTGCAATTCATTAGGCTGAACTAGTTTATACTAGGCCGATCTAGTTTATCCTAGGCCAATTCAATTTGGCGTGATTTTATTGATACCAAAGACCGCTTCTGTGCCAACCTTCTAGTTTATCCTAGGTCAATCTACTTTATCCTACGCCAATTCAAACGCAAATTAAATTTCTCAAAAATGAGTCAAGTTCACGCTCAAATTCAAAATTTTTCAAACGAATACTCTGAACTCAAACATATCTATGGAATTTTGCAAAGTTCACTAAAAACTCGTTTTTTTAAAAGTATATAATAGAACTTTAGCATCCAAATTTACAAAATTTTGTGAGATAGTATTTTGGTTATTCTATGTAAAGCGTGTCTTTACGGGCACGCTTAAATTTTCTTCCCGACACTCGGCCCGCGCTTGGTTTGGGGATTACTATTTTCGAGAAGTTCGAACTGTGATGGACCGGAACTCAGTTTTTTTTTCGGCTTAAGTCGGGACTGGTCTGCATTCTTCTTAAGTTTTGCACAGGCAGAAATTTTCAGTCCCAATTTCCAACCCAGCTCATATGAAAATCATTTGGACCGGCAGGATCTCTGGTCTGTTCAGTAAAAATATCAGTAACATTCGGCCCGGCCCAACTTTTTTTTTTTTTTTAATGCACGTATTTTTAAATGGATATTATTCCACAATTAAAATTAATATATTTATTATTATTATTATTTTTTTTTTAGGATGACTAGATGCATTTTTATGTATTAAAATTAAAGTATGGTATAACCTGAAAAAGATAACCTGTCTATGACGGAATCCTGTGTTTAACAAAAAAAAAAAAATATATCTATGATGATCTATGTAAAATCTATCTGATCTATGTGTGTGAGAATATTAGTACAATAAACATCCTCTAATTCGGCATGTTCGGGACTTTCCCCATGCCGGATTACGAAATCTTCCGGATTACAGTATGAATGTCGGGAAAAACGTGTAGAAGTTAGAATTAAACAGAAAATGCCATTAAAGCGTGTTTTTTATTCTTTAAACAGCTTTAATAGAATATTAAAAACACTCAATAATGTAAGCTTTGTACAACATATGTACATGAGTATAAAATGAAAACGTGCACTGTAGGGCTACTCATAGAAGCCATCTTAAACCGACCTCGAATATCAGTTCTTTTTGTAGTAGTATTTTCTCTTCATTTTATTAGGATGTTATTTTTTATTTTATTATGTAAAGTTTAATATTTTTCGCATGGTTGAACGAACGGCTGCGTACAGGAAACCTGATAAATGTATTCGAGGTCTGAGCTGCTTGTTTTCAACCGATGTTGTTTGACTCGTGCACATCATATTCATCTGAGCCAACGTCTTTGGTGGCTGTTAGGTTAATAACACTCTGAATGATGGCCTCATCAATCAAAATTTCATCTGTCGGTTCATCAAAATCTTCTTCAACTCACTCCTTTATTACATCTCGATTCAGTTGTGTTTCCGAATGTCGTGCCGGATTATCCAGCATAGGGGACCTTCGGATGTCGGATTAGAGGATATTTACTGTACTTGTAAAAATAATATAATGCATTTACAATAGATGAGGAACCATCTAATGCCTATAACGGATTTTTCTTTTTTCCTATGCAATTCCGACTTAGAAGATTTTATTGTGCAAAATTTTTAAATTTCTCAGCCATAAAATGTGCATTAACGATATTAATGATTCTATTGTAAACTATTTTGATTTTTTAAAGAATCTCTATTTGTATGTAAATATCTGTATAATTACTAATACCATTAATTTTTTTACACAGCTTTGAGACTTGAAAATCTGAAAATTTTTTACATACACCTTCTAAGACAGAATCGCATACGAGATAAAAAAAATACTTCGTGATATTTAACTTCCTTTTTTAGCAGTCCATCGTCTCAAGTAAATGTATTATGATGTTTTGAAACGGATTATTATATCCAATTTGCACCGATAAAAAAAAATCCGTTTAAAACCCTATTCCGTCATACACAAATTCTTCTAATAGATTTTGAAGTTCTGTATCCCGATCTGTATAAATATATATGTACTGTTTTTAAGCGAGTTTTAATTGTGGGATAATAGTAGCTTAAAAATATATGTATTTTGGTGAAACTGGGACCGGGACTTCGCCGGATTTTTAAAAATTCCAGATTTTTAAAAGAATATCAAATGTACTTCTGCTATTCTTAATAGTGCATTTATTCATAATTAATTCAAAGCCAAGTGATATTTATGTGAGAAAAAATATAAATATAAAATAATCAATGTTTTTTTAATATTTATTTTTTTTTCTCACATAAATATCACTTGGCTTTGAATTAATTAGGAATAAATGCACCATTGGAAATATCAAAAGTACATTTGATATTCTTTCAGAAATCTGGAGCTTTCAAAAATCCGGTGAATTCCCGGTCTCTTCGATGCCGGACTTTAGAGATTATGCTGATCATTATTAAACAATCCTCTAAATTCTTTCTTTCCTAAATTTTATAATAACCTCTCATCCTATTCTTTGGTCCCCCAACACACAATTTGTCATATGAAACATATTTTGTAACTACCGGCTGCGGTAAAATCGGAAAAGGCAGGGGTACAGTTTCCCACTCCCCATCGATTAAAATATATTATACAGAGGTGACGGCAATACTACTTTGCACAAGGTTGGTAACAGAACGATAGTTGGGATCAATAAAATTACGTCAAATTGCATTGACCTAGGATAAACTAGATCGGCCTAGTATTCACTAGAATGTTGGCGGCGGGGCGATCTTCGGGATCAATAAAATTATGCCAAATTGAATTGTCCTAGGATAAACTAGATCGGACTAGGATAACTAGTTCTGCCCAATGAATAGCAGGCTAAACTAGTTTATCCTATGAGCGTTAGGCCAAACTTGTTTGACCTAGGAAAAACTAGTTTGTCCTGTGGGCGTTAGGATAAACTAGTTTGGCCTAGGACAAAATAGTTTATCCTATGGGCGTTAGGATAAACTAGTTTGGCCTAGGAAAAAATAGTTTGTCCTATGCGCGTTAGGATAAACTAGTTTGGCCTAGGCCAATCTAGTTTGGCCTAAAATCGGGTTTGGCCGGTAATATATATTAAATATTTTTTGAAAGAATTTTTAAATAAATACTTTTAATGTTTTCTTTTACGTAAATTGTCTAAAAATATTTAATGAAATATGTATTTTTTAAATTAACTACCATGAACCAAAAAAAGTATTGTTATTTTGAAAGATGACCTGAACACAAAATGAAAACTTTTTTGCATAACTATTCAAAGCGTTCACTGTAATTTATTTCCATTCGAACCAGTAGAAAAAATAAAGTATTACATTTCCATTAAAATTAATTAACATATGATTTAATTTATGTTTCTATTTTTTTTTTTTTTTTTTAGAATATAAGTAATTCACAGAAAAAATGTGTGTTGTCTTATTGTAAAATAAGAAATATTAAATTTTACTTCCTTATTTGCATTCAAGAATTTTTTTTTTTTCAGACGATTGTGTAAATGTATATTTTTAATATATTCTATTGAGTAAAATATGTGTAATGTACTTTAAAAAATTCTTCTTTTAAAACCTAACTACTTTGTACTGAAAAAGTAATGTTTTTAGTAAAATTATGCAAACACATTTTTGAATAAAATATCGTGACATAAATATGCAAAAATTTCATTGAGCTTTATTAGAAGAAATTGTTAGAAAAGATATTATAAGAAACATTAACATAAGAAAATTATTATAAGAAACATTAATAATGTGAGAATTCGACGACATCTCACATTGAAACTCTCAATTTACAAGGCAAAAGCCAGCATAGGGAAGCTAATGTATTTTCACCTAGCCTCCAAATTTCTTCAGAGTCCTAGAAAATGTCGCTAGAGATGAAACAAATACCTCAATTTCTATCAATCTTCGCAGATGACACTAGGGTGAAAGGAACTCTTTTATCTAGCGAGAGAAATATTCTTTTGATGCTCACGAGGGCCTCGTTCCCGTGGGAAAGTAGAAAGTGAAACCAGAGATGAAACCGGACCGAAAGTTCCTGACTGTAGCCTATAGAGAAAGGGCTGGCCTATGAGATCATGGCCCACGGATGGTGAGTGGCTAATGGGAGTGGCTTTGGTCCTAGACGGAAAAACGAAACTGATAAAAGAGGATGCGAGAGCATTCTCGGGAGCTTAATTTTCCCTTCTGTTGAAGTTGAGACTTCAAGGTGTTTCTGGCCGTGCAGAGTGGAAATCTCTCACGGGTCGACGGCTTCGGGGTATACTCCGAAGCACAGAAAAGCGAAAGCCAGGTGTGGCTGTTAAGATATCTCCATCACGGAGTTGAAGATCGGAGGTTCCTAAACCTAAACACCTACAAAAGTGCGACATTCCTGTCGAGCATCGCGAACTCTATCTTCGAAAATAGTGGGCATTGAATAAGTACGAGACTGACTACACTGAAAGCGATCTATTATTCGAGGACTGGACTCGATTCTATAAATATATTATTGTCAGCTGAACTCGAACCCTTATATGAAAAATGTTGTAATTATGAATTATTTAATCAAGAAATTCTTATTTAATTGTTTGTGAAACAATAAAATATTTTTTCGATATTGATAAGACCAGGCCGTTGAAGTTGCCCGCTACCACACCCCCTTACGACATCGGCTCCGTTACAATAATATAAGAACTTTATTATATGAAACATAATAAGAAATTTATTATAAGAAACATTAGAAAAGATAAAAGTTAATGAGTTATGACCACAATAAAATCTAATTAATTTATCATTCTATTTTCTTTTAGAAAACATTTAATTAAAAAAAAAAAATTGAATTTAAAATTTTTTAAGTACAGAAATATTAAATTTTATTTCCTCATCTCTCTTTAAAATATATTTTTAATGTATTATAACCGCTAAAATTTATTTTCAAAATATTTTCTGTTAAAAATGAACTATCTTGTGTCGAAAAATAGCATTTTTGTAACAGGAACCGAACACAGCCTTGAATAAAAAATTATGACATAAATATTCAAAGTTTTTATTGAAATTTATTTATATAAGTAACACTAGGGAAAAAATATTGTATAATACATTATATTTCAACAAAAATATGATAAATTTATCATTCAGTTTAATTTTCGCATTTAATTTATAAAGGTAATTTTACAGAAAAAAATATATCTTCACTTTTGTAAAATTAAAAACATTAAATTTTATTTCTTCATTTGTATGCATGATTTTTTTTTTCGGACAATTTTGGAATGAGTGTTTCAACAAATATTGGATAAAATGAAATTTTTCGAAATGTCAGAAGAGCATTTTTTTCTTTCAGAAAAGTAAAAATAATTCTAATTCAATATTAAATGTTGCTTAACTAGTTTTGAAAAGTCTCCATTAAATGTATTTGGCTGAAATGAATGTAGCATTTAATTAATTTTCATATAGTTAGATAAAAAATATATAAGATAGTATTATAGTTTGATTAGGAAACTATTTGCAAAATTAATTTAGAATTGAAGTTTCTAAAACATTACCTTTTTCCAAGAATCCCTTATATGAATTATTTTACTTGAACACCATTATGCTTATAAAAACACTTATTACAAGATATTTGGAAAAAATCTGAAATTATGTTTTGTAGACAAATAATACAATACATATAAAATCACTCTACCTTTTAAATAAGAATGTGCTTTAAAGGAATACTTTTCTTCTAAATATCGATGCTTTTGAATGAAATAAAATAAAATACATGATTTTTATATTTTTAAGTATTTTTTTGCATTATACAATAGGGTGGATCGAAAAATCAAAATTTGGATAATCGAATCGGCGCGGTGTGCAAAAGTTGCATTTTATGTATACTAGTTTACCTGTGTTTTTTTATTTAAATCCATTCATATCTTCTGGTGCCACAAGTGCCCCAAATGTAGTTAAAAATTGAATTTTTTATGAAAAGTTGCATATTTTTTGTTTTTTAACTTTTTTAATTAAATTACATTTGGGGCGGGGTACGATAGTTGTCTTTAAAGCATACAAGCATACAATTCGAAATATTTCTTCCGGTGTCCCAAGGCACTTAAGTATTTACCGAAAGTCGATTTTTATGCAAATTTTGAACAAAAAAATATAATTAAAAATAAGAGTTAAAGAATTATTTGTATAGCGTAAAAATTACTCTTTAAATAGGCTGAAAAATTGTTTACCGTTTATTATTAAATGAATAAAACTATTTTTTATACTATATAGAAAAGACTACACAAAAACATGGTTTGAGTAAATCCGGGTTTTTTCGAAAAAACTCAGCCCACTGGGATCACTTGTCAAAAACACGGGTTTTTCTGAGTTTTTACTGAAAACCCCCATTTTTTTCAGGTTTTATTGAGTTCTTTTAGAGAACTCTTTAAACTTCTAATTTTCTTATGCATAATACCTAAATTCTTCATTTATCAGTAAAACCTGAGTATAGTTTTGCATTAAGTATGAATTAGGAATAAATATACAAAAAGACAAAAAAATCAAGTTAATATAAAAGGTAAATTTGTATCTCATCGGACTAGTTTGCTGCACTAAGGATATATTAAGCCACCTGCAACTGGATTTCTTTATATAATTCTTACCTTAACCCTGCTTGTTCTATTCGCATTTAGTATGCAAATTTAAAGCGCTATTTAAAGAAATATAGAGATAAGTTTAAAGAAAAAACTATATTTACATAGAGATAACAAATCGCACTCATTAAACAATGTCAAAAAATGTGTAGAAAATATTTTTTACTATCATTTTTCATTTTATAAGCAATTGAAAAGTGTTTTTGGTCATATAGACCCGAAAAGAACAGCAGGGTTAAGTTAAACAGGCTTAATTTATACAGTTTCTTTCATTCACTTAATCAGAAATCCGTTGAAGACAAAACAACAACATTTATATATATATTTTTTTTTTTTTTTTTTTTGTTGTTGAAAAAAATGGGATTCATAATACTTTGAGAATTTTAGCAACATTTGCTACATATATGTTGGGGTAGTATTAAATGTTAAATCAAATTGCTACAGAAGTCAGTAGTGCCATCTTTAGGCATGCATTTAAAGATTTTGTATTCATTTTAGATTACAGGCATGAAAATCTTCTTTTGTTCCAGCTAATTTCGTTTTTGGTCATTTCATCTCTGCTTAGAAATTTCTTTAAAACTGGTTCTTTTGAAATATGCTTAAACTGGCATTCATCATATAGGGGAGACTAGGGAGAGTTGACCCACTTTTTACAAAATTATTTTTTATTTTTTTAAATATTGAACGTAGTATAAATTTTTATATATCACATTATTCGTTATACAACCAGTTATCAAAATCAAATTGCTACGTGAGCGTAATACATAAGAAATTTGAAAAACGATGGATTTTAATCAAGAGAAAAAAACTGGTCAAGGATCCCCACGTATGGGAGGGTTGATCCACTATATGAGAGGCTTGACCCACTTGGTTTTATATTGAAATATTTGTGAAGAGAAATAAAATCAGTTAAAAAAATTCAAAAAAACTTTATGCTACATTCTTTAATTATTATAAAAACATATTTTTGATATAATGATGCTTAAACAAACCTGTTTAGACGCAGTCACGAGTCAGAGGAGAAAATTTTTGTTTTGTACAGGATTTTGTCTGAGCAGGCATAATTGTACAGCAGGGAAAACGAAATTTTAACATTTAAGACAGTATTTCGATGGAGACAGTGTCTGTTTTCACAGGGTTTCATGCATTATTATGTCCGGATTTAGTAGCCACTGTTTTTTTGTAGTCAACCTTTTTTTTGTCTCCTTGTCCTACTTTTTGCGACATTCGACGTGACAAATCTAGCTGTCACATAGTTTGGCTTCATCTCACTCTATTCATCATGTTGAAATTTGTCTACATATTTTACTAAAGTTTTTCTATCAATTCTATGTCCTTTTGCAGCCGCATGAATACTTAACTTATCATTAAGATCCTTTAAACCTTTAAGGGCCAAAGTACTTTCAGTACTAAAATGTTGAAATAAATGACTGGCACCGGAATATACGAAAAAAATTAAACGGAAATATAAAAAAGGCTATATTTCACATACATATTGAATGTAAAAGATTTTAGCTATATTCTGGTGCCATGGTGGCGTTTGGGAATTAAAATTAACTGGTTTCATAAACGTACCACTGCCTCTGAAACGGTTAAGACCGCTGCTTTCACACTTTTTCACTGTTCCTATTTACCTATTGTAAGTAATATTTAAATGGGAAAAGTTCCTATCAACTTTCCCTTTTATATTTCATTAAATTTTTGCGTACAGTGGATCCTATAGCAATTTTTCACATCTTTCTTTAATCAGTTTTAAACGTTTCCTTTCCATCAACTCATTTTACTGTACCTTTTCAGAATAAATTCACATTTATTTTTATATATAACCATTAACCATTATGCACAGTGTATAATAAAAAGCTTTCCAACCCCCCCAAAATTAACACATTGACGACGGCAATTTTCATTAAATCTGAATAGTGAAGCTCCTCCCTGTTCTGAAAGTCTTTTGTAAATTTGAATTCTAGAGAGGTTTCCCAAGTTTATGCATCGGTAAATATCTTTCAATGAACGAATTTAATATAAAATGTCGTACAATCTAAAAAAAATGTGGGCAACATGATATAAACGAATTTCTGTAAGATCGAAGCCATGCCCTTAGTCAATGATGTTTTATGAATGACAACGAGAATTCTCGTTTCCAGTCATCAATGTGTTAAGGTAGCCTTGAAGATTTGGTCAATCCTCCCTCAGATTGACTGGGTCAAGCCTCCCCACATAACCGTTTTCTAAAGAATAGCACATTGTTATATTAAGCCTAAATTACAGTATAATCTTTATGCCTGGAGTGAAAGCTCGATATTTTTTCATTACTTAAAACCTACTTACTTAAATTTCTATCACATATTTTATCTGAAAAGAGCTTACAAAATATTTCTAAAAAACACAATATGTAGGCTTAAACGCCTCACAGTTGATATTTGTCTACTCCTATTTTGATTATCTCTATGAAACAGAGACTGTTGTTTGAGCATTCCAGTAGCATCGGTTGAAATCTATTGATAAATCTCTGAAATTCTTTTAAATATGAAAACTGATGGGTGGATCATGCCTCCCGTATGGTAAACCGTCCCTAGTTTCCCGTATATATTTCTAGATTTGTTAAACATAAGCTTAAGATGAAAGTAACAGTTAAAATTTTAATTTCATATTTTGTTTTCCATTTTTCATTGTCATACCTTATATTAAATAATGTCAGTTGTGAAAACACGAAAAAAGTTTGAAAAAACCAACAATGGGTTTATTCAAATGGCCTACATGGGCAAACCCTGCTCAAATGTGCAAGTGGTGGAGGGCTGATGTTTTACACGAAAACCACAAAGGAGGAACATTATAACTCTTGTAAAGGAACTCTCAGTATATTGGACACTTTTCAGTTGCAACAGGAGAAGCTAAAGCCATAAAAAAGCAATTTTTTTAAACCAAATAACATACAATTATATAGACTGACAGTAATTGGAATTGTCAGAACAAATGTAAATATGTTTATTTTATATAAATGGTATACGAGAGCACTTACGACATTTACTAAGTTCTTTACATGGTGCTACAATTGGTTCTACAGCTTTTTGTGGGCCAATTGGTACAGGAATGAAAACCTGGGAGGAGCAACCTTTTTTTTTTCTTCTTTCAATAAGTGTGGAGAATATGCCAGATAACATAGATAGAATGGTTCTCAGCAATGACACCAATAGTTATATGATATTTGCATAGCAATATCGCCTGGTGAATGTGGTTCTGACCCGGCATTAAAAAAAAACCTGGTCAAGTTGTAAACTCAAATTGTCTGACAACTCCAGGTAGAATTTTAAGGTGGTTTGTGGCCACAGAAAATCCATTTTTAGAATCTCATTATTCTTACAACATATATTTTGGAGGTATATTCACCTGTATGGTTCCATATCAAAACAAAGCCCTTCACAAAAAAAGGGAGATCGGCATATTTGGAAACTTATTCTGTTTTCTAGATATTTTGAACTTAATCTAAGAAAGATAGTAGACGATGTTATTGAACGATATAGCTTCTTTTGTCATCCTGAAATTTTTTTATTGTCAATGCTCTCAGATAACACAGAGGATATTAGGTCTTCAGCAATACGAAATCTAATTTGTGCTAGAAATGAAAATAGAGGAACCCCATACATAAGGATTTTTTTAAGAACCAAAAATACACATCAAAACAAAGGATTATTCTGGAGTTATTAACTGGCAAACGAGTTGGACGTTATGAACCACCTCTTTTGATGAATGTGCCTTGCGAATAAATTGAGGCGAAAGTAGGTAAAACGGAGGAATGATCAAAGTATCCCTGCAATACCCACGAGATTGAAAAATGCATTCCCCTTGTGCCTGAAGCATCAGAAATCATATCTGGACAAAAAAGAGACAATATTTCATATTGAATATAATAACATCAAGATTCATATCAAACATTTTAACACGAAAATTTATTACAATCTTCAAAAATATGTAAATTTTCAAAATTAAAGAAGTAAAATATTTTCTACGCAAGTTCAATTTTTATAACTCGTATGATGTAATGCTTTTATTTTTAAATTTATATTTCATGTATTAATATAAAATTGTTATTATTCATAAGTTTATTCTTTATCAACTAAAAACATTTCCTGATTTGTAAACAATTTTTGTAAATTAAAAATTTTTAATACATTTTCTTAAAAATGACAATTTTAAACTATACTTGGGACACCAGAAGATATGAATGGATTTAGATAAAGAATTATCTAAATTACACATTTATGTAGTACACCCAATACAAAACTATCTCACCAGACGCTAAATGTAATTAAAAATAAATAAAATAAAATAAAAACAATTATAAATTTTCATAAAATCTTCATTTTTTTAAATATTTTCGGGGCGCTAGGGGTACCAAAATATATAAATAGATTGTAATAAAAAAAATCATGTAAACTAATGTACAGGCATGGAAAAAAAGGTAAACACCCCTTACCAATTCTGCAAAAAAATATCGTAGAAGAAAGTTACTGGTATCACACGATTGGTAATGGAGTTTACTTTTAAATGATGTATATAAAATTTACTTAGGGGCTATCTACATATTAAAACGAACCATAACTTTGTTTTATTCAATAGCAGTACACAATTCTGACTGCATAAATGAACTCTACATCCTTCAATTAGCCATAAAATAATATTTTATGCAATTCGTATGATAATTTTCCGAGAAATTAATTATTTTAAAACAAGCGTATTTTAGGGACTGTATCCAAATTGAAATTCTGTACTCGATTGTTGACCGAGAGAACCCCTTTCTTGATGTCACTCAAGCGTTCATTGAAGGCTGCTAGATTACAGGATAGCATCAGAAATTTCAAAATATCTAGTCACTTCTATCATAGACGGCCCCTTAAACCATCCTTTTGCAGTTTTTTAAGCATAATTTGAAAACTACTTGGAAGAAAAAATGTGAATTTTTTTTTTTCCATAAAGCAGGACATAATAAATCTAAATCCATTAAAAAGAAAAAAAAATGTAGATTGCAACTCATAATTTTTCGGATATTAATTTCATAATTCATATCATAAAATTATAAAAATTACAAATTCAACGTATTTATGTTTGGGTATTTTAGTAATATTGCTACATTAAAAATTAGCACATTAGGATCTGGGACTACGGCGGTGCGTCCGTCAAGTTCGCACAAGCCGTAAGCTACATTTTCCTGAAACATTTCGGTATACTTTTCACCCCCTCATAAAGTCGTTTTAGGGAGAGAGAAAAAAAAATTGTACACATATTCGTGTGATAGAACTGAACTAAGGCTCCACGATTTCATGTTTCTGTATTTAGTAGTTTTCGAAATATTAAATTCCGAAAAAGCTCTTTTTTGCCACTGACTCACTTCCCATCATCAAATAACTAAGGTAGGGGAGAGTGGGGATGAAAGGGACACTCAAAATTTCAGGAAGAAAATAAAATGTACAAAGTTTCAACTTTGGCTCAATCGATGACGATACTTGTTCTGTCTTAATAATCATTATAACTAACGTTAGCAATTGTAGCGTTATAGGTGATGAAAGCAAAACCTGTTTTCGATGTAAAAAAGTAAATTTTGATGTTGATTTACTTTTTTTCTCTAAAAAAATTGATATTGTGTTTAGCAATATAATACTTATATTATTTAGCACTCTAAAGTATGCACTTTATGTGAATATCAGTATATTTCGTTAGCTAAAATACTCTCATGCATGAATACATTTTTAATTTCGCTAGGTGGGTATGGGGTTGAAAGGGACAGAAACTGAGGATTTGAAAGGGACATCTCACTTTCGAAACCTTAGGTTGTTTCTATCAAGCTTTCTTTAGTGAAGCTCAATAAAAAGAGTTAGCTTCATATTTGCTCTAAGCACCTAATATTAACGATGGTTTGACAAGTGTGCTTACTATGAGTATTCAATTGCTTTGAACCCTCCAAATATGTCCCTATTTCTGCGAACAAAGAAGCAAGATGGAATTGAATGGTTCCAAGATTTTATGCAATGAAATTCATATTTTGTCTTAAGAAACCTATAGCCATTATTTTAACAAGAAGTACAAGTTTCAACAAAGATAATGTTGATATTTTTTAGAAACCTTCAGTTAGCTATAGATCGCTATAAATTTACACAGAACATAATATATAACTTTCATAAAACAGGCTTAATTACAGAGTACAAACCACCTAATATAGTAGCAAAACTATGTGAAAAACAATTTTCTCACGTAACATCAGCTAAACATGGTCAAATTGTCACAATTTTGTGTTTTGTTTCTGCATCAGGTAACTCTGTTCACCAGTATTCGCTTTCCCAAGGAAGAATTTTAAGAAGATCATGCTCGGAGGAACTCCATCCCAAAAACTTGGACTTGTTCATCAAAGTTGGTCAATGGGCGCAGAAGTTTTTTAAAGCAATTGCGCATTAGCTAAATATTCTGAGATGTCCCAAAACTGATCCTGCGCTTATCTTATTCGATAATTATGAAAACAATATAAATATTAATCTATAAAATTTGCGAAAAGTAATGGAATAATTATGGTGATATTCCTGTCGCACTGTAGCCATAAACTCCTGAAAAGTGCTCGTAATGAATTTAAGGTACATTTTTTCAGAAAAAAACCCAGAATAAAACCTTTTTATATTTACTGATACTATTGACATGAATGACGTGAATATTCATGATATTGTGGTGGAGTTACCTAAACCCATAACTGGTGGTGAGACAGCTAGAACCAAATCTTTCTTAAATTTTTTGACTGATAGTTGTTTTATGTAAAGTAGGCATAAACATGTTATTTTTCTTGTTTTTATTTTATCATATGTTACAATATATTTTATTTTTATTTCTGTATAATTATCTTTTATTTTTGAATAATGTAATCGCAAATTAAAAGAAAAAATTCATAAAAATGTTTTCTTTTTGTGTGTCCCTTTCAACCCTGTACAATGTCCCTTTCATCCCTTAAAATGGGGTTAAAAGGGGCATTTCTCCTAATTTATAAAAATGTGTATATGGTTTAAACTACTGTACTTGGGGATAAGAAGTTTTGGTAATATAAAACAAAGCTTTCAGACGAGAATTAGGCTCAAATTTGAAAGTGATATCTTTTAATGCCATTATTTTATAAGCTTATAAAGACAAAATGTCCCTTTCATCCCTACTCTCCCCTACTTCTAAAAGTCGTAGAATCATGAAATTTTCTCAAGTAAGTCGGGTTCGTAGTACAATTAACCAGAAAAATTTGAAAACAACGAATTTCCGCTTCTAAATCCTTCAAACAGGGGGTGTCGATTTGACCGTAAACAGTTCTTTAACACATTCAATCGTGCCAATGTTGGTCGCCAAAACTCGATTTCAGAGTTTTGAAGGGGTCACGTAATTTCAAGCAGAATAAAGTTTCATATATATACTTTTCCAAATATGTTTGTAAACAGAAAAAACGAATATACCTAAAAATTTTAATTAGTATAGGTTATGATATATTTATGATATTAAAACAATTAAACGTTTAACAAAATATAACCACTATTCGGTACGTTTCCGTTATAGTAGCGTTGGCAAAATAGCGAAAATAGCCTTGTCGAGAAAAGAAATTTGATAATAACTCGTTTTCTCGCAACCTATTTACTATGTCATATACACAAGTAATTTTTTCCAAATGTATACAATTTATTTAATGTAAGGAACCCGTTTATTTATTTTTATATACCAACATAAATAATTTGTACTTCAAAAACAATATTTTATACATGCATAAATAAAATGTTTATATGTATATAAATACATATATAAATAATGGTACTTTTCGGTTAGCCGGGCGCCAGTGTTATACATACATATATATGTATGTATAAATTTATGTATTATACATATATATTTACATATATATATGTCTGTGTATATACAATATGTGTATATGTATATATATGTATATTTACATACATTTATATATACATATATGTGTATATATAACACTGGCGCCCTGGCTAACCGAAAAGTACCTAAATAATATAAAAGTTCATCAGGTTTGTTTTCATAGTTGTTTATATAATTTGGCAACATATCGCAGTTTCTGAAGTCCTAATTGCGCCAAGATTTAAAAAAAAAACAAGGTCCCTATAGTGAAAAAATATCCTAATTCTCATATGAATGTTTAAAAATCTCCTTTTAATTAAATGAAATGTGTAACTCATAAAGCTGTCTTTAACGATGTGCGACAGATGCGGCGTCCGAAGACCGCCGTTAATGTTATTATATTGTATTATTAACCTACTTACTGTTAATTTATTGTTAATTTTAAATCTCTAAAAGAAAGATTGTAGTCATAGATAAGATATATTGGTCACCAAAACCCGATTGCAGAAAATTAGCTTGAGTTATAAAGGTGTTACATGATTTCAAGCTGAATGAATTTTTATATGCTTTTACAAAAATCTTAATAAGGCAAATCTTTCAGTTTATCTGTCCATCTTTCTATCTTTTACTTCCTTAAAACAAATTTTATTAAAGACAGGGAGGCGACTGCACACATCATCACCTCATCGAGTTGACGGCTGAAGTTTTAGGATTAGTTAAAAATCGATTAGCGTATTAAAATATAGCTGGTCTGCCAAGTGATATTTTTGTTGAAACCATCTACAGACCCGATTTTACCGGTTAATTGGTGGATTTTCCATTGTGTTTTCCTGCACCCATTCCTCAAAGATTCCATACTTTTGGATGCTGGAAAATACAGTAGTAAACCTATCAGTCAACCACTAAAATTAGGTCTTCAGGTGGTTTCTACCAAGATATGACTTAACAGACCAGTTGCATTTTAATATGCTAATCTAGTTTTAACTAATCCTAAATCTTCGGCTGTAAACTCGATGAGATTATGGTGTGTGCAGACGTGTCCGGTCTATTATAAATGTCGTAATTCTAATCTCAATAGCACTCTGGTCAATCTGGCAAATGTCCCTACTATTTATGGAACACTATTCCTTTAAGTGCGTTTTAGTGATGTTAATGAACTTTATGCATATGCATCATGCATATTATACATATACATATAATACATAATATATTTGCATCATACATATTATAGGTGTGTCTATAATACATCATACGTATGCATCATTATGACGTCAGAATAAACAAAACATTTTTTGTCGCCAAATTTGAGAATTGACATGATACGTTACCAAATTTGGCGACACTTCGCTAAATGTTGCCAAGCTTGGCGAGTATTTGACGCTAGTGGCTATTTTTCAATGAGTTAATTATAAGGAAAGGGCATGTTTACAAACAAACACTTCCGTCAACCAGTCTACCAACTACATTTTTGTCATAACGATCATCGCAGGAATAGTCTTGGCGATGTAGGCCAATCATATCAGAGACCTGTTACATGTAGACCAGACAAATCTCCCTAGCTCGTGTGTACAGGTAGGAGTTATAATGAATGAAGAGGTTTTTCTTGCTGACCAACAGTAATTCAACCAACAGTGACGTCAGCTGCCCTTTCTTATTAATGCGAGCCATCTATTTATATTTTTCCGCATATCATCTGAATATTTAAATAGTATAACGTACGAATATTGCCAAAGTGCAAATAGTTTCGTCACTGCACAAAACCTCTGCGATTGTTATTATATTGTACTGTTATTATACTTACTGTGACTATGTTGTTAATCTTTACTCTGCTAAAACTTCTGTATTATATAAAGAGAATTTACGGAAACTATTAAAGCACCGAAACTGTAGTTCTACTTATGATTATTATAATTCTATAATATGTAATCTGTTAATCGATATGTACGTTAGAATGAATCTTCTATAATCCGGTTCCTCGCATTTTAGTTTTCAGGTTTCAAATAAAATTAGCTAAAATCTTAAAACCATGGCACATTGGCTAATTTTTCAACACGATCAGATGAGAATAATGATAGATTTTCAAATGGATCATGGCAGTGAGCCGGCAGACCTTCTATTCTTCCGTAATCGAGTATATTGAAAACGTTAACGTGAAACAAAAATATATTAGCATCAATATGGTTTAATGTAAATGCAGATATTGTCAAAGGATTTCATAACAATCATTTCACTTGTACCCAATCGTATCAGTTAAAATACAACAATTGGCAGTGAACCCAGATAGAAAATATTACTTAATAGAATTAAAAATTTCCGCATTAGAGAAAGAATCGTAACTGATACGGAAACATGCATTAGTGAGTTAAGAGATATTTGACACGGAAGATAAATACATAACAACACAAAATATATGATGTGCTTCCATGATCGTAAAAAGTTCTTGATTTCTCGATCAAAAGCTTCCGACTTGGCGAAAGAATGGGCAAGTAAATTAAATTATGAATAACAGTAACATGATGCAACGTTTAACATGCAATTAATAGATTAAATACTGCTTGCTATAGGCGGCTAGTGCTTTAATATAAAAAGAAATGAAGTATAAATTTGTAAAGCTCAATAAAATAAATTTAGGTATTTTTATGTTAGCCGGGCGCAAGTGGCAAATCGCCAAATACTGTTCCCAACTCCATTGTTCATATTGCATTCATTTCATTTAAAAATATAAACTTTTCAGTCATCTCATTTAAAGTAGATGCCTTTCCGTCATTTTATTTAATAGAATATTTAACATAGAAATAAATAAATAAGAAATAATAACATAAACCAAAATATTTTATTTGAAAATCAAAGCATTATTTCTAATTTACACATGTGAAAAATTAAAACTGCTATTGGCGAAAAAACAAAATGTTACTGTGAAAATTTGCTCCCGGCTAACATAAAAGTACCGAAATTTAAGTTTTCTTTTTGTTAATATAGTTTAGAAGAACAGACTTGAAAAAACATACAAAAAGTAATGATATCCCAACAAAAAGTTTTCGGTAAAAAAAAAAAAAATAAAAAAAATAAAAATTGCCAAGTTCTCCTTAATGTTTCGGCCAGAAAAAGTAGTAATATCTCAAGTTCGCACAAATTAAAAGACAAACATCCCAAATCTTTCATTGAAAATGGCTTCCTGCGACTTGGCCGTTAATGCCTTCGAGAGGGTTTTTCAAATCTTAAAGTATGTACAAATGAGCTACATGCCAACTGCATTTTTTGATTATTTTAGGAATTTTTTGTCACAAAGTACAGAAATAAAATACACATTTGAAAAAAACTTTTAAACCACTTCAGTCTATTTAAATGCTTAGAAGTTAAAAATAACAAAATATTCAGGAGATAATATCCCTAATTGCTAAAACATAAATAGTATCAGCTTTTAACAGTTTATAAATCGAAACGATCGTCAATCTTAATAAATGATATTTTATCACTTTGTAGCATTATTTTACTTAATCGAATACCTCTTAATGTATGCAAACAAACTATAATAAATGTTCAAACGAAAAAATCTCTTTCGTCAATACACAAGATTTCAATATTATACAATAAAATATAATGTAACATATTATGAAATTTGAAGTAAGTAAATTTTGTTTTATTTCCTGGGTTTTACGTTAATGACTTTAGCTTTAGACCGTACAAAATGGCAATTAAACAACAAGTGGACTAAATGATCTGTAATCAAAACTACTGTTTTTTGAAACTGAATGGTATTTATCAGAAATATTTTACTTATAATGTCTTTATGTGAATTTGCCTCTTTGCATTCTAATATTATTTTTAAATTAAAATAATTCATAAATGCGTAATTTCCAATCATTAATTTTTAAATGCTGTAAAAGGCATTAACGGCCAAGTCGCAGGAAGCCATTTGAAATGAAAGATTTGGGATGTTTGGCTTTTAACTTGTGCGAACTTCAGATATCACTACTTTTTCTGGCCGAAACATTAAGGAGAACTTCGCATTTTTTTTTTTTTTTTTTTTTTTTTTTTTTTTTTTTTTAACCGAAAACTTTTTGTTAGGATTATAATTTCAGAAGATATTAATAAAAATATGAAAATGTAATTTAACATTAGAAGCACTAAATTTTGAATGTTTATAATTCAAAAACTTATCTTTCAAATGACTTGAAATTTGGTGTCTAGGTATACTTTGAACCGAAGATAAGAAATATCTCGTTAAAATTGGGTATGGCCATTGGGAAAAATGAACTTATGGGTACGTTTTAATATGTAGATGCCCCCCTAAGCAAATTTTATATAGATCATTTAAAAGTAGACTTTATTTCCAATCGTTCGGTACCAGTAAATTTCTTCTACGATAATTTGTTGCGGAGTTAGTAGGGGGTGTTTATTTTTTTTCCACGACTTTACATAAAAGACAACTTTCGCACCGCGCGCCAAAACTAATTAAAAATTATATATATATATATATATATATATATACTAGGGAGATCTGCCTCCTGCAAGATACGCTCGCCAACCCCCGTTCAGACACCGCAGAATCTAAAAATACGCTAATCTGATGGGTTTTAAAAATATTAGAGAAGATTGAATTATACTGAAAAAAGCTGTGCAGATCTCCCTGTAAACGGGTTTCCATTCAATTCCCTTTGATTGCAAAAATTTAAGGGCGAATCAGTTGCTGTTAAGACATCCAATGGTTGTTTTCGTTTTTGATTAAAGAGGATCAATTAAACATTTGAAAAGAAGCTAAAATAAAATAAATTAAGTATACGGAGTCTTTGCCTCCCGGTATTTTAAAACAATCTCTATAACAATAGCCTAAGTCATGTGACTATCATCAACAGTTCCAGGTGGACCACTTCGCTTTTTATACTCTAGGTGCCAGTTTGGTACTTTAATGTTAGCCAGGCACAGGTGATGAGTCGCCAAATATTATTCTATTGCCATCATTTCATCTATATTATAATAGTTCAAGATATCAACTGCCATAAACAAATACGGTCTTATCCCTTCGCCGTCCATATGAAAGTTTGGCACAGATGCCATACACGTCGCATATTGGCGTGATTTTTTAACGACACCAATTTGGGAAACGCATCAACAGCATAAACAACAACAACCGGCTTACCATATCAAGCAAAATAAGGATACTTTGGCGCCAGTTAAGTGCCCATTCCGTATATGACATTGGCGTCAGAAAAAAAACCGCGCCAATATGGGACCGTACGTTTTGCATTTTGATTAAAAAATCGAAAATTTTTTTTCGAATAAAACTACATAAAATTTGACATCGTTGCAAAGAATTCTTGGTACTGTTACGCTAGCTGGAGGCAAATCTCGCCTATAGCTTTTTTTCAACTCGCCAGTTAGCAATTTTTTTTCGAGTGGTAATATTTAGCCAGATACACACAGCAAGTTTGGCGTGATTTTTTTATTATTATTATTATTATTTTTACGAAAATTTGGCGAAAACCTCGTTTTCAAATACCTGTTACATATGTATTTTTGGTATTACTTAATTATCCCGTCGACCAAAAATCTATCGCCAAACTATAAGATTAAATGCCAGTAATGGTTGATCGTAAATGTCACATTCACTTGACTTTAAGAAAGTTACACGTGTTTACGTCATCAAGTGATTTTTATTTCGACTTTTTATTTGTATATTTATTAATGTTATACTAATTTATTTGTTCCTTCGTTATTTAAAATAAAAATTATGTCAATTTGTATAATTTGGCGAGTGTTTTGTCGATTTATATAATTTGGCGAAATTGGTCGACGGAATAACTAAGTAGTACCGTATTTTTAGAATTATTTTCAATTATTTTCTAAAGGAAATATAAAAAAATAATTAGTAGTTATAGAAAAAATAATTTACATAATTTATAAAGAGAAATAAAAGTAAATAAACATTTATTATCAAATAAACAACAATAGCCGGGTTACCATGTCAGTCTTTTCTGAAATATGAAATATATATATATATATATCTGTTTGATTAAAATTTGAGTTGCCATCATTAAAAAAATGTATCTAAAATTAGAAAAAATTAATATTTCGAAAACTAATTCGAATTTAAAATTTCTAATACCAGTTTTGAGATCTGCGGATGAATGTTGAATTTTGGTGTTAATTTCATTGCAAAGTTTTCCATATTTTAGGAGAAATCGCTTGAAACATGATCAGTTGTTTAATCAGTCGATTCATGTATCCGTTTCATAAATTCGTTTCATTAGGATTTTATATATATAGGTTAGATATAAATTTTCATAAAAAATAAAATTTTTATCTGTTTTTGGGCCGTTTGGGGCACCGGAAGATATGAATGGATTTATAAATAAAAAAAATAATAATAGGTGTAAACTGGACTGTATAAAAGGCAAATTTTTCACCCTGCGCCGAAAGTAATTTTGAAAAAAAAAATTTCGTATACTTTTCGATCCACCCTATTACGCAATCCTTATTTTATAGATATGTTTCAAACAGTATAAAAACAATCAGAAATTTGTGACATATTTAGCAAATACTTATATATACAAAATATTTGTTCTATGTCCTATGTATAAATTCTTTATTAATACGATAAAAATGATCAAGTTCTTTTTGATGAAAGAGTTTAATCTATAAATAATAACCGCAAATTTTATTAATATTTTTAAAGATGCGTTTTTATAAATTAAATAAAAATAATATATAAAGTTTCTACCAGTATAAACTAAATATATTCCAATCTTACCTAAGAATCTATTTTTAACATATTGCAGTTAATTTGTACAAATTATCTGTATGTATAATAATTAGCGTGTGAATATAAATTCCCTACACAAATCTACAATTACTGACATATCTTCTTTAAACATATTTCCATACGTTTTAGAGTAAGTTAATAATTACTGGCTAATTTAACTCTTTATCTACTGAAGGTACTTATTAGTACCATTAAAATAACTTGTTATAAAATTCATTTAATACATCGATTAGTTGTAATACAGTTTCGAATGAGTTATAGATACATAATTTTATCTTGTTCCAAAAGCATTATTGGTTACACAAACACACACACACGCACACACAAAAATATTTTTAATGATTTATTTTTTTAATCTTTTCAGTTTTCTTGGCGTTGGGGGGGGGGGGGGGTGTAATTTTTCAATTCGGAAATATTTTTATATATCTATTGTAGGAACATTATATTTGTACATTTCCTAATTCTACAAAATACTAAGAAAAATATTTAAAATAAAATATTTATTTTGGTTATAAATATTGCAAAAAAATCCCTATAAATTCATATTTAATTAATCCTTCTAAAATTCTTCAATCCTTCTAAAATTTATTAAATGCTTATGTAAATCTTCTAATGTAGATTAAACAATTAACGAAAAATGCTTTAGAAGATAAAATTTTTATGAATTCATAATTCAGTATATGAAGGATTAAAAAAGTTTCAGACTACTCCTTTCCGCTTTTTTAACCACTGGCCATAATGAATTATTATTGTACAAATATATTTTGGTTTTAATTTCCTAATGCGATTTTTTCCTGTTGCCACACCTTAAGAAATGGCGCCTGAATAAAAAAAAAAAAAAAAAAAAAAAATGTAACAGGGTTCCTTTTTTTGTAAGCCTATAAAAATATAAACACACTTCGCTGTATTATCCCATCCTAAATTGACATCATTTTGAGCAGTTAACGCATATTTTTATTATTATGCGATTATGGTATTCCGATTCGAAACGATCGATAGTATTGCGATTTTGAAATTATCATATTAATTTTCGAAAGAACTTAAATTAAGTTCAATCTATTGCCGCAATTTTTTTGAAATTTCACGATATTCAGTTGATATTTTTATATGAGTTACTCTATAGAATATCTACCAAATCGTGAAAAAAACCAACGATAAAACATTAGTATCGTTTGCTTATGCTCAGTTGAATTTTATTTCACTCCAATAACCCTAGTTCATAAAATATTTAATAAACTTCTTTTCTAATTGTTTTATGTTTTTTATACTTTTCTTTGCAATGTTTTCTAAAAGTAACGTTAATTTTAGTGTAATAGCCTACATGCTATAAAGAGAAACTTTCAAAACATTTTAAAACATTTTTATTTAAAGAAAACTTAATATTTTTACGAATATAAGTGTTATTCTTACACAAATGTAATGAACTCAAATTTTACACAATGTACACATAATCATAATCTGCAGCTACAGATATTTCAAACTTTTTTTTTCCCTTACAGGATTATCCCAGATATGATTTTTTTTTTTTTTTTTTATTTGTTATTGGTGCCCGAATTGCTCATTTCAACCTTCACTGAAAAAATTGATGTCAAGCATTTTCTTTTTATTCCTTAAGTTTTAGGAGAACTCGTCATGTATCTCTACAAATATTCGAAAAAAAAAATAACATATTAAAATCGAAAGTGTCCGGTGATTTTTGGCCATATAATGTTTGTATGAAGATAATGTATGTAGTTTGAAATGTTCTGATTTATTAAGTACTTTAAAATTAAAAATAGTTTCGTTAATTGCAATCATCCTATGTTGTAAATAAAAGTTATGAACAAATATGTGAATTAAATATTTTAAATGCTGCAACCTTATAAGACCGAATACACAAGATCCTATGGGTTCGAATTTATTGAACTTTGTGAATTTCCGACAAATAGTCCTAAAAGCTCCTAAAAATAATTTTTTAATGTAGTTTTGAAAACAATTATTGAAAAAATATATATTTACGTTGCTTAAGGTGGTCTGGGACACAAAAAATCTTCAAATTTTCATTTTTTTTTTTTTTATTATTGGATTAAACATCTCTCTGCCATTTTCTGCTTAAAATGATGTATAAATCATGTTTCTATCTTAATTAGAACAGGACATATTAATTTTTTTCATTTTTGTTTGTTTTCAAAATCTGCCTTTCAAGCTATGGTTGTCAAGGAAACGAGTTCTTGTGAAATTGCGTTTTTCTTCCTAATAGGTTTTTTCACCATTTCTCATATTTAAATTCTTATAACTCAAGAACCGTTAAAGATACAGGGTTGAAACTCGGAACATATCTTTTTCAACCATTTTACTTTACTTTTGAGCCAGCATATTTGAAAAAAATATTTACTTTTGAAAATATGATTTTCTTTTAAAAAGTTGTACCACTTTTTTTCTAATTTTTTCGTTAAATATTTTTAATTTTTTTAAAAATTAATATTTTTTAAAATGTTGGCTTTAAATTAAAATTTATATATTTCTGTTTATTTAAATGAAAAAAAATTGAAATTCTATAAATAATATTTCGAGTTATACAGATTTTATACTATCCCACTTTTTAAACAAAATTTAAAATTTAAATTAAAAAAAATTTATGAGAAGTTTTATCACGCGATTTTGTTTACAAATGATATGGTTAACTATCACAAAAAATTTCAAAATTTTAACTCAATACATAATTTTTTTTTGAAAATGTGCCCCGGACGCCTTAAAGAAAGAAAAATCCTACTCCGAAAAATTTTCCCGCTTATCCTAAAGGAATATAATTACGTTATAGAAATCCTCCGGTAAAACTTCTTTTCCGTCCCAGAAGAGTGAAAACTGGTTTATAAATTGCATAAAGGTTCTGACGCATTAAAAATATAGCTTTTGGAGATACTACTTTAGACCTCTATTCATTCAGAAAAATAAACGTAATAGTATTCTGTGAATAAAAGCAGACAATAAATAATTTAAGAATTTGCCAATTATGAATTTTAAACGCTGCAATCCTGCAAGACCGTACACGACTTGTACACGTACAACTACGAATTTATTGAATTTTGTGAATTTTTGACAAGTCATAAAGCCCTAAAATGACATAAAAGTATAAAAAAAATGTAGTTTTGAAAGAATTATTGAATAAATAAAAAATATGTGTTACTTGAAAAAAAATTTTTTTTTTCTCATTCCAGAAATCTTACCAGCTGGTACTAAAGGGATATATTTCGTTATAGAAATCAACCTCTAAAACTTTTATTCTGCCCTAGAAGGGAGAAAATAGAATTTATAAATTCTGTAAAGTTTCTGACACATTGAAAATATAACATTCGAAGATACTTCTCTAGACATCTATGCATTAGAAAAAATAAAAGAAATAGTATTCCATAAATAAAAGTTGAGAATAAATAAATTAAAAATTTAAATTTCAAAACAATATTAAAAACGCCAGAATATGCAAAGTTTGAGCAGACTAATTTCAGTAGCCTTTAGCTGTCCGTTCTCAATGCAAATAATAACGGAAACTTGCTTAATTATATAGGGGAGATACGGATTCAAGTGAAAAGTTCATTAACCAAGAGGGAAACAGGAAAATATGGGTACCAACCATAAGGAGAATATTATAGGTAATGCCACAAAAACGTATTAACGTTGTTTTTAAGTTGATATTATTTTGCGCCAAGTAGCATCTTAATAATTTTAAAAATGTCCATTAAGAATTTTAAACACTGCAACCCTATAAGACCGAATATACACGATAGTGCAGGTTCGAATTTATTGAATTTGCAAATTTATGACACGTAGTCCTAAAAGGTACAATATATATATATATATATATATATATATATATATATATATATATAAATTAATCTTGAAGAAATATTGAATAAATAAAAAAAAAATATTTACGTTGCTTTAAAAAATATATATTTTTCCCATTCCGAAAATTTCCCCCACTGGTCCTAAAGGGATATAATTATGTTATAGAAATCATCCTCTAAAACTTTCATTCCGTCCCAGAAGGGAGAAAACTGATTTATAAATTGCATAAAGTTTCTGACACATTAAAAAGATAGCTTTCGGAGATACTTCTCTAGACCTCTATTCATTCCGAAAACTGTGAAACTTTTCTGGCTTGCTTGTTGCGGAGCAGGGCTCGACTGCAGCTCCCTCCTGTGGAAGGGTTTTCCCGGCACAGCTTTACTGCTCCATTCATGTCTCGGAGCACCGTAAAGTCCGGGGCTCGGGAAACGTGTTAGCTGTTTATTCAAAGTTATAAATAGACCCGGAAATTCACCGGGTTTGCTATGCTTTTGCAATATCTACTTCTGTTCCTGGCGATTTTGAAATATTTTTTTTGGGGAGAGAGTTAAAATCATATTTATTACCAGAAAATAATTAAAATATTCTGCTTTTAAAAAAAATAATGCTGTTAACTTTAAAAACTGGAAATACTTTGTGAAATAATTTAAAAAAAATAAAAAAAAGATTATTGTTAGGGTTTCATTGTATTAGGTAAATTATTCTAATGTTAAGAGTATATTTTTTAGCAACGAATATGTTTTTCTTAAGAGAACAAAACTTTTATTACTCTCCCATAATATTGTTTTATGGAAATATTTTTTAATTAGAAGTATAAATAATTAGAGTGCTGCACATAATTAAAAATGAACAGTGACACAGTAGTTCATCCTACAAACGTAACTGATCATTTAGAACATGATCCTACGAATTTGTTATCAGAAAGTCCAGTTATAGGAGTAATAATAGCAGTTTTTCTAAGTATATTGTGTTTACTGACCGTTTTTGGAAATGCCGTAGTACTTCATGCTATAAGGACAGAAAGAAGACTACAAACAGTGAGTATATCTACCGATTTATTTTTAAATTTCAATTATATAAAATTTAATGGGCATTTTTTGTATGCTATGTTATATTATGGCTATGTAATAATATTGAAAACTTATTTATATTCTTTTTATGATTTGTTGTACTGTATGAATGCTTAAATAAGAGTGATTCAATCAAATGAGAAACTATTTAGATTCGAATTTGAAGCAATAATTATTTTTAAGGGGACAGTTTATCTTTTCAACTTTTTTTTAAAAATATGGTTCAAACAGCCAACTCACTGCATTTCAATGGTCAATTAAAAATACATTAAAAAAATTAAACAGCATATTTAATATTTATTTTAAAAGAATGTAATTTTTAAGAATATCTACTACTTTTTAAAATATTAATATTTTTGCTCAATTTTTTAAGGATTTTCAAATGTTTATTACACAAGACTGCGCTTGGATTTTTAGAAACATCTAGTATTACATTTAATATTTTTTTTTTTTTTACTCATATATATAGTGTAAAATAATGATATCTAACAGAATTTCATATACTCTTATTTTAAAAAAAATACTTGAACGCTAATTCCATGCCCAGATTTATCACATATGTAAATGATGAATAAAGAACAATGTATAAAAGAGTTTACATCTCTATCTCAAATACAAAAAAAAGTCTTAGCACTTTTAAAACATGAAAGTGAAGAAAATATGAACATGGAGAAAAAGCCATTTAAAGTTTTAATTTGTGTGGGTGTTTTAATCGGCGTGTTAACACAATTTACAATATCTCGCGACATAAGTGCCGTATGGGTAAAAATGAGGTGTCAAAATATTCACAATTAAACGGGCCTTCATTAAATATTTAAAAAAAATCGATTATTATCCTTTCACCATTCACAAAGCATTGTGAATGGATAATACCTAAGCAAAAAAGCAGCAAAAAAGACTCCCGTCAAACATTGGCCTTAAGATGGAAAGATATTTTAATATTAATTTTTTTAATGGTCTACTAAGGAACAATTTCTATCAAATAACGGCTTAAATCAATTAAATCAATGAAAAATAATTTGTTTTTCCTAAATAAAATTTGAACATCTTTACACAGTAACAGTTTTTCATTATTAAAACATAATTTATTTACGTCGGTATGTATGAAAACATTCAGTTATTCATCAATTTGAATAAAATTTAGTGCGTTGAAAATTTATTTGTAGTAAGTGTTTTTAAAGGGGATGCTGGTTCTGACCATAATGTACTATTTCATAAATTTATTTTTATAGTTTTATTTTGAAGTGAACGATGAAAATTAAGTACTGTGAAAACAGAATGTATTGTACATTTACCGTATTTATTCCTGTATAACATGCGCTGGTTTATAAAACGCACCATTGTATTTCAGCGTCAAAAATTTAGGGAATTTGTAAAAGAAAATCTCTAGCCATCATGACTTAAATAAATAAATGTAGAGATTCTCTTTAAAACTTTTAAAGTGACGCGGGAATAAAAAATGAGATAGATAGGACAGATATAATAGATATTATGTACAAAGATACAGAGTGTAAAATATATAATGTGAACATTAAAAAGGTCCACAATCTTACTTAAAAGGCGACTAATGTAATGTAAAAGATGTTACAAATTTAAAATATGCATTTTATTTAAAACTTCTTAGTACTTTCCAGCCTTCAGGCTCATCATCAGAGAATATCTTAATAACTATATGTTGTTTATTTATACAAATACGTAACTTTGTTTTGAAAATGAAAGAGACAATAATTACTAGAGTTGAAAGTAGAAGTACCAGTAGAAGTTATTTCGATTGAATTTAATTATGGGAAATATATATTATTTCCCATAATTAAATTCAATCGCAATAAATGGATTAATTGCAGTTCCATTTATTTTATGACATCAATTTTTTTTCATACGTCACTTTCCATGGGTAGAAGAAAATATTTAACTTCTGTACTTTAAATTTTAATATGTGACTTTGCTCCGGTTTTCAGGATTTATTTTCAGGATATAGAACCACAAACTGGAGATATTGTACGATAGGGCGTCGTTACATACTTGGCTGCTTTTACACAGGATTTCTATTGATTCTGTTATAGTGGATGCGTAGTAATTGGATGTTGGGAATATGATTTTTGCCTGATCAAAATCTATTGTGATATTCTGATTGAAACTTAAATGAGAGAGAGCTGTGGATTGACGACAAAATTATATGTCTCCTTTATGTTACTTTATTCTTTCTTTGAGTTTTCTTTTTTTCATTCCAATGTACTCCATTAGTCTATTGCTGTCAGTTATAAAAGGAATGGTATATACATCAGCTAATTCATCTTTCGGTGTTGGATCTATTTTCGTACAAATTAACTCTTTTAATATTCTTGGAAGCAATAGACTAATAGAGTACATCGGAATGGCTAAAAGAAAACTCAAAGAAAGAATAAAAGAATATAAAGCAGCCATAAAATTTTGTCGTCAATCCATAGCTCACAATATGCAATATGTATATGTATATCAATATGTATATGTATATGTATATCAATATGAATATCGCAATATGTATTGATCAGACAGAAATCATATCCCCAAAATCCAATTATTAAGCATCCATAAGAGAATCAATAGAAATACTGTGTAAAAGCAATCAAATATGTAACGACGCTCTATCGTACAATATCCCTAGTTTGTGGTTCAATATCCTGAAAATAAATCCTGAAAACCTGAGCAAATTTAAAGTACAGAAGTTAAATATTTTCTTCAACCCATGGAAAGTGGCGTATGAGAAACAAAGTGATAACATAAAATAAATGGAATTACAATTAATAATAATAATATAAATTTCCTCTAATTAAATTCAATCGAAGAAACTGGTACTGCTACTTGTGCTTTCAACTCTAGTAATTATTGGCTCTCTCATTTTCAAAACAAAGTGACGTATTTGTATAAATAAACAACATTTAGTTATTAAGATATTCTCTGATGATGAGCTTGGTAGGCTTGAAAGTACTAAGAAGTTTTAAATAAAATGTATATTTTTAACTTGTAACATCTTTTTCTTTACATTAGTCGCCTTTTAAGTAAGATTGTGGGCCTTTTTAATGTTCACATTATATATTTTATGTTGAATCAAAGTGAAAAATAGCGTTTTGTCTTATGATTTTATTTGATACAGAGTGTGTTAGTGCAGATTTCAGCAACAATAGCAATAGAGACAACGTATGTGCGTGTGACAGGTTTGGTTAATTGAGAAACGTCTGTAGGGAATTTTTAAAGTATGCGTATTTTTATATTTATGACTCTTTTGTTGTGCAACGGTAATCTATTAAATATGTATGATGCATTTTTTCTTGGCAATTCTTGAATTTATTTTTACTTATAATAAATTAATATAACATAAATCTATTGCTTTCATTGTGCATTGGGTCAGATAATGCAGAAGACAACAATTGCTAAATATTTGCAGACACTATATTAATACTTGGAAATTTTGTCTTGCATACAATATTTCAAATGAAAATCAAATTTCAAATTAATTGCTTAAAAGGCTCAAAGGCTAACATAGTGAAAAAATTTAGTTGGTATAATATTAGTGCGCTGTACTGATGGCCCGGGTTCGTGTCACTGCATGGAATCTTTTTCACTATGTTGACCTTTGCGCCTTTTAAGCAATTAATTTGAAATTTGATTTTCATTTGAAATATTTGCTGACAATAAAAAAGTACAATACGCAAAATCAAATTAGAAATTGACATTTTTCTCTTATTTGTATCGTAATTTCTACTTGTTGTATTCACTTACTTCTTGAAAGCATGTATGTTTTCATACGGTTTTCCGAAATATTCTGCATATAATGCGTACCCTCTTTTAAGCACTAGAACTTCGAAAAAAAAAATTGCGCATTATACTGAGATAATCACGAAATAATCATATGACTACTTGGGTGGTTTTTTTTTTTTTTTTTTTTTTCGATTTACATTTCAACTTCAATAATATTTTTAATTTGCTATAATGCGCAATTTTAAAAGCTAAAGACTGTAATAGTATAATAGATTTGAAACTGTAATCTTGATCAGACGAAGTCTGGTGTAAAATTAAATTTCGTAGTCGACAACCAGCGTTTATTGTGTACTGGGAGATGACGGGCGGGGGGGGGGGGGAGGGTCGGTTAGCCGCTACAGGGATTGTCACATGGATGACCTATAATCGAAGTTTTACTGTAATTTAAGAAGTTCTTAAAAGTAAATTTTGCTGAATTAAAGTATAAATTTATTTGTGTTTAAGATATATGCTTCTTCAAAACAATTTTATACAATCAAATATCGCAAATTAATAAAACACAAACTTTTGCAAATATCAGGTTTTTATATATTATATATATACATATATATTTATATATACATAAGTAATAGAACTTTTAAAAAAGTTTTTTACATTTACTGCAAATACACTTAATTATTTACAAAAGCTGCCCAACCGTTTAAATTGAACAAAACTAAAAATGTTACTGGCAAAGAACTTCAAATATTAAATTGAAAAATGGTACACATGGGAATATTCAACCTAAATGATTCACTACTGAATATGTAATGTATCTTGGGATGTGCTAATTTTAAAGTTTATGTGTTTTGGACACTTTTTATATGATAATTCTTCTAAATGGTGCATTGTAATATGGCTCATTTCATGTACTAATTTGAGAATGTTCATTAAGTAACAAACTTTGGGTTTAATGTTGAAATGCAAGTAAAAAATATAGTTTTATATAAAAAAAATACTGAACATTTTCTATAACATGCTAGATTTTATAATAAAGGTACACTAATGTTCACGATTTAAAAAAAATGATTGAGAAATAAAATGTATATATAAAATTTCTTTTTTAAAAAGCTAAATTAATACTATGCGCAATCTAGTTAATAAATAAATAAAAATACAGCAACAAATGGTACAGCTTTTGTGGTAAAAAAATTTTTCATTCAACAGTGGACTACATTAAAAAAATTATTTTAAGTATTTCTGTACAACTTATGTTATGAATCTCGAGATGTACTAATTTAAAAGCTGGGTTGTTTCGTACTCTGATGTTTTGTACTTTATTCTATCTTTATAAGAGAAAAGTATTGGATTCGGGAAAATTTTTGAATTCCGGTTTTCAACGGTTTATACGTTTTAGGAATCAGCGATTCAGAAAAACATGTTTTTACAAAATGCCTGTCTGTGAGTCTATTCGTCTGCCTGTCTGTATGAGACACAAATTTTGAGGGCGCTCTATCTCAAGAACGAATGAACGGAATTTAATAAAACTTTAGATTCAGTTAGTCCTTACTGTAAATTGATGCTGATTACTTTTTGGTGCAAATCACCCAACAGGTACCGCTGCTCTGATGCGTTTTTTACCATTTCTGCAATATCTATATCTCAAGACCTAATCTTCATCAAACTGCAGATTTAGTTAGTCTCTGATATAAATTGGTGGTTTTCAGTTTTTGGTGTAAATCGTCCAACAGGTGGCGCTGATATACAGAATATTTTACGATTTTCGCAATTGCTCTATTCTAAAAACTATTGCACGGATTTTCATGAAACTTCAGATTCAGATAGACATTGATATAGGTTCATGCTGATTAGGTTTTGGTGTAAATCACATAACAGCTAGCATTGCTATGCTGCATTTTTCAGGATTTACACGATTTTAGAGATTGTCATCTCAAGAACTAATGCACGGAATATAATATCTTCAGAATCCTCATGATAGACATAAATTGTCATTTAATTTTGACTCTGTGATAGTGAATTTTGCAGTATTAATATGTATCATATACAGATAGAAGAAAGTTTTTCGAATACCACATCCGACTAGTTTTATTAATGTGTTTACTTCTATTTTTTAAGTGACATTGATCATTCCATTTTATTAACTATTTTTAACAGTTTCACTTTGTGCCATCGCCATAAATTAACATTAATAGTAACGAAAATAATCTGTTTGTTAATTCTTTATGAATGTTTCTTTCCAGCATTAAAATAAATAGACTTATTGCAGTAAAAGATATCCTTTTACGACTATACTGTCCTCACTAATTATAAAATTGTATAAAATATTAATAACAATTTAATGAAAATGGTACCAAATGGGACAGATTTTGAGGCAGAAAAATGTTCCATTCAACGGTGGACTACACTGGAAAATTTAAATTAAATAGCTCAGTAGAAATTTTTTTATGAATCGTGAGGTGTATTAATTTCAAAGGAGGGCTGTTTTGTGCTCTGTTTTTTAATTAATGTTTTTACCTTAATTTTTTATGTGAAACTGATAATTTTGTTAACTTTTTTTCAAGCATTCACTTTGTGACATAGCATTGAATTAACATCAGTAATAACTAATACATTCTTTTTATTAATCCTTTATGAAAGCTTCTTTCCAGTATTAAAATAATTTACTTTAAGCAATTTAATCAAAATGCTGTATTTATTAAAAGCAATACAATAGCTTAAATTAATAAATTTCTAAAAATGACAATTGTCACACTTTGTAAACAAAAAAAGTTACATGATACGAATGTCCACATTCTAAAAATTAATTTAAATTATCTAATGTAGCTTGCGAAGGGAATCGCGGGAAGTATTAATTTAAGTTTGCGTGTTTAAAGGTCGTTCTTCTGTAACAATGCGTTCAGTTGATGTACGAGAATTGACACCCGTCATTTAAGCCCCTGTAAAGTAGTTTGGAAATATTTATTTATTGGTATCGTTTTTAGTTAGTGATAAAATTAATTTATTTTAAGATTTTTCAGCACACATTTTTGAAGAAATAATCACTGGGACAAAAAATTATTTCCAAAATGTCATTTTAAAATCTTACAGATTCTTTATCGATATAAACTAGCAAAAGCCATACTTTGTTTGGATTCGCGAAGCATTATTTAAAAAGATATTTGAAAGTAACTTAAAAATATTTGAAAGTAACTATTCTTTATATTATTCGTGCATCTTTACTAAGCAAAAACCGTTATTTTATGTTTTGGCACATTTTAATTTTAGAAATGTAAATTCAGCCAAATAACTAAAAATTTCCTCTATTTTTTTTTTTATTTATTTATTTTTTTTTTTTTTTTGATATAAGACTGGTATAAATAAAAATATTTTCGAAGCAAAATTTTACAAAATATTTATATAACGAATTTAACGACTATTTTTTTTTTGTTTTGTTTTGTTTACAATTCTTTTGGAATTCTTAACACTGAAAAATACTTTTATAATTGAATGTAAATAATTGAATTTTCACAAATTTTAATTCATTAAAAATATGCTATAATTTTCATAAAAAAAGATATTTTAAAAGTTCCATAAAAGAAATCGTAACTCCATGATTCATTTTTTCTTCTGAAAATATACGTGTTTCATTTTTTATTTGCAAAAATGCGTCCGTAATGAAAAAACATGTAAAATAAATTGATTAAAATAATATTTTTTTAAGTTATTCTGTAAAATTTATTTATATATATATATATATAACATTGTGCAAATCTAGAGATCATAATTTATTTTTATGTTTAATTTCAAGTCAAAATACTGAATAGTTTCTTTGTAAAGTGTACGACAAAATGTAATTTGTGTAGCCTAGTAGAGGATTCCCTTCGCTCATCCTAATAATATCAGGGTACTGAACTTTTCTTTGGGCATTGTATTTCAGCGAATTTTGAGGGAGTTTTTTCGGTTTAAAAAAAACGATTTTCCTTTTTTTTTATTTTTATATTCCTTATAGTCAGAAGATTTTTCGAGTAAAACGATTTGACTGAATTCAAAGTCCTATTTAACACATCCCAATAAAGTTGAAAAGAGTTTATGACTTCGGTTTGTCTGTTCATCTGTCCGTTCATCCGCGCGCTCACTCTCGTAAATATACTCGGATTGCCCTGAAATTTTCGGATGTTATTAATGTTTGCCATAGCACGTTTCCTATTTCAAATGAAGTTTCTAGCATGTTTACTTCATTTACAGGGGCAGTCAAAAGTTTTCCGTTGCATTACGGCTTATGGGAAAAATCGTTTAAAATGATTTTTAATGATGTTACATGCTTTCAAACATAATAAAATTGATATGCCTTTATCAAGTGCACTAAAATATGCATTCTGGAGAATATGCGGTGCAAAGGATAGTTATTATTTATTTACAGGGCCACACAACAGAATTCCGTTACCTAATGATATAGGGGTGGAGGGAATTGTTTGCGGCGTACTTAATTATGTTAAGTTATTTCATATATAATGAGATTGATATACGTCGCTGAGATTTACTATAACTTAGATCATGTATAATACGAAGAGCATAACATTTACAGGGAAACACAAAAGATTTCAGATATTATATTGTATCCGAAGTACTGTACAGTAGCGATGATTACTGGAAATGCATTTTTAATTATGCTATGTGCTTTTATGTTTCACTATATTTATGCATAGTATATGGTGTGTATAAATGCTGTAATTCATATACATAGGGCTACACAAAAGAATTCGTAATGGTCACTAGGTATGATTGCAAATTGCTTAAAGGTGGTTTTTAAATGAGTTATGCATTTTTACGCAGAACTGCATTTGGTTTACTAAGAAAAGTTTGTAGAACATATATAAAAGGATATACATGGTTACGCAAAGAATTGGATACATGGCTGTTTATAAATGATAATTTCTGGAAATGTGATTTCAATAGTTTTAAGAGTGTTTTACTTTGAATTAAACTTTAGCTAATTAGTGGCGTGTAATAAAATTACTAGGTTAACTACTGTGTTGTACAAATGTATACAAGTATGTTTTCATCTATTAGTATAAATTTCTGAAAGAGAAATTACTACCTGTTATGCGTTTTCTTGCTGAACTAAATTTTCCCATTATATAGTACTATATATATCAACCTACAGATCAAATACAGGGCTGTTCAAAATAATTGGAATGCATATTTGGCTATGGACGGTAACTGCAGTTTTCCAAATGTTTTATGCGTTTTCTAGAACGTTTACTTAGTTCTCTTGTATACCTTATTTCCCTAAATAAAGAAGTTTTGTTAAAGCATTCAGGAAGCGTTGGAATGTGTTTTATAATGTATGCTTCACGCATGATTTTTCTTACTTGTTTAGTTATTGAGTGCTTTAACGCAATGCAGCCGTATACTTATACTGATTTGGATCTCTATAAATGCAGTTTACGCAAAATGACTTTTTTCATACTGGGTGGGATCAGAAAGTAAAAACTATTAAACTGATGTTCCCATTTTTTTTAAATTAAAAGTGATGTAATTTATTGGAGCTTGGACCACTTACAGTCATTAAAAATAAATAAATATTTTTAGAAGCACGCCAAAGTGCGAAAAAATAAGTCAAAAATAGACCTTTTGTCAAATCACTGCCACTTTATGTATTTTCAATTTTTTGATCTCTAAATGTTTGAAGCTCCAAGCAATATAATCTACGTTCATAATCCTAATTTCCGTTCATACCTTAACGGAAATTGGTTGTAACCTACTCTGCTGAAGTATCGGATCCCGTCCAATTGGAAGTGCGCGGCGCGCACTCTCTCGCATCCACCCACGAAAATCAGGCCACGCTGTGATTTTTTATTCATTTATTTATTTTATGTTCTTCAAATAATATCAAACCTAATGCAAAAAACTGGAGCTAAAATCTTCATTCTAATTTAGAAAAAAAAATGTTAAAAATCCCCTTTATTCGGCCTTTTACTGGCAAAACCCCTTTTAAGAGTTAAACTGTAGATAACACTTGAATTCTGCATTTCTAATTGTATGCGAAATTTTTGATAGTTATAATTCTCAATTTTTTGTGGGTGTCCTCAAGGCATAATCATATCACGCGCTGTTTAAACATATATTAATGCATAAATTTTACTTGTTTTCATTAACTTTCTGTTATTGATTGGACAAACAATTTGTCAGTCCAAGCAACAAATTGTTGCTTGGAGAAATTTCAATTTGTCATAATTACTTCTTTGCTATATTTTGTCAACACGGTAGCTGTTATTTATCAGTTATTGGTCATTCGCAAGAAATATATCAGAAAATATTTGTTTAAAATGACCACAAAATAATGGATTGTAATAATCTAATAATTAAGTCATTTTACTTGTGTAATTCAGTTTAAATTTTGTCGCTGTACCCAACATTTGTCAAGTTGTGCAGAAAATTTCTTTAATTATATGATTTCTTTTAGCTTACAGTTATGCTTGTGTGTGTCAGTAAAATCTTGTGACTCATTTTTCAAACACTTCCTGTTGCCATACAGCTTTAAAATTTTGAATATATATGTATTCCTGAAGGCAATAGATGAATTGGACACTGATTTTTTTTTTTTAAATTCGATCCTTATGAGGGCAAACATGGGGCAAATTTTCTTAATGGTTAGGTTTGATTTTCCGAAGGAGAAATCAGCATCAATTTCAACAATACATGCTGGAAAGTATCAGGCGTGTTCAAATGAAAGTAATTCGAAGCATCGCATGCGAAAATTTTTCAATGTATTTTCGTGAAAGAAACGTCATAGTAAAGGTGCATGTACCACGCGTGCGCAAGTGCAAGCAGATTTGTAATAACGTCATTCGTAAGGACGTGGCATTCAGCTAAAAATGGCTGGTGTGGATGCAACTGCCTCCAACACGGATCAGCGAGCTGTAATTTAGTTTTTAACAGTAGAAGGGTGTAAGCTGGTGGATATTCATCGCAGAATTTTGGCTGTGTACGGTGAATTCCAAGAAAGTTTTAATTTTTTTAAATAAACAAAAAATAATAATTAAATAATTCTCTAAATAATAATATTTACTCTTTAGAGTGAGAGAAAATACGAGGGCAGTATGATAAGTACCTGGCCTCGGCCAGAGATGGTGCTAATAGAATTTAAAAAAGGATTTATTTCACAAAAGTGATCTTTCACATCAAATCTGGCCATTTGCCAAGTCACTAAGTTGTTTAGTTTGTGAGTGGAAGCAATTTGGGTAAAACAACTTTGGTAATTTTGAAAAATGAAAAAAATTGAATATTGAGCAGTGATAAAAAACCTGTTTTTGAAAAAGAAAACAATATATGAGATTAAAGCGGAACTCAGAAAAGTTTATGGGGACTCTGCACCTTCGTTACCAACCATAAAATATTGACAGCTGAATTCAAACGCGCCGTACAAGCATTTTTGATGAAGAACGTCCAGGTCACACAACTGAGGTTACGACATCAGAAACGATCGAAAATATCCATGATATTGTGATAAACGATCAGAGAGAGAAAGTGCAGGAGATTGCTGAGACTGTAGGCATCTCAACTGAATGGGTGTGAAACATTTTAACAACAAATTTGGATATGAAAAAGCTTTCCGAAAAATGGGTGCCGCAATTGCTCACTATTGACATTAAACACACTCGTAAGCCAATTTCAAAATAATGTTTGGCGAAGTTAAAGTGAAATCCAAATGATTTTTGGCATCGATACATAACTGTTAACGAAACATGAATTTATCACTGTACACCAGAAACTAAAGAACAGCCCAAACAGTGGGTTTTTGTGGCCAATTTGAGTCAAAAATGCTAAAGTGACTTTATCTGCAAACAAAGTCCTGGCTACAGTAATTTGGGATTCATGCGGCATATTTCTCGTCGATTACCTTGAAAAAGGTAAAACGATTAACGGAGAATATTATTCCAACTTATTGGATAGTTTCAACCATGTTGTGAAAGAAAAACATCCGCATTTGGCGAAGAAAAAAATGTTCTTTCATCAAGACAATGCATGCGTGCACACATGTCTCATCGCCATGGCAAAATTCTATGAATTAGGATACGAACAGCTTCTGAATCCACCATATTTTCCAGATTTAGCCCCTGCGAATATTCAAATATGCAAAAACGGCTCGGTGTAAAAAAATTTGGCTCTAACGATGAGGTTATTGCTGAAAAAAAAATCGCCTATTTTGAAGGGTTGGAGAAATCGTATTTTTTGGAGGGAATAGAAAAAATAGAAAAACGTTGGGCTAAGTGAATCTAACTAAAAGGAGATTAGGTTGAAAAAAAAAAGTACATTTTTGACATAAAAAAGTGTTTTTCTTGTCAAGGCCAGGTACTTATCATACGGCCCTCGCATTCTAGTTCTTTTTCTTTATGTATAAAAAGATTTTTTTTTCGAAAGATGAAATTTGTTGAGAAGTGGGGAGAGCGCTTACATTTTGGTGGACGCTTATTTTCGCAATTTCGTGGTAATACGAACAGCAAAATAGCGAAGAATATTACAGCCTAAGTTTAAAATAAAATTTCTCTGTTCGCTGTTTGCATGGTAAAATATAACTTAAATAATTCACTACTTAATGAGTAATGAGTCTATGATAGTATTAAATTAAAAGTTCTTATGTTTTCGAGGGTTTTTTTTTCTGTAATAATGCGTTTACTTGTTATACAGTAAATATTACAAGTCACTTTATATATATATATATTCTTACAGTTAGGTTTAATATAACTAAAACAAAATTGTCATTAAATCACCCCCGTGATTTTTCTAGTGTAATATTTGTTATAAAAATAATAAATTACAAAATATATCTCATTTAAACTTTTGCATATGTTCTCTTATGCGCAAAAAAAAGTTATTATTAAATCTTTGATATTTACTGTTGGGAATATTGGATTGCATTTTCCATTTTTTATTCACCAATTTAATCTTAACAAACTGTGATAAATAAAAAAAAAAAGAAAAAAAAAGAAAAAGAAAAGAAAAAAAAATCTGCAGTTTTTTTTTCTTTTCTTTTTTTCTTTTTTTTTTCTTTTTTTTTTCTTTTTTTTTTTTTTTAACAAATTAAAAACGCAAAATATTATTTGGAAGATAAAATAAGAAAATATGCCGGACCACTGTGGTCTGTTCTTCAAGCACTTCCGTCTTTACTCGAACGCCCCAAGTGCAATGAAAGAAAAATGGTCCAAGCCCATTATGGATAGCACATATGTACTGTCGTGGAAAAAAAAAAAAAAAGTAAACACCCCCTACTAACTCATCAACAAATTATCGTAGAAAAAAGTTACTGGTACCGAACGATTGGAAATAAAGTCTTCTTTTAAATGATGTATATAAAATTTGCTTAGGGCCCATCTACATATTAAAACGGACCATAACGTTGTTTTTTTTCTATAGCAGTACGCAATTCTGGCAGCATAAATGAACTCCACACCCTTCAATTAGTCTAAAAACAAATTTTTATGCAATTCGTACCATAAGTTTCCGAGAAATTAATTATTTTAAAAAGGGCGTACTTTAAGGGCTGTATCCAAATTGAAGTTCGATACTCGATTGTTAACCGAGAGAGCTCCCTTCTTGATCAAGGCACCTTAAGCAGTTAATTAAGCCTGTTAGATTACAGGATAGCATAAGAAATTTCAAAATATTTAGTCACTTGTATCATAGACGGCTTCTTAAACCATCAATTTGAAAAGTACTTGGAAGAAAAATGTGAAATTTTGGATTTCCGTAAAACAGGACTTAATAAATCTGAATCCATCAAAATATTATAGGTTGCAAATAATAATTTTTTTGAGTATTAACTTCATAAGTCATAATTCATATCAGAAAGTTATAAAAATTGCAAATTCAACGTATTTATGTTTGGGTATTTTAGTATTATTGCTACACAAAAAATTAGAACATTAGAATCATAATTTCAGAAGTTATAAATAAAAATATGAAAATGTAATTTAGCATTAGAAGCACTAAATTTTGAATGTTTATAATTCAAAAACTTATCATTCAAATGACTCGAAATTTGGTGTCTAGGCATAGTTAGAACCAAAATTTGAAATATCTCGTTAAAATTGGGTATTGCCATTGGAAAAAATGAAGTTTGAATTCGTTTTAATATGTAGATGGCCCCCTAAGCAAATGTTATATACGTCATTTAAAAGTAGACTTTATTTCCAATCTTTCGGTACCAGTAACTTTATTTACAATAATTTGTTGAGGATATAGTAGGGGGTGTTTACTTTTTTTTTTTTCCACGACTGTACATGTATGTACTATAATAGTGATATTGTATTTACGAAATGTTCAGAATTTTAATGTATAATAAATTATAGAAAATTATTTTAAAATTCTACCTTTTTCATTCGAGTTTTAAAATTATGATTTTCTTTAATCGATTTTTTTCTTTCTTTATATACATATTCTATATTCTTCATTACATAATACTTACTTTTTTTACGGTCGTTCACATCATAAGTAATTGTCTAAATGCTAATTAATATTGTTTTCTGTATTCCATGGACTTCAGTGAAAAAAAAAAATGTATCTCACAAAAATACATGCAATATTCTATAGATCAGTTTCAACCACATGCCCACCAATTTTCCATTAACCAATCAAAATCACCGATATTTTAGTGCTCAACCAATGAAAGTGCAGAAACGCGGGAAATTTGAGAGGCAAACAAGAAACATTCACGAGGTTGTCAAGATGGTTGCTAGGGTTTGACGTCAGTTGAAACTGATGTATTAAACTAATTTTATTTGTAGGATAATGTTGGTTACGAAATGTGGCATATTTTGGAAAGTTGGGTCGAACAATACTGACCTGACTTCACTAATTTTTGTTCGGGACGGGCTTTATCTATGAATATATAACGGGTCGGACCGTTCCTAAGTCGAAATCTAGTTTTTTAACGGGTCAGGATAGTAAAGATTTTTCTTAATGGCTTTGCCGATCTCGTCACTGTTAAATTGGACTTTGCAAACATCCAATCGTTATAACCGGACTCCTTTTAACCAGAACAGAATCATTCATTTGAATTAACATCATGATAAAAATTGAAATGTAAATTCCTCTGCAGAAATGTAGCATGCGCATCTTTTAAAAAAGTGTTTATTTGCTATGATCAGTTTTAATGTAAAATACTTGCATTGTGTTTTGTTTAAGAAGTTTCTTGAAAATTGAGAACTACCTCTGTATTGAAAGTAGTATCACAGCTAATATTTAAGCGGTTTCACAAATAAATAATAGATAAATAATAAATAATAAAATAATAAAATAATAATAAGCGATTCACAAAATAATCCTTTTATTTTGTTCTTTGGCAGTAAATGTGCAATAAGAAAAAAAACTTAGATCTATAAAATATGCTACAATATTTTACATGCATTTCTGTTAATGAACATTTGAATTTCAAGATAAACATGAAAAGTCGGAAATTGTACGTGAAACATGGTAAATGAGGTGCATTTGAACTATAACAAGTTTAATAAATATTCAGTTCTTGGTGAAATAGCTGTTGCACTCTTATGCAAAAATGCATGAACACAAAATTTATTATGGTTATATATATTAAATTCAGAAATACTGAAATAACATGACTCCTTCTTAAATAGGATAAACATAACAACCGAGAATCATTACCTATCATTAATTCGTTACGCATGGCAGGATTCAACAGAATGAAGAAAGGTTTGATTAATATCATTAAAAGTTTTGATTTGGTTTTCATAAAATTTCAAATAACTCGTCAAAATTCTGCAACGATTATATAAATCAATTTTCAATCAATTCTGTCGGGTAGTTTTTGCGCTGTTATGTGCGGGCAGACGGAAAGACGAACGGACCATACGGCGACTATAAGCACAATGCATTTATATAATTCCGAACTCACCTAATTAGAAACTTCAATGCGTTGAACATTTACAGTAAAATTAATGCTGTATTGTTTAGAAAGATAATTCAATTAGTTTATTGATAAGCTATCATCAGGAATGTTTCTTATTCGTTGCAAATAAAAGCTTAACAAATTGAGAACTTTAAGATAAAATGGATTTAACCCTTAAATGCCGGGTGTTGCTTTTCGGCAACATACCCAATTTAGGCTCTAAAACACCATCAGAATAATATCGAAGTTATAATGCCTAATGTTGCCATTAAAATACATTCTGAAAATATTATTAAATCGATTTTCGGCATGTAGATGACAACACTTGTGCTGTTTAAGAATAAAGATAATTTTTTTTTCAATTGTTGCTAGTTGTTCTTTTTGTTTTGTTTGGAAGATTGCGAAATACCCTATTTTGTTCTGCAGTGACCAAGTAAAATTTATTTCTTATTATAGTTCCTAAAATTCTTGTGTGTTTAATATTATAGAATTTTACCAAGGAAAATTATTTTAAAATTAAACACCTGTATTGCCAATTAGTAACAAACTGTTTTTTAGCCGTAAACTATACTTAAAACAAAATATGATTTTTTAAAATATTTTTCCCATAATTTATTTAAAAAATGAAAGCCGAAAAACATTATTAAAATGATTTTTTAAAAAATCAGGCATTTAAGGGTTAAAATATTTAAAATGGTGCAACCAAGCTGTCATTTGAAACCCATTGTCTGAGTGAAAGTACTTTTTGTATATTATGTCAGTACTGAATATTTTACTTTGAGTTTCAATTGATTATCTAAGAAAATATTTTACCATTACGTACCCAGTTCTCTAAAAAGTTATCTATCAAATGATTTCTATCTAAAATATATTTTTTTAATGTAGACATTTCTTTTTAAACAAAGTTTTTTAAAGCTGTTTGTGAAACATGATGTTTTTTTAGTATGTTTGCTCATTTTGTCCGATTGAAATCTGATTTTATCACAACTATCTGCGACTTTTTTAATGAATTACGTTACATAAAAGGAATCTTGGACAGTAGTGAATGATGTGTATGCAATTTCATGCAAATAAATATAAGGGTTTTTTAGCCCTCCCCCGGTATGGCATTTCTTTGTCTCAGCTTATTTTGTCTCCAATAAATAACGTTACCTTGTATACGCCAGCCGTAAAACAAAAGCCGATGTTTCATTGTGCGATTAAATACTCTACAGCATTTTATAAAACTTCTAAGCAAGGCACATTTTCAATGTTTATATCGTCGTATTGGGAAAAAAGTACTTTTTAATGTAATTTGTTTGAAAACTGCTTCATTTGTTTTGGGGTTTTTTTGTAGTTTTTAGCGACATTTGTTTCATTTTGGCAACTCAAGTACTCCATTTCTGCAGAAAATAAAGAAAAAATTGTTGAAAAATAGCAATTATATCTTTTTCTTGCCATTTTCTCATAAAAATGGAAAAAAAATAATTAAATACGTGCTATTTTGAGAAAAATATAAATGAAGGATTTATGATAAAACATGGAGCTATTATAAACTATATTTAATTTTTAGTATCTATATTAATGCAAAAGACGTAATTTTACATAAAATAAAAGCATGCAATTTAAGTCTTAAAATTGAAATATGTTTTGCATAGAGTCCCGATTATCCGAGTCCCGCTTAACCGAGTTATTTTCTTCTGATGGACTGGTGGCTTCTATTATTATGAAACAGCCATTATAAATGAAGCTTTAGATGAAGATGAAAGAGCAGCCGTAAAATGTTAGAACACTGATTTTCTGGTCAGAATGGACCAGAAAATCTGATTTATAACTTTTTACGGTTGCTCTTTCATCTTCACCTAACGCTTCATTTCTAATGTCTGTTTCATAATAATAGAAACCACCAGTCCATCAGAAGAAAATGATCCATTCCCAAGGTATAAGTTCGATTAACTCGGATAATCAGGACTCTACTGTATCTATATTTATATACATATATTTTTTTCTGATCTGGATCGACACTAAATTTTGAAAAAGCAGAATTCCTGTTCTCTAGTTTTTAGTTCTTACTTGGAAGATTGAAATGTAGGCAAAGCATAAAGTTGTAAAACTATAGAAAATAACTCTGATGAACCTATGTTTTAATAAATATGGTAAGAATAAAAATACCGCTATGAACTAGCTAATTTATGTAGAGAGCATCAAATTAATGATTTAAAAACTTTGCAAATGGGTTGTAACATAATGTAATTTTTATAGGGGCATATTACAGTAAGTCTCATGTTATCAAATAAATAAGTAGATTGCTAAATTCATCCTTAATGACTGCATTTTAATCACTGCAATGTTCTATTAATCATCTTGAAAATGAATTAAATACCTTTAGAAACATTGCAGTTGAGAAAAGTTTTCCAAAACGTATTATTTATAAACTAATCAACTCACAGAAAAACCACATAACGATACAAAATCTCCCCTGCGTAGTCGGAGATATTAAAAAATGAAGTGCATTCCAAGACTTTTCGAAAAACTCAGATGTGTACTTTTTCGCTTTAGCCTAAACTTAATTGCCACTCCTCCAGTAAAATTGACAGATCTAGTTAGTGCCAAAATAGACCCAATCCCAAAAGATGAAGTTTCGGGAGCATATGTAATTCCCAGGACTACAGAAAATATTTATATCGAATACATAAGAATGACTTCTTGTAAACTTAAAAATCGTATTAAAGAACATTTGGGTGATTTGAAGTACAACCGTCGAACAACAGCCCTATCAAGGCTTAACCAGAAGCAGAATATACAATTTAATTTCGAAGGTAAAAAAAGTTATATTCTCCTTAAAGAATTATCATGATTTAATTATCCTGAATCAACAGAAATTATTACTAAAGAAAATATTATTTGTAATGACGTTTTGTCCAACAACATACCCAGAATTTGGCTCAGTTTGCTTAAAGAATCATAAAACACATAATATTCCACTTCCCTCTATATCGATATTTTTATTACCCGACTGCCAAGAAGGGTTGTGTGTTTCTCGCGTATCTAGATATGTTGATTTTTTTATACCCTCGAAACATCCCAACGGCTGGGGGATTATAATAAATGAGTTCTCTATCGATTCGTCTTAACCGTCCGATGGTTATAGGCTATCTTTTGTTTTTATAAATTCAAAATGGCGGCCGTGATATACAAAATGGCGGTAGAGGCGAAAAAAAATTACTCACCCTGTATCATTCGTGGCATATCATTCGATAGGTCTTTCAAAATGAAGACTATTTCATTGACTATTTTGCAATCAGAAGCTTCGTTTACATATTACACAACCTGGAAGTTGTGTAGTTAGGATCTATGGCTTTACTGCAACTTTAACCTTCATAGACATTTATACGCCTCATCAAAACAGTGTTTATAGATAGGAACTCACAATTAAATACAACTTAAAAGTCATCAATACAAGTAAATAAAAAAAAATAGGTATGTAATATGAAAAATAGTTTCACATTGATGAGAAATAATTAATTAGTTCGCTTTTTATGCAGTCGGGTTTTTTGATTTTTTAAATTTAATTTTTACTTGTTTTCCGTATCTAAAAATTGACTTCACTTTCACCCCTTTTGATACCTACTACGCGAAATTTGAAAATAAAACTAATAATAGTTTTTTTTTTTTTATTATTCTCTAACGAAAGATATGCTTATAATTGAAAATACTAAGAAGGATTAAAGTAATTTAACATCTTTTTTTAAATACCATTGTCATATTTTAATTATTTTGAGCATAATGTAATTTTAAGTTCAAGTCTCATATTATTGCAAAAAACAAAAGAACAGAAAAAACAGCAACCAGTTGAATTTAATGCTATCTCTATTTTTTGTGATCACTATAAAGGTTCGTCACCGACATTTTTGAACATACAAATTGCTTCAAGAAATAATATTTTCTCTAAAATCTACCATCAAAATACATTTTGTTAACAGAAAAGTGCATTAGAACTAAGTCGGAACTGTTTTCAAACAGTTGGTCTCGCATTAAGTATCACATGTTTTTCCAGAATAAATTTTTTGCAAACATGAAGTATATGATATTTCCAAAAAACATCCAGAAGAAGTATTTCTTACAATATCTACTGAAAAAAAAATAATATTCAGCCCTAAACCCATATGGTATAACGTTTTATGTACTCTTGTTCCTAGAAATGGGACGCATTCTTCAGACGACTCTTTAGACATGTAGTGCGGTCGATCACAAGATTTCAGAAAATTCGAAATTGTATAAAAGTTATAAAAAAAAAAGAATTTATTATATAAAATTTTTCCGGTTAGGATTTCTGATTAGCATACGGACAGTTTGTCGTAGGTCGAAAACGGACGAAGTGTAAAGTGTAATTTTCACTGAAAAGAAAAAGAAAACCATGTATCAATTTACTCTATTACCTGTTACATCATTTAGAAAATAAATAATTTAATTGATTCATAATTATAAAGGATTTAAGTATGTATGTTTTAAGCAAGTACAGTAGAACTCCAACTATCCGAATCAATTGGGACCGTACCCAATTCGGAAAATTGAATTTTTTCCGAAATAAAAGGTCTTTTTTAATTAATTACTATATGTATGTTGAAAATGGGAGAAAAATCCATTTTTAAAGAAAAAGAACTTTTAATTCATTAAAAGAAAATGCAACACTTTAACATGTTAAGCGTACTTCCAAGTGCTGTACATTAGTACAATATACACGTACCGTACTGGAAATGAAAGTCATTTCTTGACTTTCAACGCGGTCAAAAGCTGTTTGAGAGTCTTCATTCGTTTTTAGGCAACCAAGTCTCGCGTCCGCTTGACAGTGAGAAGTTGCATGCGGTCACACTCGGGGCTGATGCTCCATCTACTTTAACGCAGTTTCAAGGCTGGCAAATGCTTCTTTAGTTGATGGTTCCGTGTCTGCTTCAACTTCGACATTAAGTTTATCTTCTTCTTGGACATTTTCTACTCTCACGCTTTCAATAAGTTCATCATCATTTAGTATTTGAAACCCAGGGTCTGATGAATCACACACCATCCACTCTCCTATATCTTCAGCATTAACATCCAGGAATTTCCAAAGGAATGTTTTTTAATTCTTCAAGTGGCACGTCATCTTCATCTGTCTCTTCCCTTGATATACTTTTCCTTTTTCTCCTTTTCCTCCTGTTCTTCAATTGATATGCCTTTCAACTTGTTACCCGTACGTCTTAATGTCACTGCCTTAACCAAGCTCCAAGCTTCCGCCACTATGTAAGCGCAATGTTTCAAATTTATTTTTGGTAGTTAGCCAACACGCCTTCTTCATCTTCGCGCTCTATCAAAAGTTTTTTTAAAAAGTTACCTTCTGTAATGGCGTTTCATGATTTCGTTAATAGATTGGTCCATTGGTTGCAACAAGCTTGTGACGTTCGGCGGTAAAAAGATGTTTTAAAATGGCCGTTCCCTCATTCCAACAATTCTTCAGTGGGATGAGTTGGTGCATTATCATCAATCAAAAGCACTTTACTGCTTACTTTTCCAAGATATTGGTACTTTTTCACTTCAGGATGCAAATTTCACTCGGTAAACTGCGCTACAGTCATCCAAGCCTTGGGCTGGATTTTATAAAAGAGAGGACGCTTTTCCCATTTTTAAATGCTCTTGGGTTTTCTGACTTTCCTAACAGCAGAAGGTATATTTTATTCTTTCCCTTAGAGTTCGCACAGTTAAGCACCGTAACATGGTCCTTACTAACTTTATATCCTGGAGCACTACACTCCCTTTTAGATGCTAAAGTGGTTTTAGGCAAAGCTTTCCAAACAAGACCTGTTTCATTGGCGTTGTACAAAAACTCCGGATTGTAGGAATCTGCTACATCTTTAAATTTTTCAATAAAATCTTTTTCAGCTTTGGAGTCTGCTGATAATTTCTCGACACTTAAATCTAATTCATGGGCACCGTGCCTCGACGTAAAAATTCTTAGCCAGTCTTTACTGGCTTTAAAGGATGAACAACCAAGCTTCTGAGCTAAGATCTTAGCTTTTTAACAGAGAATCGGACCCATAATTGGGTTCCTTATAGAACGTTGCTGCAAAAACGAATTGAAAATGGCATCTTGTAAATGTTTGTTTCTGCCTTCATTGAAAATCTTGAAGAACTTCCAACATCGTTTTCAAGCACTGACATGAAGTTTAAAAGTGAGGGTTTCCTCCTTTTAATATCTGAAATCGTCGATTGTCAAACACTGTACATCGCAGCCAACTGTTTACCGTAACTCCTTTATCTGTTTGCTTATAATGTTTAGTTTATCCGTTAAAGATAACACAACATGTTTTCTTTTCGAAGCCATGGTGAACGACGAAACGCACTCACAAACAAAATAACGCACCGACGCGAAAGAGTACCTTCACAGTAGCAGGTCACGTCACAGTAACTGACTCATCGAAACGAACAGTGTTAGGTGGGCTGGGCCAGCCACCTGACGACGGACGACAGCCAATAATCGAACTGCACTATGAGACGGTGGCTCATCATCTCAATAACGTTCGCGCTGCGCATAAACTAGCTTCTCGGAGGGAAGAACAATAGCGAGCGTAGACAGAATCATTATTTTGCCAATCTCAGTACGTTTCCGTCTATTTTTTTTTTATCTGAAAGGAATTCGGATGATCAGCAGTTCGGATAGTTGGAGTTCGGATAATTGGAGTTCTACTGTATTTTCCCTGATAAAGTTATGAATTCTATAAAACATTTTTATTAAAAATTTCAAAGAAAAAAATAAAATATTGAATGTAATTATTGGTTAAAAAAATAAGAAACCTGCTAATAAATGTTTTAACATGTTTCTGGATTATTTAAGCTAACACAATACGTGAAAAATCACATCTGATGTAATACATAGTTTCTTTTACATCCCTTTTTCAATTTCTTAAAATGTTAACAGGGCCCACGACCTTTAAACTTTCAAAAAATCAGTTTTCGGTTTTTGTTTTATTCTGAATTTTGTAAAACTTCTAAACAATATGCAAAAATCCCATTCAGAATTCTGCATTATATCTAGAGTTATAATCATTAATAGGCGATAAGTATAACTGAAGGTCTGTAGATATTGAAAGTTTAAAAGGCGTTTTCTGAGATTAGTAAATTTGGAATTGTGTGCAGTGTTATTTTCAAACTATGTAAGCTTGAAAAACTTGAAAAAAAACTTGACATTTTTTATTTATTTTTTAATTTTGTGCTAAAATCAAATTTTAAACAAAACTTGTATCTGCGTATATTTTGGTTTTAATTTAGACGTAGGTGTGTTATGATTCTATTTAGTTCAAAAAAAAAAAATTCTATATGCATACCATAGCGTTTAATCATGTGCGCAACACTTAATGATTTTAATTTACACATTAGTGGGATGCATTTTTAAATTTAAAAATTATTTTTTTATAATCAACATTTATTTTTCTAAATATTTCATAGGTTATTTATCACACTGCTAACGAAACGTAGAACCAACAATGTGGAAAATGTCCAAACCGGGAACCAAACCCGGAACCCTTGGAATAACACTCTAAGTGCTCTACCATTTAAGCTACGAGAACGATGCCCAGCTTAGCACTTCCAACATATGTTGGCAAGACTGCAACTGCTGCACAAAATGAAATAGTCTAAAATGAATTGAAAAATTAATTAAAATTAAATATTTATTTTTCTGTATAATATAGTTTAAAATATATACATCAGGCAGAAAAGGAAAAATAATATCTTAGTTGCATATTGTTTGTGTTTTGGTACTTTGAAAAAAGCGATGTTTTTGATCATTTCGACAAATTCAAAGATCCTGTGCCCCCTTAATCTATTCAAAGTTATTATTTATTACAAAATGTTATTTATTTATTTATATACTTTTAATAATCTATCTCCAATGCATTCATCTTTACTGTAAAAAAAATACGACCAGTATTCCTGTAGGAATCGGAAAAATAGTTGCCCTTATCGTACCGCGAAATTTTCCGACCCAGCTCGGGATAAAATCCGTAAAAATAGGAAATAGTCAATAAAACGGTATTTTACGGATTTTATTCCGATTTTACGGATTTTATTCCGAGCTGGGTCGGAAAATTTTCCGGTACGATAAGGGCAACTATTTTTCCGATTCCTACAGGAAAACTGGTCGTATTTTTTTTTCAGTGCAGATATAGAATGTATTTGTATAGTTAGTTAATTTATAATCATAAAACATACTTGGGTGTGGTCGACGGGTAGACGAATCAATCAGTCGCATAGGTCTGTATTCGTGTAGGCAAACGCAGGTCTCCATGATACAGGTTAGAGGTCTGCACGGGCCGGAATTTCCAGGCCGAAAAAGTAAGGCTGAGCCTTGCTTTTTCTAGCACGCTGTTCTTTTTTCCCTATCTTGCACTGAAGAAGAATCTCGCTGTAGATTGGAAACAGCTGTTTGCTGCTTTTCACGCATTATTTGTGCATTTTAAATGTTGGTTTACTGCTTTTTAACATTTTACAGTATATTTTAGATTACTATGTGTTCGCAAAACAGAAAACACACAATAGTAAACATTAATGATTACTTACAGTGTTTTAGTCGTCGTCTCTACAGACATTTCAAAATTGAAATAAGGATCCATTAAAACATTAATGTAGTCCAGAATAAAGTGTTAAAAACATGATATCTTTTAAAGCTATATAACAAAAAGTAGATTTCTGAAAATATTTCTCTCACTTTTAAGGCTTTTCTCAAATCCAAATGAGCTACATTTCGACACATTTGTGAATTCATTTCTTTTCGGAAACGCGTAAGAATGGCAGGTATTCTTATTCAGAAACTATGTAAATGCCGTTTTTTTTTTCAATAGATAAAAGAAATATATCTTTCTGAAAATACTGTCAAAGTTAGCGTTTTGAATCGAATTTCCGGAAGCGATAGCACAGGAAAGGAGAAAAACGTACAGTCACGTGACAAGAATCTCTGTTATCACCATAAGTAATTTATCAAATATACAGAAAGCTATTTGTTTCGCCTTCAATTGTCAGGCCTGTCAATTTTATGCCTTTACAGTTAAAAATGAGTCAGAAAATGTGTCTGAAACTTTCGAATTGTTGAGGAGCGAATATGAGAACCACCTTAAGGTATACTTCCAAAGATACTGTTAACAGAAGTTCATTATTACTATTAATAATTTTACAAAACATAATGCCAGTCCTACACATCCTGAGATCGATTAAGACCATTTCCGTCCCGGCACGAGTCTGCTGAAAAAATTTAAACCCGGAGTCAGACATCTAGTAACTCTACGATGCTGATCTCTACGATGGACATGTTGCATTTTTGTATTGATGTTGTTAAACTTACATCATCTTGTGAGGCACATTTATACTTCTCGAGAAAATCATATTCATTGAAAATGGCTCGTATGTTATCTGCTTTGCTTGAATTCTTATATTGAGCCGATAGGGCCGATTAATTTTTTTATCGGCCCGGACCGGCCCTGCAGGCCCGTTAAATTTTTTTGCCGGCCCGGCCCGTTTATTTTGTCTGTCGGCCCGGCCCGTTGAAAAAATTGTCCTAATTCTGCCGGCCCGCGGACCGGTCCGGGTACGGGCCTCGGGCCAAGCCCGGGCCCGTGCAGACCTCTACTGCAGGTACCACATTTTAGATTTTTTAACCTGAATTTTTAAATTTTGCTTTGAGTAAGGGATGTCGCGTTTTTTTAGAAGTTCACCAGCAATTTTTATGCATTCGCAAAGAAAAAAAAATCATCAATCTTTTATTACAACATAACAGGCTTTGCTCATAAGAAAAATTAAATTGAAATTTTTGAATTCTTTAATTTTTCGCAGTTTTCTTAAAGTAACATTTTCCTTAAAAAATAGGACATTGTTTTAATTAAACGATTTCGTTAGCTGTTCATTGTCATCCATATAAATATTAAACCCCGGTATGGAAAAAACTGCCAAAGTACATTAGAAAAAAATAAAGTAATTATTAAATGTTTTTTAATTAATTTTTTCAATGTATTGGGAATATGATTTTTTTTTTTTTTAAGATTCGAAAAAAGTAGTAGTAGATTTAGTAGACTTAGTAGATTTCTCTTCATATTTTAAGATATTTAAAAAGGGGGGGGGGTCAGATTAAATGGCTGCCAGAAACCGGTTATTATTTGAAATCGAGTTTTTACTCAAAAGAAGAAACGGCTTCTAAATTATCGTAAAGGAAATAAATTATGTCTTTATTTTAAATCCTTCGCGTCTTGTTTCAGTTTTTCCGAAATTCCCTTGCTATTTTTCAAATATGGTATGTGTATTACGAATTCATTATTTAATTAATATATTTTCTCTTATAATGAAATGATCTATTTGCATTCATTTTTTAAGATTTTTGACATCTATTTCATTTTCTTCTGATTTTTATATTGACAGCTTGTAAAGTTACATGGTATTCGCGAGCAACGCCATGAATGTTTACTAGTGAGAAAGTTTAAAACAAAGGAATTAATTTTTAAAAAACTATCTGATGAAGGATTTTTAACGATTAAACCCAATATTTCATTGTAATTAGTTGCAGATTAAATATTCGCATCGTAAATAGTTGCATAGTAAATAGTTCCAGATTAAACAGTTGCAGTTGTTATCTGCAATTGCGTTTTTACTCAAAAGAAGAAACGGCTTCTACATTATCGTATGGGAAATAAATTATGTCTTTATTTTAAATCCTTCGCGTCTTGTTTCAGTTTTTCCCAAATTCGGTTGCTATTTTTCAACAATCGTAAATGCATTCCGAATTCATTATTTTATTAATATATTTTCTCTTATAATGAAATATTCTACTACTTGTATTAATTTTTTATGATTTTTGCCTTCTATTTCATTTTTTTTTTCATATTGACAATTTGTAAAACTACATGATAATCACGATCAAGTCATGAATGTTTACTAGTAAGAAAATTTAAATTAAACGAATTTATTTTTAATAAAATATATGATAAAGGATTCTTAACATTTAAAACCAATATTTCATTGTAATTAGTTGCAGATTAAATTGTTCCATCGTAAATAGTTGCAGATTAAATAGTTGCAAAGTAAATAGTTCCAGATTAAATAGTTGCAGATTAAATAGTTTCATCGTAAATAGTAGCAGATGTTATCTGCAATTGCGTTTTACTCAAAAGAAGAAACTGCTTCCATATTATCGTACAGGAAATAAATTGTCTTTATTTTAAACCCTTCGCGTCTCGTTTCAGTTTTTATCAAATTCGTTTGGCTATTTTTAAACAATCATAAATGCATTCCGAATTCATTATTTTATTAATATATTTTCTCTTATAATGAAATATTCTATTTGCATTCCATTTTTAAGATTTTTACCTTCTATTTCATTTTCTCTGATTTTCATATTGACAATTTGTAAAGCTGCATAATAATCGCGAGAAACATCATGAATGTTTACTAGTATGAAATTTTAAAACAAACGAATTTATTTTTAAGAAAAAATCCGGTAAAGTATTCTTAATGTTTAATGCCAATCTCTAAAGCGAAAGCTGGATTCCCGGGGCGGTCATCCCTGTTTAATGCCAATACTTCACCTTATTTAGTTGCAGATTAAATAGTTACATCATAAATAGCTGCAGATTAAATAGTTGCATCGTAAATTGTTCCAGATTAAATAGTTGTGTCGTAAATAGTTGCAGTTGTTATCTGCAATCGCGTTTTTACTCAAAAGAAAAACGGCTTCGGTATTATCGTCCAGGAAATAAACTACGATTTTAATTTAAATTCATTGCGTCTTTTTTCATTGTTTTCTAAATTCGCTGGCGATTTTTCAACAATCGTAAATGCATTCAGAATTTATTCTTTTATTAATATATTTTCTCTTATTATGAAATACATTATTTCCATTCATTTGCCTTCTATTTAATTTTTTATCCAATTTTCATCTTGACAATTTTTAAAACTACAAATTAATCCTGAGCAACGCTATGTACGCTTACTAGTAATAATAATAAAAAAAATATTATTAAGAAAATATAACAGAAGGTATTCTTAACTTTCTAAGCCAATATTTCATTGTAAATAGTTGCAGATTAAAGTCGGAATTTCATAATTATTATGAGACAACTACTTTTACAGAATGCTAAATCAAATTATCTTAAATGAAACTATTAGAAAAAAAAATTCCTAAACAATACAGCTTAACTTTTCTAAACACTTTCTAAAACTTCTCCTCTTTGCTACTTAATTTTCTCATAAAATGAACAACAATCAAATGCTTTAATAATAGTGAAAGAGAAACTTTGTTTTTTGGACTGTTCCAAATCAATGTATTCGATTTCACGCATGAAGTAGCTTTTGAATCTTCTTTTATTTTTTGATGCGATGTCTCAGAAAAGCATTTAATAAAATAAAAGAATGATATTTAATTTTGTTAATTGTTATAATATTAGTACTTAAGCATTTAGTTTCTGGGATAAATTAAAATTAGTGGAATGGATGAATTCATTTTTTAGAATTTTTCACTTGACTAAAATTTAATTTCTGAAAATTATAGAAACATTTTGCTTCAAAAGATTTAATCGTTTTAAGTAAAATTTAATTTAGATAATATAGCTTAGGCAAAGCTCTTTCAATAAATAATTGGAAAATTTGCATATAATTTAACTGAAGCTTTTGTATAAATTTATAAGAGGCATATTTTTTTTTTATAAAAGGTGATGAAAGTCCTTTCTCTCATATTTTATGTATTTACTAGCGGAAATATCTGGCATTGCCCGGGGTTTTAAAAATATTTGTTTAGAAGAATCTTTTTTAAAATTAAACACCGTACAGAATACGAATCTCACTCAAATACAGTCTATTTTTTAATATATTGAAAGCCTTGAGAAATTTTCTTTTATACTAGCATTTAAAAAAAAAAGTTTCCTAAACCTAAATAAATATAGTCTCGATTCTTGAAAAAAAAATTAAAGAAAAAAAAATGTAACTTTGTGGAAAGCCCTTCGTGATATCACTTTCTCTTGCAAATGCCATGAATTAACCATATGTTCGTTTTAAATATGGAGTCATACCTGAATAAACCTATATTATTCACAACTAAAATGAAATGGCGCAGTTGTATTTGTCGAGAATTAAATAAAAATCATGCACTCGTGAAATGATATTTCACTTTTATATTTTAACAGAATAATAAGACTACTATAATTTGTGACTCGTGTTATAAGCAGCATATGCGTCAGGACAAGCTGCCGTTATCATTATCTTTTAACGCGTGAAGGTTTCGCTACGGTACTTCATTGTGAAATTTGGTAATTTTTGAAATTCAATATTTGAAAAACGGAATCATTAGATTTGAAATTTATAACAAGAAAAATACATTTTTTTTTCTTTTACAATTTCTAACACAGTTTTGTCTAACAATTTTCTGAGAAAAATAATTTTCGAGCTATTAATTTTTTGAGTAACTTCGAATGTTTCATTTTCCGAGATTAATCTGTGGCAACAATCAGCGAAAAATCCAGTCGTCAATAAGGCGCAGCTTTTTTATTAAAGATGATACTAAAAAATATAAAATTCGCATCTGATATAACTTCTAAATATATTTCTATACTGATTCATGTGTCTATGAATCTCAGTAAATATCTAACAAAATTTAAAAAAGGAAGAAAAATCATCTATCAAGCATCGATTATGAAACACTTTCCAACACTTCAAGAATACTGAAGCAAAACTTGACCATTTTAAAAGTTGAACTTTAAAACTATGTATATTATGAGGACAAGCATGTCTGTGTGTAACGCTGATGTCATTCTGCAAGTGACAACGCTTTGGAATTTGAAATAAAATTTCGGTTTTGCAATTTTCGCTACTGCAAATTTTTAAATTTCTAACCACCGCACATTTTCAGTTTTTACACAGTCGTATAGGGGGAAAATGTACTTTTAAATGCAATTTGTTTGATAGTCGTATCTCAATTTATTTTTGAGACATTTATTTTTTTTTTATCGGGGAAACTGAAGTACTCCATATTTATAGCAAATATCACCTTATAATAATATATATATTTCAAATACTAAAAGGTATACATTAAAACTTTAAAACGAGTAAAAGTATGTTTATTTCGACTGTTTCGACTCACCCCCATTCATTTTTAAAAACAAATAAATAAAGCTATTCTAAATTTGCACGGCCTATGACTCGCCATCATTTAGGTTTCCACGTATTCTTTCATATTACGCACGTTACATTTTTATTTTATATGGATGTTTATTTTATTCTATTTTCATACTCATTGAGTAGCTCGAGCCATATATTTGATAAGTGAAATGATGCTGCAGCATCATTATATATTGAGTTTTTGCGCATTACAATCTCTATGGTTTCTCTTATAATGGATGGACAGGTAAGACTGGAAGGAAAAATTATTTTACTTTTATTGCTACGATTCTTCAAAAAAAAAAATAAATAAATAAATAAAAATAAGACTTATATTTAATTTCTTGCAGGACAATAGAAATTGCACATTCAACCGCTCTCGATCAAAACGAAGACGTTCATATTTAAAACTTGAGAAAATCCTTTGTTGCGACATTTTATCCAGCGTCATTACTTATGTAAATCTATAGCAAATAACACCTTATAATAATATTTTAATTTCAAATGCTAAAAAAATGTAAATTAAAACTTTAAAACAAGTAAAAATACGTTAATTTCGACTGTTGACATTTTGCGTTATTTTAACAATAAAAGTAAAATAATTTTCCCATCCAGTCTATACTGTCCACCCATTACAAGACAAACTATAGAGATTTTAACGCGCAAAAACTCAAACAATGCTGCAGCACTTGCCAAAAATATGGCTGGAGCTGCTAAATGAGTATGCAAATGAAATAAAATAAACATACATATAAAATAAACATGTAACGTGCATAATATGAAAGAATACGTGGAAAACTGAATGGTGGCGTGTCGTAGACCGTGTAAATTTAGAATACCTTCATTTATTTGCTTTTGAAAATGACTCGGGGTGAGTGATATGCCAACAGCCGAAATAAACACATTTTTACAGGTTTTAAAGATTTAATTTACACCTTTTAGCATTTGAAATTAATATACTCCACATCTGTTTAAAGTAAAGGGTAAATAGTAGATTTTTGTATCTTTTTGTTGCCATTTTCTCATAAAAATTAACAGCAAAAAATTGAAATTAAACTACATGCTATGTCAAGATATCTATATATTTAAATGACCAGACTGTTTTTTCATTCATCAGCCCTGAGCTTTCTACAGAACTGATTTTAATAATTATTTTTCTTAATGAAAGCTGTTTATTTGTAGATGTGCTCGTTCTAGATATTTTTAAATTTATTTCTATTATTATATTTTATTTTCGATTCTAATTGTTTTTTGTGAAATTTCTTTCAAGTGTAGCAATCGGTTTATTTCGATAGTTGCAGAGAAAATTAAAAAATAGAGTATGTTTATTTTTATTGATTAAATCCTTGTTGATGCCATTTCTCATTACAATTAAAAATAACTTTATTTTTTTTTTTTTTACAGAAAACAGCGTCATGCTTAAAAAGAAAAAAAAAACAAGCATTTACCTTGTAAAACTGTTATATTTTAATATTTTTCGCATTTTTCAATATTGAGACGCTAAGTGAAATGCTTCGTTGATATAAGAAAAATATGAGAGAAAATGTTGTCATATTTAAAAAAAAAACTAACATTTTCTTTGATAACACTAAATATTTTACCGGAAATGCGTCTAAAAAGGCATAAATTTCTGGAATTTTTACTTGCCGCTACTGAGATTAGAACCTCAAGTTAAGCGTGACAATGCCATGCAAAGTTGTATGAGACAGAGGTGACTTCAAGTTTGGGAAAATATTTATAGTCCAATAGAAAATACATTTTGCCTTCCAAAAATTCGGGTAATTCTGCTTTTTGGGTATAATGTGTAGATTGACCCTCTAATGAAAAACAAACAAGTTTTTCACCTTCTACACATTGTGCGTTTTTTACTATATCGGAAAAACCGAAATATTTCGGCACTTTTCTTGATTTTTCTTGATTAACTCGATTCCAGTGCATTTTACAGAAAAAATTATACTTACAATTTTGTAGAGGATACAATTATCTACAACATGCGCTATTCATGGTCTGTAATCTGACCAAATAGGAAGCGAGATATTTAGCTGGAAAAATGGGGTAAAATTTGCAAAAAATGGAAAAAAAATACAAATGACGTTATTTTTTCCATAATAACCCATTTTTATTTTTTATTCTTCCATTTTAGTGACAAAAGTGCCGTTATAAACTTTGCAAAGTATGAAATATCCTACAAGTTTCATTCATTAGAGCATTAATTATCTCTAACAAACTCTAAAATCAGAACAACACGATTTATGGTTAAAACAGGAAAATACCGCCTGGCAAGTCACTAATTTAAAAAAGATCTTTAATTTTTGATACTGAATAAATGAATCAATTAATTGATTATAGTATGTACGATAAAAAGTAATTGGAGAATAGTTGGGGGAGGGGCTGAAGTTAACCAAAAATCGTAGTCGGTAGATATAGGCGTGCCCAGGGTTTGGGCTAAGAATCGGAAGTAGAAAGTAAAGTTAAGTGCTGGGAATAATATAAAAAATACTGCAAAGATAAATAAAATATAATTTAGAAATTTTAAAAAGGTGAAAGGTTTATACAGGCCAAAACTAGAGGGTGGAGGGCATATTCTTCATTCGCCAGAATGTAAGGCAAAGAGGGCGCAAAATAAATATTTGGTTTGTCGTATTTGTATTAATTTGTCACACAAATATATGTTTGTTAATCAAAGTTTATATTAATGGTAAATCTATCATACATTGAGCATATTATTCCCCACATAAAGAGGACCAACAATTATGCTTATGCATACTAAGTCGGAAACCTGTATAAAGCCTAAGTGTTTTGGGGTTGTTTTTTTTTTTTTTTAATTCAGCTTTAAATTTTAAAATAAAGCAATAAATATTATAAACTTATAAAATTCTGTATGTAAACTCGCTTTCCATAGTAGGGGGAGATTGTGTGTGTGTGGGGGGGGGGGGGGGGGAGCAAAATCCATGTTTGTCCTAGAATGAAAAAAAAAATCTAGTTTCGGCCTAGAAGTATAGAATAAGAATAACTGTTAAAAATGAGTTCGGAAAGCCCAAAGCATTGATTGTATACGTTAAATGTAATACCGGAAGAAACATAGACAATTAATCAAATATATGAATATTATTACCGTAATTTCCCCCGTAGAAGCCACGTCTCAGATAACTTTTTTTTTACCAGGATTTTTTTTTAAATACATTGTGACTTATTTCTGCTTAGCATTTACTTGACTTCATATTTTTAAAACAATTTCTGGTTTGAAACAGACTTAACATAGCCGCGGGTTATACGCAGGAAATTACAGTGAGAGACATTGTGCCGGGAAAGAAAAATAAAGCACTATTTTCGTCGTTTTTTTTACAATAATTTTTGTAGTTTACATTTAATTTACTAATTACTAGATTTAATTAATAGTAATATTTTACAATTTTGTAGAGGTTACAATTTTCAACATGCACTATTTATGTTTGTAATTTGACCAAATAGGAGGCCAGATAGAGAGCCGGAAAATAGAGTAAATTTTGCAAAACTTAAAAAAATCCACAAATGACGGTATTTTTTTGCTTATTTTTTTTTAGTTTTAGTGCATTTCAGAATCAAAACAGTCATAATCAACTTTAGGAGCATGAAGTACACCATAGTTTCATTTGTTGGGACATTATTTTTTGTAATAGACTTTGGAAAGCACAGCAACGAGAATTTGTTTAAAAAAAGAAAATTACTGCCTGGCAATTTAGTAATTTTTAAAAAAGAACTTTTATTTTTTATATTGAAAACACGAATTAATTAATTATATCATGTACAAGGTACTAATCAACAAATAAATAGTAAGTATAGTCACTTTATATATGTTTCATTTTTCTGCTGTTTGGTCCTGGTAGCCCGTCTCTTGTACGTGACTCGATTGTTTGTTCTAGGTCGTCAAAATACTCAAGGTCCAGTATAATATCAGGATCGTTGTCTTGTAGTATAATAATATTCATATACTTGAATAACTGTCAACATTTTTTCCGCTATTACTTTTAACGTATAGAATCATGCATTTTGTGCTTCCCGAATTCATTTTTAATAGTTATTCTTATTCGATATTTCCAGGCCGAAACTAGCTTTTTTTTATTATTCTAGGGCAAACTTGGATTTTGCCTCCTCCTCCCCCTACACACAAACTCTCCCCCTTCTGCGCAAAGAGAATTTACATTCAGAATTTTGTAAGTTTATAATATCTATTGCTTTATTTTAAAATTTAAAGTCGAATTAAAAAAAACCCGAAAACAATTTCGATTTATACGGGTTCCGTCTTAGTATGCATAAGCATAATTTTCGCTCCTCTTTATGTTGGGAATGATATTCTCAATGTAAGGTAGATTTACTATTAATGTAAACTGTGACTAACTAATAAAATTTTTTGTGACAAATTAATACAAATACGACAAACCAAATCTTCATTTTACGCCCTGTTTACCTTCCATTCTGGCGATTGAAGCATATGTCCTCTTCCCTCCAGTTTCGCTCTTGCATAATCCTTTTCCTTTTTAACATTTCTAAATTATATTTTATTTATATTTACAGTATTTTTTTATATTATTCCCAGTAATTAATTTTACTTTCGATTTCCGATTCTTAGCCCAAATTCTGGGCGGCGCATATATCTACCAACAAGGTTTTTTGGTTAACTTCACCCCCCTCCCACCAACTATTCTTTAATTACTTTTTATTGTACATACTATAATCAGTTAATTGCTTCGTTTATTAAGTATCAAAAATTAAAGACCATTTTTATATTAGTGACTTGCAAGGCGGTACTTTCCTGTTTTAACTACAAATCGTGTTGTTCTGGTTTTAGAGTCTGTTACAGATAATTAATGTTCTAATGAATAAAACTTGTTGGATATTTAATACCTTACAATGTTTATTACGACACTTTTGTCCCTAAAACTGTAAAATTAAAAATAAAAATGGGTTATTAAGAAAAAACTAACATCATTTGTTTTATTTTTTTTTTCACTTTTTGCAAATTGTACCCCATTTTCCCGGCTCCGTATCTCGCCTCCTATTTGATCAATTTACAGACAGGAATAGTGCATGTTGTAGAAAATTTTCCCCTCTATAAAATTGTAACTATATTTTTTTTTCTGTAGAATCCACTGGAACCGAGTTAATTAAGAAAAATCGAAAAAAGTGCCGAAAAATTTTGGGGGTTTTGATATAGTTAAAAACGCACAAGGACTAGAAGGTCGAAAACTTTTTTTTTTTTTTCATTAGAGGGTCAACCTATACACAATACCTATATACAATATATTGTTCATTGCAATTACTTTTGTAGGTCTGTTATTAATCAGTGTAGCTGTTGTTCTTTAAGGGGTCTCAGGACTCTTAAAGCTTCAAAATTTTCGAAATTTTAATTATTTAAATGTTAAACTCCTATCATTTTTGAACATTTTGATATAATTATTTCCTTAAAATTCCCATTAGAATAGAAGTTATGGTTTTTAGAATTATACCCTCTCAATACATGAAGTGGCGTTTCCGAAACTTTGAAATCATTTTTCTCCAAATGATGTTTTTGGTCATAACGCGCTGGATATCTCAAAAACGTCTGAATATTTCTTCATGAAATTTTCAAAACATATGTTTCATGTTAGTCTGTATCAACTGAACCTAAAATTTCATTTTTATTGTTCAAAAAATATATATTTTTAGGTGATTATACTACTGAAATTTTCCAAATATTGCATTAGATAAATACAACTTTGTATTAAAAATATAAAAATGCTTTAAATACGAATTTATTTAGGTTCATGATACTTATTAAATCTGAAGTATAAGTAGGTACAAGAAATGTCATTCTAGTTGCAAAATTTATTTTATAATCCTGCGCGTAAGTTGTTATACCAATTTTCTCCACGACAAATGTCTGACAGTTTGGAGCCCCCTTTAAATACTAATTATGCATCTTGAAATTTTTTAAGTACATGAAATGAAAGACTATACTTATATCTTTCATCCCGATAAAAATTTGTTTTTATATTATATACATTTTAAGATATTAAATGTTAAAAATGGTCTATTTTTTTTTTCATTTTCCCCAGTTTTAAAAGTCCTGAGACCCCTTAAACATTTTCTTTCGTCGAAATTCGATGGGTTCCATCTCGTATTTACAATAAACAACTACGTTTTTGAAAAAAAGCTTACACGTAAGCCGTAGTTCTATATATATATATTTCCACTATAAACAGTGCTATATAAAAAAAAACTTATTCAGCAGACATCAACGAAAAGGAGTTTGTTTTCGTCTACAGTGTAAAATAACTTTTTGACGTATTGTTTTCTTTATTGGTATAAGTTAGCAAGACATTATTAGCCAGTAATATATATAATTCAGCATTACACTATTTATTATCGATGCCTCTTCAAAATTCATTACAGGTTTAAATATAATTTTTACAATTAAAATGGTCCTACGTATATCGTTTCTACACCTTGGATCATGCTTATAACTAATTGTATTTTCCTGTCCAAATAGTTCGGTTACGATATAGGTGTCCAAATAGTTACGGTATTTTTCTAGACGTTGTTTAAGAAAAAAAAAAAAAAAAAACACACAAATGTGAAATCGAAATTTTTTACCCACATCTCTTTCCGAACACTTACTTGAGCCACTAAAAAAGAAAAGAAAAAACATTCTTGTCATAACGTACTTTCTACATGAAAAAATTACTTGTTAGAGTCTCTTGAATTATTGAAGAATTATAGATGCATTTCAAGCAGGAAACTTAACCCTTTCTGAAAAACCGTCAAGTACACAATTTTTAATTTCAAAGCTACACAGTTTCCAAATGGTAATTTTTGTCTTATATAATCCCTGAAATTATGTGGTCATTAAGGCTAAAATTATTATCGGGAATAGTTATAGAAAAAAATCAGTGTTATTATGCATGCTATATGGAGTGCATACTCAAAGCTTGTCGAAATGTGGTTAATAAATTTAAATTTCGAATTTCAAACTGTACATTTTACGAGTCTAACAATAGCAAATTTCCGAAAAATAAGATACATTGAACACTTCTCTCTCTCTCTCTGTTTTTTTTTTTTTTTTTTTTTTTTTCCCACCGATGACGTTTAACCGATCAATATCGTGTTTATCTTAAAGTATTTTTTTTTATTTTGATATCTGCAAAGTGCATGATACAAGATGTCCTTTCTAAAACCAACCTGCACCATCGCCATGAAAACAAGCTTATCGATACGTTACAAATAGTCACCTATAGCATTGCAATGAGCAGATCAACAAAGAAATAGAAAGTAATCAATCATTAATCCTAACTTATCAGTGTGAGAATAATTATTCATCTATTGCACCAGTCTAGGTTTTCTTGACACACCCAGTAATCACGTGCTATATCATATACTCATATAATGAAATGTGCATATTTTATTCACATAAACTTTAATCAAAGGCATATATACTTTTATACTTTATAATATACTTTTAAAATTTGCACATGATTTAGAAAAAGCAGTTCCATTTATTACCGAAAATCTGTAATGCAGTGAATTGTATGTTTTATTTTATATTTTATTAATTGTTTTAACGAAATTATGTTCTTAATAACACTTTTTGCAATTTCAACAATATTTCCAAATCATTTTTTTTTTTCATTTTTAAGACGGAAAGCTTTTTTTTTTTTTTTTTTTTTTATGAAATAAATTAAATAAAAGTACAATTTCAAGTGTAATTTATATATATATATATATATTAATCATTCTGAAACGACTATGTTTCTAAACTTATGAAAGTAAAAATTATTCTTAAACCTAAAAAAATATTTTATCGTCCTGATCACGGCTTCTTCCAAAAATTAAGATAAATTAATCTATATTAATCTAGATATCAAGGGAAAAATAGGAAGGTATTTATAATAATTTTCTTTTCGCATGCAATCGGTAAAAAATTATGCTATTTTTTATCCTAATTAAGTCGATTAAAATATGCTAGTGAAGGAAAAAGAAACCCGATCTGGTGTTGAAGACTCTGAAAAACTTAATACTGTAATTTGTTTTAGTTAAAAATTTGTCAAGTTTTTTTGCAATATGAAGAAAAAAATAATGATTTATTTAAACTAAAAAACTGGAATTAGATTTAACGATATATATAAATTAAAAAGTATTAAATAACGTGGCTCAAGTTTTTTTTTTTTTTTTTTTTTTTTTTTTTTTTTTTTGAAATGTATATCTTGTTGCACTTTTTTTTTTTTTTTTTTTTTTTACAATTTCCACGATTGAGAGATTAAGAGGTCCAAAGAGCTTTTAATTTTTAAAAATGACGGTTTTTATTATTATATCACGTTAAGAGAAATTTACCAGGAACTTCATTTTTAGCATCTTAAATTCTGAAGAAATATTGGGAATAATCAATTTAGAAATTGTATGTACTCTCATAGAATGGTTTTTTTTTTTTTTTTTTTTTTTTTTTTTTTATGGAAATATTTCTGGCAGCACTGCTACCGGAATGTATATGAGAATTGAAGAATGTCCGTTTATTTTTTTCTTTGTAACAAGAAAGAGAATATCCTTCAATTGAAGAAACTTCCTTTCTTATTTACTGTTCCCGGACAAAAAATGTCCGTAATCTCAAAAAAGAGTTTTTTACAAAGTATTTCTCTTGTTCCTCCGTGGATGACCTTGGCTTTGAACCTGCGACCACACGTGTGAAATCGAGCATATTAACCACTAGGCCTGCGAATGCTTTATAAATGGCGAATTTAATATGGAAATATGGGTTTCTTCAAAGGGTGGATTAGTAAGGCTTGTTAAATAACTTGTTCAGAAAGGTCGGAAGTTTAAACTTAATTGGAGGGACATTTCCTCGTTATGAAATAATTGTTGTGTTTTAACACTGATAGAATAAATAATAAAGGATAAAAATAGTTACATATTATACATATTTTTAATAACACAAAATTAGATTGCTAGATATAAAATATGAATATTATATTTTTAATTAGATTCGAGAATAAATGTTTGCTGTTTTGAATAAAATCGATTTTTTGAAATTGATTGAAGTATTACATATTTTTTATATGTGTTCGTTTAGAATATATTTTAAATGTGAATATGATTAATACTCCAAAAAATAAATTGCGAATAACTTTAAATTAATGACGAATTGCTACTTTTTAAAATTAGAAGCAGTATTTTTCTTTGTTTTTAAATAAATGAGAAATTTTAATTTATTGATTTTTCGGTTTTTCATTTAAAAAATAATTCGAACATCGGTATTAATACTGTCAATACGCATGCATGCAAGGAATAAAAAGAATTTTCCCCTTTGTTCAGACTTTGGGGAAGAATTAACGAAAAAAAAACAACATGAATTCTAGGAGTATGAATGTTGTATGTTTAAAAATAACGAATAATTTTGTGTATAAAGACGAATTTTTCTGACAGTGTAACGAAACGAACAAAATAAATTTCGGCAAAAAAGAAAAAAAAAATTCAATTTATGTTAAAGTGTGATTGTATTTGTGTTAAAGCGACAACATAACAGTGTAACAGTTTTAAAAGTGTAATTGATAATCACACTAATAAAAATCTATTTAGAAAAATAATTTCAAGTACATATTTTCTATTTATTCAAATCAATATAACTGCTAAATTTTCTCTGAATAATTTACGTATTTCTTATATATAACGGGTACAAAATGTAAAGTTGTGGAATAATAAATTACAAAATAAAAAAGACCTTACATTGATCGATCCTTTTACTGACACTTTCTTTCTTTTTACACCAAATAAATATCCTCAAAAAACTATTGTTATTACTGTCACTCTATATTTGTATAATGTATAAATTCCATATTTATACACCAAAAAGAAAAAAACTAAATCATGTTATTAAGTGTTCATGAAACGGTAAAGATGGAAGAAACTGCAACATCTTTGTGAAATCATATTAAATCACCTCATAGAATTTTAAATAAGACTTTCTACAAAATCTAAATTTTTCTAATCCCTGTTACCCTTTTTTTTATCCCCCGGTATGCTACTTCATTCTCTTAGCTTATTTTATGTCGTCTCCAAAAAATAAGTTTACCTTACAGACGCCAGCCCTAAAAGAAAGCAGTACGATTAAATATTCTACAGCAATTTTTTCAGCTTCTAAGCGTCGCACATTTTAAATTTTTATACTGGCGTATTGGTAAAAAGAAGTACTTTTAAATACAATTTGTTTGAAAACTAAATCTCCATTTATTTTTGATTTTTTTTTGTAGTTTTTAGGGCCATTTGATTAATATTGGCAACAGAAGTACTCCATTTTTGTAGAAAGTAAAGGAAAAATAGTTGTAATATAGTAATTATATATTTTTGTTGCCATTTTCTCATAACAACCGACAGAAAATTTAATTAAAACACGTGCCATTTTGAAAAAATATAAACGAATGATTTCTGTTAAAACATGGAGCTATTATAAACTAGATTTTATTTTAAGTGTTTATATTAATGTTACAAACAAATGAAGGCCTGTATGATATATCCGATTTTTGTCGAGTTTTTTTAATGACGGCAGCATTTTGCTCCATTCGCGATAATGACGTCCTATGCATACTTTACTGTAGATGTTTAAGAATGGATCGTAAATGTGGAATTCTTAAGTGGATGCGAATGACTTCATTTTACATAAAACAAAAGCGTGCGCTTTAAGGCTTAAAATTGAAATACGTTTTGTACTATTTATATATACATATATTTTCTTATCATCGGGGGCGACACTAAATTCTGAAAAAGCAAACTTCCTAGTTTTTTTTTTCTTTTTTTTAACCTAGAGAACTAATATACTGCTGAAAGAGCTTTGAACGGGACAATTGTGAAAACTCCTTCTGCAGATATTTCCCCGAGGACTATTTACATAATCAGGTCTAAAATCAATTTTCACATTTAATTGAATAATATAATCTTATAAAGTTAAACAATCTTACTGCTACCATCATTTTAGTTTGACGCCAACCTTGCCTGTTGATCTGATTGCGTAATATTAGCCATTTTCAATGAACGTGATAAATTACTAACATGATACATTATTTCATTTCCTATGCCATACTTTTTGCAATTTTTAGGGTTCCGTACTTAAAACGTAAAAACGGAACAATTATAAAATCACTCCCCTGTCAGTCTGTCCGTCTGCCACAGCCCTTTTACTCGTAAACTATGGAACATGGAAAGTTCAAATTGGGGGAAGAAATAAAGACTATTGACCCACACATTTACAGATTAATAAATATTCATAAATATATTTAGGAAAAATGTAGAGGGGCTAATTAAATTACATGATTTAAAAAAAAATCTTTTCTTTGTATATCGTGTGGGGTATCGTGTGAAAGCGTTAGTAACGCTGAACTCAAAAATATATTTTATTTAATTTTAGGTTTTATATTTTCAAACTTATTGTCGAAAATGTAGTGCAAAAATATGTCCCCCCCCCCATTTAATTCCTAATCTACTGAAACTAAAATTATGAAAAAATTATAGGTAGTTGACGTTAATTTAAACCTTGCGGTAAAATTATCGCGATTAATCTAGGTCACATAGTTTTTGAGAAAATCGCAATTTTTCGTTACACACAAATTTTGGATTACGGGCATTCAGCAAAAGTGTTGAACAGCAATTAGCCGAAATATTAACCCTTAAAGATAGGAACGGTTTGGACATACATAATGACAGGGACGATGTACTCTATGCTCCATCGTCTTATAAAGCCTAGATAAAAAAATTTAAGGATGTATTTGTGCAATGCAATGCCCAGTAGCAGTATAAAAGCAATAAACGCCAAATTATTAAAAACAGGCTAATTTAATGAGAATTAATCACATAAGAACTATGGGATTCACGAGTAGTTCGCATTGAGTGGCTCTCTCAATACACTTAGAGTGTCTTTAAAAGTTAACTAAAAACCTATATGAAAAACGCGGTACGGATCAAAACGGCGTTGCCATTTTGAAGTGCGCTTTGCACAATGGTTACTTTAAATTTTAAATACGACTTTTCCTTTAGGTACAGTGTAAAATAAAATATTATTACTACACTGAATTTAGGTTCATGAAATGCCAAATGAAATTTAAATATGCACTACTTTTATTATCAGCACCGAATTAAGTTCACTTTAAATAGATTAGGATAAGATTTAAAAAAAAGAGTTATACAGAATAGCTATATTTGATGTTATTTAGGTTCCATATCTCTTTGAACTTTCATGGTATATCCATTTATGCTTTTCTAGTATATACAGCTACACACAATCCTACGATGTATAGAGGATTTCATTTTACAAAGTCTTAGTATTCTTTCAGCAACAGTTTTTTTTAATAGTATGCTTACTAATTCATATATTATTGTACGGAACCTCTGTGAACGAGTAATATTTGCATTTGATCGATTATTGTACACCTTTTATGCGCTCTTTATGATTTGCATTTGTGAAAAGACCGGGTAATGCATAAAAAAGATTTTCCCGCAAACGACATATTAAAAAATACGTTACTTCTAAAAAGGTATAATCCGTATAATATAAAACGTCTACTATATATTTTATATTCTCGTTCGATAGTGTAAGATTTCTGTTTATTGCAATTTTTATACAGTTTATAGACATTTTTGCATGCTTTATTTGAAGAAAGTTCCATAATCGGGTTCAAAATTTGTCGCCATATGTTTGGCGAAATATTTAGGTAAACATAGTTTTAACTGTCATACGATAAAAATTATATAGTGTTGACTTGTTTGACGCTATTCTTGGCTACGGATTCGATTGCGAAAAATCAGCAATTTTATCCATGAGAAAAGCATATGTAACATATCACTTGTTTCATATCACTTACCACTTAGGGTGAAACCACCAGTTAGTGACACCTAACCAGTAACTGACAATTAAGCAAAAATCTAACTCAAATAAGCATTTTCTTGTAAACATTTGCAAAGTAATTCTATCTAGGTTAACTTATTTTCCTTAATTATTATAAGTTACGTTTCAGTTCTTTGTTTTTCAAATTAGGGATGGGGTCAGTTACTAGAGTTATTGGCCATATTTATGATAAAAAAATAATTTTCATTAATAAAAAGTATATTTTTTAAAAAAATTTATCAACAATAATTTTTTTATGTATCTCTGTTAGACTTTCAAAAATAAAAAGAAGAATTGATGTATTTAAAACTTTACAATAGTGATTTGAGCAAGAAAGAAACTTAAGGTGTCAGTTACTGGCGGGTTTCACCCTACTATTCGTAATACTTCTATATTTCATTAATATTATTGGCAGTTCCTGTACCTTTTTAATGCTTTATTCGGTTTTTTATTTAACGCGCGAAATGAGGATATAAACTTGAAAACGACTTTCACCGGCGATAAAACTCTGACAGCAATTCCTAGACAAAAAAAAAAAAAAAAAAAAAAAAAAAAAAAACTACTAATCAAACGTTTTTATGACATCCGGTATAGCTGTTCTCGAGAATACAAAAATACAGTGTGTCCATAATTAAACGACCCTACTTTAAAGTTATCTATAGACAAAACTATTGTTCATAATGTTGTGAAATTTGGTGAAAGACATAATAAATGTATGGGGATTTGTTTAAGCTATAAAAAAATTAAATAAAAGTAGTTAAAAATTTCGCTACCAGAGAGCGATTTTTAATAAATTACACATTTAGCATTACGATAGTTTAGAAATTTATTTACAGAATCTTCATAATTAATAGACCCTATTTTAAAGTTTTTTACAGATGAAATATTTTTTCAGAATGTTGTGAAATTTTTTGGAGGACATAAAAATGTATGGAAATTTTTTTGAGCGAAAAAAAAAAATTAAGAGGCCGTTTTTTAACGAATTCACATTTACCATACCTTTGCGATTGTTTAACTAATTTTTTTTATAACAAAACATGCTCTGCATGACTTTCATAATTTTCAGATACCATCATCTGGAATCGTAAGATAGCGTGTTCCACAGTTGACCGCGGTGTGTTCTTGGAAATGCTAGGAACATGTCGTGAAATGCTGTCTTTAGAATAAGGTTAAGTTAATAAATAAAATTTCTAATTTATCGTAATGCTAAATGTATATTTTATAAAACATCGCCCTCTGGTGGCGAAATGTTGAACTACTTTCATTCATATTTTTTTTCTATAACCAAACATGCTCTGCATGACTTTCATAATTTTCAGATACCATCATCTGGAATCGTAAGATAGCGTGTTCCACAGTTGACCGCAGTGTGTTCTTGGAAATGCTAGGAACATGTCGTGAAATGCTGTCTTTAGAATAAGGTTAAGTTAATAAATAAAATTTCTAATTTATCGTAATGCTAAATGTATATTTTATAAAACATCGCCCTCTGGTGGCGAAATGTTGAACTACTTTCATTCATATTTTTTTTCTATAACCAAACATGCTCTGCATGACTTTCATAATTTTCAGATACCATCATCTGGAATCGTAAGATAGCGTGTTCCACAGTTGACCGCAGTGTGTTCTTGGAAATGCTAGGAACATGTCGTGAAATGCTGTCTTTAGAATAAGGTTAAGTTAATAAATAAAATTTCTAATTTATCGTAATGCTAAATGTATATTTTATAAAACATTGCCCTCTGGTGGCGAAATGTTGAACTACTTTCATTCATATTTTTTTTCTATAACCAAACATGCTCTGCATGACTTTCATAATTTTCAGATACCATCATCTGGAATCGTAAGATAGCGTGTTCCACAGTTGACCGCAGTGTGTTCTTGGAAATGCTAGGAACATGTCGTGAAATGCTGTCTTTAGAATAAGGTTAAGTTAATAAATAAAATTTCTAATTTATCGTAATGCTAAATGTATATTTTATAAAACATCGCCCTCTGGTGGCGAAATGTTGAACTACTTTCATTCATATTTTTTTTCTATAACCAAACATGCTCTGCATGACTTTCATAATTTTCAGATACCATCATCTGGAATCGTAAGATAGCGTGTTCCACAGTTGACCGCAGTGTGTTCTTGGAAATGCTAGGAACATGTCGTGAAATGCTGTCTTTAGAATAAGGTTAAGTTAATAAATAAAATTTCTAATTTATCGTAATGCTAAATGTATATTTTATAAAACATCGCCCTCTGGTGGCGAAATGTTGAACTACTTTCATTCATATTTTTTTTCTATAACCAAACATGCTCTGCATGACTTTCATAATTTTCAGATACCATCATCTGGAATCGTAAGATAGCGTGTTCCACAGTTGACCGAAGTGTGTTCTTGGAAATGCTAGGAACATGTCGTGAAATGCTGTCTTTAGAATAAGGTTAAGTTAATAAATAAAATTTCTAATTTATCGTAATGCTAAATGTATATTTTATAAAACATCGCCCTCTGGTGGCGAAATGTTGAACTACTTTCATTCATATTTTTTTTCTATAACCAAACATGCTCTGCATGACTTTCATAATTTTCAGATACCATCATCTGGAATCGTAAGATAGCGTGTTCCACAGTTGACCGCAGTGTGTTCTTGGAAATGCTAGGAACATGTCGTGAAATGCTGTCTTTAGAATAAGGTTAAGTTAATAAATAAAATTTCTAATTTATCGTAATGCTAAATGTATATTTTATAAAACATCGCCCTCTGGTGGCGAAATGTTGAACTACTTTCATTCATATTTTTTTTCTATAACCAAACATGCTCTGCATGACTTTCATAATTTTCAGATACCATCATCTGGAATCGTAAGATAGCGTGTTCCACAGTTGACCGAAGTGTGTTCTTGGAAATGCTAGGAACATGTCGTGAAATGCTGTCTTTAGAATAAGGTTAAGTTAATAAATAAAATTTCTAATTTATCGTAATGCTAAATGTATATTTTATAAAACATCGCCCTCTGGTGGCGAAATGTTGAACTACTTTCATTCATATTTTTTTTCTATAACCAAACATGCTCTGCATGACTTTCATAATTTTCAGATACCATCATCTGGAATCGTAAGATAGCGTGTTCCACAGTTGACCGAAGTGTGTTCTTGGAAATGCTAGGAACATGTCGTGAAATGCTGTCTTTAGAATAAGGTTAAGTTAATAAATAAAATTTCTAATTTATCGTAATGCTAAATGTATATTTTATAAAACATCGCCCTCTGGTGGCGAAATGTTGAGCTACTTTCATTCATATTTTTTTTCTATAACCAAACATGCTCTGCATGACTTTCATAATTTTCAGATACCATCATCTGGAATCGTAAGATAGCGTGTTCCACAGTTGACCGCAGTGTGTTCTTGGAAATGCTAGGAACATGTCGTGAAATGCTGTCTTTAGAATAAGGTTAAGTTAATAAATAAAATTTCTAATTTATCGTAATGCTAAATGTATATTTTATAAAACATCGCCCTCTGGTGGCGAAATGTTGAACTACTTTCATTCATATTTTTTTTTCTATAACCAAACATGCTCTGCATGACTTTCATAATTTTCATATACCATCATCTGGAATCGTAAGATAGCGTGTTCCACAGTTGACCGCAGTGTGTTCTTGGAAATGCTAGGAACATGTCGTGAAATGCTGTCTTTAGAATAAGGTTAAGTTAATAAATAAAATTTCTAATTTATCGTAATGCTAAATGTATATTTTATAAAATATCGCCCTCTGGTGGCGAAATGTTGAACTACTTTCATTCATATTTTTTTTCTATAACCAAACATGCTCTGCATGACTTTCATAATTTTCAGATACCATCATCTGGAATCGTAAGATAGCGTGTTCCACAGTTGACCGCAGTGTGTTCTTGGAAATGCTAGGAACATGTCGTGAAATGCTGTCTTTAGAATAAGGTTAAGTTAATAAATAAAATTTCTAATTTATCGTAATGCTAAATGTATATTTTATAAAACATCGCCCTCTGGTGGCGAAATGTTGAACTACTTTCATTCATATTTTTTTTCTATAACCAAACATGCTCTGCATGACTTTCATAATTTTCAGATACCATCATCTGGAATCGTAAGATAGCGTGTTCCACAGTTGACCGCAGTGTGTTCTTGGAAATGCTAGGAACATGTCGTGAAATGCTGTCTTTAGAATAAGGTTAAGTTAATAAATAAAATTTCTAATTTATCGTAATGCTAAATGTATATTTTATAAAACATCGCCCTCTGGTGGCGAAATGTTGAACTACTTTCATTCATATTTTTTTTCTATAACCAAACATGCTCTGCATGACTTTCATAATTTTCAGATACCATCATCTGGAATCGTAAGATAGCGTGTTCCACAGTTGACCGAAGTGTGTTCTTGGAAATGCTAGGAACATGTCGTGAAATGCTGTCTTTAGAATAAGGTTAAGTTAATAAATAAAATTTCTAATTTATCGTAATGCTAAATGTATATTTTATAAAACATCGCCCTCTGGTGGCGAAATGTTGAACTACTTTCATTCATATTTTTTTTCTATAACCAAACATGCTCTGCATGACTTTCATAATTTTCAGATACCATCATCTGGAATCGTAAGATAGCGTGTTCCACAGTTGACCGCAGTGTGTTCTTGGAAATGCTAGGAACATGTCGTGAAATGCTGTCTTTAGAATAAGGTTAAGTTAATAAATAAAATTTCTAATTTATCGTAATGCTAAATGTATATTTTATAAAACATCGCCCTCTGGTGGCGAAATGTTGAACTACTTTCATTCATATTTTTTTTCTATAACCAAACATGCTCTGCATGACTTTCATAATTTTCAGATACCATCATCTGGAATCGTAAGATAGCGTGTTCCACAGTTGACCGAAGTGTGTTCTTGGAAATGCTAGGAACATGTCGTGAAATGCTGTCTTTAGAATAAGGTTAAGTTAATAAATAAAATTTCTAATTTATCGTAATGCTAAATGTATATTTTATAAAACATCGCCCTCTGGTGGCGAAATGTTGAACTACTTTCATTCATATTTTTTTTCTATAACCAAACATGCTCTGCATGACTTTCATAATTTTCAGATACCATCATCTGGAATCGTAAGATAGCGTGTTCCACAGTTGACCGAAGTGTGTTCTTGGAAATGCTAGGAACATGTCGTGAAATGCTGTCTTTAGAATAAGGTTAAGTTAATAAATAAAATTTCTAATTTATCGTAATGCTAAATGTATATTTTATAAAACATCGCCCTCTGGTGGCGAAATGTTGAGCTACTTTCATTCATATTTTTTTTCTATAACCAAACATGCTCTGCATGACTTTCATAATTTTCAGATACCATCATCTGGAATCGTAAGATAGCGTGTTCCACAGTTGACCGCAGTGTGTTCTTGGAAATGCTAGGAACATGTCGTGAAATGCTGTCTTTAGAATAAGGTTAAGTTAATAAATAAAATTTCTAATTTATCGTAATGCTAAATGTATATTTTATAAAACATCGCCCTCTGGTGGCGAAATGTTGAACTACTTTCATTCATATTTTTTTTTCTATAACCAAACATGCTCTGCATGACTTTCATAATTTTCATATACCATCATCTGGAATCGTAAGATAGCGTGTTCCACAGTTGACCGCAGTGTGTTCTTGGAAATGCTAGGAACATGTCGTGAAATGCTGTCTTTAGAATAAGGTTAAGTTAATAAATAAAATTTCTAATTTATCGTAATGCTAAATGTATATTTTATAAAATATCGCCCTCTGGTGGCGAAATGTTGAACTACTTTCATTCATATCTTTTTCGCTTAAGGGGACGGTGGAGCTTAAAATCCTTAAAAATATTTTTTTTTTATTTTTGTAAATTTCAACTTAAATATTATTCAAGTGTACATTATATACATTATAACATGCATTTATCCCAAAAAAAAATTAAAAAAAAATTTATTTTTGAGAAAAAAATGGAATTTTACGCGTCGTCTTAGAAATCTTCGAAACGCCCCATGCGTCTTCAATATCAATGAAAATCCCCAATATTTTTTATAAAAGTTTGGTTTATATATAGAAATAAAATAGAGCATCGAATTTTATATATTTGAATTTAAAGTTGAAAAAAAAAATTCAAAATTTCAAAATTTTTCAAAAAAAATTTTTTTTTAACCTTTAAATTAAAATATGTGAAATTCGATGCTCTATTTTATTTCTATATATAAATCAAACTTTTATACAAAATATTGGGTATTTTCATTGATATGGAACACGCAGGGGGCACTTCGAAAATTTTTAAGACGACGCGTAAAATTCCATTTTTTTCTCAAAAATATTTTTTTTTTTTGTGATAAATGCATGTTATAATGCATATAATGTACCCTTGAATAATATTTAAGATAAAATTTACAAAAAATAAAAATAAAAAAAAATTGAAAAAATTTGAAATTTTGAAAATTTTTCGAAAAAAATTCAAATTTTTTCATTTTTTTTTTAACCTTTAAATTCAAATATGTAAAATTCGATGCTCTATTTTATTTCTATATATAAACCAAACTTTTATAAAAAATATTGGGGATTTTCATTGATATTGAAGACGCATGGGGCGTTTCGAAGATTTCTAACACGACGCGTAAAATTCCATTTTTTTCTCAAAAATAAATTTTTTTTTAAATTTTTTTGGGGATAAATGCATGTTATAAGGTATATAATGTACCCTTGAATAATATTTAAGTTGAAATTTACAAAAAAAAAAAAAAAAAAAAAAAAATATTTTTAAGGATTTTAAGCTCCACCGTCCCCTTAAACGAATTCCCATCCCTTTATTATGTGTTCCCAAGATTTCACAAGTTTGTGAACAATAGTTTTGTCTGTGGACAACTTTAAAGTAGGGTCGTTTAGTAATGGACACCCTGTATATAAATATCTATAAAGAGAGACAGAAAGAAGAACTGAATGTATAGAAGTATATGATATGCTTACATAATCGTAAAAAAATTCAGTTGTAATATGAAAACTCCGAGAAAATTGTTTATTTTCATTACGTTCAAGAAATTCTTAACCTTTTCGTGAAAGAACTGCCCAAAAAATAAAGAATGTATCGTAAAAGTTGATTTAAATGTATCAGATATGTAGGTAGTAGAGTAATAGAATCCTGTGGTAATCCTTTTTGGTCTTAGAACAAGAAAACTGCAAAATTACTGAGAACTTTCGATAGAAACACGGTTTGATACTGAGTACAAAGTTGTCTTGTATTATTCACCTCGATGCTTTTGTTATTACTTAGAGTAAATTAATTTTAACACAATTATTCTAATTGGTAAATACATAATATTAGATGTAAATTTCCAACTGGGCGAAAATTGTCCGGACCAGGTTTCGAACCAGGGATCTCCTGGCTGAAGCCGCCAGTGTTCTACAATCTGAGATATTCCTGACTAATCTGGTGAAACTTTTTCACCCAGCTAACCTTAATGATTACAGCATCTGGTCTGAAACCTGGTTCAGCTCAACAGAATAAATCGCAGGTAACGGAACTCCAGAAATCGCTGGATGCGTAATTGCACTAGATTAATTTTAACACAATTATTCTAATTGGTAAATAAATCATATTAAATGTAAATTTTCAACTGGACGAAAATTGTCCGGATCAGGATTCGAACCAGGGATCTCCTGGCTGAAGCCGCCAGTGCTCTACCACCTGAGCTATCCCGGACGAATATGGTGGAACTTTTTCACCCAGCTAACCTTCATGATTATAGCATCTGGTTATAGCATAAAGTTAAATGACTTTTAAGTTAAGTCATTATAAATATAAAATTGTTCTTTTCTGTATCCATCTACCTCCACATTATAATGATTATCTACTTTATAATAATTGATTGGAACTTGAAGTACTAAATTTTTATAAGATCATTCTTCAGATTTTCGTAGATGTATAATTTTGAAGAAAAATTCTTTCCTGTGTTCATATTTTAATACCTACTAGCTGTTTAACCCGTTCTACGCACGGGAGTTCGTGAATTTAATTCTAAAACTAGTCTTAGAAAAATATGTTTCTACTACTGTGAAATTTTTTTTATTAAACTTAATTTATCATATTGCTATGGCAGCAGACGATCAAAGGATAACTTTGGAATAAGTGAAAAAATAGAATAAAATATTTTGTTGGTGTTTGTGATAAAACGGTTTTCTTTATTTTTTAAAATAAGTAATAATTAAGTGCAATTAAATAATCTCTAATTATTTGCATGCAAGATAAAGAATTATCGTAATACCCACAACAGCTTCTTAGTATTGCAGCGTAGCATACGTAATATGTATATCTCACATTGCAGTAAACATTTAGAACTGGTTAGAACTCGCGCGTTTGCGGGTTGAACATTAAAAAGGCAAAAATTTGTCAAAAACATAAAATATAATATCTTTTGAAAATTTTTGAGTTTTTTGTCCCAATCCTTCATGGGTCCCTTACCAACTACCCGTGTGCCAAATTTCGTAGCCCTGCGCCTTGTGGTTGCCGAGTTTTCGAGGTTACATAGATACGCGTACGGATTTTAATAGAGTAGATTGTTCTTATTAACCTCTTAACCTACAATGACGGGCATAGTCCGCGTACGATGATCGAGCCAAATGTAAATTCTTCTTACCACTAAAATTTCACAGTAAATATAGTTTAATTTAATCTTCGAAATTCCATGATTAAACAAGGCGAAAATTTCTATTAAATTTTAGTGGAAGATATGGATTTGCCAAACCGTGGAGTGGAGCTGTTAAAAGTAAATCGTAGGTTAAGGGGTTAAAATGAAAGTAGAATTGTTATTTTGCTTGCTTATGAACATAATTATTTATTTGACGAATCACTTTCGTTTTAAATGAAGAGAATGGACATCCAATGACAAACAATTACGGTTATTTACTGTATTTAAAAAGAATCTTATTTTTAAATATATATGGAGCATTCTCACAATCTTTTGACTTTTATGTCCCTAAATAATATTTTTTATTTTAGTACATATCCTTGTGTTTTTAGGGTTCCATACTTAAAAAGTAAAAACGGAACCATTATAAGATCACTCCTGTGTCTGTCTGTCACAGCCATTTTACTCGTAAACTATGGAACGTGGAAAGTTCAAATTCGGGGAAGTAATAAAGACCATTGACCCACATATTTTCAGATTAATAAACGTTCATAAATATATTTATTAAAAAAGTAGAGGGGTTAATTATGCTACTTGAAAAAAAAATATTTTCTTTGCATATCATATGGGGTATCCTGTGAAAGCTTTTGTAACGCTGAACTCAAAAATACATTTCTTTTAATTTTAGGTATTATATTTTCAAAGATATTGTTGAAAATGTAGCGCAAAAATATGTCCCCCCCCCATCTAATTCCGAATATACTGAAACTAAAATTATGAAAAAATTAGAGGTAGTAGACGTTAATGTAAACCTTGGCGAAAATTATAGTGATTACCCTAGGTCACATAGTTTTTGAGTAATTAGCATTTTTCTGTTATACACAAATTTCGATTTACGGGCATTCAGAAAAATTGTTGACCATCGCTGAATATACCTATCGTTGCAGAAGAATAAAAGCATTGTTGATAATGATTTTCGAAAAAAATCATCGGTAATTAGCCGAGATATTAACCCTTAAATGTACGGTCAGTTTGGACATACACAAGGGCAGGGGCGGCGTACTCTATGCCTAGTTAAAAACTTTTAATGATATATATGTGTAATGTAATGTCCAGTAACAGTATAAAAGCAATAAACATCAAATTGTTAAAAACATATTAATTTAAGGGGTCTCGGGACTCTAAAAAGTGGAAAAAATGAAAAAAAGACCATTTTCAACATTTAATGTCTTAAAATGTATATGATTTTAAAACACAATTTTAATTGGGATAAAAAATTGCAAGATACAGAATTAGTATTTATAGGGGGCTCGAAACGGTTAAACATTTCTCGAACAAAAAATTGGCATAACAGTTTACGCGCAGGATTACAAAATAAATATTGCAACTAGAATGAAAATTTTGGTGCTTGCTTATACTTCAGATTGTAATAATTTCCCTGAATTTAAATAAATTTGTATTTAAAGCATTTTTATATTTTTAATGCAATGTTGCATTTAGCTAATACAAAATTTTGAAAATTTCAACAGTAAAATCACCTAAAAAAAATATTTTTTTTTAACAATAAAAAGGAAATTTTAGGTTCAGTTTATACGGACTAACATGAAATATATGCTTTGAAAATTTCATGAAAATATATTCAGTAGTTTTTGAGGTATCCTGCGCGTTATGCCCAAAAACGGCATTTGGAAAATAATGACTTTAAAGTTTTGGAAACGCCGCTTCAGCTATTGAGCGGGTATAATTCTAAAAGCCAAAATTTCTGTTCTAATGGGAATTTCAAGGAAACAATTATATCAAAATATTCAGAAATGATAGGAGTTTAACATCTAAAAAAATTCAAATTTCTTAAATTTTGAAGCTTTAAGAGTCCTGCGACCACTTAATCCTTTCCGACACGGAGTAATTCTATTTATAAACTTATGAAATAATGAACTGACACCAGAATTTATAAACGAATTTATTAGAAAATGCGAACTTGCTTATTTTCACGTATATGATAAAAGGAAAATTTTAATTAAATATTCTTGGTGCCGTTTGTCTGTTTTGGAATTAAAATTAGGTATCCGTTTTATAAGGGCATCGCCCTCGAAAGATTTAATTAGAATGAATCGCACAAATACTGTGGGATTCGCGATAGTTTGCATTGATTGTATCTCTCAATACGCCTCGAGTGACTTTAAAAGTTAATTAAACACCTATCTGGAAAAACGCGGCACTGACCAAGGCGGGGTTGTAACTTTGAGACCTCAGTTCGAAGCGCGCTTAGAACAATGCTAAATTTAAACTTTGAACAAAGGTTTTGTTTTAGCTACACTGTAGAAATAAAGGTTACTACTACGCTGAATTTAGTTTCATGAAATGCTAAATGAAGTTTAACTATGCACTGCTTTTATTGTCAGTACCGAATTAAGTTCATGATAAACAGATTAAGATAATATTAAAAGAAGATTTATACGAATAGCTATATTTGATATTATTTAGGTTCCATATCCCTTTGAACTTTCATGGTATATTCATTTGCACTTTTCTAATATATACAGTTATACCCAACCCTACGTTGTATAGTTTTTTACAAAGTCTTAGTATTCTTTTAGCAACTTTTTTTTTTTTAATAATACATTTGCAAATTCATATGTTTATTCTACGGAACCCTCTGTGCGCGAGTAATGCTCGCACTTGCCGTTTATTTATTTATTTTTTTTTTCACATACTGGGGAACATCCCATTGCATTACTGCATAACAATATTAACGAGATAAATAAGTTTTGGATGATGTTGGATGTCCAAATACCAGGAAAACTCATATACCGTCACGTTTCCCTGATGCTGATTTTTAAGTTTGGAGATGTCTGTATACAATTGTTTCAATAAAAGTAATTCGATGTAATTTTTTTTTCCGAAACTGGGACAATTGTTTTATATAAATATGCAGCAAAAATTAACCTGCATACATTTTTTTACGATTTTTATTATTTCTTGAACTATGTCCCTGTATTTTAGATTCCTTACCATCCTTCTTGCTAATCGTATACAGAAAATCCCTTCAGATGCAGCCACAGATTTTTTTTCAAGTTTTTCCTCATTCAGAAGTATGCTAGAGAAAGAATGTCTTAAATTCTTTGACCGGAAACTTACTGCAGAATTTAAATTAGCATTTAAATATCAATTTCAAGCATCATGGCTTTAATGGTATTCAGGGTTTATTCCTGCACTTTTCCAGTTACTTTTTTTTTTTTAATTTAATACAATGTAAATAACTGTTTCTAAAAATCAATTAACATTGTGGCTATCATTTATTTTAACATGATTTTAATAAAATAATGGTAATTTTCCTTACCGTCCCATTCTTACCATCCCTTTTTTTCAATTTCCGTCCCTTCTTTCCTATAACATCCTTTTTTTTTTTTATTTTACTTCCGTTCCTTCTTTAACAACTCTTTAAGACGATGTTACACCAAAATTTTCTATTAAAAATACTACATTGTTATTATTTCTTATTGGAATGTCCTGTGGGTACTATGCAAACTCTTTATAAGTAAAAATTTAGAAGAAAATAGAAAGTTGTAGTGATAAAATGGTAAGTAAAATTAAACTCGCAAGTTTAACTTAAGCCTCCGTTAAATAAACAAATTTTCGCTGCTGACCATTTTTCTTTATTTTGAATCATTAATTCTATCAGATTAAAATGTTATTTTAGCAAGTTTAATTTCACCAGTTTTTTATTCCCGAAAGTCAATAGACTGTGAGAATGCCCCATATATTCTCTATAGTTTATCAAAGAATTATAAAAAATTACACAGAATAGATAAATACTTGGATAGACCAACAATAGCTCGGTAATGTTTTCCTGCGTGGATATTGTATTGAGAAAAAAATTATTATTATTATTTTTTAAATTTCGTTATATAAGTGTATTTTCTTCTAAATTAAAATGCAATTTCTAGTTTCCAAAAGTAATAATAACACATTCTAACAATTTTTTTAGCCTATTTCATTTAGCATTCTATATCCATTATCTCAGTGTTGTCGAGGGTGCAGTTACGACTGTTTTCTCATATTTCAACAGTCGTTAAGTACTATGTGTTGTCTGTTTGCTGAAGAATTCGATATTTCTTTCGCTAAAGAAAACTAACAAATAAATAAATAAATAGAACATAGTATATAGCAGAAAATTTGGATTGCTATTTATAAAAATAAACGTTTTATATACGATTCCATTTATATTCTGTGTGCTATTCTCCACCAAAATGAAATATTTTATGAAAATAAAAATTATTATTCTTCAACAGTCGGTTCCCTAGACAAAAGCTGGCAGCAAACATGCCCGATTTCGGCATTAATGAAATATGTTTAGTTAAAAATTTTCTTGATTTTAAAACAGCTGCTAAATTTGCGCGACATATTTCGAGGACCTCGAATATTAAAAAGCAGCCTTCAAGGGAAAAAAGGGTAATTGGAAATGGGACTGTTTCATTAAAATAACTTTTTCTTTTAGGGAAGTGTTTATTATTTCTTCAAATTAACATTATAGCTGAAATTGCATAAGCGAAAATATCGACAAGGCATCAAACAATAACGATTTTGACAAAACATGGTAGTGGTATAAGAGTAGCAAAAGTATGATTGCAGTTATCTATCAAGAAATGTTGGCATATTAATAGAATGTTCCTGAAACTGTTTAAAATCAATTAATTTTACAAAAGAAAATATTTGAAATAAATAAAAGAAAGCAATGCTGATTTCTTGTTTATTTTATTTATTTATTTATTATTATTATTCTTAGGGTTCCGTACTTAAAAAGTAAAAACGGAACTATTATAAGATCACTCCTGTGTCTGTATGTCACAGCCATTTTATTCGTAAACTACAGAACGTGGAAAGTTCAAATTCGGAGAAGTAATAAAGACTATTGATCCACATATTTTCAGATTATTAAACATTTATAGATATATTTAGTAAAAATGTAGAGGGAAAAATTAAGTGACTTGAAAAAAAAAAATCTTTTGTTTGTATATCGTGTGGGATATTCTGTGAAAGCTTTTGTGACGCTGAATTCAAAAATACATTTCTTTTAATTTTAGGTATTACAGTTTCAAAAATATCGTCGAAAATGTAGCGGAAAAATATATCCCCACATCTAAATCCTAATATCTATATATATATATAAAAGCCGTTCTCTGTGTGTATGTCCTTTATACAAATCTTTTTGCAAATCTTACAAATCTTATACAAATCTTATAAACCGATTTGCACGAAATTTGCTGTACATAGGCTTTAGAACGTGGAATAGATCCCTGTCACCTTTAAAAAATCATCAGACCAATATTTATCCCTTTTTTCTATCATCTTTCATAATTTAACATTATAGAAATATCTCATTTTAAATTTTCAAATTCAATAGCTTCTTTCCTGTTGCCACACATCTAAAAAACTGCTCAATAATTTAAAAAAATTGATAACTCGAGTACTTTGTTTTATTAGCCAATAAAAATTCAGACTCGACTGCTATATTTTTACATTTTTGAAATCGACGTCATTCTAATCAGAAAATGCACATTTTTCATATATTTATGTAAAAACTGTAACTAAGCATGTTTTAAAATGACCTTAGAAGTACTCTAGTTGAATGTTAAAAAATCTATTTTAATGAAGTCGTTTCAATATCAAGAATCAAATAAGGAAAATGCTAATAGTAAAAAAAAAAAAAAAAAAAAAAAAAAATCGTTTGCTAGATATGACGTCAATGTCATCAATATAATTTCAAACTGGCTCTAAAAACTGGATGCTACAATTAATTCCCTATTTCTTTGTAATCTTTAATTATATCATTTAGATAAATGTTTTAATACCTGAAATGCAGTGATAACATTCTACGATTTGTATCGAATACGGTTATATAAAATACGATTTTTGTACGATTTATATTAAATAGAAATTATAGCTACTATTTTTTAGGGTAAGCTTTTTTCTTTTTTAAACAAAATTTCATGACTGTCAGACTTTTTTGTTAGACGTTGAAATAATGGGATGCATGATGTTTAGAGATCAAATTACAGTAAAAGCGTAATTTATGGTACGGTTAGGTTAATTGCCACCAACAATATGGTGCTAGGCGTTACTCATAGAAATGTCTTTTCTTCATAATATTGCATTAATAGCAAACGGATATATCTTTCTGAATTGGGTTACAGGTATATTTAAAAATATATCGTGATTGAAAATTAATTTAAAATAGATAAACAATCCGTAAATTGAGATAAGCTTTTAAAAAAAAAAATACTGAAAGTACTTTTTGTATTCTATTATATTTTGGAATAATCAAATGTGCGATGTTTAAAGGTCAAATTGCAGTAAAAGTTAAATTTATGGTTGGGTGAGGTTATTGCCACCAACAATATGATGCTAGAGTTACTCATAGTTCATCAATGTCTTTACTTTATAATATTGCATTAAGAGCAAACAGGTATATCTTTCGTAATTGGGCTGCATGTACGGATGAGATTTCCACGTTTTTGCACACCGGCATATTCTTAAAGAAAATGTTGTTCTGTTAAATCAAGAGAGTGTCCCGATTAAATGAAATATCATTTACTCTAACAAAATACTGGTGTGAAAAAATGCGGAAATCTTATCCCTGGCTGCATGCAAATAAAAAATATCCATGATTGAAAATTACTTTAAAATCCATTCACATGAAAAAATTGAGATACAATTTTCAAATAAATTTCATTTGACAGAAGCTTTTTCTATTCGACAGTGTAAAAAACGAAATTGTATGATGATCATAAGTTAAAAAATTTTTAGCAAAGTCAAAATTTATGGGTTAGGTCATTGCCATCATCAGTATAATGTCACAATTGGCATTGTGTTTGTAGTTTTTTATATTTATATCTATTCTGAAGATGACTCAATAAAAGAGTCGAAACATGTAAATTTTTAATGTTTTTTTATTATTTAAATGACGCTTTTTAAGCAAATAATTGTAGTTTAATATATGTTATGACATTTGTTTGGAATATACATTATTATGGTATAGTTAATAGTAGACGCAATTAAAACTATTTTACTTATATTTCTTATCGGTCTTTTAACGATTCATGGACGGTAATGCACCAATCTCAGTTATTGTCACGGCCGTATTATTTCATTTTAATGTATTTTATCCGGGTGGACCATTATTATTGACACGAGCAAAGCCGGGTAGATCTGCTAGTACTGAAACTAAAATTATGAAAAAATTAGAGATAGTAGGAAACCTTACAGGAAAATTATAGCGATTACCCTAGGTTATAGTTTTTCAGAAAATCGCATTTTTCCGTTACACACAAATTTCGATTTAAGGGCATTCTGCAATGATGCTGAGCAGCGCTGAAGGTACCTATCGCAACATAAGTATAAAAGCATTGTTGATCATGATATTAAAAAAAAAAATCGTCTGTAATTAGCCGAGATATGAACCCTTAAAGATATGGACGGTTTGGACATACATAATGACAGAGGCCGTACTCTATGTACCATCGGCTTTTAAAGCCTAGTTAACAACTTTTAATGATATATATATGTGTAATGCAAGGGCCAGTAACAGTATAAAAGCAATAAACGTCAAATTGCTAAAAACAAACTAATTCAAGGGGTTTCAGGACTCTTAAAGCTTCAAAAAAAAATTTTTTTTTTTTTTTTTTTAGATATTAATTTTCTATATTTTCTGAACATTTTAATATGATTCTTTCCTTCAAATTCTCATTAGAACATAAGTAATGGCTTTGAGAAGTATACCCGCTCAATAGCTGAATCGGCATTTTCGAAACTTTTAAGTAATTTTTCTCCAAATGACTTTTTGGTGCATAACGCGCACGATATCTCAAAAACTTTTGGATATTTTTTCATGAAATTTTCAAAACATACGTTTCATGTTAATCTGTATAAACTGAACCTAAAATTTCCTTTTTATTGCTCTTTTTTTTATAGTGATTATGTTGTTGAAAATTACAAAATTTTGTATTAGCTAAATACAACTTTGTATTAAAAATATAAAAAAAAGCTTTAAATACAAGTTAATTTAGGTTCAGGGTAATTATTACAACCTGAACTATAAGTAGGCACCAATTTTTTTCTAGTTCCAATAATTATTTTCTAATCGTGTGCGTAAGCTTTTATACCAATTTTCTCGTTGTCAAATGTCTGACTGTTTGGAGCACCCTGTAAATCCTATATTCTGCATCTTGCGATTTTTTAAATACATAAAATGAAAGAACGTAGTTATATTTTTCACCTCAATAAAAATTGTGTTTAAAATCTCATACATTTTGAGATATTAAATGATGAAACTGATCTCCTTTTTTTTTTTCTTTTTTTCCAATTTTAAGAGGACTGCGCCCCTTAATTACAACAAATTACATAAATACTATGGGATTCGCGACTATTTTGCATTGAATGGTTCTTTCAATCGCCTCGAGTGACTTTAAATGTTAATTAAAAACCTATCTGGAAAAACGCTACACGGACCAAGGCGGCGTTACAAATTTGTGACCTCCTTTCGAAACGCGCTTAGCGCAATGTCAAATGTAAACTTTGGAAGGAATGTTTTGTTTTAGCTGCATTGTAGAAAGAAAAGTTAATACTATCCTGAATTTAGTTTTATGAAATTCCAAAGGAAGTTTAAATATGCACTGCTTTTATTGTCAATACTAAATTAATTTCATTTTAAATAGATTAAGATATACTTAAACTTACACTATGTCAAAATTACTTAAAAGATGCCAACGTTTTTAAAAATCTTAAATTATTTAATACCTTAGAACTTTCAACTATAAAAAAACATAGTCTTCTTCAGAGGAATATAAGAGATACAACAGTTATTGACGCCTAATTTTCAAAATCCACATAGATGGTGACGAAAGGAGTGAAAGTGGAAGTTAATTTATAGATCCGGAAACATTGGGAAAATAAAACATGGATATAGGGAAGTGGAAAATTACCGGTATTATCATTCTTTAAGCAAACTGAGCCAAATTCTGGGTATGTTGTAGGATAAAACGTCATTACAAACAGTATTTTCTTTAGTAATAATTTCTATTGATTCGCGGATAATTAAAACATGATAATTCTTTGAGGAATATATAATTTTTGCGTCTTCGAAATTAACTTGTATATTCTGCTTCTGGTTAAGTCTTGACAGGGCTGTTGTAGGTCGGTTATACTTTAAATCTCTCAAATGTTCTTTAATACGTACTTTAAGTTTACGAGAAGTCATGCCTATGTATTTGAGATAAATATGTTCTGTTTTCAGTGGAATTACATATACCCCAGAAAATTCATCCCTCGGGATCGGGTCCACTTTGGCACTAATGAGATCTTTCAGTTTTGCAGGAGGAGTGGCGACCAAGTTTACGCCAAAGCGAAAAAATGCATGTCTGACTTTTTCGAAAAGTCCTGGTATGTATTTCATTTTGCAATATCTCACATTACTCCGTGGAGTTTTTTGTGTTTTCATATGGTTCTTCTGCGAGTTGATTAGCTTATCAATAATGCGTGTTGGGAAACCATTCACAACTGCAATGTTTCTAATGGTATTTAATTCATTTTCAAGGTGATTAATAGAGCAAACATTAAACGCTCGTCTTATATAAAAGTTGAACGGAGCAAGTTTGTAGTTGAATGGTGATGTACTTTCAAAAGGAATGGTGCTGTTAGACTTATTTACTTTCCTGTAGACTGTGCGCTCAATTGTTAAGTTTGATAAATTTTTAATTAGCATTACGTCAAAAAATGACAGCTGGTTATTATTTTCTATTTCGATGGTAAATTTTATGTTAGGGTCCATATTATTTATTCTGTTAAGAAATGCATACAGTTCAGATAAACCGTGATCCCATACTATGAAAATGTCGTCCACATAACGATACCATACTGGCGGATTTAAAACGTTGTCTGTTAAAATTCTTTCTTCAAATGGACGTAATTTGAATTCGGCTAAAATACTTGAGATGGGGGAACCCATTGGTGCTCCTTTAGTCTATTTATCTCGAATACATAGGCATGACTTCGCGTAAACTTAAAGTTCGTATTAAAGAACTTTTGAAAGATTTAAAGTATAACCGACCTACAACAGCTCTGTCAAGACTTAACCAGAAGCAGAATATACAAGTTAATTTCGAAGACGCAAAAATTATATATCCCTCAAAGAATTATCATGTTTTAATTATCCGCGAATGAATAGAAATTATTACTAAAGAAAATACTGTTTGTAATGACTTTTTATCCTACAACATACCCAGAATTTGGCTGAGTTTACTTAAAGAATGATAATACCAGTAATTTTCCACTTCCCTATATACATGTTTTATTTTCCCAATGTTTCCGGATCTATAAATTAACTTCCACTTTCACTCCTTTCGTCACCATCTACGTAGATTTTGAGAATTAGGCGTCAATAACTGTTGTATTTCTTATATTCCTCTGAAGAAGACTATGTTTTTTATAGTTGAAAGTTCTAAGGTATTAAAATAATTTAACATTTTTAAATACTTTGTCATCTTTTAAGTAATTTTGCACATAGTGTAAGTTTAAGTTTAACTTTTAAGGATGAATTAAGCATTTCCATTTATTTATTTACTGAAATTAAGATATATTAAACTAGTCGGATGTGTCAAGCCTAAAACTTTCTTCTATCTCATACATGGTAATACTTCCTGATAAATTCAGCACAGCAGCGCCACCAGTTAGGTGATTTATACCAAAATCTAATCAGGGACAACTTATGTGAACTTCTCTTTGAATTTGAAGTTTGATAAAAAAAAAATCCGTGCATTAGTTATTGAGATAGATCTATTTCAGAAATCGTGAAAAGTTCTGCATAGCAGTGGCACCTCTTGGTTGAAAGTTTGGTTGATTTTTTGACGGCCAATTATCTGCTCGAGAGTTATAGGCCCTATGGCACCTCTGAGACAATTTACACCAAAAACGTATCGGGATCAAATTATATCAGGGACTAACTGGATCTAAAGTTTGACGAAAATTCATGCATTAGTTCTTCAGATACAGCTATTGCGGAAATCGTGAAAATTGCAGCACAGTAGCACCACCTGTTGGGCGATTAACACCAAAAACTAAACAGCACTAATTTATATCGTGGGCTAACTGGATCTGAACGAGGATGAAAATTCGTGCATTAGTTCCTGAGATAGAGCTATTGCGGTAATCATGAATAATGCAGCACAAAAGCGCCACCTAATGGGCGATTTACACCAAAAGGTTATCAGCACCGAATTATATCAAGGACTAACTGAATCTGAAGTTTTCTGAAAATCCATGCTTTAGTTCTTGAAATATATTTCTGGAAATTCTATTTTGGAAATCATGAATAATGCAGCATAGCAGCGCCAGCTGCTGAGCGATTTCCACCAAAAAGTAATCAGCACCAATTTATATTACGGACTAACTGAATCTAAAGTTTTATTAAATTTTGTTCTTAAGATAAAATTCAATAATGTTCTTAAGATAAAATTCAAGATTCAATAGTTCTTAAGATAGAGCGCCCACAAAATTTGTGTCACACGCAAACAGGCAGACTCACAGACCGGATTTTGTAAAATCATGTTTTTCATGATATCTGTCCCCTAAAACATATAAATCCGTCGAAAACCGGAATTCAAAAATTTTCACGAATCCAATACTTTCTTTTTGTAAAGATAGAAGAAAGTAAAAATGAGTTATACAGAATAGCTGTATTTGATATTATTTAGGTACAGTATCTCTTTGAACTTTCATGGTATATCCATTTACATTTTTCTAGTACTTACTGTTATAACCAACTCTACTTTGTATAGTTTTTTACAAAGTTTTAGTATTCAATTCGCAACGGGTTTTTTTAATAATACAATTACTAATTCATATATTTATTGTACGGAACCCTCTGTACGCGAGTAATACTCGCACTTGACCGTTTGTTTTTTTTGTAATTTTACTTCATGTCCCATCCCTAAGAGTCATGTTTCAAAAATGATGTTCTATAGTTAATCCGTGCTTGAATTAAGATAATATGAGCTAAGTTTTGTGATATAAGAGCCAAGTATAAGAGCCATGTTTTGTGAAAAATATTTCAGCCGTTTTTCACATGTAGCGCAATTTTTAGTGCTAAATTTGATTTAATTTAACAAAACGAACTTTCTTGAATTCGAGACATAGATTGATCATCTTCTCGTCTCGAAATATTACAGTAGACACGTGTCATGAAACGTATTGAGCTTTTTTCGATTTATATCAAACAACATTTTCTGTTTTGAGTTTCATTTAAACTTTAAAAAAATAAACTTGAAATCTTGATCGAGACATATCTCCATCTTTTTCTCGTGCTTTATTTTGTATAGTAGGTAAGTTTCGTGAAAATCGTTCCAGCCGTTTTCGAGATAATCCATAATTATCAAATATTGCTTCCTTGTTTAAGATATGTCGTAAAATTCAATCTATGAAGTTTTTTCAGCATGTCTCGCGGGACAAATGCATGTGTTCTGTATTATAAACTCTCTATAAATATGTATTTTGTTTTGGATCATTTGTATAACTTTGTTGACAATTAAATCTGATGTAAATATTTTATAGAGTATACATTTATTTTTGTTGGTCAATTATAAATAGGAATTCTTTTCTTACAAATAATGTAGCATCAGATCAGTTCGGGACGTTTAAGCGTAGTAGCGTAGTTTTTTATTTCTGTAAGACAACTAATTCAACAATGTTTGATTCACTATAGCAGGTTTTTCAGTTAACATTACGATGAGAAAGTAGTAAGCACATCCATCTGTTTCACAACGATCATTTATTTGTCATATTCTTGCGTAAAGAACCCCAAATAATTCCACAGATTTAGGGCACTGTTGTCCAATAGTTAGATAAAAAAACGCAACTCTACAAAGTGCATAAAAAGTTCACGAAAGGCAGTAAATCCTAAAAAATATATATGAATAAACATATATCGTAGGAAATGTCACCTTCACCTTGAAAAATAGCGAAATAAAATCAAAGAAAAATTTGCTTAAAAGATTCATTTTGTATAAAAGATGTCACAATATAAAAGATGCTATTACATATTATACTTTTTTTAAAACTTAAAAAACGTTCACAATATTCGCACCGAGCGCTTTCAATCAAAACCTTGATCATCTTCAGGACAGCCTTGCTACTGACACGTCTTAATCGTACTTTCATCCTCGGCTGGAAAACTAGGCTAGTCCATTTTACAATAGAGGGGGAGGGGAGACAGTAAAACAGTGCAAATTAAAGTGGAGAGTTGGGAAGGGGAAAGAAGGACAGAACTTAACATTACTATACAATCTTAACAAAATCTATTAAAAAAATGTAACCATATATTCGGAATGTTATGTGACATATTATCATTAATAGCCTTATTATTCTTTATTATGATTTCAATGGGTTCTTTTATTAACGACAAACGATAATGGGATGAAGGAATAATTATTCTTGCTTCATGAAAAAGGATATTCAAATTATGCTGTAAGTTAAGTCTTGCTAATGCTGTGGCGGTTCTGTTAAACTTAATGTCACTTACGCGTTCTTTCAATCTGTCTTTGAATTTCCTTCCGGTCATTCCGATATAAACCTTTTCTTCTTGTGTTTCCGTTAACAATGGAATTATATAAATACCTCCGATTTCATAATTAGGAACAGGTTCAATCTGACTATGGATAACGTATTTGAGTTTCTTTGTTGTTTTAGCTACCGGATTAATATTAAACTTCTTTACCCCATATATTAACTTCTCATATAGACCAGGAACACAGTAGAAATTACAAAATTTAAGTTTATTAACTGGATATCTTCTGTACTTTATATTTCATTTCGTAGACCAATTTAATGATAAAATGAAGGGGGAAACAATTTTCCTTGGCGATGCATTTAATTTCATTTATTTCACTATCTAGAAAAGTGTTTGTGCATATTTCAAAAGCTCTCTTAAAATAAAACCCATAGGCTGATATCTTGTATCCAAAAGGAGAAGCGCTGTCATAAGGTATGGTGTGTTTTGACCTATTGAGTTTTCTATAAACATTTCTATCTAGTTTTCCATTATTCCTCATTAATTCAACATCTAAATATGGTAAGGTCTTTTTATTTTCTATTTCTAAAGTGAATTTTATGTTTTCGTCTATTGCATTAATATCCTGTAGAAGATCATTTAGTTCATCAATACTGTAATCCATAAAATAAACACCGATATACGGTCTTGTTAATTCTTATCTTATTTTAATTTTATTCTGAAAATTATTTTAATCCCTTCCGTTTAGGTCTAGAATGAATATACTACGTTTTCTCCTTCGTACTAGGTGAGCATTAGGGATTATACATCGATTTATAGACAAAAAACACGTTTTATTTTTATTTTTTATTTTATTTTTTTTTTTTTTTTAATACCATAACACTATCTCGAAATCACTAACTTTTTCAAAAACATTGTCAATACAAATATTGTAGAGCTTAAAATTCTGAACAAAATGAGTACCTACACTTGATACTTTTGTTGAATATTAAGGTCACAATTCTACTTTAAAGTTTTAGCACCGTGGTCAGAGGATTGAACTCAGAATTAATTAGGGGAAAACTGGAAATGGTTTTAATACCTTCAGATTAGGTCTAAATTGAATATTCTATGTTTTCCCCCTCGTACCAAGTGAGCGTTAGGAAATATGTAGGTATTTACATTCATGAAAAATGTTTATCCTTAATATTTTTAACAATATCTCAAAATAGTTAATTCTATCAAAAACATTGTCAATGCAAATGTTATAGAACTTAAAATTCTGAATAAAATGAGCACCCACATTAGTATTTTTGTTCAAAATTAAGGTCGCAATTCTAATTTCAAAATTTTGCCTTAATCGCTAATCAACAGCTTGAAGTCCGGAGAGACCAAGTTACCTAAGAATATCCAAAACAGCTAAGTCTATCAAAAACATTGTCAATTAAAGTGTTGTAGAGGTTAAAATTCTGAATAAAATGAGCACCCACATTAATATTTTGTTCAAAATTAAGGTCGCAATTCCATTTAAAAATTTTGCTTTAATCAAAAGCTTCAAGATAGGAGAGACCAGATTACCTTAACAATATCTCAAAACAGATAACTATATCAAAATGTTGCCTATACAGATGTTGTAGAGCTTAAAATTTTGAATAAAATGAATACTCACATTAATATTTTTGTTCAAAATTAAGGTCGCAATTTCAGATATTGTTAAAAATATTAAAGAAAAACGTGTTTTACGAATGTAAATGTGTACATATTTCCTAACGCTCACTTAGTACGAAGGGAAAGACATAGAATATTCATTTTAGACCTAATCTGAAGGGATTAAAACGATTTCCAGTTTTTCCCTAATTAATTCTGAGTTCAACCCTCTGACCACTGGGCTAAAATTTTAAAGTAAAATTCTGACCTTAATATTCAACAAAAGTATTAAGTGTAGGTACTCATTTTATTCAGAATTTTAAGCTCTACAACATTTGTATTGACAATGCTTTCGAAAAAGTTAGTGATTTCGAGATAGTGTTACGGTATTTAAAAAAAAAAAAAAAAAAAAAAAAAAAAAAAAAAAACGTGATTTTTGACTATAAATCAATGTATAATTCCTAACGCTCACCTAGTACGAGGGGGAAAACGTACATATTCATTCTAGACGTAAACTTAAGGGATTAAAACAATTTCCAGCTTTCCCCTAATTATTTCCGAATTGGGCCTTTTTTTGCTCCCCTACCACTGGGCTAAGAGGAAAATATGCGATTTGAATGATATATTTTAAGCTTTGTAGTTATATTTAGCATAACGAAAAAAACTACTTGGTGGAATGGGAGTAACTTTATGTTCGAATATTTGAAGATTTTGGAAATCGATTCTTTTTTTTTTTCGAAAATTATATTCATATTCATATATATACATATATGTGTGTGTGTTTTTAATTAATTTTAGAAAAAAATATGAATTGTAATAAATAAATTACTTAACAGAAATCAATTTCAAAAAGCTTCAAATATGTAAATCCATCCAAATTTATGTATCCTTCGCATTAGTTTTAGGTAGCTTTCATTACAAAAAGCTACCTATTGCAGCCGTTCGGAGGAAAGCGATTTCAAAAAATTTTGGTATATTTTCATCGATCATGACCCCCAGACCCCGAAACCACCCTCCGTTCAAAATTGATATATATATATATATCTGACCTATGTCACACGGTAACTCCCGTAATTATGAACCGATTTCGATGTAATTCGGTGTGTACATAGTACATACCAATGTCTCGACCGAGTTCGTTGGCCAGCTTCATCTGCCATTTTGTTTCAAAATGGCGGCCATTTAAATTTTTTTTAAAAATTTAAAATTTGAAATGTGGTACCAAAAAATTGAAAATGGGAAAATATTTTTTTCTTATGTATTTGACCTTTATACAAAGATTTCGGAGCAGTTTTTGTTTTGTCTATATCTTAAAAAATGGCTGAGTTATAGCATTTTGAATTTCTAGCGTGGCTGACATTGTGAAACGTCCTCAATTTTGTCACGCGATAAAAGGCGTATTTATGAACCGATTTGGATGTAACTCCGTTTATACATAGTACATACCAATGTCTCGACCGGGTTCGTTGGCCAGCTGCATCCGCCATCTTGTTTAAAAATGGCGGCCATTTAAATTTTTAAGAAAAATTTAAATTTGAAATGTGGTACCAAAAAATTGAAAATTGAAAAAATATTTTCTTCTTATGTGTTTGACCTTGATAAAAAGATTCGGGAGCAGTTTTTGTTTCGTCTCTATCTTAAGAAATGGCTGAGTTATAGCAATTTGAATTTCTAGCGTGGCTGACATTTTGAAACGTCCTGATTTTCTCACGTAATAGCAGGCGTATTTATGAACCGATTTGGATGTACCTTGATGTGTACATAGTACATACAAATATCTCGACCGAGTTCGTTGGCCAGCTTCATCCGCCATCTTGTTTCAAAATGGCGGCCATTTAAAAAAATTAAAAAATTAAAAAAATTAAATGAGATACCAAAAAATTGGAAAATGAAAAAGATTTTTTTTGTATGTGTTTGACCTTAATACAAAGATTCCGGAACAGTTTTTCTTTCATCTATATCTAAAAAAAATGGCTGAGTAATAGCATTTTGAATTTCTCTTGTGGCTGACATTTTAAAACGACCTGATTTTTGTCACGCGATAACAGGCGTATTTATGAACCGATTTGGATGTAACTTGGTCTGTACATAGTACATACCAATGTCTCGACCGAGTTCGTTGGCCAGCTTCATTCGCCATCTTGTTTCAAAAGGGTTGCCATTTAAAAAAATTAAATTTAAAATTCAAAATGAAGTATTAAAAAATTGGAAAATAAAAGAGATTTTTTTTATGTGTTTGGCCTTGATACAAAGATTCCGGAGCAGTTTTTGTTTCTGAAAATTTGTTCTTTTGTTTATATCTTAAAAAAGGGTTGATTTATAGCACTTTGAATTTCTAGCATGGCTAACATTTTGAAACGATCTTGTATTTGTCACGCGATAACACACGTATTCGCCTATTTCGATGTAAAAAGGCATGTGGATAGCATACATCAACACCTCGACCAAGTTCGCTGGCCAGATTCCAGGATAATTGGCCAGAATAATATATATATATATTTAAAGTGAGGTGCAAAAAAATTAGAAATTGAAAAAGGTTTCTTTCTTAAGTATTTGACCTTGATATAAGGATTCAGGAGCATTTTTTGTTTGTCTTTACCTTAAAAAATGGCTCAGATATAGCAGTTTCCATTTCTATTGTGGGTGACATTTTGAAAAATCTGATTTTTTGCATGCTACAGCACTCCTATATATTAACCGATTCCGATGTGAGTGAGCATGTGCACAGCAATTACTAAGGTCTCGACCAAGTTCACTGCTTAGCCTCATCCACCATGTTGTCTTAAAATGACAGGCACTTTAAGAAATTGCCGAATTTGGCAGCCAAATATAAGTTACTTTAAAGAAAAGCAGCTTGGATAAAGCTGACTAATTTCGCAAAATTCTCATTCATTACATTGATAAAAATTAGCATTGAATCTCCTATATTCGGTTTCCACTAAATTGAGCTTCATGTGTTTGAATGATATAAGTTGGCTTTTTAAAAATAAGGATTATGAAAGCTACCTCTTCCTCCCGGCACTGGCCGGAAGGACTTTTTGAGTTATGCTAGTAAACTACCGCATTGCAATCCGTTTTGCAATAATTACAAGTGAATTTAACATTTTGAATTCCAAACTTCCAAACTTCATAATGTCTAAACTTGTTTACTGAGTGATGTCTCAGGTATTGGACAGTAAAATTTATGAAAGACAGCGAATATGGTGTCGGAACTATGTGCTAATATTGAAAGTATTAATGTTTGAAACAACTATATTAGTAGACCCCGAACGCAAACATTATGCAGAAATTTATACACTTTATTTTTCATCGTTTGTTACCAGTCACATATTTATATGACAATGTGCCGCCTTGTCAGTGAAATCTCTGTCTCTCTTTATCTCCCATTGTGTCTCTATCTCTCTTATTAGCCCCCGGTACAGTATGCTATTTCTTTCCCCCAGCTTATTTTGTGTCGTCTCCTAAAAATAAGGTTACCTTAGAGACGCCAGCCGTAAAACAAAGCAGTACGATTAAATACTCTATAGCAATTTTTTAAACTTCTAAGCATCGCAAATTTTCAATTTTTATACCATCCTATTGGGAAAAAAAGTACTTTTAAATGCAATTTGTTGGAAAACTGTATCTCCATTTATTTTTGAAATATTAATTTTTTATGTAGTTTTTGGAGCCATTTGCTTAATATTGGCAACGGAAGTACTCCATGTCTGTAGAAAGTAAAGGAAAAATAGTTGTAAAATATTTAATATATTTTTGTTGCCATTTTTTCATAACAACCGAAAGAAATTTCAATTAAAATACGTGCTATTTTGAAAAAAAATATATAAACTAATTATTTTTGTTAAAACATGGAGCTATTATAAACTATATTTAATTTTAAGCATCTATATTAATGTTACAAACAAATAAAGGCTTATGAATCATTAAACAGACTTTTTTTTTTTGTCATGTTCATTTGATAACGGCATCTTTTTGCTGCATTTGTGTATTATTTCGCAATAGAGACGTCCTATTCATACTTTATATGTTTAAGAGTGGATCGTAAATGTGGAATTCTTAAGCGGATGCGAGTTGCGTTATTTTATATAAAATAAAAGCGTGTGCTGTAAGTCTTAAAATTGAAATATGCTTTGTACTATTTATATATACACATATTTTTTTTTTCATCGGGGTGGCACTAAATTCTGAAAAAACAGAATTCCTGTTTTCTAGGGATTATTATTATTATTTTTTTTTTTTTTTTAGAATAAAATAAATTGTGTCTATACATAAATAGGACTACTCCAATACTACTCCAGTACTACTCCAGGACAATTACAAGCACACTAAATATTTTTAAATATTAAATAATACAATTCATTCTCAGTCACTAAGATCTTTAAAATAATGAAAAATCTAACTGAAATATTTTCCATTCTTGAAATTGCTTCAGACTTTTTTGAAAATGTAACTTCATCTCATTTTTAATTAAATGCTTTACCAAGCTCATAACTGCACAACTGCAGATTTTAAAATGTGGATTTTTTTTATTAAACGAAGTTTAATTTGAAAGCTTGTATGCTTAACTCGTTGTCTAATAGTATTTTGAAAGCCGGACTTTTAAAAAACACTTTACTACCAAATTAAAGTAAACGTTGAAATGTTTTTCCCACTAACTAATTTTTTTTAAGACTCACGAAATTAGCATATAGATCATTGTTTAAAAATAGTATTATTCTCATTCTATGAAATGTGATTATTTTTTTAATTTTTAATTCTCTACTGCGCTTTACTCGTATATGAAATTTCAGCAATAAAAATACACAATGTTTTTAAAAAAAATATTCTATCTGAAACTCTTTTTTTATTTATTCAAACTTAGGCTTTCGTAATTATTAATATATATATATAAGCTCAAAAAGGTTAAAAGTAAAACTAAAAATAAAATATAAAAATAAAAACAAAATGGTTATTAATGGTAAATTTATGGTTATACTTAGTTTATTTATGGTGCAGGATTCTGGGTCTGACAAATGCATTTAATAAATAATTTGATATATATATATATATACATATTAAATTTTAAGAGGTTACATACGTTTTCGAAGGCCAGGAATTGGCAAATTTGGAAATTCATTCTTAGAATAAGAGTAAAACTAATTGAAAAACTGCTGAATCCACGTTGTTTTTTATTGCTTCAAGTATTTAAAAGTATTTTCTTTGTTAGATTTGGTCGCATATCACGTCAAAAACCTGCAGCCACATTGAACTGAACCAAAATATCCGGGCTATATAAGGAGCATTCTTACTGCCTGTAGAAACAAAAAAATTGTAATATCTCAGTTTGTTCCTCTAAAAAATTGTTGTAGTTAAGGCCATTTTGAATTTTCGAAAAATAAGAAAATTGCGCTTAAAAAAAAATGTCACTTTCCGTCTGCAGTTTTGATTTTTAAACTTATTTAAAAAATATACAAAATTAAAATAAAAAAAAATGGCTATATGGCTCTTAGACATTTTAACTAGGACTTCCCTCAGAGGGATTAGTCTGAGCGATATTGCTAAGAACATAGATTTAATAATAGGGAGATTCTCAAAAGGTGGGATCATTAAACGTTAACTATATGTAATTTTTAAAATTTTCAAATTGAAGGCCATTTTTTTTAATAGTATAGTATTTTGTCTATAAATATAATATATAAATATTTTTAATAGTATGTCTACAAAATTATACACAAACATTAAAAGACAGCAACTATTCTGGAAAATTAATTATTAAAGCATTTAATTAGCAGTTGTGTACGTTACAAATTTTGGACATTTTTTCGCACGTACGTTACAGATTTTGGACGTTGCGCTTAGTATTTAAAAAATTCTTAAGAGTAAGAATGTAGTAAATGTGTCCTATAATTGTATGTGTATACAATACATATATGTGTATAATTAACTTTTTGTTATCCAGTAATAATAATAATAAAATGAAATGCTTTGTCGCGTACGTTACTTTCGGGCATAACAAAATACAAAAAAATTCTTTATAGAAAAGTCCTTCTATCTTCAAAAAAGCAATAAATCAGCCTGCCATCTCTTAACGAAATTATCAAAAAATCATCCGTTTCCTTTATGCATTCGTTGTTTACCATTAGAACCACCAGAAAGCAAGTTAAAACTCTTTTTCTTGGTGGTACATTGGAGCAGTTAACGTTATGAATGTCCGAAATTGGCCTCTTTAGCATACAATAATAAAATTTTAAGATATTTACACAAAGCTTTTACAATAAATTATGTCATTTTCTGTCTCTGAATAAAATTAAAAACTCAGTGGAAAAAAAAAAAAAGTCAATGATAATTAAAGTTATGTTTGAAAGGCTTAAAGTTATGACGTGTGTCCAGTGCCCACCTTTTGAGAATTGCCCAATAACATATGGAAGCAAAGAAAATGAGATGTTATCTTTAATTGTCCATGTACTGCGATAAATTGAAATGATGAAAATAAACGAATCGTAGAATTACAAAATCTTATATATAAATTCGTATACACTGTTTAAAAAAATGGGAAAGCAAACAATGCAAGACAGCCATGCATGGATATTTGAAAGTACGCAATATATTAAAAGTAAAATAGAAAATGAAACACTAAATTATCTTATATCGGAATTTTAACTGTATAAAATGATGTCAAGAGAATAATCAGACGCTCCGCACCAATTTGAGTAACTTTAAATGACAAATATATGATGTTTAAAAAGAATGCACTATACTTTATATGGTGTGTGCTCCCCCGGAATAGTTAATATTGTACAATATCTGTTTTCCACGGATGCAATGAAGTTGTCGATAATAGTTAAGGAATTCTCTCTTCAAAATCCGATATAGTATCAAAGTCCCGAACACATCAGCAGTGGCATGCAATGCTTCGTTAGAGTGTGTTTTAAATATGCTCGATCGGATTTAAATTATGAGTGTATGCTGGCCACTATATACGCTGTATTGTTTTGTTTTCAAAGATATTCTGCACAAGTTGAGCTGTATTTAGCATGTATTAAATAAAAGAAATCGGCAATGATTGCAACATAAAGTATGACACAAGATCTGAATATATCGTCTGCATAACCTTTGAGCTGTCAAAGTGTCATTTGAAGTAATTTACTAATCCATTCATATGTTTTCAGCAAATCATGCAAGCTAAAATACGCCAATATGAACCCGATTATGAAATTTCACCAGAATAAGTTAATATACATAATGATAATTGAGAATATGACCTTATGATAAAATGTCTAGGAAAATGAATCAGAAAAAAATTCATATCACATTTAAAAACGGCACTTCCCTCTGTTAGTGGCCTTGGCGAGAGAGAGAAAAGCCTATAGAAGGAACACTTTAACAAGTGCTTTCGGGAAACCTACACACTGTTTCATACAGGTCTTTATTCAATATTTACACAATTTATTTAATGCTAGGTGGGTGTCTATCAGTTTTGTTGTATTTAAATTGCATGTTTTGTGGAGGAAATGCAGCATTATGAAGTATTTAAAGTTTCTATACCTAATAATTCCAAATTAATGGTAATTGAGATCGTTTTCCGCTCATTTAATCTTTTTAAATTTTAAATTTTTTAGAAACCACTCATAAAGACAATTTTATGTTTCAAAACTAACCCGAAGTAAAATTTCAAAATTTTGGGATCAGTAGTAACACAGAAATAGAAAATTTTCGAAAGTTTTTTGTTTCTGCAGTGTTTTATATAGCGACAATTTTAGGAATTGTTCTATTGCGAGAATTTACGTCATGATAAGTACAGCCATGTCAATTTTCATGTTTACATTCCTAACAATTCCATGTATTTCGTTACTTAGATCATCTTTAGATCTTTTTCCGCTTTGTTTAGTCTTTCGATTTTTTAGAATTTGTTCTACAACAAGCATTTACATATTATAAATTACTGCCATGCCAAAGTTCTAGTTTCTAACCCCAACAGTATACCAGAAATTTCAGTATTCCAAATAAATCATAATTTAGAAACTTTCTAGAAATTTTTACATTTATCCGTCAAATTGGACCCTTTAGAGAGCGTTCATAACGAGTATTTACATTTTAAAAGTAACTACCACAGCGAATTTAAAGTTTCTAATCCAATCAGTATCACAGGAATCGAGATTTTAGAACTTTTTTTCTCCTGCAGTGATGTAGGTTGTTGCATTGACATAAAATACAGTCTTTTTTTGGTGCAGAGATGGCCACCAACATTTTTTTAAAGTTGGCTATGTAGTTTCAGAGATAACACCTCACAAACGTACAAGCATTAATAATATTATACGCTTTATAATATTATAATGCTTTATAATATTAGCATTAGATGTACAGATACAAAAGCCATTTATCTGTTACAAACTGAAGTGCCCGGCGTTGCCCAGAATTTGAAGGATGTTTGTTCTGAAAAATCAATTTCAAAATTTAGCATAGAACTTAAAACAACTATTTAAAAAGCAGTCGAAGTATTGTATGCATAAATCAAATGAAAACACAATATAAAAATGTATAAATGTTTATAACAGAAGCAAACGAATATAGCTATATATGAACTTATTTCAATTTATAATTGGAGCAATAATGTTAAAATACGCCAATATTTCCATAATCGGGTTTTTATCATGCTTCAATACGTTTCTTCACACTCATATGACATTATACTATATTCACCACGTCCTTAATATTTCCAATATGACGTAATATTTTCCTCTTTCACGTGGAAACCTTGAAATAGAAAAGTTATGAAGTTATATTTACTTTCATTTAAATTCGTCAAACTGTTTATATCATTTTCATTTTTTACGCGAATATCTTGCAATTGAAAAGTTATGACGTAATATTCACCTTTTTTTTAAATTCGGCAAACTATTTATTTCATTTTTATTTTTCACGTGGAAATCTTGCAGTAGAAAATTAATTATTGTGTTAAAAATTTTATTGTGCATTTTAATTGTTGGCAACTGCTATGACGGAAAATGTTTAAATTTGATAAGAAATTGCTGTTAAATTGGTGTTTTTTTATTAATTAAAAAGTAACTATAAATTATTTCGATTCCGGATTACTTTAGTAGCGTCGGCCGTGTTTTAATACACATGTACGTATCTTTTCACAATTTTGGCTTCCAAACTGTGGATTTGTATAGAATTACAAACAGACAGATAGACAAATTTTCATTTTTATATATTAGGTTATATACAAACATAAATAACTTATCTAATACATGTTAGCAGATGCATTTTTAAATATATATATATAAACCAGTAGTATAATATTTATTCTGTTTTATTTTCTTAGACCTTTATATCATTTGGCAAAAAATCTCACTTTCTTAACCCGAAATTGCGTGCTTTTTACAAAAGGGCCAAAGTCCATATAACAGCGAAGTACCATGAAAAGCATCAAATGCATGGTAATAAGGTACTTAGAATGCGACATTTACAATCAACCATTATTGGCATTCAATCTTACAATTTGGCGATAGATTTTTGGACGACGGGATAACTAATTAGTACCAAATACTGCACTGCAATTCAACTTCAATTTAACTTAATCTTCTCTATTCTACTATTTTAAGATTTTTAACTTCTAAACATAGCACATTTTCAATTTTTATACCGTCGTATTGGGGAGAAAAAGTAGTTTTAAATGCAATATGTTTGAAAACTGCATCTCAATTTATTTTTTAATTTTTTTTGTAGTTTTTAGCGCCATTTGTTTAATTTTGGCAACTCAAGTACTCCATTTCTGTAGAAAGTAGGGGGGAAATAATTGGAAAACAGTAATTATACCTTTTTTTTGCCTTTTTCACTTAATAACTTAAAATAATTTAATTAAAATACGTGCTATTTTGAAAAAATATAAATGCATGATTTTTATTTTCAAAATTTAATTTTAAGTATCTATATTAATATTCCAAACAAATGAGGGCATATGAATCATGAGATAGCCGTTTTTTTTTTTTTTTTTTTTTTTTTTTTTTTTTGCAGAGTTTCTTGAATGACGGTATCTCTTTTTCTTTTGATTTGTGTATTATTCAGCGATAGTGACGTCCTATGCGTACTTTACTGTAAAGATGTTTAAGACTGGATCGTAAATGAAGAATTCTTTAGCGGATGCGTATGACGTCATTCTATACAAAGTAAAAGCGTATGTTTTAAGTCTTAAAACTAAAATATGTTTTGTACTATCCATATTTATATATTTTTTTTTCATCGAGGCTGACACTATATTCTGAAAAAAGAGAGTTCCTGTTTTCTAGTTTATATTAGAAACTTTTCTGTATCAAAGCTTTTTTATTCTTCTTCCCGTTTTCTAGGTTTTCTAGGTTTTTTTTTTTTTTTTTTTTTTTTTTTTTTTTTTTTTTTTTTTGTGCAGTTTCGGCCTCAAAAAGTGAGATTTGTTGCAAAAAGTATATATAGCTATGAAAACAAATCTGATAAACGTTTATGCTTATTTTTACAAGTAAATATGGCACTGATGCCATATACGCACCGATGTACCTGATTGGCGCCAAAGTGGCATTACTTTGCCTGACATGGTAATCAGTGACGGCTCGTGACTGTCATATTTTGGTGCACTAAATGCATGGCGGACAGTATTATTCTTTTCTTACCATTATTTTTTGAAAGAAAAAGATTACCTTGTTTAATGGTCGAATATTCTGCCAACAAATATGGCAAAGATTTCTTTTAAAGCAATAGTGGTAAGAGAAGAATAATTTGGCCGCTACGGATTTAGTGCCCCTCAAAATGCCAGTCACGAGCCACCACTGATGTAATAACGCTATATAACGCTATTACAAATTGTTTTGTTCTATAATTATATCATTTATTGATTGTTATTTCCTTTTAAAAATAATAGAAAATGTTTTGTTTATCACTTTATTTTGTTTTCATATTGAAATAAAACATAACGTGGTATTATGTAACTGGCGCTATATGTAGCTGGTGTTCGAAAATGACGTTTTCGCCAAATTGGCATAAAAAAATCACACCAGAACCCGGTACGTTTATGGCATCTGTGCCATAAATATAAACATTTTATTTATATATATAATGTCATTGCTTTTTATGTACAATTTACTTTTGTTTGTATATAAAAATAGGTAAATGGCTTGTTAACACAAAATAAATTGTATAAATCTTTAAAAAATTGCTTGAGTATATGAAACAATGAAAAAGTTGCACGAAAATACGCATAAAAAGCTTACTTGTCTCGCCAATCCTATTTTCTCTACCTCGCCAAGTCCCTTAAACAGGAAAAGTACCAATTTTATTTTTAAAGACTGAAAAGAATTAATGTAAATGGAAATTGTTTTTTTTTAAACTCATGCTTGAATTAAAATTCATAAAAATTTAGAAAATATATATGTTTTTTAAATGAACTAAATAGTAGAAAAGTCTTGAAAAAAACCTTAAATGCACGGAGTTTAAATTTAATTCGGTGAGTTCAATTATGGAAGATAAATGGATTTAAATGGGAATTTTGCCAAGTTAGCCAGCTATATCCAAGTTGGCTTCATATACAGAAACATTTTTGTCGCCAAATTTCGCCACGTTGGCCAAAGTTTGGCGATATCGTGGTAACTCTGTCATATAGTCTTTTCTACAAATACTCATTGTTGAAGCTAATGCTGATTTCTTTGTAGAAATTCAAACGTAACCATTAAGTAATTCACCCCCCCCCCATTATTGCCCACTTAGGGATTGAATTAAAAAAAAAAAATCAATGTCCAATTCATATATTGCCCTCAGGAATATGTATATATTCCAAATTTCAAAACTCTATGTCAACAGGAAGTGGGTGAAAAAATGAATCACAAGATTTGAGTGCCACAGACAAATATAATTGTAAGTTAAAAGAAAGCATGTAAAAAAAAAAAAAATAAGAAGAAGAAGAAGAAATGATGCTATAAAGCAAAATATTTTATTAAACATCATATAATTGTTTCTAATTTTCGCACGCGAAATATAAAATATGCTGTTGGCGATTAAAAAATGCTATTGAGAGATTATCGCAAAATCACAAATCAAAATTTTTATGCCTTTTTTCTTGTAAATGGAAAAAAACAAACAGATTTCTTTTCCTGCTTGATTAAATTTGAATACGTTTTATGGAAATTCAATATTACTGCGTGCCTATTTTTTTTTTATTTGCTCCATGTGTTCAAATCGTTTGTCTACGAAAACTTCCAACGGTGAAAGTGACGCACACCATATTTCCTTCACGTATGCAGATAAATTGTGTTTTTTTTTATCAGTTTTTTTATATAATTTTTAAACGGTTTGGAACTTATTTTTCATAGTGCATTCAGTAGGCGACCATCATAGGTACCTTCAGGTGCAAACAGAAACGAAATCCGACAAATATTTTTTGAGTTATGCTTGACGAAAGGTTTTTATTAGGCTTTTTTAAAGTAGGATATGGCGTTAATATCCATCGTAAATGTAATGTGTCCTGACAGTAATATTTCGCTGAGTATTAGCGTTCGCTTCGCTCAGACAATTATGTGTAGATGAGCCCAATTTTATCCAAAAGAATTAAAATTTTTTCAAGTTATTATCCAGCCCATTTTGAAAAAATATATTTTGCAGAAAATCGCGTATAAAATTTAGAAAAATATATACTAATAATTTTTCTTTTAAACTTACAGTTAATTTACTACTTCTGCGCTATATTCTGGACACTCCTGTATCTAAATCCGATCATTTGAAATGTTTTTGTTACACATACGAGCATTGCCTCATTCGAAGCTTGTGCCGATTTGATTCTAGCATATCGCAGACGGTTTGCGTCCTCCTTCTCGCTGTAATTATATAATTGTTGTCCATTTGTGCTTTCCATTACTTCTAGCATCTGGCAAAAGCAATATCGGAGACAGTTTAAACAAGAGCTAATTCCGGTTTGACTTCTGGACACCTTCAACAAGTTGAGTAGAATCTTTAAAATGGTTCAGTACATTTTCGCGAATATAACGATGAGCATCGAAAACATGTATATTTGTGAGTTTCTACCTTAATTCTACATCCGCTCTGTAATGTTCGCCGAGGTATATTTTATCGATCGTGCACGGGCTCACACCTTACTCAGATCGTTCTTAATAACTGAGATTTAAATTTATTTTGAAAACCTCTATTCCCATAATTCTACATACTATACATATTTAATTTAAAGGAAAAAAAAATTGATTTTTTGAATAGTGAGAACGTATGTAAATCCTTAAGGGTCATGAAAAATATTGGTGAACTAATATATGTATCAAAAGCTTTTCGAAGGAAAAAAATAACTATAAACATAAAAAAGCAAGGAAAGATTAAAAAAATAATAATTGTGCAAACTTTTCTGAAGTTAAATAGAATATTATTAATTTATCTATTTGTTTTACTGAATTAATTTACTAGGCTGATTTTTATGAATCATAAAAGGTTATTTGAATCAAGAAATCTCTATGTCTTTGTTAGTTCATTTTATCTAATAATAAGTTTCCTAACAGCCGACTAAAATATCTTAGTATACTTGGATATTTAGCAGATTAAAGACTTTCTCAAGGGCAACCTCAAACCCTTATCTTCAAAAGAATTCTACCTTGGAAGAAAAGAGAAGTGCTCTTTAAAAATCTATATTCTTAGTCAACGTAAAAAGGTTAAGATTAAAATCTATATCCTACCGCCAAGGTCAAAATAAAACAAAATTTTATCCTGTTATTCAATAATTTATCGTTCTCATAGATTAAAATCTTTAACTGAATTCAGTTTCGGAAATTGTATTTCCGTTACATGACACCCACGTTAAACATTCATTTGAAATATAAATCTGTAAGTATCTGAAAGTTACTTACCAGCGTTTGAAAAATAACCAGTTTAAAAAAGGAAACAAAGCATATTAATATTCATCATAAAGAAAGTATCTTTAAGAAAATATTTGGTTTTTAAAGTTTTAGTGCCAAGTTCTTATTCAGACATCATAACTGAAATAAGAATTTTTCTTTATAAGTTCAAAACTTAAAAGATTGACATAAATGAAAATTAAACTAAACGTAAATTATATTTACTTATTTAGCTTATCATAAAAGCTTTGTCTTCAGCTCCAGTTTTCACAAAGCAGAAAATATGATATTAGTACGACAATTTCTTTTAAAATTCGTTTGCTGATAATAAATCCATATCTTACCATGAATGTGAAAATAAATGAGACGTCACTCTGTTATTGAAATTTTATTTTTACTTATTTCTAATTTTATTTATTTATCAAATATTCAAATTTTCATTTTAATTCTGTTCTGTAATTTATCTTACAATTGCAAGACACCCACGCCATGATATTTGAAATGTAAATATGTATAAAATATGAATAATACTCGTCAACGTTTGAACAAAGCTCATTTAAATAAAGCAAACATATTATATTAATATGCATGGCAAAGTTAATATGTTTCAGTCTACAATAGGTTGTAAATGATTTAAAATTACAAGTTTGAATTCAGTATTTATTCAGTAGTTTATATCTACAAATATTTAAAAGATATTTTAAAGCTGAAAATGAAAAATGTAATTTAAAACAAAATATAGTATAAAATGTAATATAAATTTCCTATTCTGATTTCTAAAAGTAATAAACAAAAATTGTTAGTTTAATGCCTGTATTATGTTATACGTTTAAATCTATACCGTTTCTGTCAGGAATTACTTGTGCCAAAAACATGCTTCTCTGTAATACACTCGTTAAACAGTTTCATAAATATAGTTAATTATATATATTTTTAATTCAATATTTAAAATCAAATGCATTCACTAATATTTTATAGTATAAAAATGTCATTTCATATTTTTATAGTTAAAACAGTTCTTTTGTGCTTAGTAAAAATCCAATATATTTCCAAAAATTGCACATGTGAATAATATTTTCGGAAATATATAGGATTTTTATTAAACACAAATGTACTATTTTTGCTATAAAAATGTCAAATGACTTGTTTATTCTATAAAACGATAGTGAATACATATTTTTAAAAATATTGAATTAAAATATATCTAAGTAAATATATTATGAAACTGTTAAACGACTAATGCACATACAAGCATTATATCCCTTTTTTGGTGCAGTTTGATGCTTTTAAGTAGATTTTGTATGAAATACTACCTATTGCAATCCCCCCTATGTTGGAATTTCTGAAAAATTTTTGGAGATCTACTTAGATCATGACACCTAGAACCCCAAACCACCTTCATTTAAAAAAAAAAAAAAAATATATATATATATATATATATATATATATATCCATCTATCTATCTATATACATCACTTTTTTATGGACACGATAACTTTCATAATTCTGCACAAATCTCTTCCAAACTGATACATAAAATCAAGGGGTAGAAAAATATCGGTCAAGTTCGTTAATGAACAAAATCGTTCCAAGGGGGTGGAAATAGGGAGCGGTTTTGTGAAAACCAAAGAAATCCCATTACTTCTTTTTTTTTATTCATATCAAATATGTTTAAATTTATTATTACATCTAAGAAAAGGGACAAAAATTTATGTATCACAGATTTTTGATAAAATTAAAAATGGGTCAAGGGGCGCCAAAAGGGGGTTTTAAGGAGTAAAAAAATCGTCAATTCTTAAGATATCAAATTCACTTAAACTTACTATAAATATTCTTAATATTATCTACAACTTTTATATTGACAAGTTTTTGATAGGACTAACACTTACTGAAAAAAAATAAATAAAAACGAAAAAAAAATTGGGGGGGGGGGGGGTTAAAGAAGAAACAAATTCATAACTTCTTCAATTCACAAGATATCCAATCCGCTTAAATTTATTATACATCTAATCAATATTATCTACAACTTTCATATCGACAAGTTTTTGTTAGGATTAACTCTTAAAGCAAAAGGAAATTAAACAAAAATAGGGGTTGACGAAAAACTTATCGTATTAAGGGTGTACTCAAATCCAAACCTCTTATTTTCCAATTTATTTTTAAATTCGCTTTTGCTCTCAAACGCATCCAATTGTATTCAGAAACTATAAAATGTGATGTAGTTGTCAACTTTTTGATAAAGATAGGATATATTTCAAAAAATGCTATTAAAGTGGACATTTTGCACCGAATTTCTCGTAGCATTAGTGCTGAAAACGAAAAAAAAGTGCCGTACTGAGAAAATAATTGCAAATTAAGTTCTAATTAATTGAACGAAAAATCTCTTCAAAAAATCAGGTCAGCAATTTTCATGTTTTTACTTTTAAAAATGAGACTGAAATTGCGTCAGAAAATTTCGAGTTGTTGAGCGTTGAAAAATATTTTTTTTTTCAAAGCGCCATTATATGATTCTGACAAAACGAGCTCTTACAGAAAAATGAAATTAAAAATTCTGAAAAGCGGCGAGTTAAAATTGTTAAATTGGGTTTATCTATAAACTTGATATAATTTTTGTTTGTGAAATTAGTACTTAACTTTGAAATCTAAATCCGCCTGTAGGCTGAGCCGGCAGGGATTTTTGGTGTATTATTTGTGCGGTTTTTTTTTTTCCTTTTTTGGTTTTCTGCCTTTTCATATTTATGCACAAAAGTTATATTTGCTACTTTTACATACGAGTAAGTGTCCAATCAATATTAATATAGATATCTTTAAAAAGTGTTTACAAAATTTGGCATAATGGCGGCAAGCGGTGTAGTAAGAAAAGACATGGTCGAAAATGAATTACATGCATTCGCGATGACAGAATTAAGCATGACATACAGAAAAAAAATATTTCATTGCGAAAAATTGCTTTCAAATTTGGAGTGCCAAAAAATGCCATTCACAAATGAATACTGGAGTCTAAACAAATAACTTTCAGGAAAATGTTGCAGAAACCATATTTAAAAATAACACAAAATGTACGTTTAAACTGGGCTAAGAAAATCATGTCTTATGATGATAAATGGTTGTCAACAACATTTAGCGACGAGAAAAAGTGGAATTTGGATGGAACAGATGGATATAAATTTTACTTATATGATTGAAGAAGTGAAACAAGAATATTTTTTTTTTGTAGACAGCAAGGTTGGGGATCAATAATGACTTCAGGTGGTTGTGGATTTAATGGACAAACATTTTTGGCATTTTGTAGCAAGAAAATGAACTCCCAGAACTATCAGCAAATCTTAGTGGACCATTTTATTCCACTAAAGGATTTGCTGGGAGGACCGATCTGTGTATTTCAAGAATACAGGGAGCCTATTCATGTGTCTAACTCCACATAGATGTGGTTTAATATGAATAATATCAATGTCATGGACTGGCCATCGCTTAGTTCTGTCTTAAATCCCATGGAGAACGTGTGGGTACATCTAGCACGAAAAGTATATGAAAATGGACGCCAATATTTTTCTGTCAAATACCTTACAACAACGATAGAGCAAGCATGGTTTAAACTGTCCATAGAGATAATGCAAAACTTAATACTTTCGATGGAAAACAGTTTATTTGTGGTGATTAAAAATAATCTAAACACGATTAAATACTAATATTTGTAACTGTGTTCCTCAATCTTAAATAATCCATTAAAAAATATTGTCTATAATTATGGTACACCCAATTTTCTGTTTTCCAAAATAAATTCAGCATTTGTGTGTTTTCTAGTACAAATTAATCCTAACTTGTGCTTGTAATTAGACCCATAAAAAAAATGCCATTCTTATTTTTATTGTGAATTGAAGAGCTGAGTGGATGAACATGTTATGCTACATTTTCTAATTCCTTTTTTTTTTTTAATCTTTTGCATGAAAGCATTATGAGGTATCCTATCACATGGTGAAGCTAAAATACTAAAATTCTATTTAGTCTTGAAGATTTAAGACATTATTCATTAATATTTAACATTTAATAATGTCAATAATATTAATAAATTTTAATATTTGAAAATTAAATAGGAATAAGTTTTTCTGAGAGAGTTTAGTACCATACCTATTAATATTGTAAACACATGGCATCTAACAGAAAATAAACCATTAAAATTTACAGCAAAAACTTTCACTTCAAATTTCTTGAAATGTAATTTTTGTTACTTAACATGTTCTTTCACTTAGCTTCAATTGTATTTTATGCTTTTCTCTATATTTTTAGGACACACTGTACATATATTGTTAATTTGTGAACACATAATTCGCTAATAAATTAATTTGATTAGCTAAAAATAAATTTTCTAATGAATGAATTTATTAATTTCACTAATAAGTCAGCAGGAAAAGTTTGGTTTTTCTCGTTTATGTGGAGACATCCTGAGTTAAGCGTCAATAAAGCTGAAGGTATTAGCAGAACTAGAGCAGAAGGATTAAAAAACTGAAGGAAAGAAAACGAAGTGCATTATTTAAAAAGAATAAAATTATACAAACACTATTTAGTTCTATCTCTTAAATCTATTGAGAATTTGCTTACCTTATGTTTATGTCTTTACCTTCTATTTTTTCTTCTACTGGTTAATTCGAAAGTTAGGATCATAAAATATTTTCGAATAAAATGACACCTGTTCTCCTCGACTGCTGAAGTCAGCGATTCGTTTTCAAAACACGGAACAGTTCGCGAGTAAATTGGTACACCGAAATTGGTTTTTGGCTTACCCAATTCCCAATAAATAGTAACGTTTCATCTTTTGAAGTGTGTGATAACACATAATATTTTTAAAAGAGTTACGATCTAACATTTTGAGTGCATGATAACACCTAATTCGGTGCTAACACCAAAAGCACTGCATATTTATACCTCATTCATACCTTATTCATACCGCATTTCATAAACCCAAATTAACATAATAATACTCTCTTCATTTTACAGCGTAGTTGCACCGTTCGGAGTACTTTGTAGACATACAGTTTGCTGATCCAACTGTAACGCCAATTGTTGGTATCAAATATAATTTTACAATCAATAATACTTTCGTTATTAAAAATTAATCTCATGCATCTCTGTATATTCAGAGAAAAAACACTTTATGATATATACATACTACTGTTTAATTTTTTGAATTTTTATTTAACCTCTGATTTTTGATTCACCTGGTATATATAGCTCATTTTTTCTTAATAATTTTTTTCGCTATTTATCATGTACTATATTTTATTTTTCTTATCGATTTAGTAATTTCTATCTTCGACTAATTTCATGATTACTTCGATTTTGCTTTTCATTTTTGATATTATTGTTAGGCATAAATTAGTCATTTTTCATATTCGATTTTTGCTGAATGCGCTTTTCTGTATTTATAAAAAATTGTACTATTCATAATTAAGTTAGACTTTTTGATCTATTTTATTATTCATAGTTTACAATTGTATGTATATATATATACATATATAACCATTAAATAAACATTGCCGACCACCATCAAAAATTGTGATTATGAATTAAATGACAATAATAAAGTTTCCCCCAACACAATTAACATGGATATTAAAAACATAGAATATACAAGCTGCTATGTATAAAATATAGTCTCTTGTACTATATTACGAGAATTAATATGGAAGAAAAAAAGAAAAATATGGATAACGATAAAAATAATTTAAAAGCTTATATATGGAATTACGTTATCAAGAGTACAGAATTCAATTATATAAGCAAATTAGTCGTATATATATATATATATGTATATATAACCATTAATAAAACATTACCGACCATCATCAAAAACAGCAATATTGTGAATGAAATGACAATAAAAATGGATACCACAAACCTATAATATGGAACTGTATTTATAAAATAAAGTGCCTTATACTTAATTGCAAGAAATTAATATGGATACCGAAAAAAATTGAAAAATTTATATATTGAATTGCGTTTTCAAGAGTACAGAATGCAATGATATAAGCAAATCGCTTTTTTTTTTCTATGAGAAAAAAAGATTTTTTTTCTCCTATACTCAAACAATCAATATGACCAAGAGAATAGTTACAAGATGAAAACAGAACAATATCAAATGGCATGAAATTGAAAAAAAACACTACAACCCTTTAAATATTAAATTTATAGCATAGAAAATAGAAAAATTACACAACATACCGAATAAAATCCCAGTTGACTTTCAAAATATCCTCGCGCACATGGTATCCGAAAGCACGATAAGATTAAGGTGAATTAAACAGTTAAGTTAACACAGAAATTAAAACCTATGGATTCAGTTAATTCATTTTGAAATACCGTGATAAATTTAATTAATATAATATAAATAGAAAATAATTACATTGTTTAAAATACCTAAAAACACTTTTAAATTGTTTCATTTCTATTTTACAACATTGCCTATATAGCAGCGTTCAATACCACCTGGTGTAAAAAATTAAAATTGTTACTCTAAGAAACATTAAAAGACAAAATTCTTTGGTTCTGCCATCTATTATGTTGTTTTAAAACTATTATTATTATTCAAATGTCACAAGATGAACCTATTAAAAGCTAATTAATTAAAAATATATCAACTGCATTACCACACAAATCCTAATATATTAATAATACCATACGATATATCATTATTAAAAAAAAATAAAAAATTAATTAAATGTTAATAAAATGCTTTCAATATATTCTATTACCTTACCCATTTAATCTACACTGAGAAATTAAATAATTTTATAACATTGATAATACATAGAATATAACTATATGCTATAACATAAAATAAAAATATACAAAACTTTAATAATTACTATTAAATATAAAAAATAATGAATTAATAAAATGATATATATATATATATATATATATATTAGAACGTGAGTTTCAAAACACGTCCTATCCGAAATTTAATATTGGTTTACAGTGAAAAGCAATGTAAGTAGTTAGAGGTTTTTCGCTATTCTCCAAAAAAAAAAAAAAAAAAAAAAAAATCCAGATAAGGCGGTTTTGAAACTCAAGTACTCATATATATACATGTAGATGTAGATACATATATATATATATGCTTGCACACACACACACACACACATATACATATAAGCATATGAGCCGTCGATTTTGAATGTCGGAAAATTCCATTTTGTGAAAAAAATTACCATAATCTAAATGTTATTACTAATTATCATAAAATTTATTTTTTTTTAATCGATATACAATAAATATGTTTTAATATCAGTATACATTTGTTACTAGAAAATTATTTAGTTAACGGTATTTAAAAGCGTTGGTTTTGAAAATAAGTTAAATCCGCATTTAATAGAATTATTTTTTATGTTGGATTGCATTAAAAATCTCAATCAGAATTTCATCATAAGTACATAAAACGTCTCCATTATATAGATTAAGAAATGGATTATAAGCATACAACTTATTGCTGAATGCTTTTTCTTATTTTTCCCCCTTGTTCCTATAAAATTAAATTTATTTTTGTTTCATATTATAAATTTTCTAAAGAAGAACGAAATATGGAAATAAAATAAAAAGGAATAGAAAATATCCTTCTCTCTCTCTCTCTCTATATATATATATATATATAATAACGATTTGGAAATGGGCGAAGATTTGTAAATGGGCCAATAAAAATCTGCGTAGATGCCGTGAAACGCATCTGATTGGTGAAACCTTTCTGAATTTGCTTAGCGGGAATTTTGCTTGGCAACAACCATGAAAGTAGAGAATTTAGACAGGATGGGCTGGAAAAAGGAAGAATCATCTGCATTTCGTTAGACCAATATATGCATGTGATTTTACACATATAAGTTGGCGAAGAAAAGGCGGCGACGTGAAAATTTCAGAGGGGAGGAGATTTATATGATAAGATATACTGTAACGACAAATTAGCGACTTAATTACAAAGATAAGGAAAAAAATCCAAATGATTTTAATAAACTTGTTTCTTTTTAAATTTAAGAATTTTTTTAAATTTACAACATTTTTAACTTTTTTCTTTTCTATTAATTTATAATTCTATTTACTTATAAAGTTATTTAAATTGTAATTATACAAATAAATTATAATTTTTACCTTTTTTGATGATTTTATATTTAATAATTCTTATAATTATGAAACTCTGTAAGCTCTAATGATTATGTACTTGGCGATAACGAAATAAAATTGTCAGGAGTTGGGGAGGAGCGCGTTTTTGCTAAGTGAAATCTAAAAATTGGATGCATATTTGAGTAAGGGATCGAGAAGCGATTACGCGGGGGGTTGGTGAGCGTATCGAGCAGAGGGTTGGAGCTCCCTAGTTGTGTAAAATAATGTTATTATAATTACATTCCATTCAAATGAAATTAACGTTTTTAAACAAAGTTAATTGCTTATAACAGAATCATGATTTTATTTTCATGTGGCATGAATAACCATTATTGTATATTAAATTTACATAAAATAAGACCAAAAAAATTTAAATGAAGTCTTTAACTTACGAATTTTTTAAGCCCAACCATATTCAAACCATTAAATATCTACCAATAACATAATAGGAACTGCTGCAAATTTTCCTATCAACTTTCCAATCTAAATTTCATTGAATAATTTCTTGCTTCTATAGAAATTTATCACATTTTCCTTTAACCAGTTTTAAAATTTTCTTTTCTATCACCCCATTTTACTGTAGCTTTACAGAATAAATTTACATTATTTTAGAAATATAACTATTAACACTTCATTATGACCACTATACAGTGTATAATAAAGAGATTTCCAAAAACGCTTCATTAAAGAAGCTTTGACCATCTGGCCAACCCTCCTTTACCTTTGGGTCAAGCCTCCCGACAAAGCGACTTTTTAAACTATAAGACATGGTTATGTTTAGTCTAATTTACTGTACATTAAAATCTTTATGCATGGAATGAAAGTTCAATATTGCTTCATTACTTAAAACTGACTTACGTAAATTTCAATGATATATTTTATCTGAGAATATCTTACAAAATGTTTTTTTAATTCACTTTTTAAGCAGAAAAATATTCACAATTGATTTTTACACACCTGTTTCAATTATCTGCATGAAACAAAGACTATTGTTTGAGTATTTCAGTTCCTTTGTTTGCCACCTATTGGCAATACTCTGAAATTCTTTTAAATGAGAAAACTGAAGGTTGAGTCAAGTCTCTCCTATATTTATTTGTATGTATGTAGCACTTTGCTACCGACTTTCAGATATTTAGGCGACACCAGTACACCTCGACATAAAATGCAGTAGAGCAATCCAAAACATCCATCCGTTATATTGAAAATACCGGATTGCAGTCAGGGTGGCGAGAAAGACAGGCTCGAAACACATTGATAATTTCCCTTACGTAATGAATATAGAGAGTCATCGTCACTTTTTTAAACTTGGTTATTTTTGGTTATTTAAGCTATGAGGTATTCGCTACGGCTTTTGCCGGCATGACCTCAAATGATCACAAAAATGACGTTATTTCCTTGGGACAACCACAAATTCAACCTTCCTCCACGAGGAAAAAAGGCAGAACCAACTGGTTTTATTGACAAAATATAGTAAACACTTCCAGTAGTCATTCCATCCACTCACAAAAATTGATCATCACTTCATAACACTTTAGATGTTATAAGAATAGGATCTACACATTCGAACGTTCACTCCAAGCGACGATGCTTAATTAGACATCCAGAAAAACGTAAAAATCTTCTATCCATCGCCGATGTAACGATATTTGTACACCGAACAACAACGCGCGGACGGTTACAGAGCAGTAAAAGATTGATCTAGAAGATGAGCGAAGAAGAGATCTAGAAGAGAGGTGGGGGAGAATGGGGCATAGAACAAATTACGGTTCGATGGGAAAGGATGACGTCGATAAAGAACTCTTTATACGGCGTCAGAATAAAAGCGCAAATAGCGCTGGCGGACGCATGGAATTGTCGGTATAGAACACGAAAGAAAAAATGATATTAAAACATTCGAAAGAAATAGAATTTAGTTTTAGAATAAAATGAAAAAGTAATTTAATGGGTTTTATAAGATTAGGCGAATGGATTAAGGTTTTTTAGAATAATAAAAGAATACGCAACTTTAAATGCATGAAATAAAAGACAAAAGATATTAAGATAGATAGGTAAAAAAGGAAAAATATTAAGAATTTGGAATAGTTTTACTAAGAAAAAGAGGCGTAGATTTTTATTATTACATGTATATGAATAAATAATAGACTCGCTCAAATCTGCGACCCTAAAGTATGCGAATGCCTAAAATTCGCTCATCATTACAGATGTAAACAGAGAAACTCAGACTTAAGTTGAAGGAGCGAAATTCAAGATGGCGCTGAAATCAGTGGCGAACGCCTTTTTTTTTTTTTTAACTAAATATTTTGTTAGTCATGTTCTTGTTGCTATTATAGTTGGTTAATTACTAAATAAAATTTCATTACTTATGATTTTAATGTATATTTGCACATCTAAAGCGAAAATTCGTATATTGTAACCTTCACAATTTTTACAAATGCAATCTAACTGTAGTCGAATTCTTTGATTATTCTTTTTTACGACCAATATTTTTAATTTTAATTTTTTCATTATTATGTACTCATTATAAAATGTAATTATGGTTAATGTGGCCGAACCTCTCAAATTCCCATGAAAAACATTAATTTTCTTCCGAAAAAATTCAAGATTGCGCTAGCATCAGTGGTAATTGCTTTTCTTCCAACATTTTTATTTATTCAAGCTTTTTTTTTAATTATTAAATATGTATAAACAGGAAATAAAATTTCGTTATTTTTCGATTCTAATGCAAATTGTTTTCGTATCTGAGGCGAAGGTAAGGCGCAACACTAGCGTCGGCACAACACCTGCAACTGTAAATGTCGCCACCATAATGTTTATGTTCACATTTTCGAGTCAGTTTTTATATTCAGTTTTAAGCTAAAATGATGATTTTAATTTTTATTTCCACGTGATTTTTTATGTAATTCAGGTTCATATGGCTGAATAAAAAAAGAAAGTTGGATATTTCCTGGTTATTATGCATATTTAGTACTTCATCTTTAATTATTTTTTACTTGACCTTCATATTTAATATTTTGTTATATATTTTTTCTCAGTTTTTGTTATTTTACTTCCTTATTTTGATAATTTACATCAAATATTTTACTATTTTACTTAATAATTTTAATATTTTGCTTGCTGCAAGCATTCATTATAAATTTCCATGCTTTACGACAATTAAATTGCTGTTTAAAAAATGTAAACAAAACAGTGATCAGTTCAGAAATTCATATTGCACTATCTAAAGTACCTGCCGTTGCCCAGAATTTTAAGAAAGTTTGTTTTGAACAATTAATTTCGAAATTAAACATACAGTATAAAATAAACAATAGAAGAAATCAGTAAAGCCATCTTTATTTTCTTCACTAAGAATGAGCTCTAAGGAATTAAACCTTTGTGTAAGTTCTAATATACATGCATACACACACGTATGTATATGGAATAGATTTAAAAATGGAGAGAAAAAAAATTCTGAGAACCTCAAAATATTAAAATACGCCACTATTTCCATATTGGGTTTCTATCATCGTTCAATACATTTTTTCAAACTCATATGACGTTATATATTTACCTGCGGACGTCCACTGTATTTCCAAAATGACGTAATATTCACTTTTTTAAAACTACAGTATCTTGAGTTTCTTTGAATGGAATATAATTATAATAACAAGTACTTATTTTACACAACTATGGGGCTCCGCCCCCCTGTTCACTACGCTCACCAACCCCCCGTGTAATCGCTTCGCGATTCCGTTCGGTATCGCTAAGCAATCCCTATTTTCTAGCCAACTGCAGACGTAATTGTTTCGCGTATCCATTCTGGATCGCTTCGCGATCCCTTATTTTCAAAGTATTCAATTTAAAGATCCCATTTGTTAAAAACGCGCTCCTCCCCAACTCCTGATAATTCAAAAAAATCTTGTGTTTACATTACGAGCTAGAATATTACACAGAATATCGGTAAACCAGAATATGTGTTAAGTAAATATTTTAATAAAATAAATAGATATAGATCAAAATGTCGTTCCAATGCATCCTACTTTGTTATGCGTATTAAAACGCCTAAGAAACAGGAAAATAAATAAAATCATATGAAAAATATTATCAGATATGTAAAGTTGTACGTCCAAAACTAATAACTTTCATTGTCGTGATTTATCTTAAAGAGTTTGTTTATTAAAATTTATTTAAATCTTCTAGATGTTTTTTGAATTAAAAAAAAAGTTAGAAAAGATGCACTGTTCATCTGTACATTATAGTAAGAAGAAACCAAAAGAATTTATGTATTTTTTTCGTGTGTCAGTAGTTAGTAATACTGTATTAGTTAGTATTAAATATGGGGTTATATTAAGGGGACACAGGACCTTTGATATTTCAAAAAAATCACTTTTAGGTTTTAGTTTCATTCTGAGTTTTAAAAAATGTCTCAGTAATATGCAAAAAAACCCATTCAAGAATCTACATTATTTCTTGAGTAATAACCATTTATAGATAATGAGTATAACTGAAGGTCCGTAGATATTATGCTTTAAATCGCGTGTTTGTGCACACAATTAATTTCAAATGTAAGCTACAACTTTGAAAAATAATCATATATGTGTTTCTTTATATTCTACATGATAAACCAAAAAGAAATTCACATATTTTGATTATTTATTTTTTTGCACTTGAAAAACTTGAAATTTTTTATTTATTTATTTTATTGTGCTAATATTAAATTTTAAACAAAACTTTCTGTGTATATTTTGGTATTAATATAGAAGTAGGTGTGTTATGATTCTATGTTGTTCAAAAATTGTTTTCTATATGCATAATTTGAAATTTTATCATGCAGATAGCAATCTTAATTCGAGTATTAGTGAGATAAATTTTAAATTTTTAAATTTAAATATTAATTTTAAATATACAACATTTAAATATTAATTTTAAATATACAACATTTATTTTTCTAGATAATATAGTTAAGAATTTATACTTCATGGAGAAAGGGAAAAAAATATTTTAATTCCATATTATTTGTGTTTTGGTACTTTGAAAAAGGCGGTGTTTTTGATCATTTCGACAAACTGAAAGGCTTAAGTAAATAAGCAACAACAACAAAAAAAATATAAATTATAAATACAACTATTGGATTCTAGAAAGGAAAAAAAGGGAGGGGTCTTAAAAAATAAAACTAGCCTTAATACGATTTTTGCAATTTTTTAAAACGAAAAAGAATAACCAGAAATCACAAACCTATGCCTGTGTTGTGATCAGTTATCGAATAATATACGTCGCACGCTAATTGAGAAATCAGGCTCGACCAGAACATGAAAATTCCGTTTATGAGAACAAGTTCTGGAACAAACTCGTTTCTTTATTATTATTCTTTTTTAAATTTCATATTAAATACTATTCAACGGCACACAACATGCATTATGGCGTATATTTATCGCACAAGAAATATATATATATATATTGTTTTTTTTTTTTTGGGGGGGGGGGAGGAAGAATAAGGATTTCCATTTAAATTTTAAACGTTATGAAGAACATTTAAAAATACCCCATGCACATTCCAAATCAGTTAAAATCCCAGTATTTTTTATGCATGTTTTATATACATATATACAGATAAAACTGCGCTTAGAATTTTATATGCTTGAGTATAAAGGTAAAAAAATATATAATTCTAAATTTTGAGCATTTCTGCATGACATTTTTCCAATTTTCAACCTTTAACATTTCCAATTGTAATTAGTTTTAAAAAACGATGCACAGTTTTATGACGTATATAATGACAAACACCGATGAAAAACATTCGGGATTTTAATTGAATTGCAAAGCACATATGGAGCATTTTGAAAACTTCTTCACAACGCTAATATTCAAGAAATACCACATGAAAATACCACATGCGCATTCGAAATCAGTTAAAATCCCCAGTATTTTTATGCATGTTTTATATACATATATATGTTACCGCCCAAACCCGATTTTAGGCCGAACTAGACTGGTTTAGGATAATTCGGTTTATCCTAACGCGCATAGGATAAACTAGTTTTTCCTAGGCCAAACTAGTTTATCCTAACCCTCATAGGATAAACTAGTTTTTCCTAGGCCAAACTAGTTTATACTAACGCCCATAGGATAAACTACTTTTTCCTAGGCCAAACTAGTTTGGCCTAATACTCATAGGATAAAATAGCTTAGCTGCTATTCATTAGTCCAAACTAGTTTATCCTAGGCCGATCTAGTTTATCCTGGGCTAATTCAATTTGGCGTGATTTTATTGATTCCAAAGACCGCTCCTGCGCCAACCTTCTACTTTATCCTAGACCGATCTAGTTTATCTTAGGCCAATGCAATTTGACGTGCTTTTAAGGATCCCAACTACCCCTCCGGCGCCAATCTTATGCAAAGTAGTATTGCCGCCACCCCTGTATAATATATTTTATTCGATGAACAGTGGAATACTGTCCCCATATTTTCCCATTTCACTGCCGCCGGTAATTACAAAATATGTTCCATATGACAAATTGTGTGTTGAAATAGTGGGATGAGAGGTTATCATAAAATTTGGGAAATGAAGAATTGAGAGATTTTGTTTTCTCCCATAAATATGACTTTGTTTTGAATTATTTATGAATAAATGCTCCATTAATAATATCCGAAGTACATTTGATATTCTTTCAGAAATCTAGAACTATAAAAAATTCGGCGAAGTCCTGGTCCCAGTTTGCCCTAAAATACATATATTTTTAAGTTACTATTATTTCACAATTAAAATTATCTTTAAAGAATAGTACATATACATTTATACGCATACGGATAAAGTACTCCAAAACCTGTTTTGTGTAAGAATTCATGTTTTAAACGGAATGTTTTTTAATCGGTGCAAATTGGACATAGTAATCTGTTTGAAAAAAAAACATAATGCATTTGCTAGAGACGACGGACCTGTTGAAAAAGGAACGTCTTTAGAAGGTTTTTCTATATAATTTTTTTCAGATTTTCAAGTCTCCAAACCATGAAAAAAAATTAGTGGTATTAGTAATTATTTTTTGCATACAAATAGAGATTCATTAAAAAAAAATTATATAGTTTACAATAGAATCATTAATTTCGTTAATCCACATTCTATAGCTTGAAAAATTAAAAATTTTAAAAATCCTATGCAATAAAATCTTCTAAGATGGAATTGCATAGGAAAGAAGAAAAATCAGTTGTAGATAGGTTCCCTTATTAGAAATTTCGTCGTCTCTTGTAAATGCAATATATTCTTTTTATAAGTACTAGTATTCTCATTTTGCATAGATCAACATACTTTTTTTTGTTGTTAAACATGGGATTCCGTCATAGGCAGGTTATTTTTCTCAAGTTTTCCCGTACTTTAATTTTATTACCTTAAAATGCATCTACTCCTCTGAAAACCAGTCGGTTGTACCAATCTCAAAAACTTTTTTCTATGTCAAGCATGCTAATACTTAAAAATTCGCTATCACGGTGAAAAATTAAATGGCAATCTATGCTCATCATGAAGATTCTAAAGATATGAAATTCAGTGCATTAATTCTTGAGATATGACTATTGCTGAAATCATGTAAATCCAAAATGCAGCATAGCAGCGCTGTCTGTTGAGTAATATACACCAAAACCTAACCACAAACAACTTATATCAACGTCTAATTGAATCTGAACTTTGGTGAAAATCCGCGCATCAGTTTTTAACAACGACAAAAATCGTGAAAAATCCAGCAAAACAGCGTCACCTGTTAAACAATTTACATCTAGACATAATTAGCAGCAATATTAATCAAGGTATATTTGAATCTGAAGTTTTATGAAAATTTGTGCATTAGTTCTTGAGATTGAGGTATTAAGGAAATCGTAAAAAATGCAGTACAGCAGCGACACCTATTAGGCTATTTACAACAACACCTAATGAGCATCAACTCATATCAAGGAGTAACTGAATATGAAGTTTGTTGAAAATCTGTGCATTAGTTCTTGAGATAGAGCTATTGCGGAAATCGTGTAAATCCTACAAAATGCAGCATAGCAGCGCCACCTTTTGGGAGATTTACACCAAAACTTAAAAAGCACCAATTCATATCAAGGACTAACTGAAACTGAAGCTTCATGAAAATCCGTGCATTCGTTCTTGAGATAGAGCTATAGCTGAAATCGTGGAAAATGAAGCATAGCAGAGCCATCTTTTGACTTTTTGGGCGATTTACACCAAAAACTAATTAGCACCAATTTATATCAGGGACTACTTGAATATAATTTTGCTAGATTCTGTGCATTAGTTCTTGAGTAAAACAACAACAAAATTTGTGTCACATACATACAGATAGACAGACAGACATTTTGTAAAAACATGTTTATCGTGATCTCTGACCCCTAAAACGTGTAAATCCGTCGAAAACCGGAAGTCGAAAATTTTCACGAATCCATTACTTTTTTCTTGTACAGGTAGACGAAAGTAAAAATTGAAATAAAATATAAATATATAAATTTTAATTGTGGAATAATAACGATTTAAAAATACGTGCATTAAAAAAACATTTCGGCCGAGACAATTGATACGGATAATTTTATTGAATAGACCAGAGATCCTACCGGTCCAAATGATTTTCATTAGAGCTGGGTTGAAATTTGGACTGAAAATTTCTCCTTGTGCAGACCTCAAGAAGAATGCAGTCCGGTCCCGAATTAAACCGGGAAAAAATGGATCCCGGTCTATCTCGGTCCGAACCTCTCGAAAAAAGTAATTGCCGAACCAATCCCGGTCCGAGTGTCGGGAAGAAAAATTGGGCGGGCCCAGAAAGACCTTTACATCGAATAACCAAAAGACTAGCTCACAAAATTGTGCAAATTTGGACGCTAAACTTCTATTATATTAAAATAAATAAATAAATAAATAAAAGAGTTTTTACTGAAGTTTTCTAACTTCCATAGATGTGTTTGAGTTGAGCAGATTCGTTTGAAAAATTTTGAATTTCAGCTTGAACTTGAATTATTTTTGAGAAATTGAATTTTAGTTTGAATTAGTACTTTTGTGTGTGAGCGTGCTCAACACTGGTTGGCATCAATTAAAGCACGTCAAATTGAATTGGCCTAGGATAAACTGGGAGGTTGGCGCAGAAGCGGTCTTTGGGATCAATAAGAGTACGCCAAATTGAATTGGCCTAGGATAAACTAGATCGACCTAGGATAAACTAGTTAAGACCAATGAATAGCAGGCTAAACAAGTTTATCCTGTGAGTGTTAGACCAAACTAGTTTGGCCTAGGAAAAACTATTTTATCCTATGGGCGTCAGAATAAACTAGGTTGGCCTAGGAAAAACTAGTTTATCCTATGGGCGTCAGGATAAAGTAGTTTGGCCTAGGAAAAACTAGTTTATCCGATGCGCGTTAGGATAAACTAGTTTGTCCTAGGCCAATCTAGTATGGCCTAAAATCGGGTTTGGCCGGTAACATATACAAATAAAACTGTGCATAGAATTTTATATATTTGAGTATAAAGGTAAAAAAATATAATTCTAAATTTTTCGCATTTCTGCATGACATTTTTCCAATTTACTACCTTTAACTTTTTCAATTATAATTAGTTTTAAAAAAAGATGCACAGTTTTATGACGTATATTATGACAAATTCCGATGAAAAATATTCGGGATTTTAATTGATTTAGAAAGCGCATATGGAGCATTTTGAAAGCTTCTTCATAACGCTTAAAATATTCAAAAAAACTCCTTTTCTTAATTTTTTTTTCTTATTTCTTGTGCGATAAATATATGCGATAAAGCAGTATAGTATGCCCTTGAATGTAAAGTGAAATTAAAAAAAATAAAATAAAAGAAGAGTCTGAAAAAAGAGTCCTTGAAAAAGAAAGAAAAGAAGACAGAAAAAGTAAGAAAAGAAGAAAAGAGCCCTTGTCCCTTTAAAATCAAACCAATCCAGACACACACGCAAAAAAAAAAAAAAAAAAAAAAAAAAAAAATCATCAAACCGTAACTTGATCCGAACACAAGAATCTAATTTCCTTGGACACGCAACCCGACCCGAACGTGAAAAATACATTTGAAGTCAACACGAAACCCAAACCAAACATGGAACCAAAATAAATAAATATATAAATAAATAAATGAAAAATAAATCGAGCTGCAACCCGATTCGAACACGAAAAACTAATTTCTGTCGACGCGGAACCCGACCCGAACCTGAAAATTCTATCTGAAATCAACCCGGAACCCGACAAAAAAATTCCATCGAACCGCAACCCGATCCGAACAGGACAATTAACAGAAAAAATTGCAGTCACACCAACAAGAAAAAAGAAAATTAGGGACAACCCGAACCAATGTTGAGTTGCCGCTATTCAGAGATTTTATTATATTTGAATATTAAAGAATATAGATATGCTCATTTTTCGATATAAAAGATAAAACTGATATTAGTGATATAATTGTAGACTACTTTTCCTAATTTCATTGAAAGATGAATTATTTTCCTTTCATTTAGTGTGCAGCGTTGAAGCATTTTCGGGTTGCGGTTGAAATATGTCAGGTTCAAGTTGCGTTGCATACCGACGGAAATTATTTTATCGGGTTCGGATCAGGTATCGGCTCCATATAATTTTTGACAAGTTGTGTGTTGACTTCGGATGGAATTATCAGGTTCGGAGGAAATAATTTTGTTGCATTAAGATCGGGTCACGGTTCGACGAAACTTTTCTTTGTAGGATTCGGGTTGAATTCGAATGGAATTTTCATGTTCGAGTCGGGTACAAAGAATATTTGGAAACACAATCCGTCATTTCCTAATTAGACTAAAACAGCATAGTTTCTTTGCAAAAAGCATAAAATGATACCAGTCTGGTTGAAAAATAAATGACTATATCCGAATTAGTATAACGCTCTCTAGGCTCTTTGCAATAAGCCTGAAAATTATCAGGCTGATTTGAAAATGGACGACGATTCTCCAATTATCCCAACTCTCTGTAAACATCCTAGGAACCTTGCAAAGAACTGGATTTCTCAATTTACATACGACATATACATAAAGCTTTTATAGCTCAAATCTAAACTCTATGCTTTCTGACACAGTCACAAAATCATTTTTATTCTTAAATGATTTTGCATATATTCTTATTCGTAAGATATCGAAAAGAATTTTTATTTTTTTTTTAAATACGAAAAATCTTTCAGACAAAAATAAATGAAAAATTCTATTCAATACCAAACCTCATTAACATCCATCCTTGCAATTTTCACACTTTTGAATATGAAAATGGTTCTATAAATTTGTAAGGCAAAAAAAAAAAAAAAAAAAAAAAAAAACAAAAAAAAAAACAAAAAAAAACCAATAATAATAATTAAATAAAAAAAAACAATAATAATAATAAAAAAAAAAGAAAAAAAAGCAATTCAGCAAATTACAACGACCATTTGGAAAATGTTTTTTTCAAAGACTAAAATTTAAGACATAAAAAATCGCACGGAGTTGATCCTACATTCCGTACGCCATGGATTAAACGATAACATTCCTGGACCCCATCATGAACAAATTTTAAAAGAAATGTCAGTTTTGCAATTTTCGGTACTGTACATTTTTAAACTTCTACGGAGCTGGTCATACATTACGTACGCCATGAATTAAAGATTAATAGTGTTATTACACATAAAAATTGCAAGCAAGAGAAATCGCCTGCGACTCGTCAGATTTCCTATGAAACTTACGTAATAGCCAAGCATTTCATTGGCTGTTCGGGAAAAGGCTTTTCTATCATCAGATTTCCCAAAAATCTCACGACCAATTTTAAATAAAATTTCATTCTTAACCTTCTAAACATCCGACAATATTACTTTTTATACCGTCGTATAGAGAAAAAAATGTACTTTTAAATGCAATTTGTTTGACAGTTGTATCTCAATTTGTTTCTGAGTTATTAATTTTTTGTAGTTTTTATTACTTTTTTGTCATAGTGGCAACACTCTGTTGTCCATCGTTGTTGAAACCAAAGGGAAATACAGATTACTGTATATACCAGTCAGATAACGAATAAATTGCGGATTAGACCAATGAAAACGTTCAGATATGCTTTTGATTTCCTACCCTGACGAGAACAAAAACCTTTTTTCCAAATGGTTAAAAAAAAAAAAAAAAAAAAAAAAAAAAAAAAAAAAAAAAGTTGTTGAGTAGAGATTTTGTTTTGTTTGTTTGTTTTTTTGTTTGTTTTTTAACAGCCTTGAAGAAACTCTACAGGGAAGCCCGTACCATCTTTGGACCAGGTTTCCTAAATACATATTTTCAAAAATATAAGCAAATATCCGGCATTTTGTTATACCTCTCATATTTTCAAAAGCAGCTAACTTACGGTTGATTATATTTTCAGAATTAATATAAATTAAAAACTAAAATACATTGCACTTAGCATGAAAACTTAATAATGTATTTCCATTCTATTTTTATTTTTATTTATTTATTTATTTATTTTTTACTTACAACAAAAAAAGAAAATCAACAAATTGAAAACATAAGCAATTTTCTGAAAAGTTAAACAATTTACTTTTTACACTTATAAAAAAACCTATAGAATTTAGTATCGTGTATTAAGAAAATGTTATGTTTTATATGAAAAAGTTTTAAATAAAAATTTATTTATTTATTATTGAAAATTTTGAACGTAAATGTAATCTTGTCTACTATTTCATCCCTTAATTTTTTGTGCAATTTAAACTGAACTAAACTATAACCATAAAATATTCTTTATAATGAATCTGTAAATAACTGGTTATCTAAAATCAAACAGTTTATCTTTGAAATGACTGATCTAAGATAACATTGCTACAATAAAAAAATTGGTTATATTTAACCCTCTCGTCACTCTGAGCCTCATATGAGGCTCTTACTTCGAGTTGCAATATTTGAAAGAAAAAAATACTTTTGTTAATTCCAGCACCTAATAGTGATAGCATATGTCGATACAATTACGATTATGACTTTACTTATGATGTTTCAGCATTTAATAATAATAATACAGTAAACTCTTTCTAAGGCGGGAGCGATCGGGGCCAAGAAAATTTTCCGCAGTAGACAATATTCCGCCTTAGACAAATTTTACTCTATGTCTATGGATTTACAGGGACTTGAAAATATTTCCGAATTAGACAGATTTCCGTCCTACACAGAGTCCGCCTTACAGAGAGTTTACTGTATTAATAAAAGTTACATTAATTATTGGTAAACCGTTGGCGTTTCTTTTAATTCAAACATATGTTTCATTCTTTAAATTTAAATTAGGGACTCCTTTTTCCGAATTAGTAATTTGTGATAAAAGATAAAAAATACTACTGAATTTTTTATGTTTGTTTAATCTGGTTGTAATACGACATTTTCCAAACGTCTTAAAAAATTCTTCTTTAGACTATTTTTATATGAAAAACACGCAGCATAACTACATTCGCTAGGTATCTCTAAAGAACACATTCGTTAAATTTCAGTAAACTTCTGTGATTTCTATAGCTACTTTTAATTTTGTTAGCGTAAAAGTAATTTTCCCAAAATTGGAAAAAAAAAAAATCAGTGCCGGGAGTGTTAAAAAAAAGTCCCCGCCGGCACGGCCTACAGACACAGGTAGATATCAAAGTTAAGTACTAATTTCAACAACATAAACTAAATCAAGCTTAGTGATAAACCCAGTTAAACAAATTTATCTGGCCGCTTTAGACGAGTTTTTCATTTAATTTCCTGTGCGGGATGTTTTTATCAGAATCATGTTAATACGATATTTTTTCTTCAACCCCCTAGTTTTCTCTCCTATTTTTTTTCTCTTCTTTTCACTTTTTTTTTTTTCTGTAAGAGTTGATTTTATCAAAATTTTTTCAATACAAAAGTTGTAGACAATATTAACAAGATTTATAATAAATTTAAGTGGATTTGATATCTTGTGAATTTTTTTCTTCTTAAAACTATTATTTTTCGCCTCTTGAGCCCATTTTTAATGATGTCAAAAATCTGTCATACATAAATTTTTGGTCATCTTTCTAGAAGTAATAATAATTTTAAAATGATTTGATATGTATTATAACTATATTATAACTAAGAAGATTTGGATTTTTTCTGTTTTCACAAAAACTCTCCCTATTTCCACCCCCTTCGCCCGAATTTGGCAATGAAAGAACGTGACCGAGATTTTCTGCCTATTGTTTTTATGCATCAATTTGGAAAAGATTTGTGTAGAATTTTGGAAGTTATCGCTCCCATGAAAAAGTGATATATGTAGAGCGTTTTTCTACCGAATTTCAGATATTTAGGCGATACCAGTACACCTCGACATAAAATGTAGTAAAGCAATCAAAACCATCCATCCGTTATATTAAAATACCGAATTGCAGTCAGGGTGGCGAGAAAGACAGGCTCGAAACACATTGATAATTTCCCTTACGTAATGAATATAGAGAGTCATCGTCACTTTTTAAACTGGTTTTATTGACAAAAACATAGTAAAACACTTCCAGTAGTTATTCCATCCACTCACAAAAATCGATCATCACTTCATAAGACTTCAGATGTTATAAGAATAGGATCTACACATTTGAACGTTCATTCCAAGCGACGCAGCTTGATTAGACAACCAGAAAAACGTACAAATCTTCTCTCCATTGCCGATGTAACGATATTTGTACCCCGAACAACAACGCGCGGATGGTTACAGAACAGTAACAGACCAATGCTAGAAAAGAGGAGGGGGAGGATGGGACATAGAACAAATTACGATTCGATGGGAAAGGATAACGTTGATAAAGAACTCTTTATACGGCGTCAGAATAAAAGCGCACATAGCGCTGGCGCACGCATGGAATTGTGGGTATAGAAGACGAAAGAATAAATGATATTAAAACATTCGAAAGAAAGAGAATTTAGTTTTAGAATAAAATGAAAAAGTAATTTAATGGGTTTTATAAGATTAGGCGAATGGTTTAAGGTTTTTTAGAATAATAAAAGAATACGCAACTTTAAATGCATTAAATAAAAGACAAAAGATATTAAGATATTATTAAAGATAGGTAAAAAAGGAAAAATATTAAGAATCTGAAATAGTTTTACTAAGAAAAAGAGGCGAAAATTTTTATTATTACATATATATATAAATTTTTGAACTGGGGGTGGTTTTGAGTGTGCTATTTATGACGGCCGATTATGTGCATGAAGGATATACACCGTAGGGGAGTGCCCTTCCTGGGGGGGGTCTTTCTAAGGGATCCTAACCCGTATTTACGCTAGGTTTCCCAAGGTTAGAAGAAAACCACGGAAAACTCCGAACGGTTAGGCCGACGGGTGCAGTTTGGTTCGAACCCAGCACCAACCGTCTACTAGCTTCGAGAGCAGAACCTCTCGGCCTCTGGTGGAGTGTGGAAAAGATTTTTGAAAACTGAACCCTAACCCTGTGGCTTCGGGTTCAAAGGGTTATGATCAGCGTATATCTGCAAAAAAAATTTCAGAATTTCCAACATAGGATATAATTTAAGTATTTCTTACGAAATCTAACTCAAATTCAGCATCAAACATGCAATTTTTTCTTTATCCTCTTTTGGCTAAAAAGCTCGCTGTCCGATAAAGAAATTATTTGTCTTCAGATCGACACAGTCAACAACAGTTGAAAAATAATCTTTTACACGCGTTTTTACTGAAAATATCAAAATTATCAATCGCTAAATTTCGTGGAAATTTTTTTTAGGTCATTTGCTTTTTCAGAAATTCGAAAAAAGTCTCTTCGATTCTTTGGTAAGTTATAAAAAAAAAAAAAAAAAACAATCTAATAATTGAACTCATTTGCGAATGAAAGTTGCTTCTTAAATGTATCAGAATTTAGCGATTTCGATTTCCTGATCAAATTAAGAAAATTTCATTAAAATATTTAAAGAAAATTAGTGTTTTGTTGTTAGTTAAAACTTTTATTTTCAAAGCTTTTCAGACTTATAATTCAATTACCGGCTCTAAAAGAAACTCGTTTTCCTATAAATACAGTTTGCCGCATAAAATACACTGAAAATTTTTCTGAGATGATATATTTTCACGGTTTCGTTAATAATCCATAAAGATATTTGTGATTTATAAGAAAAGAACTTATCTTTATTTTTAATTTTATAATTCAAAGTAATATTTTGCAATTTTTCGAAAGTTCTACACTAAGAAAAAAATATATTTTCTACACAATTTTTCTTTATCGCTGATTCCGCCTATTTGATGGTTTAAATTAAGTGTAATTTCAATCCATTGAAATCAATCTAGAAATTCCGGACTAAGCGTAATTTTCATATGAGCTTTATTTAATTGCCACTTTCTAAATTTATTTTTATTTTATTTTAATAATATTATTTTTTAATGTGGCATATTACTCCTATAACATTATCTGAGAAATACAGTTTTGTTATTAATATTAAGATATTCAATTAAAGTTTCATAAATATTGTTAAATGTCAATTTTTAAATTTATGCTGGGACTGAAATAGAAATAGTTCATAGGAACTATTTTGAAGAATTCCATTATTTGCAGATGAGATGAGCTCCATTTTGCAAAGAAAAATCTGCTTAAAAGTGCGAAAATTTCCAGCATCATGTCAGTTATTTTAATATCATAATTGATATTTTTTCCTCTTTAAAATAAATCAACTTTCTAATGCACAAGATTCTTTCTACATATTCGTAGAATTTTCCCACTAGTTTTTGATGGGTGCATAAAATATATTTAAATTTAAAATTAAAATTAAGTTTTCTCATATTTACAAAGAAGAATTCAGAAAATCTTCTTGTTTATTTGTATGTAAAATTTTAACAATCACATGTTTACAAAACATCTTTTTTATTTCTTTATGAGTAGTTTTTCTTTAAGCAGAAGATTCTTCACAGCTGTTTTTAAGAAAAAGTCGCCAAATAGTGCAATAAGGTAGCGAAGAAGTAGTTAAGATTTTTCCTGGGATTACCTTTATCCTTCCCCTATTGTTATCTATATTTACTTGTCAATACTGAAGAGGGTACCTATTTAGCATAATAAAATGGGTAGATCCAGGCGCCCTAAAGTTATACCACCTATAGCTTCAGAAAGCTATGACCAATCAGATGCGTTTCGCGGTATCTACGCAGATTTTCATCGGTCCATTTCCAAATCATTAATTTTTTATATACATAGAAAAGTAATTGTTGTGGTAAGAATTTTACTGCGAATTTTTAATTGTTGGCAACTACTATAACGAAAAATGTTTAAATTTGATAGGAAATTGCTGTTAAATTGGTGGTTCTTTATTAATTAAAAATTAACTATAAATTATTTCGATTCTGGATTACTTTAGTTGCATCGGCTGTGATTTAATACACATGTACGTATCATTTCACAATTCTGGCTTCCAAGCAGTGGATTTATATAGAATTACAGACAGACAGAAAAAATTTCATTTTTATATATAGATATGTGTGTTTAGTGCAGTGTGCGCATGTATGTGTATATATTATTTTTTAAATTTTTCTACTGTGGATGCCACTACTTTTAAAGCAAACGAATGTTCATATTATTTTTGAAGGGATTACATATTTAATATTGCCAGTGAAAATAGTAGTACTACTTAAAGTTTCCCAAAAAATTACTTGAAGTGTAAGTCGATTGCAATTGAAATTGTATCATTATACAGGGTTATTACAAATTAATCATCGGATTTTGACACTGTTACTACGTGCGAACTAGGAAACGTATATGTTGCCATGACAACTGAAACGAGAGGGCGTTAACTACAGTTTCGCACTGCGTATGTATCATGCGTGTTTGGTGGCCATGGTTGGTGCGCGGACCTCATATTCAAAATAGCGACTGGACAGCAGAAATTTTCTACACAGTTGGCTGTGGAATGGAAAGTTCGCGGCTAGTGCGATTTCTTGGGACTACGGATGGAACTTTCTCTAAATGAGTTCACTGTTTCTTCAGTAACTCTTGGTGGCCGGAACGTTCGCCGTTACATAAATAACCGGTTTCTTTGAACTGTCGATACCAGCGCAGAATGCTTTGTTGGGTTGGTGGCTTGCATTTGTATGCCATCCGAAATGCTCTCTGAACGGATATAAGCGATTCACACTAGTACGCAATTCTAGTACACAAAACGCTGCCCAGTCCTTTTTGCTGTCCAGTAGCCATTTTGAATATGACGTTCGCGCAGAAACCATGGCAACCACACGAGCATGACACATACGCAGCGCGAAACTGTAGTTAACACCCTCTCGTTTGAGTTGTCATGGCAACATATATGTTTCCTAGTTCGCACATAGTAACGTATCAAAACCCGATGATTTATTTGTAATAACCCTGTATTTTAATTCTATGATAAATTTGTATCTGTACTAAAACATAAAATCTCAAAATTTACTCACGAATGTGCCTGTACACATGAAATATTAAATTCTTGATACTACTGTACAATGAAAAACCATTTAAAATATCAATTTTCCTGTGAATTCTACTGCATTATCATTTAATGCATCACATACGTTTCCATCGAATTCATCAATTCCGAGATTGCTGATTTCATAAAATTTACAATTGGTTTCATTTTCATTGCAACTTTATATTTTTGACATGAAGCTTTAAATAAAATATTTCCATTTTATAAATGATATTAGTTACTTTACATTTACAAGAAAATATGTAAAAAGTCTAAAATACAGGGTGTTCCCTCTCAACTTTGTCTGTTGACTAATTTCTAAACTGTTAGCTTTAGCGGCATAACTACAATTGAAAATATATTTCAAATGTTTCTCTCTATCACATTGAATGCCAGTTATATCCAAATAGGTTTATAAAAGGTAAAAGAAAATTGTTTTTATATGCATTTAAATAAGTACATTTAAATAAGCATAGAAATAAATACACCTTTTTCAAATACACACTTTTAAAAGCTTTCAATGTATATTTTTAAAATCATGACTAATATAATGAATAAAAATCGTAATTTTTTCAAAAAAAATAGTAAAATAAACAACAACGTTCCATTACATTAATTTGTTGTGGGAACTGGGCTCGATTATGGAAAATTTACCATTTTTTTTAACATCCTGTATAAAGCGCGATCTACTAAATATATTTAGAAAAAATATAATATTTTCTTTGTTAAGAAAAAAAAAATGTAATCTCTTCTTTTTAAGATTTCTAAACTGATTTCTTAACTAAAACTCAACGTATAATGATACTTTAATTAATGTGAACTATTAATTTATTTCAGACCTGTTTTTTTAAATATATGTATTAATGTCCTATTATATAACGCAACGTCAAAAATAAGGGAGTGTAGATCTGCGTTTCCTATTCATAAGACTTCATACAAAAAAAACAGCATGGAGATTTTATTTTTGAAATGTTTGTATTATAGAAAAGTACGTTTTAAAAGGGACAAATGGTTTCTACAGATACAAATGATGAAGATTTTTTTTCAGTATATAATTCCTGAAATAGTTCAACGATCAATAAAGTCTCCGATTCTAAACTTTAGAAATAAGACATGAAAAATCAGTGAAAATTACGTATGTTGACAAAATTATATGAAACTTTCTACTTAGTTTTATTAATATAAAAATACGTTTCACGCTAAGCGTAAGGTCTCCAGCGCAAGCTTTTCAAATATACTTTATAACCGTAATTTTAGGCTTAACCAAAGTATATTCAAATAAATATATAGTATTTCTCGTTGATTGTAATTAAAAAATCTATTAAAGACTTAATAATATAATGCATAAAGATAAAATAATACTGACAATATTCTCGTGAAGTCGCAATAAATATGAACTTTTATTAGCTTATAAAAATAAAGTACACATTCATATTTTTTTAAATCGAAAAAAACTGGCATATAATTACATATAATTAATAAACTTGTATAGGATCGTAACGACTAAGAAAATTTGGTAATTTATCACTTGTACCGGTCAATCGGAAAAAAGACTTAAAATAAAGTTATTAATTTATCATTAAGTTTTGAAAATATTGAAATGTTGTATTGTTATTGGAAAAAAACTATGCATATCAGGAAATGATTTAAAAATCGATTATAAAATTCAATCCTTACATGCAAAAAGAAAGTTGGGATAAATAAGAGATTGTAAATCGTCCTCCGTACTGCTAAAGTATAACAACAAAATTTTGACTTTTGTACGACTAGAACTTATCGAGTAATGATACTTTTTGTTTTATTAAAGTTAGCGTAACCTCACACAAAAAATGCATTTTTATGTTTCATTTTGACTGAAAACATTGAAATTTTATAAAATGCAATGCATTGTAAATGGTAACTTTTGGCCATACAATCATGAAACTTTTTTTTTCTTTTCTTTTTTTTCTGTTAGAATAATAGAGCGTTTTTATGGGTCATTATCACTAAATACGGGAATTGCAGTCCGCACAATAAAATTTCTATTTAATGTTATATAAAGCAATTTTCATTTTTACATTCTAATAAAAAATATTCTTAGAAGTATTTTCAAGACATATTATATTCATAATAACACAAAGATATACCAATTAAAAGACTTAAAATTTCAGATTATCATTTTCCTGGCACTGTGATGTGTGCAAAGCAAAAGGCTTTCTGCTATCATGTACAAATGTCTTTTTCCAGTTTTCTTTTAAGTTTTAATTAATAATTATACCTTATATGTCTCATATATGTGGAAGGTAACATGTTCGGTATTTTACAAATAATTTTCTATAATTAAAATGCAATTGTCACTGAAAATGAATGTCATTGCCCTGGCCTGCACATTTTAGTTCTTGATGAGGCATAAAGATGGCGCTGCAGAATAATTCTTCTTGTTCTTGACATAGTTGAAGTCAGAAGTAATAAAATCATTGCTACCAGCAAGATCTTTTAGATATATCTTTCAAAAAAATGTGTTTAAAGGCTTTGCAAAAATTGAGTAGACTTTTATTATGTTATTTTCCTGGCTTGTATAAATTTCAAATAAAACTGAATTTGAGGTACTAGAGAGGAAACATGTTCGTTTAAACAAAATTAAAATGTTAGATCTAAAAATAAAAAAAAACAAGAATGTGAAAAAAGTTTTAGAATGAAATTGTCATTATCCTAGCGGTCATTACCTTGGCATACATGTGCCAAGAAAATGACACATAATTATACAGGGTGGCTACTAAATACTGTAACACTCCCAAAAATACGAATTAATTCTAATCGTTTGGTAAAACAATTTATTTCTCCATTTTAGCGTTTATCAATCTTCTATTAGTGCAGACGAATATTGTTATAAAGCAAATATTTAAAATTATTTTTGAAGAGGGAAGCTAAAAGAATGATTTAACAGCTCTTTGATCGCAGATTTTCCGCAGGTAAAATCTTTAAGCAACTAAAATGCCTTGGTTTTAATGGAGCATTTATATATAGAACTATAAATCGATTATTGAATACTAATAGCCATTTAAAGATCGACCTATGTCTGGTCGTCCACGCTCAGTTCGGAAATTGCAGTTAAAAGTACATTTTTCTCTATACGATAGTATAAAAATTAAAATTGTGCGATGTTTAGAATTTTTAAAAATTGAAGTATCGATTATCCCGTACATTAATACATCTGCTTTGTTTTACGTCTGGCTTACTTAACGGAAAGTTATTTTTTAGAGTCGACACTAGAATTGCTGGCCGACGGAAATAGCCTATCGGTGGCTAATAATAAACAAAAACTTAGGTACTACAAATACATAATTTAAATATTTCCATTTCAGAAAATAACCTCTTAATCTAAAGCTTCCCTTTCATCCATAAAGCTCAAACTTTATATATATATATATATATAAAATTATGTCGTATTTTTCAATGAATTTTTATTCCATCCACGCTGAAATAAAGATCTGTAAATTACAATAAATATTGAAGATTAATTTATATAATCACGCTTGTAAGAGTTTAAAGTTGTTTTAAATATTTCGCCATTGTTCTTCAACAACATATAATAATTAATTAGTGATGTTTTTATCAGATTAATAATACTTCTTCTAATTTTTATTTATTTTCTTTTAAAGAAAGAAAATTCTTTTATTACTAAATTAAAAGAAACTCTAGTAATTACTGTTGTGTCAAAAAACATTAGCATTAACAATAAAAATATTTAATTGAATAGTTGGATAATTGCGTAGAAATAGAAAATACTTGTCACGATCATTTTGTCACAAAATAGTTGAATAAACGGTGAAGTGCTAGTATTACTCGCGCAGAGAGAGTGCCGCACAATAAATATATGAATTATTAACTGGGCATTGCATTACGCAAATATATCATTAAAAGTTGTTATCTAGGCTTTAAAAGCCGATGCCGCAATTAGTGCGCCGCCCGTGACTTCATGTATGTCCAAACCGTCGGTGTCTTTAAAGGTTAATATCTCGGATAATCACGGACATTTTTTTTTTCGAAAATCCTTATTAAAGAATCCCCTTATACTTCTTCGAAGACAGACACCTCCAGCGCTCCTCAACTCCTTTGCTGAATGCTCAGAGATCGAAATTTGTGTATAACGGAAAAATGCGATTTTCTCAAAATCCATATGCCCTATGCTAATCGCTATAGTTTTCCTGCAAGGTTTAAATTAATTTCTACTAACCCTAATTTTTTCATACTTTTAGTTTCAGCATGTTCGAAAATAGAGGGGGGCAGGGCATAGTTTTGCATTACATTTTCGACAATACCTCTAAAAATATAAAACCTAAAATTAAAAGAAATTTATTTTTGAGTTCGGCGTTTCAAAAGCTTTCACACGATACCCCACACTGTATATAAAGAAAGATTTTTTTATCTCAAGTTACTTAATTAGCCCCTCTATATTTTTCTTAAATATATTTGCGAATAGTTAATAATCTAAAAATATGTGGGTCAATGGCCATTATTACTTCCCCAAATTTGAACTTGCAACGTTCCATAGTTTACGTGTAAAATGGCCTTGACAGACATAGAAGCGATCTTATAATGGTTCAGTTTTTACTGTTTAAGTACGGAACCTTAAAAATGGTTTTCTTACCAAATCTTTTGACCTATTTGTAATAAAATGATTACAGATGTAGTGACGTTGCTCTGAAAACGATTTACCCAACGAATACATAGTTTAAACAAAATCGTGTTCACTCAGACACGCATACATACCGGCAGTTTTGGGACCCGTAATCGTATATAAATACCAACATACATGCATACATACATACATACACATTTAACCATTGTAAAAGTGGTATAAACTGATTCAATGAGCCTCAAAGTGGGAACATTCGGGAATTTATTAAGATTAGAGTACACTCCTTACTCTATATGTGTACGAAAAGAAAATCAGTTTAATTTTTTTAAACGTGAATAAATTGCGACTAATCCATTTGTATTAAAACTGGTAAACTCGTTGACTCTTCCAGATTTCAGGAAATGTTATCAACATTTGTCCCTTTTTGATAATTACTAGACGTTTCAATACTAATTTCAAATAATACAGTTTATCAAATATTTTTTTATAGCCTTTTAGATACTTTTACCCCATTTACGTAGAAATAAATGTTAGCAGAGTTATTATGTTAAATGAAAACCTGGTTGTGAAATCATAAACATAAAATATAAGTTAGAAACAACATTCTTAAATGCGCCAGATCAGCATGAAATAAATAAATTTCCGTAGCGTATTTTTATAGTAATTTTATACTATCTCTCTTCTGATGTTTTATGCCTGTTTATTCATTCACATGCGTTCGCTTAAACAATAAAACTTAGTATACCTATATCACTTTAAAGTTTGAATCATTTGCTTAAAGCCATTTTGTTCAAAGTAGCGAAAATACGAGTTATGTTCTTTGAAAAATTGCTGGTTAAAATTTCTGATAAAAATTGGAATGTTACTTCAGACAATTTTGTTGTCACTTGCTAAAACCATAGACTTTAGAAGCATTTTTACATTATTTGGTGTTTTATGTGAACCATAGACTTATAAAATTCTCAAACGTGAAAATTTGTTAAACCACAACATGTTAAAATGTTGAGCCATAAAGGGGCTACAGTGGTTTTGCGAACAGAGGCTAATAACCGGGAACTCCAATTACAATTGAATGTGAAACACTAACGTCATTCATGTATGACACCGGATTCGAGTCTGACACCTGATGACTTATTTTATACTCTAGATATATTAGTATTTTATACTCTAGCAAATAGACATACAATTGTTCTCTAAAACAGCTTATTGAGGGTACATAAATCTATTTCTTTCAATTGGCTGATACTTAATTTGAACCAGTGAAAAGTTGAACCATTGCTTAAATTTAACCATAACCACAAGCGCTATGGAATATTAATACATTGTATGACACTTCAACTGTTTTCCACAGTCAAATCGCTGAAATCTCTTAAAATATGTTTACGGTTTTTTATCTTTTTTTTTTTTTTTAATATTAACTAAGTTTAATTAAATTTATCAAAAATATTTTGTTTTACTATCAGAGCAATATTAAATATAATCAAACTGTTTTATTTATTTCGTTGTATACTTTAATTTAAAATGTTAAATCACACTAGTGCATTAAATCTTTTTTTTCTAATATGATCCTTCAAATTATGATATTTATTATTAAAAGGGAGCGAAATATACACTTTAACCACAAACTATTTACATTATCTTTATTAATGGCGATTACATTTTCCTGTCATACAGCTATCTTGAAGTATGTCTACATTTCATGCATAATAATCCACAATTATATTAGACACATATTTCATTATCTGATAAACGTTGGCGAGGAACACCCTTTAAATTAATGCACAAAACTCATCTCGCGGTTGTACTGAAATTCCATGCATTAAATTACTTATATAAGTATGTGTGAATACTTATGTGTATTGTAAATTTCTCATTTTTAGATAATGAATAAAACATTATCAGAGTATATTAATACATTTACTTAAAGAAAGCTTGCATATTATTAAAAAAAAGTGTAATTTTAGTTACAAATTTATGTATGTGAATTTAAAATTTATAACACAAATATGTTATAATAGGTGGAAAGGATATTATTACTAAACAGCAAAACAATTTTGGTTATTTAGGTTATGTAGAGGCCGGATATTTAGTGTTATATTTAGTGTTAGTATAGTGTTATATTTTCAAGGAAGTAACACTATTGGTTAAATATTGGTTTATATTGCAAATGATTGGGATGATACGAGAATATTTCGGAAACATTTACGCAGAATTATAAAAGATTATTTTTTGCCAGTATTAAACCAAATGTTTCAAAATATAAAAGGCCAATTTCAATGCAATGTTTTATGACACTATTGCTGGCACAAGATTTCGTACTACTAGGGAGATATAAATCTAGATGGATATCATTAATAACGCATTTTTTTAAATTTTCTTAAATCTTTTGCGCAATGGCATCTGTATTACTTAATTGTGTATTTCTTTAGATATACAATTATAACTTCTTTATTATTATTAATATTATTAATTACATGTGATATGACAGTATCAGTCTTTATATTTAAATAAAATTATCATTTCATTTATGTTTAAATATTTCCTTCTGTATATAAAAAATAACGATTTGGAAATGAACCAATGACAATCTGCGTTAATCACATGTGATATGACAGTATCAGTCTTTGTATTTAAATACAATTATCATTTCGTTTATGGTTAAATATTTCCTACTATATATAAAAAATAGCGATTTGGAAATGGACCAATGACAATCTGCGTAGACACCGTGAAACGCATCTGATTGGTCAGAGCTTTCTGAATTTATTTAGCGGGAATTGTGCATGACGAAAACCATGAAAGTAGAGAATTTAGATAGGATGGCGGGGAAAGGGAAGAATCTTATGCATTTCGATAGACTTCTGTTTAAGAGTAGATTTTTAGGGGTCAACCCCTAAATGGTCGCCATAAATGCAGGCCAAAATACCATCCTCAGGCGTAAGTGATTTTTGCAGAAAGAAGATAATTTCCATTAACTAATCAGAAAGAAAGTGGGGGGGGGGTCATCTGCGTTTCGATAGCCTTTTGCTATTTTTTGTGAGGGATGGTATGTTGATTATTTAATTACTATTACTTTAAAAAAGAAGGAAGAAAATATTTAATATATATATATGTGTATATATATATAATTTTACACATATATGTTGGCAGAGAAAAGGCTTCGAAGTAAAAATTTCAGAGCAGAGGAGATTTATATGAAAAGATTATTTACTGTAACAACAAATTACGGACTTCATTACAAAGATAAGGAAGAAAAATCCACATAATTTTAATAAGTTTGTTACTTTTTAAATTTAACATATTTTTAAATTTTTCAATATTTTTAATGTTCAATTTTCTTTTAATTTATAATTTTATTTAAAAATAAATTTATTTCATTATAAATTTTTCATATAAATTTTTAATTTTATCTGTTGCCATTCGCAAAATGTCGTGAGCATTACGCACAGACAAGTTTGCCCTTTATAATAGAGATAACAACACTTCTTAATTATTTAAAATTTTCACTTATTAAATTTTACTTTAATACTTCCTGTGTATTTTAAACACTTGAGATAATATATGTAGATTTACTCAAAAAATTTACAAATGTAATATTTTATAAAATGTTATTGAAAAAAACATATAATGTGGTGTATAATAAATATTTTCAATGATAGACGAGAATAACACTATCTTAAGTTGTTTATGTATTTAACGGTCAGTTTTCCAATTCCGCATGAAATTAAAACCATTTTTATTGAAAGGCTACGTTCCATTAATTAACATTTAATCTTTACAAAATAAGAAAAACCAACAAGCTGAAACACTATAAAGATGCTTTGAATCGCGATTAATTTAGTTTTATTTTTCTATTTAAAGTGTAAGTCATTTTAAATTGAAGTACTGAAAAAATCCGATAGACACATTCTGAATTTAAAGTTGACAAAACATAATAATTTATAAAGGAATCTAAAAAAAGGTATACGAAGGATATTCACAGTTCATTTAACTAACTCTAACGTTAAAAGATCAATTTTATCCTTCTGAATTTCTAATATAAAGCGAATAAATATCTAATTTCTAAACCAGTACCTTTCAACATTTTCAATTAGCTTCAAAACTTTTAAATAATCTACACACAGTCAAAAACTGTACTAAACGTCAATATTCCACACAACATATAGCTGTAAAAAACACCTTTATCCAACCACTTCAATAAGTGCCAGCACATATGATATGCTACGCGGATGTAAGAGTACGTGGTTGATATGAGTATGCATTCCTTTCAATAACATACTGGTGTGAAGGAAATGATTAACCTCATTCATGTTTTGAGTGCAACAGAAGCTCGTTTGTGCTGCAGAAAATTATTGTGATTGCATTAAAATTAATACAGTTTTCAAATAAGTAAAAAAAAAATCTAAAATTTTGATCTTATTTTCTTGATGTTGAACTTGCTACAATTTAAAAAAAACATTACATACTTCCAATATTTCTTATAGTTTTAAATTACAAATTTATCAAAGTTTTAACAACGGGCAAGAATATTTGCAGATCCATTAAAGAGAAAATACTGGCAATCAGATTTCGTACCAAAGGTGACAATTGTCAAAATGCATTCCCTGTAGTTGTATTTGTCTATCTGCGGAGGCCCATTCTTTGTTTTCTCTATCCCCCCCCCCCCCATACAAAAAAAATAATCATTTTCATTTGACAAGTATGCATCATCAATTAGGCTCCAAAAATTCTATGCAATCCCATTTAGATCGGGCAGCGGTGGCCAAGCTGGTAGAACATTATACTCGTAGCCGTTGGTCACAGGACCCAGGCTAACTGCCGGCTAAATTTCCGTCATGTACGCTAATGGCGCCTGGTGCATGTAAAATCCGTCGTGGGGGCAAAGTCCTCCAAGTTACCTGTGAATTATACCTCTGGAGGTGGCTTGCCAGGTGAAGGTCTCGTCATCTGATCAAGGTTCTAAATTATGAGATCAACTTGAGTAGTAATGTGCAGGTGCCAATCAACAGGATATAACGTTAAGTAACCGGCAAAACAAAGTAAACACAAACGAGCAGTAGGCACTGGAGATAGGATGGCGATCGAGGCAATGATGTCAGGTTTATTCCCGTCTCCCTCTGCAGCGATTCATCTGCCTTGCATTTCGGCCCAAAATTATCCCTTCAGCGGTAAATCTTAGCTTTTTGGCCATTTCAATTTTTAATTTCCTTCAAAATTGCCCCCTTCTACAGCTAAGAAGTTTACCACCTTTTAGGCATAAAAAATAATCCAGCCCTTTTCCAACTGGCATGGCAAGTACGTGGTGTACGGCAAATCATAGTTTTGCAAAGTGCAATAAACAACCTAGACTTATCAATTTAGCTTGATATAGTCGGCCCGGGTGCTTGCTGCTGTGGTCCGCCGCCTGCGGCAATCTGGCGTATGTACTCACAATGCATCGCCCTGCTTTCCAGGCAATTACAAACCCGTTCAGCTGGGTTAACCCTGGTAGGTAGGGGCCTGGTCAGTGTTCTCCGAGAGTAAGCGCGCAGTCTAATACAAGCTAATCGAAAAAAATATACAGAGAGAGTTTTTTAAAACAGAATTTGAATACAGAATTAATGATTATTTTGAATATGATAGTATTCACAGAATGTTAAGAAGAGTTTAAAGTGAAATATATTGATTTTGGCATATGTAAAAGAAAAAAGAAATGGACTCAAGATGAGATCAAAAATCTAATTTTTCGTTGCTTGGAAATACCAGAATCCATATTATACAAACTATTAAAAGGCTTTATTAGGGTGCTTTTAAAGTATGTTTCAGAAAAATTGTGTAATTGTTTCAAGAAACTACCACTGTAGTTTAATGAGAGTACGTGCGCAGTCTAAAACAATTGAAAAAAATTTAATAGAATTTTTTTAAAAGCAGAATAAGAATATAAATTAATGATTATTTTGAATTTAGTTGTATTCACAGAATGCTAAGAAAAACTTAAATGTCAAGTACATAGATTTTGGCATTTGCAACAGAAAATGAAAAAGCTTTAAGATGAGATCAAAAATACAAATATTTGTTGCTTGGGAGTACCAGAATCCACGTAGTGCAGACCAAGGATTTATTTTAGTGCTTTTAAACTAAGTTTCAGAAGAATTATATAACTATTATTTTAAAACAACAACCCGTGTAGTTGAAGGGGATTAGGCACACCGTCTCATATAATCGAAAATCTTTTATAGAAAATTTTTTAAACGGATAAAGGATATAAAATTAATGATTATTTAGAATTTGTTAGTATTCAAAGAATGTAAAAAAGAGTTTGAATGTCAAATATATAGATTTTGGTATACACAAAAGAAAAAAGATAAAAATTCAAGATGAGATAAAAAATGGAAGTTTTTGCAGCTTGGAAATATCAAAATCCACATTATACAAACCTTTAAAAGGATTTATTGTGGTGCTTTTAAACTAAGTTTCAGAAAAATTAATTATTTTAAGAAACCAAATACGGTACTTGGATGAGCGTATGCAGCCTGTCCAATACAAAAGAAAATCTTTTAATGCAATTTTTTTAAAACAAAATAGGAATAGGGGCAACTGGGAAGAGTTGACCATAGGGGAGGCTTAACCAGTTTTCATATTTAGAGGAATTTCAGAGTTTTGTCAATAGCTGGCAACCAAAGCTACTTAAAAGCTCAACAATAGTCATTGTTTTAAGCAGATAATTTAACACCCTCACGCCGGCGCGGTGTGTCACACTCGACTGTCTCGGAGCTGCCAAGCCTCCGGCTTTTTGGATACCAGTATTTTAATACACAAAATGTTGTTTTATTTAATTTGAACAACTGGGCGATTTAAAGGAACAATATTTTCTCGAAAATAATAGTGGTATGCAAAAATTCGGAGACTTGACAACTCTGAGACAGTCGACTCTGACTTACCGTGACGGCGTGAACGTGTTTAACAAGTGTGGGAAAATCAATTGTGAAGCGTTTTCAGCTTAAAAGGTGATTTTTGGAACAACAACAACAACAACAAAAAACCGTAATTAAGTGTTTTTGGAAGAAAAAATTATTATACACTACATATTGAAGGGTTAATGGTTATATTTCTAAAATAATGAAAATTTATTGTGCAAAGCTACAATAAAAAGGGGTTATAGAAAAGACAATGTTTAAAATTGATGAAAGGAAGACGTGAAAATTTGCTATAGAAGCAAAATAATAATAATAATAATAATAATAATAATAATAATAATAATAATAAAAATAATAATAATAATGAAATATAAATAAGAAAGTTGATAAGAACTTTTATTTAATTTAAATAGTACCCATTGTAGGTAAATAAAAAGAATGGAAAAGGCTAGAAAGGATGGAAGCAGAATGAACACAATGAAATGAAGCCAAATTATGAGACAACAAGTGTTGCTAGTTCGACTGTCAAAAATATCTGCGTTTAAAACGGATATTTCTCCTACGATTTTTATCAGAGCAGGTTTGTTTACACATCCTATTTTTCAAAATTATTTTTAATAATAATTAAACCGTGTAGCATAAAGTTCTTCTGCCTTTTTTAAAAACTGATTTTATTTACCTTAACAAATATTTCAATATTGAATAAAGTGGGTCAAGCCTTCCATGTATGGGGAACTTCGACCCAATATTTTTTCAAACTTCATTAAGCTCAATCATTTTTCAAGTTTCTTATTACACTTATGTCGCAATTTTATTTCGATAACTGATTGTATAACGTATAAAATGATATATTAAACTTTTTTCTGGGTTCAATATTTAAAAACAAAAATAAAAGACTCATTTTGTTGAAAATAGCTATAACCTCCCCGGTCTTCTGTATAAAATTAATGATTATTTTGAATATGGTAGTATTCAAGAATGTTAAATGTCAAATACAGAAATTTTGGCATTTACAAAGGAAAAAAGAAAAAGCTTCAAGAAGAGATCAAAAATCTAATTGTCCGTTGCTTGAGAATAAAGGAATGCACATTACACAAACCTTTAACCCCTTGAGGGATAAGCAAAATGTCTCTAAATGTTGAATTCTCACCAGAATAATCGAAAATTTTTATTTTTAAATAAGCAAAAGCAATTTTTCAACGATATCCCTCCAAAGTTAAAAATATAAAATTTAGTTAAAATTTTCTGGTGAGAATCTTGTTTAAATTAGGTAGGATATATTTTATCCCAACGCCCCTCAAGGGGTTAAAATGATTTATTGCGGTGCTTTTAAGTTTCAGATGAATTTTGTAACTATTTCAAGAAACCAAACTCTGTAACTGGATGAGCGTACGCAAATACAGAAATATGTTTTGTATTATATATATTTAAATACTTTTTTTCATCGGGGGCGACACTAAACCTGAAAAAGCAGAATTCCTGTTTTCTAATCTTTAATTTTGCAAGAAACTAGATACTCTTACCACATCAATAACATACCCGAATATGAGAGGAGTTATTTGAAGGTTTTATTTTTTTAGAGTAAATTAAATTCACCCACGCCAATAAATGTAAATTAGAATTTATAAATGGAGTGCAAAAATTATTAAAAAATATCTCGGTTCGGGATATTTCCCAAGAATTACGATAGCTTTCGATAGGAAGAATTTCGATAATTTTGTTATAATTCGGGATAATTCCGATAGGTTCCGCAGCTTTTGTCGACATACAGCAGAAGTAGTGTTTACTTTGGCGAGATTTCTGTAATAAATAAATCAACAAAAAGTGGAATATTACCTACCTCGCTGCCCTATAAAAGTAAAAGAACTTGTAGAAAATATTGCAAAAGTTGTTTTGTTAATAAATAAACATTTATGTAAATGGTGCTCTCTCTAGACTAAAACATCTGCGAGCCAAATTTATTAAATACCACCAAACGGGCAAGACATATCATAAAAACAGAAAGTAAAGATTCGTGTCAAATTTTGAAATTGAATATTAATGCAGTGTTTTACGTTGATCTGCAAAAGAGTTTTGCATATAAATGTTTAATAAATATTTACGTAATTTGAGAATATTCTATTTCCCTGTTGAGGGAAATATTATAAATTTGTCAAACAATGTATCAAAAATCTTTCTACATACATATTTATGGCATTACTAATACTTAAAATAATGAAATAAATCTACCAAAATAGATTAGTTTACAATGTATTAATCAAGAAATTAAAAAAAAATAACAGTAAGATATCATTTCCACAAAAACACCCCACCTTCTTTTTGCTATAATCCGCACTATTAAATAGTATATTATTGAAAACAAGTGAAAAATAGTCATATACAATGATAATCTGCGACTGACAAAAATCTTTTTTTTTTATTATTCGTTGTAAGCATATCGCTATTTGTTAAAATGTTTTTTTTTCTAATAATAACGTTTCTTGTGTTATACATATATCTATATATATAAAAGCCGTTCTCTGTGTGTATCTCCTTTACACAAATCTTCAATTTTAGGCCGATTTGCACAAAACTTCATGTACATATGTTTTAGACGGTAGAGAAGATCACTGTCTACTTTAAAAAAATCATCAGACCAATATTTATCCCTTTTTTCTACCACCTTTCATAATTTAACATTATAGAAATATCTCTTTTAAAATTTTCAAATTCAATAGTTTCTTTCCTGTTGCCACACATCTAAAAAACTGCTCAATAATTTAAAAAAAAATGATAACTCGAGTACATTGTTTTATAAGCCAATAAAAATTCGAATTGTCTCACTATATTTTTGTTGTTTTTGAAATTGACGTCATTCAAAGAAGAAAATGCACATTTTTGATATATTTATGTAAAAACTTTAACTAAGCATGTTTTAAAATGACAATGTACCTTAGTTGGATGTTTCTGAAATTAAAAAATCTATTTTAATGAAGTCGTTTCAATATCAAGAAATCAATTAAGGAAAAAGATAATAATAAAAAAAATCGTTTGCTACATAGGACGTCAATTTCATCCATTTAATTTCAAACTGGTTCTAAAAACCGGCTACTACAGTATTTTTAATTATGTCACTTAGATAAATGTTTTAATACTAGAAATGCAGCGATATCATTCTACGATTTATATCGAATACAGTTACATAAAATAAGATTTTTCTACGATTTATATTGAATAGAAATTATAGCTACTATTTTTTAGGTAAACTTTTTTCTTTTTTAAATAAAATTTCATCACTGCCATTACGATTGAACATGGCTGCGGATTTGTATTTCATGAATGGAAGTATGAGTTTCCATTTAAAAATTATCGGCAATGAATCATTATATACATGTGTTAAAGAGGCCTGATATACTACCCGTTAATAGTAGATAAATAAAAATCGTTTTTAAATTGAAACACGAATATATTTTTAACCCTTAGCATATTTGTTAGATTTCTCAACAACTACAGGGGAAAATATTTTTGGTATTTTCGTTTTAGTGATCACTTATTTATCTGAGTAGCACATTTCTCCGTCTGCGGACAATTTCTAAGAGCAAATCTTTAATTAAAGGAAATGTATGGGTGAATTTGATCTTCCATTTTAAAGCAATATGTATCTTTATCTCAAATGTCCTTCCGTATAGCTGAAAACGATACGATCAACACTGCGCTATTATATTTTCTAATGTGTAAGAGAAAATTTCGACTGTTTTGGGCCTATTTTTTTAGTTGATCATTTACAGTAGGATTTGGTCTAAGAATGATAGACGGATATGCAATATACTAAAATTATTATTCCACAAAAAATATCTAACTTTTTACTTTCTTCTATCTTTACAAGAAGAAAGTATTAAATTCATGAAAATTTTCGAATTCCGGTTTTCGACGGATTTACACGTTTCAGAGGTCAGCGATTCCAAAAAACATGTTTTTACAAAATGTCTGTCTGTGAGTCTGTGAGTCTGTCTGTCTGTCTGTCTGTGTGTATGTGACACAAATAATGTGGGCGCTCTATCTCAAGAACTAATGCACGGAATTTAATAAAAATTTATAATCAGTTAGTCCCTAATACAAATTGATGCTGATTAGTTTTTGGCGTAAATCGGTCAACAGATGGCGCTGCTATGCTGCATTTTTCACGATTTTCGCAATAGCTCTATCTCAAGAACTAATGCACGGATTTTGATCAAACTTCAGATTTATTTAGTCCTTGATATGAATTGATGCTGATTATGTTTTGGTCTAAATCGCCCAACAGGTGCCGCCGTTATGATGAATTTTGCAGGATTTCCACGTGTCCCCCAATGGCTCTATCTTAAGAACTAACGCACAGATTTTCATCAAACTTCTGATTCAGTTAGTCCTTGATATGACTTGCTACTAATTATGCGTTGGTGTAAATCGCCCAACAGGTGGCGCTTTTGTGCAGCCTTTTTCACGATTGCTTCAATAGCTCTATCTATAGAACTAATGGACGGATTTTCATCTAACTTTAGATTTAGTTATATGTTGACACAAGTTGTTGTTAATTCGGTTTTGGTGTTAATCACCCAATAGGTGGCGCTGCTATGCAGGAATTTTCACGATTTTTGCAATAGCTCTATCTCAAAAACTAATGCACGGATTTTCTCCAAACATCAGATTCAGTCAGACGTTGACATAAATTGTTGCTGATTAGGATTTGGTATAAATCACATATAGGTGGCTTTGCTAGGCAGCATTTTGCTGGATTTAGACGATTTCAGCGATAGTCATATCTCAAGAACTAATGCACGAAATTTCATATCTTTAGATTCCTCATGAGATGCATAGAATGCCATTTAATTTTGGCAGTGTGATAGCGAATTTTGAAGTATTAATATGTATGAGATAGAAGAAAGTTTTGGGATTGTTACATCGGACTAGTTTATAAGGCTAATCATTCAGAATTGGTTTCGCCTTATTATACAACATTTCAGTTAATTCTATAACAAAGCCGGTACAACAAAATGTTTCAGACTAAAACTATTCCAGAAAGTTGGGTGCAATTTAATAATGCAAATTTCATCAAAATCTGTCTAGTAGAGCTTTTAAAAAAGTCTAATCTTTTATAATCGGACACACCTGACTATTGAACTTTCTTGTATAATTTTATAAAAATGCGACGCAAAACTATATGCAATATTTTAAAAACATCCGTGCAAAATTATCTAACAAACAATACAGGTTCCAATGAAATTCATTCAGAATTTTTAAAAAGACTAATCTCTCATAATCGGGTTCCACATAATTATGGAATTTTCCCCTATAATTCTATGACTAATCAGCGTATAACAATGTTACGCACCAAAACCTTAACTGAAAAACTAATAGTCTAAGTTGAATTAAAATTATTTCAGAAGAACCCAAGTTATAAGCAGCAGGAATGAGATTCCCACACGAAAACAAACAAATACTCAAATTTGCCAATTTAGTTATGTAAAAGTACACGAAAACGTCAGTATTACAACATTGTAAATACTGAATTATTTACAATGTTTTTGAGCATTTAAGATAATCTTTTGTAACTGGGTTGCAGGCATATTTAAAAAAATTCAAGGTTGAAAATTACTTTAAAAAACATAAAAAATCTGTAAATTGATATAAACTTTTCAAACAAATTACGTAAAGTGTTTTTTGTTTTCTGTTAGACGTTGAAATAATGGGATGCATGATGTTTAGAGGTCAAATTGCAGTAAAGGCGTAATTTATGGTACGATTAGGTTGTTGCCACCAGCAATATGATGCTAGGCGTTACTCATAGAAATGTCATTTTTTCATAATATTGCCTTAATAGCAAACGGATATATCTTTCTTAATTAGGTTGCAGGTATATTTAAAAATATCTCCGTGATTGCAAATTAATTTAAAATGGATAAACAATCTTTAAATTGAGATAAGCTTTTCAAACAAATATTACTGAAAGTATTTTTTGTATTCTATTAGACGTTAGAATAACAAAATGTGCGATGTTCAAAGGTCAAATTGCAGTAAAAGTTAAATTTATGGTTGGGTTAGGATGCTGCCACCAACAATATGATGCTAGAGTTACTCATAACAATGTCTTTACTTTATAATATTGGATTAAGAGAAAACAGGTACATCTTTCGTAATTGGGCCGCGTGTAGGTATGAGATTTCCGCGTTTTTGCACACCGGTGAATTCTTAGAGAAAAGTTGTTCTGTTAAATCGCAACAGTGTTTCGATTAAATGAAATATCATTTTCTCTTACAAAATACTGGTGTGCAAAAACGCGGAAATCTCATCCCTGGCTGCATGCAAATTCAAAAATATCCATGATTGGAAATTACTCTAAAATCCATTCACATGAAAAAATTGAGATACGATTTCCAAATAAATTCCATTTAATTGAACTTTTTTCTATTCGACAGCGTGAAAACGAAATTGTATAATATTCATATGTTAAGAAAAAATTCAGTAAAAGGCAAAATTTATGGGTTAGGTCGTTGCCATCATCCGTATAATGTTACAATTAGCATTGCGTTTGTAGTTTTTTTGTCTATTCTGAAGATGACTCAATGAAAGTATCGAAACATGCAAATTTTTAATCTTTTCGATGTTTTTTTTAAAAATTGAAATGACTCTTTTTAAGTAAATAATTCTACTTTAATATATGTTATGACATTTGTTTGGAATATATATTATTATTGTATAGTTAATAGTAGACGCAATTAAGACTATTTTACTTATATCTCTTATTGGTCTTTTTAACGATTCGTGGACGGAAATGCACCAATCTCAGTTATTGTCATTGCCTTATTATTCCATTTTAATGTATTTTACCAGGGAAGAATCTTATTATTGACGCGAGCGAAGCCGGGTAGATCTGCTAGTACATAATATGTCCCTTATATAAACGATTTTTATTTCATGTCCCAGTAATGTTCTTTCCGTTGATTTCAGAGAAATCATTCCATGAAAATATTTTCTACATTTTCTCGTTTTATCGATAAAACGGATATACACTGGTGTCCAAAATTAAGGACCAGCCACAAAATGCTAATTTTTAAGTAAGCGAATACTCAAAAGGAAATAATATAATTCATACAATTACTATCCCTGTTGCACAGCTAGTCCATATAGCATCTCATTCATGTCACACATGGTCACAAGTGTCACAGTCACTACGGTGAAACAAAAAATAGGAAATTCCACACGTCTCATTATGAGTCTCAAATGATCATTATGTGACTCCACTGAGACGTTAATGTGACTGCTGCGTTTTGACGAGTCACCAGGGGACTTTACAATGCAGTTACATTGTGACACTCATGTGACTCTCATTTTTGGACTCAATTTCATCATGAATGTTGCATTATGATAAGTCACCAAATGATATCACATTACAGTCACATGGTGACTTTTTACAAAAGAGCACAATGGTGACTTCACAGTAGTCTCCCTGTCACCTGAAAGTCATCATGTGACTTTAATGTGACATTCTTTGGTAACTTATCACAATGCAGCGTTCACGATGACTTTGAAATTGAGTCTATAGATGACAGTCACACGAGAGTCACAATGTAACCGCATTGTAAAGTCACATAGTGACTCTCCACAAAGCAGCAGTCACAGTGACGTCTCAGTGGAATCACATATAGTGATCATTTGAGACTCATAATGAGATGTAGGGAATTTCCTATTTTTTGCTTCATCGTAGTGACTTTGATGCATGTGACCATGCGTGACATGAATGAGATGTTATATGGACTAGCTGTGCTATAGAGATAGTAATTATTCGAATTATATTATTTCCCTTTGAGTATTCGCGTACTTGAAAATTAGCATTTTGCGATTGGTCCTTAATTTTGGACACCAGTATATTTAACTAGCATTACACATTTGAAAATAAGATCGCATAAGCACTGATATTTAAAAAAGGCATAATCATGTTAATGACAGATGTACTTAATTTTCTTTGTGCTCCGGTCAAGATACAATCTCGGCATTTCATCATATCACTATCAAAAATTAAAGCCCTCATCTTATTACTTCATGTAATTAGAAACTAAATTAAATTAATTTAGCAAAAACAGTACATTTTGATAACACACAAACTATGCATTAAACAAATTTGAAATAATATGTTTAAAAGTAAATTCACGAAATATTTCAAACGAAAAAAAAAATATTTTACATTTTTTATATATAAATTACAAACATAACAGCCGTGTAGCAAACGTATAATAAAAAAGATGTCGCTTGCCTGTTTTTGGTCTATTTTAATGCGGAATACTACAATCATTATATATCACGACGCATTTTCATTAAAAACGCTCTTATAATCATACTTTAGCTAAAAGTATTATAAAAAGAAAAAATAATTTGTTTAATTTGTTTTCTGCCGCCGCGATTATTTCCAGCAGAGCAGTAAGAGCCATTTGGAGACTAATTTTCTTTCCTTTTCCATTTCAATTACAGAAATTAATATGCAGAATATCGCGTTGAGATGTCTAAAACCTCGCTTCAGAAATTAAAATTAATTTCATTTGTTCATTGACGAATGACTTCAAAGATCTTTCCAGAAGCAGACGAACTAAGTCCATATTGTTCACCGCGATGTTCAGAACGGTGAAATTCCCAATGAGTTCCATTTTCTAGAAGCCTTTTGTTTACGTTAGGAATAAAAAATTTGAATGCCGATAACTCTAAATATAAACATTTTAGAAGGATAGAAGATAAACTTGGAAGACAGTTCTCCTGAAACTTATTATTATTATTTTTTTTTTAACATTTCTAAAAATATAACTTTTATACAATTTTGTTCGAAAAAATAATTTAAAGAAAAAATAGTCTACTGGCGTGTGGAACTTGAAGTTTCCATTCTCTCTTTAGGAGAGCCAGGCGGCCATATGATTTTTTCTATTATAATGTGGATGAAAAAACACAGACATTTATATATATAATTCTATTAAACAATCCGTATGTATTCGAATTTTTTATTAAATGTATTGAAACACCAAGTTACATAATAACAGTTACGATAGATATTAGTTTATGAGTTGCTAAAGAGATATGCAGAAGTACTCTAGAATACTCTAAAAGTCATTGACACTTTAAATAAACCTTAGCTATGAATTTCCAGGCTGCTGCTATTTTTTCTGGAAGTTACGTTTTCACACATTGGATAATTAGAAAAGCCACACATAAACTGCTTGTTTATTTAGAAACTTTCTACCACATGACGTCACATGTTTGGGGTCCATATTAAAATGCACGTTTTTACTGAAAAATATCATCATTTTCATCATCTAAACTACTCATGCCCTCCGAGATTAGCACGTCATTTAAGAAATTGTTTTAAAAAAATTAGGTGCGTTCAATATTTATCACTGATAAACTAATAAAAATAAATAAAATCAGACATTTAGTGAAATCACACAAAATACACGATAAAAGAACATTATAAACTTTTTGGGCTTTACCGAAGACTCTCATTAATACAAAAAATTATCAACTGCCACAGGTAATATTTAAGTAACTAGGGGGCTCTGCTCTCTACGAGCTACGCTCGTCAACCCGCGTTCAGACACCGCACGCTCTAACAGCACGCTAGTTTGATCGGCTTTAAAAAGATTTCGGATGATTGAATTATAATTTGAATCTGACAATTAAAATCTGATGTAATTTTCACCAAACTTTTCTTTCTCTTTTTAATATTCACATAAAAATACTTTTGTTAGAATTGAAATATTATGATCATCTTAAAATATCAAATAAATGTCTCGCGCAATTTTTAAAATTAAACTGTTTTACAATATTAATTTTTGTTCATTTTACGTAATAAGTGTAAATTCTCCTATTTAAGACTTCTAATGCATGTTAATGAATTTAATATTTTACAAAATTCCTTCTCTTTTAAAATTCACGTGTAAATATAGTTTTCATGACGCAATTTTCAATGAGTTCCTGCTTTTTATATTTTCTGTTTGTAATAGTCACGTGTATGTCTAACATTAACGTTATTATATGAAAAAAAAAATTGAGTAAGTTTGTCCAAAAGTCATGCTGCTACATTTTTCTGTAAATTAATTATGCTTTTGAATAAAAAAAAAATATTAAAGTTAAATGAATCCTTTCCAATGATTATTTCTACCTATTCTTGAATCTTAAAAATATCGCATTAACAGAATGATAGTATATTTGCGGAACTTAAATGATGACAACGTATGCAATTCTAAATTTTCGTTAATGCATTTTACATGATCGTCTGGTAAGAATAAAAAAGTACTTCATAAAATTGAATTTCAATAGTGAGTGATGAATATTAATGTATTAAAAAATATTGAGACATGCCATTAAGTATTCTCAGTGATTCTTGAACATTTATTATCGTCAAACGTACACATAGAATTCTTTTCTTAAAGAAGGCCATTAACTTACGTATTCCGTATCTGAATTTAATAGAGAGATCCTTAATGTTGTTGAGTTACAACTCTCTAATATAAACGTTATGTTTCGGAGAACGTAAAATTAAATTTGTCTGAAATTCATATTATTTTTTTCAAAGAAACTTCTATTCCTTAAACAAAAGCACATCTGAAGTAAAAACAAGAAAAGAAAAACATGCATAAAGCATAAATTATGAAATACTTTCCAACACTTCTAGAATTATTTAATGAAATTTCACTGTTTAAAAATGTTAAGAAAAAATATCTAAGTAAACATTTCAGAAAAGGTATAACACATTTGAAAATTACACTTCAACAAAAAGAAGTCTAATTTTTTGGCAGCTGTTTATTTAATCTACAACTTAAATATATCCTACATTAAATATATCCTACTACTCAAATATATCCTAGCATGCTAAAACATAGTTTTAGAAGAAAATACACAACAGGTGGAAATTAACCTTCAGCAATTTCTACCAATAAACGGAAACATACTTGAATTTTCTGTATAGATCTATGTATTACCAACGTATTTTCATATGGGTCATATATAAAGCAAACATTTAATTCAGGTTAAAACATTATTAAACTACTGAAACCACATTTCCAAACATTATCACCCCTAGGTGCTCATGTATCGAGTTCTTTGCGTGACCCTATATATAATTTATTTATAATATACAAACACATCTTACTATACTAAATAATTTCATCTTGAAAGTGCCTAACTCAATTAAAAACCGCCTTTGAGTCATTCAAGATAATACTCCGCAATGCTTACAAATTCGTTTGTACAGCCCTGTATATGATATATAGAATTTATACAAACCATAAAGTAAGCAAAAATTTGCTAGTGTATGATTTATTTATAATATACAAACTTCGCTTACTATACTAAATATTGTTCATCTTGAAAGTGCCTAACTCAATTAAAAGCCGCCTTTGAGTCATTCAAGATGATACTCCGCAATGCTTACGAATTCGCTAGTGTAGCCTTGTGTATGATATAGAATTTATATGCACCATAAAATAAGAAAAAAATTGCCGGTATATGATTTATTTATAATATACAAACATCTCTTAATATACTAAATATTTTTCATCTTGAAAGTGCCTAACTAAATTAAAAGCCGCCTTTGAGTCATTCAAGATGATACTCCGCAATGCTTGAGAAATTGTTTATGTAGCCCTGTATATTATATATGGAATTTATACACACCATAAAGTAAGCAAAAATTTAGTTAAACTTAAACATGCATACGATAAATGAATTCGTACTTCCAGCAATTATCATTAATACCCACTACTTCAAATACAGTACTGTATCAATAGTTTTTTGTGTCCCTGTAAACGATCGAAAAATATTATTTGCATCATGTTATATAAGAAGTATCTTGTAGAAAGCCTATTAAATGTACAACAATTTCATTATCTTTCAAACAGTGTACCAGAACTAAAATACGTTACAAAGTGTTTTTCTCCGTAGAGCATTATGGAACGGATTTTTTTTTTTTTTTGTGTGTGACCCTGTAAGTGAATAATAAAAGCTTTCTACCACATATTTTACACAAACCATATGTTAGGATATGTTACAATATCCATATGCACTGCATCCATCCATACCAATTTCAATATGTTTTATATGGTCAATATCATTTCGTCGACTGTAATTTAACGGAGTACTTTTGACCGTCTCATTAAGTTAACTACAGCTTCAAGTCAAAAAATTAGAATAATAGAAAAAAAAGGGAATTGTGAAAAAAGATTTTTTATGTATCTCTTATACAAAAAGTAATACAGGATAATCTTAATATTGTAATAATCTACATAATTTGTACAGACTTTTAGCATAAAAATTAAAGGAAATAATACAGAAAGTAAAATAACTATTCACACTTGGGAAAAAAATCCAATATTAGAATAACTATTTACGTGGTTAAAAATATTAGAATAATGCATTGTAAATAACACGTGTTTTAAAAAAGGGAAAAATAGTTATTCTTAAATATTTTGTAGCACCACCTTTACATTTTACAAAAGCACGAATTCGCTTTGCCAAGCGAGCAACAAGTGGTTCAAAATTTTTTCTGCCCAGACATGACGATGCTGATTTTATGCTGGAAAGAAGCTCAATTTTATATTTTGGCACAATACCTCGCACTCTTTTTTCATTATTCTCCACAAATTCCCTATTGAATTTAAATCTGTCCAATTAGCCAGCCAGGGAAGTACGTTAATTTGGTGTTGGCTAAGCCAGTTATTGATGGACACTGCTTGTGTGAAGGTGCTAAATCATGTTGGAAAATGAAAAAGTCACCACAGAGATTTTCCAACGATGTTATCATGGAATGCTCGAGGATTTCTTGATGTATCTCAGAATCAATCCTTTCGTTAACGATACATAGCCTTCCAGGACAATGTGCAGTCAAGCAAACAAATACCATTACACTGGCTGCAAATTTCACTGATCGTTTAATGTAGTCCTTGTCATATGCTTCTTACTTCATTCGCCGTACACGGACACTTTGATCACCATAGTTACGAAAAACACACTCTCAACACTAAACAATATATTTTTCCAATCATACAGACCCCTATAAAAGCCCTTTTTTGCACAACTTCATTCTCTTCATTTTCTGTTTAATAGTCACGAAGGACATTATCTTTTTTACACGTGATTGAAATCTAAATATATGGAGACGCACACAAGAGTATTTGACCCCAAAACCTCGCCAAAAATGTAAAAATTAAAATTTTCTCAAGCATTTGTTAAATTTGCTCAAGCAATTGTTAAATTTGCTCAAGCATTTGTAGAAAGCATTTTTTGTTAAATAGCTGATTAACTGGCGCGTCGGTCTATGTTTATTTCAGGAACATGAGAAATATCCGGCAGCTCCTATCCTGAATTGAAAATGAGGCGAGCTTTATTGTTGCGTTTTAACTTTATTATTTCGTTTAATTATGTTTAAATGGATATTTTTATGGTTATATGAATTGCTGAACTCATTTCCAGCAAAGAAAGAAACAGTGGGCCATCAGCTGGAAAAAAGATGGCAGCCAGCTCTGCCATCAGCGGTAAAGTGCAATGGTGCCATTACTTAAACCCGTAAAAATGCGTCCGTGCGGAATACATCTGGCCCATCAATGATGACCAACAGCAGGCCAGAATTGGTATGCCATCACATTACTTCAATCCGGCACTTTTCCTGAAGTGCTATCACCTATCCCACTGCTATTCATTTGCTGGCCCAGCACGTTCCCGTACAAAAATTTCTTATAGAATTCTATGAAAAAACAAAGTATTATGGCTCTTTTTTCTATAAGCTAGTTTCACCAAGAGCTATAGAAATATCTGTAGAAGTGTCTGTAGAAATTTTTGAACTTGCAGCGGTTTCCATGTTGGCACCCTCCCAAGAAATAACCGCGCTAGATGCTGTTTGGTTTTCGTGATCGGACATGAACAAGTACTTTCATCGTATGCTACGATCGCTTGTAATTTTCAAGCTCTCATTACACTATTTAAAGTTTGTTTCTTTTGTGACTTGCGTTTCCAATCATTAAACTGGTACAGAAATCATTTTATTGTATAGAAATTCTGTATATTTTATACGCTTTTTTTATTATTGATTCTGAACTGTGTAAATTATGAAAACCGAAATCCTTTGTAGCTTAGTAAAAACAGCTTTAAGGAGAAAAAAAAGGTGCGTTGAAATAAAGAATTTATTTATTTATTCATTTGCTTATTTATTTTGTTGGTGGCAGTGGTGCTATATTATTTACAGTTTAAAAAAATAGTTTTACAGCTTAAATTGTGTTACGATATTCGTTTCAGATTTGTTTTTAAATACTCAATGTCTTCGATATTAGCAACGTCACCTAGCTTAAGGGTTCCCAGCAATAATACTGCAAAAGTTCGTGAACTTCCATGTAGTGGTGGGCCAGTACATGAGATAAAACGGAAGTCCACCAGAATTTTATCTGATGATTTCCAACAGAAAAGTTGACTGATGCTGTCCAGCAGTGGTCATGCAGTGGCAGACCATTAGCTAGCACTTCTCCATCATTGCCAGCACATATCTTGCTGCTGGCCAGCAATTTCCTCTTTGCTGGGTTAGCTTTATTTTTAATATAATAAAAAAAATTAAATTATGTCCTTTTTATGTCTTTTTATATCTAATTTAGATAGAGTTTATTAAAAAAAAAAAAAAAAAAAAAAAAAACGCTTCTGCATAAAGTTGCCATTTTTAAATATAAATTATTCTGGTAATTTCTTAAAAACACCCAAAAACCAGAATCTCTATACTACAACTCAACTTTAGAACTTTGCTACATACTCAAAGCAATTAAGATATATATTAATGCATTGCTTTATATAAATAATTAAAATTTTACATATAGTAAAATTAGCTAAATTTAATTAAAATTTGCTTGCATGTAAAACAACTCTATCAATAATTATTTTCCTCTTCTAATTAGTAAAACGTTAAATAAAATTTGTATTATATATATATATTTAATTAATTGCATACTTTTTATGTGTATATAACATTAATTAAGTGTATTTACAAATAGAAAGTCATCAGGAATGATTTTAACTGTAAAACACACGAAAAATAGTTTTAGCTAGCATATTTGCTTCAAATACTCCACTGTGAGATGGCCAGACAAACCGAAGTCATAAACACATTTCAACTATTTTGGAAAGTGTTAAAAATAATTAAAAATAATCGCAAGCATGCATACATCAAAATATGCATTATTATACGCATTTCTTTAATAATTTGCTTTTACATAGAATAGTACACCATATCTCACAGCTTGAATTATATTCATTTCACATTAAGAGAGTAGTAGAATGTTTTCGTATTTCAGAAGATGACATTGTTTGCAGTTCTAAATTTTCATTAAGGCATTGTTACATAACCGTCTGGCATGAATAAATAGTACTTAACATTCGCCATTTCAAGAATGAATAATGAATCTTAATGAATCAAGAAATGTTATATTGTGACATTTACTATATCACTTACAGTTATTTCTAGCAATCACTTTTAGTTCATAAGTTTAAATAGTTTTATCTGAAAAGGAAGTAAGAGATATTAATTTAAAACGTATATGTGCTGATTCTAATTCAGAATTGCTTTATAACATAATTTGAAATATTGATGTTCAATTGTGATTACTTAATATAGGATAGCAGAATTTTTAATTGAATTAATGTAAAGTCAATTTAATATTACTCCAATAGAATAATTTTCTCCTAAAGTATTTTAATTTTTACTATGGGGCTTTGCCCTCTACGAGTTAATCTCGCCAAACACCGTCCATACACACCAGACCGTAAAACGCACTAATATGGTCTTCTTTGAAATAATTATGGAAAATGGAATAATAATTAATAAAACCAGTTCTGATGTCACTGTAAATGGGTTTACATTCATTTCCCTTTTATTCGGGCAATTTTAAGGACAAATCGGCTGCTGTTGATACAACTAGTGTTTCTTTTAGTGTTTGATAAAATAAGATCTGTTAAACATTTGAAAATTAGCTAATATAAAATGAACTATGTAAGTAGAGTCTTTGTCTACTGATTTTTTTAAAAAACGTATAAGAAAATTGACAGCTAATATGTATTATCTTAAATCCGACGTGGTTTTCAACAAGTTTTCTTTGTCTTTAAAATATTCACGTGAAAATATTTTCGTTGTTATAAAGGAAATATTATTATTTGACAGCCTTTCAGTTGGCAACAATAGTTATTAAGAAAGAAAAATCATGCGTTATTATGAAACACTTTCCAACACTTCCTAAAATCTTTAACAAAACTTCGTTACTTAGGGAAATAAGTTAAATTCGATAACTCAGTAAACATTTTAGAAAACAGGTAAAACATCTGAAAAACTGATTCAGCAGTTACCGTCCATAGCAAAATACATATTCCAATTCTTTTGAACAGTCCTGTATTCGATATGTAAGTTGATATACATACAAGGTTATGAGATATTTTAGATTAGTAAGTAAACACATGTTGAAATTTCTCTTTCAGCAATTCAACTAATAGATGGAAACATACTTGAATACTTTTGTTCAGCCCTGTAGTATACCTAGTACCTTTATTGCACGCCACTATTTAGCTAAAATTTAATTCAACCTAAAACACTCTTAAATCTAGTGAAATCACATTTCCAAAAATTATCATTTATAGACAGCCATGTATCCAATTCTTTGCGTGAGCATGTATATCATTTTATCGATATTGTACAAACATTTCTTAGTGAACTAAATGCAGTGCAGCGTAAAAATGCATATTGCATAACTCATTTAAAAACCACCTTTAAGCAATTTACGCTCATCTTCAGTAATCTTTAAGAATTCTTTTGTGTAGTCCTGCATATTAACTGTAGTATTTATACACACCATAAATATAGTGAAACTTAAAAGTGTATATCATAATTAAAAATGCATTTCCTGCAGTCATCGCTAATATACAGTTCTTCTGATAGAGTATACTATCTGAAATCGTCCGTGTGTCCCTGTAAGTTTTATGCACTTCGTATTATACATGAACTTATAGTAAGCCTCAGAGACGTATATGCATTTCATTATATATGAAATCGTTTAAAATAATTAAAATACGACGCAAACAATCCCCCCCCCCCCACAATACGATTATGTAAGGAATTCGTTTGTATAGCCCTTTAAATGAATAATAACTATTTTTTGCAAAGCATATTCTATAGAATGTATAATTTAGTGCACTTCGTAAATGCATATCGACTTTATTATGTTTGAAAGTGCGTAACATATTTAAAGTTCGTTTGAAACGATTTCTTTCCATTTGCCGTAATGTAACGGGATACTTTTGACTGTCCCTGTAAATAAACTAAACATGCTGCAAACTTCATTTAAAATACAGATCATGCTAGGGTAAACGTTAATAACATTAAAAAATTTCAGAGCAATCCGAATATATTTACCAAAGTTAGAACGCGGCCAGATGGCCAGACAAACCGACGTCATAAACACTTTCCAACAAATTGAAAAGTGTCAAAATAATCATCTCTAAATATGAAATAAATATCTCATGTAAATATTTTACTTAATTTAAATTTTTTGGCAAAACTATTATCTGGCCAATTTAATTCTTTAAATCTGACATAATTCCTCCTGTTCACCGACAAAACACATATTAATGAATTTATTATTTTAAAGCTTTTTTTAAATATTTACGTGTAAATACGATTTTTATGACGTATTTTTCAATATTTTCCTCCTTTTAACACTTAATCACATGTTACTTATTTTAAAGTTTCTTTCTGCTTTTAATAGTTACACATAACACATACATGCATTTATATTTGAAAAGAAATATTATTCATTGCGCTGGTTTTACAATTGGAAACTGTTTAAAAAATAACCTTTTCTAAAATATGAAAATATTTATATTTAAATATTGAAAATTCGAATAAAAACCCTCGAAAAATTAATGAAAATAAAATATAAAGGTTGTCTTTCCACCGCAAAAGTTTAAAGTATATCTTTAAAAAAAAATTACAAAATTCCTATGTGTACGTAATTTCCGGCCTGTAATTCGCGGATTAAACAATTATGTTTGAACCCAGAAATATTATTTCCTGAAATGTAACTTATTAAATCGCGGTAAATATTTAACTTCAACTATTAAATAAAGTTTCTCGGGAGAAACATGATTGTTTGATTAGCGGATTATAGGCCGGAAATTATGGTAGATTATGTTCCTATAAAACTTTTTAATCGTACGATTTTACATAAATTTAACATTAAATAGTTCGTAAAATAATTCTTCGATTAAAATCAGTCTCTTTCAGCATATTTATCAAAAGTTTATGTATAATACTGCCAATTTCAATATGTTTTAACTAGTAGTTATCATAATATTAGACTCCGGTCACAAAAAATTGATTTACGGTGGCGGCAGTGACAGCGTTACTTACTTTTTAACACTTTCAAACAACGTTGAAAAGAGTTTATAAATTTAGTTTGTTTGTCCGTCTGTCTGTCCACGCTCTAACCCGCGTAAATAGACACAGATTTCCAAGCAATTGATATATAGTAATGATTATTACCATGGCATGCTGGGTATTGAATATGAAGTGTGTAACATTAATGTTTCATTTACAGGGGCACTCGAAAACATTCCACTTCAAAAAGGTATATAGTTAGGGGTAAAATCGTTTGCAGTTTATTTAAATGCTATTACGCTATTTCCAATGTATTGAAATTGATAAAAATCAATGAATTTCACTACATTATACCGGGTGTCCTAAAAAGGACTGACTGATTTTAAATTTCACTAACTTGCAAACGGTGACAGATATTTAAAAAATTTCTGCAGGAGCGTTATGAATGATCTCAGGAGGTATTTTACTGTGATTCTCGAATTTAGTTCGAATTACAAAAAATAGATGGCGCTTCGAATAACATGCGCTAAATACAGGCCCGATTTTTGGTACTCTAAGACCCACTCAATATATTTTAACCTGCTTTTTTTGGCATGGGAGAAGAGAAAAGCCAAAAAATTCAGCTTTAATTTAGCGCTTAATGGTTGCAGCGCCATCTATTGTTTGTAATTCAAAATAAATTCGAGAATCACGGTAAAAAAACTCCTGACATCATACATAACCCTCCTGCAAGAATTTTTTAAATATCTGTCACCGTTTGCAAGTTATTGAATTTTAAGATCAGTCAGTCTTTTTTAGGACACCCGGTATCTCTGGATATATTAAGCACGTTGCATTTTTAAAAGTTAAACATTTTACTTCAGAAATAAGTTTAAGCACAAATACCTTTACAGAAAATGAGACTTTACTTGAACATTTTTTAATTCTGGAAAAATTATATATATACATACAGGTATATATATATATATATATATATATATATATATATATATATATACTGGGTGATCCACAAGGTACGCAGCGTCTAATATGTACAGATTCGGATGGAGCACGTCAGTATGAGTATTTTGAATGGTAACATGTGAGTTCCCCGAATATAGCGTGATAGTGTAAGTAAGGTGTGAAGCTTGTCATACGAAAAACACAAGGAATGAGATAAAAACTCAAGTGAAAATCAATGTTTGTTGCAAACTTTCAATACAATATATCTTCGAAATGTACGCCGTTCGAACAAATAACATTTTGAAGTATGGAATGGAAGTTCGCAATTGTTTTTTGGAATAGATCTCTTCCAAATTCCTTCGTGCTCTTTTCAATTGCTGCTCTCAAGTCGTCTAATGTTTTGGACGGTGTGGGATATACTTTGTCTTTCAAATGCCACCATAAAAAAATTCCCACGGTTCAAGATCTTCGGAGCATGGCAGCCACGCCATTGCCTATTTTCGTAATGGAGTCCAACCCGATGATTCTATCGTGAAAATGATCCGTTAAGAGATCGAAGTTACGCTGAGTGCGGTGAGGTATAGCACCATTTTGCATAAACCAATAATTGCTTATCTAATCCTTGCCATGCTAGAATGGGATACCACAGTTATGAAACCCGTCAAAATAAGCGTCACTGGTGACATTTCCGGTGAACAAAATTGGTCCAATGATGCCTTCAGAAGATAATGCACAGCAAACTGGGAGTCTCAGTAGCAGGGGCCGAACTATTGCATTATGAGGATTTTCGTTGGCGCAGAGCCTCCAATTCTGTTTGTTAACATATCCTTGAAGGTGGAAGTGCGCATCGTCACCGAACCAGATCGATTAAAATCCATTTCGTCATCTTCAACCTTACTAATCATTGTGTTTGAAAAATAAAACCTCCTTAATCCTTCCAATTCCGTCAATGGCTGATTGATTTGGATTTTGTAAGGGAGCAAAGCCACATCCCTCCTCGATATCCCATGCACCGTGCTTTTGGACATGTTGACTTTTTGAGCCACTTGTCGTACCGAAGCTGTTGGGCTTTCTTCGCACACTTCTGTCACTTTCTTAACATTAACTTCGGTTCTTGCACTCATCTCTTTGGTACCCATCACTAGTACATTGTCCAACACACTGCCAGTCTCCTTAAATTTGTTGTACGTTCATTTGATCGTCGTGCTGCTTATTTTGTGATGATTGCCGAATTTTTTCTTGAATTTTCTCATCACAGCCACTGGGTATTGTAATTCCTGATACATCAGTACCGTGAAAACACGATACTCAATGAAATATTTGCTCATTTCAGAACCGAAACAGTAACACAACAAAAACAAAACGATAACGATACAACCCTACTTTCCAGCGAGTAACGCCTAACTCATTCTCTTCAAACCTCTTCTCTAGCTTTATAGAATGCTGCGGATGGATATTGCATATTCACTACCAGATGCGCTTTTCCTCTCATTGGTTTCCACATTTTTCATAGTCATCTGGGGAATCTTTCATGTTGTGCATTCGTCGTACACATTATCATTTGTAATAGCCACTATCGGATTCATCAATAATGTTTATCCTGTAATTAGACTATCACGCTATATTCGGGGATCCCACATGTTACCATTCAAAATACTCATATTTACGTGCTCTATCTGAATCTGTACATATCAAACGCTGCGTAACTTGTGAGACACCCTGTATATATATATATATATATATATATATGGAATGTACCAACGATTATCAGCGATATAGCGACAATTGGAATTTACAAGAGGAAATAATTGAATGTTTTAGATTAGAAAAAAAATACATAGGTATTAAAAACTACTTTTAAATAAATCTCTGAGTATTGTTCACAAGACGAAAAATATTACATCGATATAAAAACCAGTTCTGCATTAAAAGAAAATGTTCACAGTTATTCATAATTGGGATTCACCTGTAAAAAAACTCCTGACATCAACATAATCCTCCTGCAAGACCGTAAATTGTGAGACACCCTGTTTATATACATATATATATATATATATATATATATATATGGAATGTACCAACGATTATCAGCGATATAGCGACAATTGGAATTTACAAGAGGAAATAATTGAATGTTTTACATTAGAAAAAAAAATACATAGGTATTAAAAACTAATTTAAAAAAAAAAAATCTCTGACTATTGTTCACAAGACGAAAAATATTACATCGATATAAAAATCAGTCTTGCATTAAAGAAAAAAGTTCACAGTTATTCATAATTGGTATTCACATGCAAAAAAAAACTTCTGACATCAACATAATCCTCCTGCAAGTATCTGTCACCGTTTGCGAGTTATTGAATTTTAAAATCACTCAGTCCCTTTTAGGACACCCAGCATGACTTACTATAGAATAGGATATTTATAGCAACCATTCTTCATTTACTGGGAAACACAAAAGAAATCGGTTACAGTATTCTCTTTGAGTAATAATTGCTGGAAGTGCATTTTCAATTTCGGTACGTGCTTTTAAATTAAAATAATTTTTGGTTACTGTTCGTTTTGTGTAAATTCAATACCTCGTATACTGGACTGCACAAAAGAATTGACGAACCATTCACCTTATTAGCGGAAATTGCTGAAGAGAAGTTTTCCATTGCGAAATGATTTTCTTAACTGAATTCAATTTTTGTATGCATTCAGTTTATAGATATAAATCTATAAATCATATACAGGGATTCTCTAAGAATTCGGATATTTTTCCGCCAGCGGATAGGAATTGCTGAAAATGGATTTTTAAATATATTCTTTAAAATTATTAAACGGTAAAATTTTGTTAAAGTAATCCGAAAATGTTGGAAAGTGCTTCATAATCTGTGTTTCGTGTATAATGTTTGTTTTCTTCTATTTATAGAGGAGGTTTGGGCATTATAGAATACTATTTTATTTTCCTTTGTAAGTCAACATAAAAGAATTGAGATGCATTAAAATTTAGTAAAGAGCAAGGTTTGACGATTTATTAACACATTTGTAATGCGTTTAAGGTGGAAGAAAACTTATATATTAATTAGTAACTATATATCAATCAGAAATTTTGCGTAACACATTACGCGCAGGATTACAAAATAAATTTTGCAACTACAATGAAAATTTTTGCGCTTACTTACACTTCAGATTCTAATAATTACCCTGAACCTAAATAAATTTATATTTAAAGCATTTTTATATTTTTAATACAAAGTTGCATTTAGTTGATGCAAAATTTAGAAAACTTCAACAGTATAATCACCAAAAACAATTGTTTGAACAGTAAAAATGAAATTTTAGCTCATTTTATACAGAATAATATGAATCATATGTTTCGAAAATGTCATGAAAAAATATTCAGCAGTTTTTTAGATATCGTGTGCGTTCCAGCCACAAACGTCATTTGGAGAAAAATGACTTCAAAGTTTCGTAAACACCGTTTTAGCCATTGAACGGGTATAATTCTAAAAGCCATAAGATCTGTTCTAAATGGAATTTCACAGAAACAATTATATTAAATGTTCAGAAAAGATAAAAGATCCTGTAGTACGAGATTAGATTGTCATTCAGTTTTAGTTTCAAACATCTAAAAGGGAGTGTTCAATTCAATGGGTTAAAAAAACGATCATTTCTAGTTTAAATTCACAGAATTCAAACCTTCAGTATCCTCACCAAGGGAAAGATGGCCATTTAATTTTTGTTGCTGCATTCTAAGAGGGGTGCAGAAATTCGATGATTTGTTTCATATATGCAATTTCAACAGTATAATCATCTAAAAACTATTTGTCTGAGCAATAAAAGGGAAATTTTAGTTCATGTTATAAAGACTAATATGGAGCATATGTTTCGAAAATGTCATAAAAACTATTCAGAAGTTTTTTAAATACCGTACGCATTATAGCCACAAACGCCATTTGGAGAAAATTGACTTCAAAGTTTCGGAAACGCATTTTTAACTATTGAGCGGGTATAATTCTAAAAGCCATAACATCTATTCTAATGGGAATTTCAAGTAAACAAAAATATTACAATGTTAAGAAAAGATAAGAGATACTGTGTACGAGATTAGACTGCCATTCAATTTTAGTTTCCAACATCTAAAAGTCGATAATTTGTTTCATATGTGCAATGTTAATATCTCCAGTCTAAATGCACCTAAATCAATAAAAATGCTTACACAGAAAAAATTGCAATTTTCATGATTTTTTAAAAAACACGAGCCACCTCTCCCCCCTAAAAAACATTTAAAAAGTACGTATGCAACGTAATGAAATAGCGTAGAAATACCACAATTTATTTAATTCTTATAAATTAAACTATACATCATGTACCGAAAGATGAGCGTGTTACCTGCAACTGTTTAAGAATTATCATGTTAACCTTTTCAGAACGGATGGGACGTACACGTCCCGTAAAGGGTGGGCATTGTTTTTATTTTTTAGTACTAGAATATTTTAGTTGAAACTATTGCCTTGTGAAATCGTAGCATTTTTGGAAAATATTCATGGAAAATAAAGCAAAAAATGCTAAGCGTAATTACTGGTATTAAAATGTTAAATGTCATTAAATGCCAGTCGGCAAAGGTTTAACATGCTGAATACAGAAGAAATACCTTGAATACTATGATTTCTTGACGTTATAGTTACTAGGGGATCATACCCGGGCTGCCCGGGTTAAAGAATATAGGTGAAAACATTTTTTTTTTAACATTTTTGAAAACTAATAATTTTTTTATATGCAATAAATTTTTTAGATTGCCCAATTACATTAAATATTTTTTTTCATATGAAAAATATGAATTATACAATCAAATAATTTTTTGAAGTTTATCAAAAGCGATATTTTCTTATTAGTCGCATGCTACTTGACCAAGATTTTGCTACTTACAGCATCTTTTTATATTCTGATAATTTCAGAGCTCATACATGCCTGTTAAATTTGTGTTTTGTTTATATTATTTTATTTATTTATTCATAGGGAGGTTTTTTTTTAATGGATATTAGCCGTAAGAAAATTATGAACTGTTTATTTTGTTTTAAGGTCAAACGGATTAATCTTTCGTAATGGAGGTCCGCGCGATATAGATAAATTAAAAAATATTTCATGCTTTAAAATTGTTTTTAAAACCATAGACAATCAGTAAACTGAGATGAACTTTGTAAAAAAATTCCATTTGAAAAAAAAAATCCTATTTGGTGATCTAAAAATGTAAATTGTACGATTACAAATATTTTAGATTTGTGTTTTTTCAATATTATTCTTTTATTTGTTTATAAAAGGAGTATTCATTTCATTAATTTGTCTTTCACAAATATGTAGGATTGGTGTTTTTTTAATATTATTCTTTTATTTATTTATAAAAGTAGTATTAATTTCGTTATGCGAAAATAGTCAGAAACAAATGCTGAACAATATCTGTTGCTTTATGTGCAAAATATTTATTATTATTATGTATTGAAACCGGCACGTGATAAGATAAACTTTTTAAAAAAAATCATGCTTAAAAATTATTTTAGAAAACATAATACATCAGTCAATTAAGATACAGTTTTTAAACAAATTGCATTTGAAAGTAAATTTTTTCCCGGTACGACGAAAATTAAAATCCGTCAAAGATGGTCAGAAGATTAAAAAAATTGCAGTAGCGAAAATTTCAAGATCGAAATTTGATCGTGAAGTGTTGCCATTCGCAAAATTGCGTCAGCGTTACGCACAGATACGTTTGTTCTTTATAATATAGATACTTAATCAGTAAAATATAATAAAGATCAGTTATTAGGATGTGATTATCAATTGAGGATCTTATCCTTGGTATTCCGGAAAGAAAAACGGCAATTTTCACCTTCTCAAAATTTGCATACGCAATTCTCATATTGATATTCATCCTTTAAAAAAAATTGTATTTTGTTTGATCATTTAAAAATCATTTTAATTCAAAACTTGAAGTCACGATTGTCAGCAACATCTTTTATGTGAACAGACGCACTCTTTACTTGAGATTCTAATCTCAATTCCGCAGAATAAAAATTTCCGTAATTTATGATTTTTAGACGCATTTGTGTTAAAATGTTTAGTTTTATCTATCTAAGAAAGTGATAGTTTTCTTTAAATATGACTTCATTTTCACTTAAATAAGCATTTCGCCTAGTGCCTGAAATTTAGTATCAGTACATAGAAAATTTATAAGGGAAAATGCGTTTTTCAAAAGCAGTATGTCATTTTCCGTTATTATGCCCCTAATAAAATACTATGCTCCTAATGGGATTTTGCGCCACTAAACCCTATGCAACAATTTTTATCAACAATTTTGAATTTTTATCAGAAAATGGCATGAATAAAGATAAAAATACCTCTTTATTTTTCTCTTGTCTGCAAAAATGAAAGCTATATAATTTTCACCATTTTGAAGAAATTTCATAAAATGCTTTTAAAATTAAAATATAAAAGTGGGGGTATTAAAAAAAAACAGATAGTGCGATCACATCTACAAATGAACAGCTTTCTGTTAAAATAAAATATTAGTAAAATTGGTTCAGCAGAAAGATCAGGGGAGATGACTAAAAAACACACTTGTGTTTTAAATATACAGATTATATAAAATTAGGAAAAATTAAATTAAGCAAACAATGTTATTTTGATAAAATTATAGTAGAATGTCCTAAAGAATAGCATTAATATTTTATTATTCGAGAGCATTTCGTGAAAAACTTCAGGAACATGATTTTATTTTAAACATCGAATTATTTGTTCGCTTGTCTAACTCGGCGAAGCAAATCCATCCAGGCGAGAATCACCAATTTCTCTAATATTAATCGCTATTATTTGTATGTCACCTGTCTTTTATAAAGACATTCTAAATTTTTGTAAAACATTGCGTTTTATCAGTGTGTGATTTCGATTACATTATTTTCAAAAGTGAAGACTTTTCACCTGTGAAGAAATTCAAAGCAGCTGGACTGTGAAAATGACGCACTTCTACAAAGCATAATTCAGATTCAAGAACTAAAATACACGCTTTTTATAAAGTCAGATCATTTGCATTCGCTAAAGCAATCCACTTTTACAATCCAGCCTTAAACTTCGTCTATAGAAACGTATGCATATAACGTCATTATCACGGAATAGAAGACAATATTCTTGACATAGCCCATATTTTAATTTCAGCTTTTTTTTCAAGTTTTATGAGAAAATGGCAGTTTACTTTCAATAGAAATTGAGTATTTCTGTTGCCACGATTAGAAAAATGGTATTAAAAACTACAAAAAAATTAATATCTCAAAAATAAATTGAGATTCAGCTTTTAAAAAAATTGCATTCAAAAGAGCAATTTTTTCCTTATACGATGGTGTAAAAATTTAAAATGTGCAATGTTTAGAAGTTTAAAAATTTGCAATAGAGAAAATTACAAAAACAAAATTTTACTTCAAATTTTAAAGTGTTGCCATTCGCAAAATGACGTTTGCGTTACGCACATATATGTTTGCCCTTTATAATATAGATTGCGTGTAGTAGAATTCCAAAACCCCGGGAAAAAGGATAAATAATATGGATAAAAATATATAAATCCAAAAACAGACGAAATTTTATTCATTTAATTACAGATTTTAAAGTTTTCAGTAATAGATATGAAATGCTCATTTAGAGATTTAGATTATTTCATTTTCCCTTTTTAGCATAAATATATTATATATATATTTATATATTATATATATATTTATATATTATATATATATTTATATATTATATATATATATTTATATATTATATATATATATATATATATATATTAAAATATATATTTTAGCATCTTTTGGAAATACTGAGAAATGGAAAATGTATTTACAAGAGGTACATAAACCGATTATTTCTGGTATCAATTAAAAGCGATTAATCAAGTGCATTAGACTTCTTAATTTGTTTAATGTTAATTTCTTCAAATTTATTTACAATCTGACAACCACGAATATATAAAACTGCTTGAAATTATGAATATTCGTCAGTTATGGTGCTTTGGTTCAGAAACACCTACACCAAAAAGAGTGACTAATAATGTACAAAGTTACCCAAAAACATGAATTTGGCGTAATAATCTCATAACAGGATTTCTTATGTTGTCATCTTCAAATTGTCAAATTGTGGAAAAGAGTTCTTTTCTCCATATTTTCAGTTAAATTCTGCAAGAAATTTCTTCGCCGATCTTGCCATTTAGTCGACAAGTTTTTAACCGAGATCGACTTTCCAAACGCATCCAGTATTCACTAAATAATATATATATATATATATATATATATATATTTATTTATATAGAAGAAATTATTGTGATTGTCACAACACACTAGTTATTTCTTGTTTTCTATTGACTTGAATGACATCTTTCGTGATTCATTACAGCACATCGCATACATCAGGAAAAAAGAAATAAACCATTTGTACCCCTTTTCCCGAGAAAATAATTACAACTTCAATGTTAAAATTATATGGGAAGTCCCATATTTAGAATAATATATTTTTAATGTTCAATACCTAAGTTGAGTGAAATGAATTAATACATTGTTGATCATTTATAATAAATACATTATTAATGAAGATTTTGATTGATCAGTCACCACAAATTCAAAATAATTAGCAAAAACCATACTTTGTTTGGATTCGCGAAGCATTTTTTAATAAGATAAACATTTGAAAGTAACAACAATTTGAAAGTTTTTTTTTATATTACTCTTACATCTTTATTACGCAAAAACTTTATTTTATGTTTTGACGTATTTTAATTTTAGAAATGTAAATTGAGCCAAATAACTAAGAATATCCTCGGAATTTTTTATTTATGACATAAAATAGGATAAATAAAACTATTTTGGAAGCAAAATTTTACAAAATATTTATATAACCAATTTAACGATTAGTTTTATTTGCTTACAATTCTTTTGTGGCCACTTTACAAAAAAAAAAATCATAATTCTTTTGAAATGCGTAAGTATTGTCTGCATAAATGACATATCATAATAAGAATAAATTGTGTAGTTGAATTCTTAATAGTGATTTTTTTATATATATAATTGAATGTAAATAATTGAATTTTCACAAATTTTAATTCCTTAAAAATATGCTATAATTTTCATAAAAAAGGGTATTTTATAAGTTTCATAAAAGAAATCGTAACTCCATGATTTATTTTTTCTTCTGAAAATATATGTGTTTCATGTTTTATTTGGAAAAATGCTTTCGTAATGGAAAAACATGTAAAATAAATTAATTAAAATAACAAATTGTTTAAGGTTAGTCTGTAAAAAAAAAAAATAATAATATTGTGCAAATCTACAGATCATAATTTATTTTTATGTTTAATTTGAAGTCAAAATACTGAGTTTTTTTTTTTTTTTTTTTTTTTTTTTTTGTAAAGTGTATGACAAAATGTAATTTGTGTAGTCTAGTAGAGGATTCGCTTCGCTCATACAAATAATTATAAATTTTTAAGTTTCTTCGATTACAAGGCTTCAAAATAAACACGACTGTATTATTTAAATGTAAAGTTTAAGTTTTACTGCATAAGACGTTGATGTCGTCTCATTTTTTTTAATCGTGCTTTTAAGGGAATTGGCATAAACTGTATTATATATACGAGCGAAAATATAGCATTTCTATAATAAAAAATCACATATTTAATAAACATCAGTAACAACTTGCTCATTTTTTTAGAAATTAGAATTAACCTTTTACCAGTTTCGCAATTACCTTATTTGGGCAGCGCATTTTCGCCCAGCTTGATTTCCCGTGCTACGTACGGACATTGCATTTTCTAGGGATACATTTTTTTTTCCCGGTATATTTCAATCTTGTTGAAAATTTTGAACATAAACGGCATAATTTTTCTAACAAATTTATACTTCCATATATCATCTGTAAGTTTCATCTGTGATCATTTAAAAAACATCTTTTTTTTTTCAAATTGGTATGAAAATTTGATTTTTGCAATAAAAAAAATAGTCATTTTTTAACGTTTTTGTTTTTCACAAATATTGAACTGGTAAATTGTTATAATAAAATCCGCGAAGCTAACGTTACGGTAATAAAAGTCCTTTTATTATGTGCAGTGTAAAATCTTAAAAAAATATTTTAATCTACCATTTAAAAATCCAGTTTTTCATAGAAATTTTTAAAAAGTAAAAGATATTTTTATTAGGTTTGGGAAAAAAATTGACGAAATAGCTAACTTTATTCAATTTGGATGATAAATTTTTCTCACGAATCATTTTTTTTTCCTATTGAGAAACTTCAGTGACATATCTCGTGATTGATCACGGTAGCTAGCTAGCATCGACCAGAAAAAAATATAGAAAGGTACTATATCTTTTAACAAGAAAATAATTACAACTTTGAATGTTAAAAAAAGAGTTGAAAATCTTTTAGAAGATGTCTTTCGATATTTAAGGCTGAGTAACATTTTGGTGTTAAATGTAAAAGTATATAATCAATTTTGTATATTAAATATACAATTAAAACAAAGTTTGTTTAATTGGTAACAAACCATGCTATTACGTGCAATGTTTCTCTTTTTATGTGTGTGCGAGTGTTTAGATTAATTAGTTTTTGACAAATTGATTTTTTCAATATATATATATATATATAATTTAAATAATCTAATACTTTTCAGTATTGTTGAAAAAAAGTATTGCAGGAGGGATTCTTTCAAAGTGTACTTGGTAACATTTCATTTCATCAAATTAAAATGAGAAGGAATTCGTCGTAAAAAGATATATATTATCTTTAATTCAGATTTTGCTAGTAACCTAATAATATATAAAATGTATATATTAAATGTATTAAAATAGCTCTTTAATGATTAGCTTTTAAATATTTTTATCTATCGTATTTACTTTTAATAGTTCTTTAACTTTTTAGTTTAGAGTTTATTATAAATAATTTGTGTACTAGTTTAATGGTTGTCTTTAATTTAAAGATGATATAGATTAATAAGGGGATACAAAATATGATAGCATAAAACGAAAATTTTAGTCACAAAATTTATATTAAAAGATAAAAAGTATTCGTCGTATTTTCGTCATAATAAAATATAGTAAGGGACTGTACATATATAACTTTATCAACTTTTTGGTAATTTTGGACCCTCTCCACCCTTACGATTCTAAATTTCTTTTTGCTTTTTACACTTTTCTCTTGTGCTTGCTGTGATATACAGATAAGGTTATACATTTTTTATTCGCATACTTTATTGATTTAAATAAAGAGAAGTCAGCAAAATATCACTGCTATGTGCATGAAAGTAGAGTAGACCGGCGCTAGTTGGCCCGCTTTTTCTTCTAATAATTAAAAAAAAAAATTGCAATTCAACATTTTAAATTTCTTTTTATGTTACGACTATCAGTGTACTTTCAGAAAGAAGTCACAATAGTAAAACTTGAAAATATTAACTATAAATATCAGTTTAGAAGCTCAAATTGACACCAAATCTCTTGGACCAACCTGCCCCGATTGCGAGGTAAGTTAGCCTACATCACTTTTTAATGATCTGATAGTGTAGAAATTTAAGAAATGATCAAAATTTTACCAAATCTTAATTTTTATTTCTTGCGAACGAAAACACAATGTAGCCTTCTAAATTAAAATAAAAATTTAAATATTAAAACTGTGAGTTATACACATTATTAACTTCGACCAAAAATTGCTTAAAAAATTGCTTTTATTTTCTCATAAAAAATATCTTTCATACATTACGGAGCACTAATAAATTTTCATAAAGGCATGCTAGGTGTTAAAATACCGTAAATATTAGAGTACAGTAATTTAATAAATCATTAATCTTTAATTGGGTGATTTATTATAAACACCAGATGACAAATAAATTGTGTCAAGGCATCTGTACTCCTGTTACGTGCAATAATTCTTTACTTTCGTTTGCTATGTTTTTCTAACGCATCATTCCCTTCAAATTTTTGTCAGTAAAATGTAATATTGCTTCATGAAGCTTTGGGTAATGCCAGCTTCTTTGAAATAATGATAATTTTCGTTTATATAAAATTTTAATTCCTAATCAAGTATTAAAAAAGCCCTGTTTGTTTATCATGAAATATATATATTATTGATTACATTCATGATTTATTATTGGTATAATGAGATTTAGATAATCTAATAAGTTAGGATATGGCAAAGTGCTTGATATAATTGTGTTATATGATATCATTTGTTTATATTTTGTTTTGTTTGAACTGCTGATCTTTATTAACGGTTCAGGAAGTGTAGTTCTATTCTGTCTGTGGAAGGGACAACATGTCTCTTAATGGAAAATATATTTTTTGATAATTAAAAAATTGCTTCCTGAAACTGCCCTTTTTATAAATTATGAAGGCAGAAAGGATTATTTAGTTTCAACCCAGGTAAGAGGTTTTCACTTCGTAAAATGTGATGTTATTAAAGCATTATTTGTGGCAAACTCTTCTCTGGACGGGGGAACAAGGGGATTTTATTAATAATTGAGATATATCAGAGTCGAGTAGATTTTGATTCTTAAATTTATTACTTTTAGCGGTAGTATGTAACACTAGGAGGCCGAGCTTTTAGGTAGATTTCCTAAGAAATACTACCTATTGCAATCTATTATATGTTGGAATTTTTGACAAACTTTTGCAGATCTCAATTGATCATGGCCCCTTATCCCCAAACCACACCCAATTCGAAACTTTATCTATCTATCTATCTATCTGTCTATCTATATATATATATTGCTTTTCTATGGACACGATAACATATCCAATCAGTTTGAAATTTTCAAAACTTCTAGGAAAAGGGCGAAAAAGTTATGTTTGAGAGATTTTTGATATAATTAAAAATGGCTTCAAGGAGTGCAAAAAATAGGGTTTTCAGAAGAAAAACATTCATAACTTCGTCAATTCACAATATATCAAATTCACTTAAATTTATCATAAATACTCTTAATATTATCTACAACTTTTCCATTGACAAGCTTTTGATAGGAGCAACTCTTACAGCAAAAAGAAATTAAAAACAAAAAAGTGTGTGTGTGTGGGGGGCGGGGGGGGGAGGAAGGATGTATAAGAAAAAAAAACGCATTCCCTTTAATCCGTTAAATTCTTGGTGAAATTAGTGCTTAACTTCGATATCTACCTTCGATATGCGCCTGTAGGCCAAGCCAATAGGGATTTTTCTACAATTATGAAAGTTATAAATGTTTTTGTACAACAGGAGCAGCTGATTTAATTTGGGGAGGAGGTAAACAACATTAAAACTTAATTTTTTTAAAAGATTGACTGAAATACCCAGAATTCAGTTAATAAAATAATTCCTTATTATTAATTAATAATAAATTAATTAAAATAATAATAAATGTTTATTAAAATCGCTCATTAAAAGTATCAAATTTCCAATACACCAGAACCATATTCCTACGGGTCAACCCAGAACCAGATTCCTACAGGTTCAGATCCTGATCCCGCCGGTCCAATATGCCTAGTGCCAAATGGGCCAACTAATCCCGTATTGCCATTTTTGTTTTCATGACTATAAGGAATTAATCTGAAAGTATTTCAATAAAAAAACATGCCCTACAATAACCACGGACAATTACTTTTCTCAATTATTATGTAACAAAATCTGAAATGTAATCTACAAACAAATAAAAACCGATTTTTTATAAGAGAGGTTATTTACTCACCTTTGCAAAACTCTGAAAATTCTCAATAATTCTTTAACGGACTCTCTGACTTCAATGGTGCTGATATTAAAGGAGGACAGCGAAGCAACGCATATTTGGCTGAACTGGCAATGTCATCTAACTCAAAGTTTAAAATACATCGCGACTGGGTCAACATGCTCCTATGGCCAACTAGCCCCGGCGTACCCTACTATATATCAAACGAAACTTAAAAGCATTAAGAACTATATTAATATTAAGCTCGAATTCCTAAAAGTCTTCCCATATCTTCAGAGCTCCCCCTCCCCCCTCCCCCCCGAGCCTTTCCCTTCCAGCTCTTCGATGTCCTTAATTTGTGTAATTTTGCCGGGTGTCGACGGTTTGATTTTTTTACTTTCTTCCTTGCTTCCACTAGAGAATCGGAATGAGAGAAGAAGAGCGAAAGGATCGCGGACGGAACGCGTGCGCCGCGCTTCGCGAATTCTGCGGCGGTAATAATTAAGCTACTTAAAAATATTTAGTAATGCATAATTTAATCCTTTTTGTTACATAATGTAGTCAAACGAAGTAACATATTCTTGCACATTTGTCCCGCATGAGGGGGGGGGGGGGAGGCAGATCACTTTAAACAGGTGGAATCATTATTACTCTTTTACTGTTTTCTTAAATAGTAAACACAACAAGTATAAATTCAAACGTACTTCGCATCTGGTTTTTCGAACAGCAGATTATATATTCATGCACATGTGATTGAAGAATAGGAAAGCCAAACGTTGGGGTATTTCATATTTTGGAATCAATTTTATAATAATTTTATATTTTAATAATGACTTTGTATCTTTATAAAAACAGATATCAGATTAATAAATGATAACAGGCTATTTTTATGTAAAGAACAAATTACGAATAAAGAGAGAAAATGCTGGCTTATCAAAATTGATAACGACATCAAAAAACAAATCCCCCGCCCTAGTGATATCTTACGATAAGATGTGCCAGAACCACCCTACCCCTAAAGTGATAGCCTTATATATGCACAGCTCCTAATATAGAATTGAAAAGTATAAGAAATGCTACTCAACGTTATAAAATAATTAGATTTAGGAGAGAAACATTAAATTCCTACTAAATTGATTTATCATTGACTACCCTATGCAGGTTGTATTATCATAAAATAATGTCCAACAATGTTCAATAATAAACATTCAGATATTTTAATGAACTACTGAAATTTCTGCATGCTGTCAGGAATGTAGGAATCTGTGTGGAAGTAAAATAAAGGGGATTCTATAATATGAACCTTCTACAAATGAAAAGGGGGATTTTTACGATCTTACTAATGCTTGGACCAAAGGGAAATGTCAAATTCTTTCCATTTTCTGGTAAATAAAATCAGAAATTACTTTACATATTTAAAATGTTTTCATGTGACATGATTTCTAAGCCTGCTATGCAATGTAACAAACACGGAAGGAAGTCTCATGATTTGACCTAAACATTAGTTTTAAATACATAAATAACAAAGTCTTAGGATTATTTAAATAAGGCTCTCTTTTCTTTAGTGGCGCGTTGAGCCTCTAACTAGTTAGCTTCTTGCTGGATTATTTACAGAAAAAAAACGCGACATCTATTTTTTTTTCAATTACACGTAGAATATTTGCCTAGTAATCGATTCTAAATGTTTTAAAAAGTTTTGTAAATTCTAAGAAATTTTAGAATCCTCTGATTCGTAGAATTGCTGATGTCTATCATCAAGGATACGAAAAATAAAAAGTTCATCATTCACAAATTTATGACAGGTGAACTATTACTTGGTGAGTTTTAGACCGTTTGCCTTCTGAAAAACACGTTTCTAAAGTGCAATGTTGAAAAAATATAATTATGTAGCAATCGAAAGAGAAAGGCGAATGTGGTTTTTTTAATTTAAAAATCATTTAGTATCGGAATAAAAAGTCTTAAACTTTGGTAATTTATTTATTTAATTTAGGCGACAAAAATCGAGAAAAGATGTGGCTAAGATTCAGAAATTTTAATAATCGGATTAATATAAAATACAAAACATATTTAGATATAGTAATGTAAAAATGAAATAAAACTGCCAAACAAATGCTACTGACAAATATGGTTCTGAACAAAAAAATGATTGAAGCTTAGAAAATTCTGGCACTGAACATGAAGTTAAATTTCATGAACTCAAATCGAGTGCAGTATTTACAATTGTTAGCACCCTGGGAAAAACAAAATGCTAGCGCGTTTCAAATGGACGTGCCCGAGTTTGCACTAACCTATACTTGTATGGAATAAAATCCGTAAAATACTGTTTTATTGACTGTTTCCTTTTTTTTACGGATTTTATTCCGATGTGAGTCGGAAAATTTTCCGGTACGATAAGGGCAATTATTTTTCCGATTCCTACACTAAAACTGGTCGGATTTGTTTTTACAGTGTAGCGAATCATTTCAGCACTGTAAACGCAAACGTCTGAAATTCAGTTAAAAAAGTGTCTTAAGTGGATGGTCACTTTTGAAGTGAAAAAAACGTGTCTTACTTTTTAAGACACCTTTTTGCATCTGAAGTTAACACATTGAAACGTCTTAAAACGCCGCCATTTTTAAAACACTTGAAATGTCTTAAAAGCCGCCATTTTTTAGACATTCGAAACATCTAAAATGATGCCATTTTTAAAACCCTTGAAACGTCTTAAAAAACCGCCATTTTTTAGACATTTGAACATGTAAAATGAGGTCTTTTATGACACTCGAAGCATCTTAGAAGATTTTTTTTCTCTTATTCACACTGTCTCATTGACAGCAAGCTAAAACTTAAAAGCTACAAAGCAAAATAAATGTTTGCCAATTATGGAAGACTACAACAGACTGCATGATTTATTTTTATTTATTTATGTATTTATTATTATTATTATTATTATTTTATTTTTATTTTTATTTTTATTTTTATTTTTTTTTTTACATTCAACAGATTCGATGCCAAGATATATTAATCCATTTTCAAGTATTTAAAAATATTAATTTTTCTTTGTTTACTTCAGAAAATAATCGAAGAAGTTTATTAATCATTTAGTTAATTTAAATTATTAGACATACATACAAACCATATCTGAGATTATTATTTATGTTATTTTCTCATAGATTCAATATAATTAAAAAACGAAATTCCCTACCCTTTCAACATTGTAGACAAAATAAATATAATGTTATTTTCCAATCGACAAATCCCCCCTCCTCTTTATGAAATTTTTCAATGCTTCATAAGGTAAATCATAACATGTTTTTATATTTCATTTATAATTCAAGGAAAATGTACTCAAACATAAATCCGGGCACATTTTCATAAACAAACATTTGAAGATTTGAAGCATATTTAAAATTTCTGATAACAAACACTGTTTGTTTATTTATTATTATTACTATTTTTTTTTTTTTTTTTTTTTTTTTTTTTTTTTTTTTTTTGTGAGGTGAAATTAACGTCATCATTTACGTATGATTTCATTATTCAAAATTATCTTGCTGTAAAATATTAAAATCACTTAAGAAATCATTTTATGATACAAGAGTTAATAATATTATTGTTAAACAGGAGTAAATATTTTAAATAATTTTGCACATCATTTCAAATTATTATTAAATTCACCGTTCATATATAAATATTTTCCATCAGATAATTAGAAAAATCTGAAAACATTGCATGTCTTTTTGCTTCAATTTAACATACAAGAGCATTTAATAATGAAAGTTGTCAAAAATTTATATGTTAATTCATTCATGTTTCCATTGGAAAGAAAAAAAAAGCTTACTTAATTCCGTGTGCTTCAACAATAAAATAAATGTTTACTGCTATTGCAATAATACATATAGTTAAAAACGAGACCATTATTTTTTACACAAAAATAAATAAATAAATAAATATTATTAAAGTTTTTTTTATGTAAGAAAAACTGCGTAAAAACACCAAGTTAAACAATACTGTATTGCACTTTATAGTACTAAAAAAACACCACAGTAAACAATAGCGTAAATATGGATTAATATTAATTTAAAATCTTAGACATAAATGTATACTTTAAATGCAGGACAAGATGGAGTATTATATTTTATAAGTCACTTACCCTTTTCATGGCATACATTTTCTAGGATATTCCTTTGTTTAGATGGAGGAAATATTTTTTTATATCCAACAAAGGTTTCCAGATAACTGATTAATATATATTCCATTTGAAGTAACCAGCTATAAGAGAAAACTCAATTAGACTGAAGTCAGAATCACCACGAGGTTCAATTCACATAGCGTTTCTTTTACATGCGCACTGCATTCCACAGAGGATTATCCAGCGGTCAGGGGGGAGTATTGCATTTTCACCTGAAAGGTCTTGACAATAGAGACTGAAATGTTTGTCCACTGTTCATTTACTCGCATTTCACAGAGATTTTTTGACATTCATAGAAGGAATTAATTTTCGATCCGCGCGCGGCATACAACAAACAAATATGGCTGCGGGGATAACACAGTGCAGTGAATGTCTGTAATTGGATATCTTAATTTAAGACACTTTATATTAGTTCATTTCTACTACCGGTCCATTAAGACACACAAGTATCTTAATTTAAGGTATCTATTATGTCTAAGCTTTATATTAAGACATTTACGTGTCTTAAATGCTTTTTCAGTCGTTTTTCTGTCTTATTTTAAGACTCCTTTATTTACAGTGAGGCTATTGCGGTGCACTACATTTGAAATAAACAAGTGAATGGAGTGTGATGATGTTGTTACGTTGAAAATATCTACTGCTCCTTTCTCAGTTGCCTGTTGGATATTCGACGAACAGTTTGGAGGACTGAAAGAATCCAACGTCCAAATATTGAACTTTGCCAGTAGTACCTTTGGAAATTTTCTTTAATTGAAATATTGCACCTCTAGAAACAGCTTCACTGACGTTGCTGGCGTCGTAGTATTGCGATAAGTTATCCACTACAAGATAGGACTTGTTACCAGCAGAGGGGAAATAAACGTTTTGCAGCCATATCTTTACTAATGCTTTCCTCCCTTTCCTATAAAAAAACAGATATAAACAAAGTCACCATTTACTCAAGCTTTCAATCCACTGAAAAAAAGAATTTGCAACTCACCAGGTTTCGTGGCTTGGATGTGCAAATAATCCAGCTTGAACAATGTTTGCTTATATGCTGTCAGGACTCACCTTTGGATTCTTGGAGTACGACGAGCATTGGTGATCAATCGACAAGGCAATGAGACACGAACAATCGACATTCGGCACTGAACACTTGTTGAATAGTATAACTATCAGTGATAATATGTTTTATTTGACTTTCATTTCCTTCACTACACGTGTGTCAAGACTCCTGCCACAATGCATCTCCTTCGGTAAACCACTTTGGTCTGAATTTTACCAGCTGACTGGACAGCTTGTTGCACTTGGTTATGTTTCAGCGGAGAAACTGGGGATCGCTGCTTCTCGTTCAGCTCTGTTCTGTGTAGTAATCCTTTCTACGAATCTCGTGATTTTTGTGACACAATGTTGTACTGATTTTTAAATTTCTGTGCACAAATGAGTGATGCTGTGAAATCAGCAATTTGTAGCACAGTACTGTATTCCAAAACCAAAATATGTAAATTTTCGTCATGGACAGGATAACGATCTTCACGAACTTGGAGGAACTTAAGCGCGGCTAAAAATCTTCTTGTATTTTGACCACTTGGACACGCTAGTGCGTCAGGATTGTAGCTGTTTTCCCAATTGTACAACTGGGAAATAGGTCACACAAAGCTGAATGACTTTTGTACTGTAGACAAGTTCTATTATTTAGTTTCTTCAAACATTTAGTATGCATATGCCCGTTGCTTGTTTTAATCCGTATTCATACTTCGCGGTTTCTTTGTATCAGAAGCTTCTTGCTGGTGATTCTTATAAAGCTTCATCATTGTTGTCCACTAAATCTTCACCTCTACATTTGAAATATCCTCAAACACTCCAAATTTATCAATTATAAGGTCCTCTTGTATTTTAAAGTCAACTTTTCTGATGCAATCGTCGCATTAATTAGTTCTAACCAATGTGATTGAAACAAAAATATGCACTCATTAATCCTTCTCTATATAAAAAAAGTTTTGATTTGGAAATGGACCAATGAAAATCTGCGTAGATATTCCGGGTAGATCCGCATCCAATTTGAATGCTTAAGCATGGCCTTTCATCGTTAATATTAAAAAAACTGTTGCATACAAAAACATGAAAATCGATGGTATTATAGAGAAATGTTTGATAAACAAGCTGATGCAGACACTTTTCAAATCGAAAAATTATTTTAAGAGATATTTAATGCTAAAGTTGGACAAAATCTTTCCACTAAAAAAGTTTTATTGGAGCAAAAACTATACATGAGAATTTAATCATTTTTAGATCATTTTATACGTTATAAGTTCCCGGTGTGCAGATTGTATTTATTTTTCTTATTTGACTCATTTTTTGATGTTTTATTTCAATTTTAAATTCAAATTTTCAGCATTTCGAGAGATATTTTTTACAAATTTTAGAAAATGTTATTAATTTAAACTGTTGCCAGTTGTATAAACAGCGCAAACAATAATGTTTACTTTAAATTAAAAATCTATTTACACGTGACTATTACAAACAGAAAAAAAGCTTTAAAATTAGAATTAAATGATTACATGTTAAAAGCAGGAAAATTACGTCATAAGAACCATAGACACAGATGAAATATACGTCATATACATATTGGTGCAATTTTTTTCCGACGCCAATTTGGCGAAAACATCAATAGCATACACAACAACATCCGGGTTACCATATCAAGCAAAATAACGACACTTTAGCACCAGTTAAGTACCCGTTGCGTATATGAAATTGGCGTCAGAAAAAATTTGCGTCAATGACATCTGTCCCGAACCATGTTTACACAAAATCTTAATATAAGAGAAACAAAATCTTAAAATAAAAAAAATCATTATTATGCGTTAAAACTTGTAATTTGAGGAAATTACGTCATATTTAAAATGGCAAAAAATATAGCAAAACAATTTAAATTGAAAAATATATTTGCGCGAGATATTTTGAGATAATCTTTTCAACTATTATCGTGAATTCGAAGCCAGCGCAAATGATATTTCCTTCTAACAACAAAAGTATTTTCACGTGAATATTAATAAGAGAAATAAAACTTTGGTGTAAATTACGTCAGATTTGAAACAATACATTTAAAATGAATTATTTAAAAGAACTATCTTATAGCGCTGTTAAAAAATACCGGGAAACAATGACACTGTTTACTTCATTCATTTTACATTAGCTTATTTTCAAAAGTTTAACTAATTTTTTTAATTAAATACGAAAACAGCCATTGTATCTCTTAACAGCAGCAGATTTGACCTTAAAAATCCCCAATCCAAAGAAAACGAATGGAAACCCATTTACAGAGTGATCACTACTGTTTTAAATTTTAATTCAATATTTTAAAAGTCGATCAAATTAGCGTGCTTTTTGGATTTTGGTGTGCCTGAACGGGGGCTGACGAGCGTAGCTCGTAGGGGGCAGAGCCACCTAGTAAAATATAAATTTTTTTGTCACTAATGAAAATTAACACTTTCATTTAATTTTGTTGTAAAGCTGTAGTTCTTCTAGATGATGTTCTCTTCTTTCAATTCCATAAGCATAATAGTGGCCCATTACTGTAAACCACAAAATTAAAGGATTTACACGAGACATTTTTCAGAATAGCACACGCTTCACTTGCTCTTTGTCTTACTCTTTTGTAGGCAAACAGCAAGCACAGAGTATTTTTAATGTGCTTTTACAGGGTTTCATCGCATGCCTTCCCTGTAATTCTTAATCGTCTCTTCATTAATTTAAAAAAATAAAACGTTAAATAAATAAATTTCCAACATCTAAGACTTTATATCTCGATAACGAGGAGACGAGAGCAAATAATTTATGAGTCAAAAAACACAATTGACTATGTACTTTCGAGCTGCTTGTTAAGAGTCTTTTATTTTTAAACTAAATGTATTGTTCTATGGTGAGGAAGTAATCGGTATTGTTCATGATAGGATTATACCTGTCATCGAAGATTTAAGCTCTCAAACAGTCTTATACATGCGTCAGTTAGCGGAACAATCTTTTCTACAATATATTGTCCCTTATATGTTCCCTTTCTTCTACAATATATTGTCCCTTATATGTTCCCTTTCTTCTACAATATAATGTCGCATTTTTAACCCCATAGCATCTTGAATAGAATAAATTTATTATACAAGGTTTCCTAACTAGACTGAAAGCTCTAAAAATACAAAAACAAGTAGACACAGACAGCTTCTGATGTTGACCTTGGATGAGGGTAATATTTGAAGTCAGTAAAATCTGTAATAAGTTGCATTGTTCAAATATCACCGATAGGTGACGCTTCGTTGTCTGTAATGTTTATAATATTCCAAATAACTTTACTGAAATACTTTCGGCGTTTTAACAACTAAAAAGAATCAAGGTTAAAAGCTTAGTGAATATTGATTCATTTTTACACACTAGTTTGTTACACCAGTCTGAGACAGCTCAGCGCCATCTGGCCGTGATATATGAAAATAAAAAAATAAATATAGTGAAGAATTTCAGGACTTCACATATTAATTTCGTGCACGAATAATTTTAATAGTTGCCATTATTTATTCGTTATCAAACTTTTAAAACGTTCAGTTCATTTTCGGATACCCTGTATATACCATGTAAAGACCCACGAATAATTATTCTTAATTTAAAATATTAGACTTAACCTTAATGTTACTACGCCAAATATTTCTACGCTAGTACAGAATCATGGCCGCAGATACCGATCTCTCTATATCAAATTCCCTTTATTATCATCTAAATAAGTGGACTATAAAATAAAGAAAGGGTCCTTTATGAAAAATTTGATAAAAATTTGCATCTTGCAAGTTTTACCTTAAATATAAAAGTACACGGGTAATCAATATTTTTATCTGAACTTGAATTTAACCTTGAATAACCCTAGTACCTAGACATCTTTTTATTCACGATGTGGATTAGAATGTCTTAAGGGCTTTATAAGAAAGAACTAAAAGGAAATATATTGATTCAATTGCATTAAATTAGTGAATTTTTTTAAATAATGGTTTTATCTGTCATGCTGCTGAAAGATATCAAATTATGTGCCAAATTGCTGCGATGCTGTTTTATAATATAGAAAAGAAACAAAAATGAAATGCTGATTTACAGATAATAACTGAATTTCTCATTGGGTCTTTTAATCTTTTTATGTGAAAAAAAACAAAAAAACAAAAACAGAAACATTGAACATATGGAATGGAACCTATGGTTTGTAATAAGTTTTAATATACAAATGAATTGCGCTATTGATAACAACTGATTACCAAAATAAACATACAAACAACTGATATCTTCTGTTAAATTTTTTAACAAAAAATATATTTATGTTTCCATATTCCTTTTTTTTTTTTTTTTTTTTTTTTTTTTTTACTAAGGGCTCCAGGACACCAAAATCTTCAAATTTTCTAAAAAACTTTTGCATTAAAATTTTCTCTGTTTTTTTCCTGCTGCAAATGACGTTTAAATCTTATTTATATCTTAATTGGAATAGGAAATATATATTTTTTCGTTTTGGTTTGTTTTCAAAATCTAGTTTTCAAGCAATGGTTTACGTGGAACCGACTTCTTATGAAAATGCGTTTTACTTCAAGATGTGGGTTTTCAAAGTTTCTCATATTTAAATTGTTATAACTCAAAAACCGTTAAAAATAAACGAGTCAAACTTGTAACATGTCTTTTTCAATTGTTTTACTTTAATTTTGAAAGTTTCACATATTCAAATAGAATATGCATAATAATATCAAATAATTGTCATTTTCTGAATTTTTTTCAGCTATAAATAAGGCGATATTGATTTTAAGGAAATAAGTTAAAATATTTTTTTCTATTTATGCATTATTATTATATTTGCTACTAGGACATAATTATGAACTTAACCCGCGTCAAAAAGTGATTTTTTAAGTCAATAAAAAAAAATTGAACTGTATATAGAAATAAATTCATTTTTCCCACTGAGCAAAAGAATTCCCAAGCCGGGGCTCGAACCCAGAGCCTTTGAATTACATTGTCAATGATCTACCATTTGATCTACCTGGGCTGACAACCAGTGGGCGTATTTCGCTCAGTTAACCTTATTGTTAATAACATCTGGTCTATCATGTAGACAGCTCAACAGAATAAACCACTCCATTAACCCTTTATCTACTGACGGTACTTATAAGTACCATTAAAATAACTTGCTGTAAAATTTATTTAATACATCGATTAGTTGTAATACGTTTTAGAATGAGTTATAGATACATTACTTTATCTTGCTCCGAAAGCATTATGGATTACACAAAATAAAAATATCTTTTAAAAGATGATTTATTTTGTCTTTGCATCTTTTCAGCTTTCTTGGGGTTGGGGAAGGGGGGGGGGGGGATTTTCCAATTCGGAAATATTGCTATATTTCTATTGTAAGAACATTATATTTGTACATTTCCTAATTCTACAAAATGCTAAGAAAAATATTTAAAATAAAAATTTGAGTGGGGTTATAAATAGTGCACAAAATCCCTATAAATGATTCTTTTAAACCCTTTAATCCTTCTAAAATCCTTCTAAAATTTATTAAATGATTATGTAAATTTTCTAATGTAGTTTAAACAATTCACGAAAATTGCTTTAGAAGATAAAATTTTCATGAATTCACAATTCAGTGCATAAAGGGTTAAAACGACGTGTACATAGATACACTGTTCATTTAATGGAGTTCCACTGCCTGCTGTTTATTCTGTTGTCTACATGTCAGATCAGGTGTCGTTACCAATAAGGTTAATTGAGAAAAATACGCTCACGGTTGTCAACCCAGGTAGTTGAAACAGTAGAGCATCGACAATGCAAGTCAAAGGTTCTGTGTTCGCCTTCCTGCCTAGACATTTTTTCACAATCCGGGAAAAATTGAATTAGTGTGATAACTTTACCAATCAGTATTATTGATTACGCACTTTCATACAAGTAAATACCAGGAAGCAATTATAAGAGAATCCATTTAAATAATTTCTAATAAAGATATAGTATCTAATGATGCATTGTTATATGACATCCGTCGAGACTGGAAAGTATTTCTACATGGTAGCTGAAAGCTTCTTTTGTTAAAAATTTGAATACTTTTTACCATCAAATTATCTTCCATACCACACTTAAATTACCATGGTCTCGACGAATAAGCGCAAAGAGAAATAACAACATTTAAATAACAACTGATGATGGCCGTGTGGATTGGACGAAAACGTTTTGGTATTTAATTTTATTTTTAATAGATTTTAAGGTACATCAATGTATTTAAATAATTTTACATTATATATATGCACCTAAAACAATTTTAGTTTATTTTATTTGTGCTTTATGTGAATTTCAGTATTATTGAGTTAAAAATAACAGTTATATACAAATGCCTATGTATGCCAACGATACTTATGTATTTGAGTATACATATAGAAATATTCAAGAAATTGTATTTTCGAAGTATACTGAGATATATTTATACGTTCAAAATAATCGGTATGTTTCGTTTTTCATTGTTTCAGTAAGAAAAAATGAAATATTATTTTTTCATGAAATTGCACTGCTCCTTTAAAATGCAATTTTTTTTCAAGTGCTGTTATATAAATCTGTTTTAGAATTCGGTTTATTTTTCTAAGCATTCTTGTGTATATGTTTCCATATGGACTACAGATGCTTAAGAGATGAAAAATGAATTTCTGTTTTTAGATTTTTTTCTCCAAAAACAATAGTGGGTTTTCTCGTAGTTTTATTCAACTTTCTTTTTAGAAATTATTTTCGAATCCTGAACTTTTGCATCATTAGAGAGTTATGTCATAAATTATTCTATTATCTATCAAGATATTTTTTATTGTAAATGGATTTTTCTATGTAGTTTTATTATGCTGTGATATTAAAAAAAAAAAAAAAAATATTCAGAACTAGAAAACAGGAATTCACAATTTAGTGTCGTCCCCGATTAAAGAAAAAAAATATATATATATATAGAGAGAGAGAGATTGAGCTAGAGAGAGAGAGAGAGAAAGAGATATAGATAGATAGGTAGATGGATATATAGTGCAAAACATATTTCTGTTTTAAGTCCTAAAGTACACGCTTTTATTTGATATAAAATAACATCATTCAAGACCGCTGAAGAATTCCACATTTACCATCCAGTATTAAACAACATTTATAGATAAGAATGCTTATGATGTTATTATCGCGGAATAATACACAAACCCAGCAAAAAGCGACACCGTCGTTCAAGAAACTTAGTAAAAATAGGCTATCTAATGATTCACATACCTTCATTTGTTTGTAACTTAAATGTGAACGAATTGAAACCCTTTGAATTCGATGAATGAAAATGTTTAAAAGAATTGATTAAATTTATAAAAAAAAATTACAAATCTTATATTGCTGGCGTAACTTTTAAAACAAATATTATTTTTAACATTATAAATTTACATAAATTTACATGCATACTTTTCATATTCATATTCATTATTTAAAAAAATATTTTAACGTGCAATAGTTTATTAATAAATATATTCCCAAACTTGATGCCCCGTTTGCCAGTTACAACTTTGTTTCTCAACATTCACACTCTTCATTTGAGGTTCTAATCTGAGTGCTGGCGAAATCCAAAACTTTACTCTATTAGAAGCGTTAGTAGTAAAACATTTATTAAACAAAAACATAATTTGAAGAACAAATTAAAAAAAAAAAAAAAAAAATATTTCCTACATTGTTTAAGCCCGAGAAGGGACAGATATTAAGTTATTTCATTCAATTATGTCTACATTTAATGTTAAATTTTTGTAGCAAATTAGTTAAGCCAATTGAAGATTAAAAAATAAAAATAAAATTCATACAATATGATACTTAAAACACCCTAAAAAAATTAGATTCCGTTCAAATGAATTCGAAATACATCTTAGAGTACTTCCCTTTTTAATCGAAAATATTTGTATTGCAGATTTTGTATTATATTTATGGCAATTGTGCATAAAATGATATAATGCATGCAAAATACAAAACTTAAAAAAAAGTCTAAGATTTATTTCGACTTCATTTGAACGGAATCTATTTTTTTAGTGTGTTTTAAGTATCATATTGTATGAATATTATTTTTATTTTTATTTTTTAATCTTCAATTGGCTTAACTAATTTGTTACAAAATTTAACGTTAAATGTAGAACTAATTGGATGAAATAACTTAATATCTGTCCCTTCTCGGGCTTAAACAATGTAGGAAATAAATTTTGTTTTTTTTAATTTGTTCTTCAAATTATGTTTTTGTTTAATATGTCGAGTTTTTTAATAACTACCGCACTCATACGAACGCATTTCAAAATTAATAGAGAGTATCATCATCAGGCTTTGATGTATGCGGTATTGCATCACAATGTGGGATGCAGTTTACGAATGTGTAATTCAAAATGTTTAACCACTGTAGTAATGCAGGTTGCGGTAGTTTGGACAAAAACTTTTAATCTTAACGTAAAAAATCTATAATCAAAACATAAAAAATTAACTTCACTTAAATTTAGATACCCTATTTCCCACTCAGGAACGCTATGAATGTAAATGTAAATTGTGTTGAATCCTTACTTTTTATATTTTACAATATTATAGCTATGATACAGTAAAAAATAAAAAATAAAAGTTTTACTTAAATTTTTAAACCTTATTCTCTCCCAAGGGGTGATGTAAACACATCAGAAAATAATTACCTAAGTTTAACTTGGGGTATAAATAGCATCTCGAAAAAAAAATACATTTTAAAATTTAAGTTATGTAATTCCCCACTAAGTTCTCTACCTGCGTAAAAATAGCTATCCATTAGAAAATTTTTACTGAAATATAAACTTGAACAAAGCAAAAACTTTTTCTGAAAATATCCTTTTTATTTCCACTATGACGCCATATTCACCTTTTTTAATTTTTGAAAAAAAAGAAAAAAAAAAAACCTAGCTCAATTTAATACTTCACGTGAAAATCATTCAACTAAAAAGAAATAAATTATTATTACGGCTTTTTAAATTTTTGCAACAATGAAGTAAAAATGTTATATTTTCTATGAAAAATGTCCGTTGATTTTTAAGGAAAAAAGCGAAAATTGGAATTATTAAGAAAGATATTTTAATCATGTAAAAACAAATAGGCCCATGTTTCTCTCAGGATAATAATTCACCCATATGCAAAGACATTTTACCATTCGTTTTGACTCTGACGTCAGGTAAACGTTTTTACACTTTAAATTTATAATATCATTAGAATTAGTAAAGAATAAAAAATGAGTGGCATCAGGGACAAAAAGGTGGGAAGAAAAAATGAAAAAGTTATGATCTCCATATGCTTTTCCGTGTTAAATTAACATTGAGAAGTGACACTGGAAATAAATAAGTATTGCGCTGCCGCACAATATTTAAATTTTAATAAAGAAAATAATCATTTCAGTTTTACTATGACGTCATTTTCACTCACTGAAGCTCTCTGAAATTAGGCTTTCCATCTCAGTATCAGATGAATGAGAAAAAAAAATGAAATGTAACAGATTTATCAGTAAAAATGAGTTTTCGTTAATCGTGACGTGATGTCCTGTTCAAAAATTTTTTTAAGTTATTTTTAATTGTACTGCGGAAATGGCATCCGTAATGTTATCGTAATTCCCATTGTTTTCCTAATTTTTTCAACAATTGAAGTAACCCGGTTTCCACCAATGTGAAGAAATTTCATAAAGGTCATTTTAAATTAAAATATAAAATGAAATTATTTGAAAAAATAAAGAATTCGGGCACATCTACAGATAAATTGTTTTCATTTACAAAAAATAATTATCAAAATTGGTTCAGTAGAAATCTCAGGGCTGATGACTAGAAAAACAGCCTAGTCTTTTAAATATATAGATACTTAAAATTAAATATAGTTTATAATAGCTCCATATTCTATTAGAAATCATTCATTTAAGTTTTTTAAAAATAACACTTATTTTAATTTTTTTTTCAGTTGCTATGAGAAAAATGCACCGAAAAGATATAGTAATCTACTATTTTCTCTTTACTTTCTACATAAACGTTTTTCTTCAGTTACCAACATTACAGAAATTCTTTAAATACTACAAATAAATTAATATCTCAAAAATAAATTGAGATGCAGTTTTCAAATAAATTACATTGAAATGTATTTTTTCTTCTATAAGACGGTGTAAAATTAAAAATGTGCGATACTTAGAGGTTTAAAGAATTGCAGCAGAGATTATCATTATTTAACCGTACAATGATACACGGGCTTTATTTTACGACTGGCTTATGTAAGGGCACGTAATTTTTTAGGGATGTCACTTTATTTGTTGCCCGAATGAAATATCGTATACGGTGCTAATAATCTCATTTTTGTAATACGTATTATTTTAATATTAACTAAATCATTCATTTTTAAGGATACGTTTATTTCAAAAACTATATCTGCTCAAAGAAAATATATATTGAAATCACATGAAAATCTCAAATTAAGCATTTCTTAATTGTTAAATATATGCAAGTTATATTTTACAAGAGATGAAATTAACCCTGTTATTTCATTTGATTGTTTGAATCATCATAGATATTATTAACCATTTCGAAAAATGGTTATTGTCCTTGGTCAGGGTAGGAAATCAGAAACATATCTGAAGCGTTTTATTAGTTGAGTCCCGCATTTTATTCGTTTTCTGATTGGTCTATACAGTAATCTGTATTTTACCTTTACTTTCAACAGAGATGGGTACTTCTCTTGCCATTATGACAAAAAAGTAATAAAAACTAGAAAAAAAAAATAACTCAGAAACAAATTGAGATACAGCTTTCAAACAAATTTCTATTAAAAATGCATTTGTTTCTCTATACGGCGATATAAAAAGTAATATTGTGGGATGTTTAGAAGTTTAAAAAAGAAATTTCTTTTCAAATTGACCGAGGAATATTAATGTTTAATCTATGGCGTAGGTAATATATGACCAGCTCCGTAGAAGTTTAAAAATTTACAGTACCAAAAATTGTAAAACTGAAATTTCTTTTAAAATTTGTTCATGATGGGTCCAGGAATGTTAATGTTTAATCCATGGTGTACGTAATGTATGATCAACTGCGTTCGATTTTTTTAGTCTTAAATTTTAGTCTTTGAAAAAATCATTTTCCATATGGTCGTTGTAATTTGTTAAATTGCTTTTTTTTTTCTTTTTTCAACAACACTTTTTGAATGCATATACAAAACGCACAGCAATGAATGAAATACCATTTGAAAAGTTTTTGAACAGGCATTTAATGTAGTACAGTAATATTTTCTTCTGTTGTTTTATTAAAAAATGCAGTTAATTAAAAAAATGATCAAAAACATAGCAGCAAATATTTTCAAAGACTGCTGTTCAGAAGCCTGACAGGGATTTATGGTATCAAGATTTCTTTAGCTATACTCATACAAAGCACACATCAAAGAATGATTTATCATACGAAAGATTGAGCAAATCTTTGACATAGTACACTCATACGTCAACAAAACACGTTGTTTAGTTAAAAATTGCAGTTAATTAAAAGCAATTTTAGTTAAATCAAATAATATTAAAGACTAGCTTAAGTACTCGGAATTGCGCTGAATTTTAAGAATCTGTGTTTTGACAAATCAACGATTGCGTATTAATTCACGTAATTTGCACTCGTTTTTTTTTCATTTAATCCGGACGACAGATTGCCTACTTACTTAGTAAATATAATCTGTGATCTGGACTAAGAGCGAGATTAAAACCTTTGATGAAAAGTTGTTTCCGAGTATTTTGTTATTTAAATTATTTTTTCATGATTAAAGAAAAACTGAAAGTACAAAATTTCTATGAATTTTATTTGGAAAATATCTGAAATCTTTATTTCAGTTCTTCTCTAAAACTGAGGTCTAGGGGCCTAAACCTTTATGGAAAGTCTAATATATGTGCATATATACACTTATATATATGGAATAGATTTTAAAATGGCAAAAACAAATTCAGAGAACCTCAAAATGTTAAAATATGCCAATATTTCTATAATCTGGTTTTTATCATGTTTCAATACGTATTTTCAAACTCATATGACACAGGCATATGTTTACCGGCTGACATCTATTATATTTCCAATATGACGTAATATTATTTTTTATTTTAATTCGTGAAACTATTCATTTCATTTCAATTTTTCATATGGAAATCTTGCAATAGGAAAGTTATGACGTAATTTTCCTTTTTTTATATATTTTGTCCAGCTATTTATTTTATTTCATTTTTCACGTGGATATCTTGCAATAGAAAAGTAATTGTTGTGGTAAGAATTTTATTGAGAATTTTTAATTGTTGGTAACTACTATTAGGAAAAATGTTTCAATTTGATATGAAATTGCTGATCAATTGGTGGTATTTATTAATTAAAATTAACTATAAATTACTTCGATTCTGGATTATTTTAGTTGGTCGTGTTTTAATACACATGTACGTAACATTTCACAATTCTGGCTTCCAAACTGTAGATTTGTATAGAATTATAGACAGACAAATTTTCAGTTTTATACATTAAAGTGCAAAAACCTTTATGTCCATATTTAATCTCCATAATTGAAATACTTTTTATCTACCAAAGTTTGATTTAAATATTTTATACTAAAGGAAATAACGTAAAAATGAACTAGAATAACGTCAGTTCCATATGAATATTTGTTTAATGAAAATATGAAAGTAAAAATAATAAAAATATAGCATATAATATATTTCATAAAATAGTATTAGTAAACATCCGTTTAATGTTGAATTCTTTCTGAATTGTTTCTTTGCTACTTTTTAGCAACTTTTTAAAGATGGCGAACAAGAAAGAAAATCATGAATTACACAACCTGAAGTGTTCTTCATCATCATCAACAATTTACTGGTCAATTAATATAAAATAAACAAAGTATTCCTGGCGTCTCTAACATTCTAAAGAAGGAATTTCCATTTCACCCACTCGCTTAAGTTGGTTCAATTATTGCCGGAACATTCGACAATACCGTCGGAAAATGCAAATTGAAGGATTTTTGTGACCACGATTCCAGCTGCCCTACATACGCTGAGATATCACACTGGACACTGTAGTTACACAGTGCAGTTACACAGCTTGCTGAACAAATCATGAAGCGAAAGAATCATGTCCTTGAAGCGCGTTTAGAAGAACTTGAAATTTGAATTGTTCCCATAGCGATAAAATTGCGTTTGTTTAATTTTATATAAAAAAAACGTTTCCTGATTTCAAATAGTGTTAAAAGTACGCGAAAACGCTAAAAGCTTAATTGTTGTAACTCTTAATTTTATCACGAAGGTTGCCATCAACGGTATGACATCAGTGTTACTGAAGCACACAATTGTAGTTTTTGCAATTTCGGAATCCCTTTTCAGTTTCATTTATAACGTGTCTGTCTACGTGGCACTTTTCTTTTTTATTCATTTATTTTTCAAATCCCGAATTGATAGGTATTCAAATTAGTCATTATATTATTCATAACATTTAAATAAATTATTTTAATCTGAATTGTACTTTTTATTTGCACTTCCAGCAGTTACACAAAATTATTTTTTCTTCCAAATTGTGCTGATTTTTGCCGTTTTTTCAGTGCGACTACCACTGTTACCTACCCTTTTCTCATGAGAATACCTAAGTTAAAAAAAATATGGTACTCCTAACGCCGAAAATTGCTCTTAAAATCAATTCAAAGGGCTGCAAATACTCAAAGTGAATCTGATTTTTTACCGTAACATAGCACTTAACTGCTGAAACAACTTGTACTCAAGATTGCAGTTTTAAGCAGCACAGGAAGTGATAAATGTTGACAATAGTATAACGTCTTTGGGGTTATGTGAAAAATGTTTGCTACTTTTTGCTCATGTTAAACTCGACGCTCTTGCATCTGTAACATGTGTACTAATCCTCAGAATATTCTTCAAGTTTTCCACTGCGAACTTAATAAATCCAGGTGATATTCCAAACTGTCTAAAATATTTATTCTACATCACAGAAATGCTCATATATCCTGAAAACCATCCTGAGACTACCATCTAATCTTATTACATTTTCTTCATTGTGTGTTACATTCAGATAATTGTTGGACTTCTCTATGGAAATAATGTATTTCCTACACATTCTACAAACCCCACACGAACTATTGATGAATTTTCAAAAATGATTAATATTTAATATTATTATGAGACATTCAGCTGAAAGCGTTGAAATTATGTTCAACCTAGGTCCAAGTATTCTATAGCATATTTGTCTTTCCGCATGTTGATATTTGGCAGTTTCGAACAATTCAATAAAAACCACCTTTCACTCAGCCAGAACGGATAAGCGAAAAAAACTCTTCAAATACTTGAAGCAATGAACAGTTTTGAAAAGTCTTTACTATAACAATAAAAAAAGAGCGACTAGTCTCAGACTGCTGCTGTTTGTACCTTTTTGAAGGATATGTCTCATGAATATACACCGAAGAGACGAAACATTATGACCTTTCACACTTTTTGAAATGTACTCGCCAGGATGACGTGGAGGACGCGTATTCAGGTTAATAGGTATTTAACTGTCGATAGGGCATCTGAGGAGTCATTTTTGCACTTATTTCTTCCTGCGATGGGAAAGGCTGCTGATCGAAGAGACATTAATAGAGGGCAGAATTCAATGGCCCGGAAGCTTAGAAGTAATATCTCCTAAACTGCATGACTTGTGGGTTTTCGTGAAATATTGTTTTTAGAATTTATTCGAAGTGGATTAATGTCGATGAAAACATCAGTAGACGCTGTGCCGTTCGACGCCCATGCATTATCAAGGGAAAAATACGTCGGAGACACTCCTGCTTGATAAAGCAAAATTGACGCTATGCACTTGTTCAGCTGGCAGCCCTATACAATACAGGTGCAGGTAGAATGGATATGAGACTACGCAAGAAACGCCCCAATCATGTGCTTCTTTTTAGAAAGCATCATCTCCAACTACTCCCACACTAGGCCCGAAAACATCATGACTGGACCATGGATCCTTGGGAGAAAGTTGCCTGGTCGGATAAATCACAATTCATCCTTCAAAACGTCGCTGGGCGTGTGAGGGTACTCCATCTTCTAAGCGAACTGTTGCATCTCCTTATGCAGCAGGTCGAACACATGCCGGTTGTGGAGATATTGTGATTTGGAGAACGTTCTCATGGTTATCTCTGGTACATGTGGTTGTGGTAGAGCAGAATATGAAGGCCGTGGAATATCTGAACATCACTGCGGACCAGTTACACCCTTACAAAGTATTTGTATTCCCAAATGGAAATGATGTCTTCGAGCAAGACAACGCTCCATCTCACATTGTTCCAAATTATTCTCAAGTGGTTCCAGGAATATAATACTGAATTTCTTGGCTGTCTAACTCAACGTATCTTAATCCGGTATAACCCATTTGGGGTATCATGCAACGGCAGCTCATAGCAAAAAAACAACCATGTTGGAATATCCCGGATTTGCGTGAAACCTGGTTCAAGATCTGGTACACTCTCTCTCCGACCATCTACCAAGGACTTGTGGCATTCATTCCAAAGGGGATTGCAGCTGTTTTGTGCATCAGAGGTGGGCCAACGTGTGATTAGGCAGGCGGTCATAATGTTTTGGCTCAAGAGTCTGTAACCCTTTATTAGTATAAGGTATGACTCGTAAAATTTCGACGAAAGCAATTGTTTAAGAATGAACTGTTTAATTAATTTATAATAAACCTACAAAATTAGTTTAAATAAAAAATGCATCTTATTGAATCGTATACTGGTTAGTCTAACTCTCAAACAAATATTATTTAAACCTAAAGTTAACAAATTACTATTTCTATCAAACTCAGTTGTCCAAATTATTAAAATTAAACTTTAATCATATATGTAATCAGTAAAATATAATAAATATCTGTTATTATGATGAAGTTATCAATTAAGGTTCTCATGCTTGGTATTCCGGAATGAAAAACAGCAAAATTTATTCATTTATGACACTATCATAGAATTTTTTCTCTGTGAAATTTAAACCCGACATCAACTTCTCTTTCTCAAAATTTACACACACACCTCTCATATCTGTATTGACCATTTTAAAAAAAAATGGTATTTTAGTTTGATCATTTTATAATCATTTTTACTGAAAACTTGAAGTCTAGATTATCAGAAACATCTTTGCATGTGAATAGTCGCACTCTTAACTTCAGATTCTAATCTCAGTACCAGAGAGTAAAAATTATCGTAGTTTAAGTTCTTTAGACACATTTGTGTTAAAATGTTTAGTTTTACCCCAGAAAATAATCATTTTATTTAAATATGACGTCATATTCACTTACTTAAGCATTTCGCCTAGTGTCTCATACTTAGTATCAGTAGATATGCAGAAGAAAAAAAATATGGAAACTTTATGAAAAAAAATGAATGTTTTCAAAAGCACTACGTCAATTTCCGTTCAAAATATTTTGACTCAGCATGCCACTAATGGGATTTTGCGGAGCAAAAACTTAGGGAATCTGATATTATTTTAAATCTCGAATTATTGCCAAGGTCTCCTTTGTTTGCTTGTCTAATTCGGCAAAGCGAATTTATCCAGCCGAGAATCATCAAGTTGCGTAATATAAATTGCTATATTTTGGACAAAGACTTCTGATCTGAGCATACACACTATATGTCACGGCTCTTCAATAAATAGACTCTAAATTTTTGTTTAACATTGCGTTTTATCAGTGTGTGAATTCGATTACGTTATTTTCGCCTGTAAAGAATTTCAAAGCAGTGGGGCGAAAATGATGCACTTCTACAAAACATATTTCAGATTTACGAATAAATATACGCGCTGTTTTTTCATAAAATGACATCATTTGCATCCGCTAAAGCATTCGAATTTTACAATCCAGCGTTAAACAACATCTATAGAAAAATTTGAATATGACTTCATTATCGCGAATAATACACGAACCCAGCAAAAACAATATCGACATTAAGGAAGCAAATCGGGCAACAAATCGTTTGTCTAATGATTCATATGCCTTCATTTGTTTGTTTATAATAGCTCCATGTTTTATCGGAAATCATTCATTTATATTTTTTCAAAATTCGGAAAATTTATTACACACTGGTTAATAAAATTGCATTATTTTAGATATTTGATATGAACTAAATTAAACAGTAGAAAATAAGTCACAGAAATATTCTTTAAAATACATTTTTGTAAAGAGAAAGTGTTGTATCGTGTGTAAAGTAAGTTTGCAATAAGCTAAAAATCATTTAATTGATAAATAAAAACGAAATAAAACCAGAATTCACGGGTTTTATAACAGACGATATTCTTGGCATAGCACATATTTTAATTTCTTTTTTTTCAGTTTTTATGAGAAAATGGCAACAAGAAGATACATTAACCGATTATTACTTTTAATAGAAATGTGGTACTTTAATTACCACAATTACAAAAAAGGTATTGAAAACTACAAAAAAAAAATTAATTTCTCAAAAATAAATAGAGATACAGCTTTCGAACAAATTGTAATTTAAAGTACATTTTTTCCACACGACGGTGTAAAAACTGAAAATGTGCGATGTTTAGAAATTTAAAATTTTCCAGTAGCGAAAATTGCAAACCAAAAATTTCATTTCAAATTTCAAGATCGCAAAATGACATATGCGTTACGCACAGATATGTTTGTCCTTTATAAAATAGATACCATATTATTGAGTTAGTTGAATAACTCCAAAATAAATCAATTCATAGACGACTACAATTATATACGACAAGAGGCATGATTCAAGAATATAGCGAACAAATTTTAACAGAGATAAAGATTTATCGAGCATAATAACAGCTTCACAAAGAGAGCTTTAGTCGAAATCTCCTCTGGTTTTAAAAAAAGAACTGAATAAATCAATAGGATGTAGGGTAATGCTAAACCATAATTTTTTAGAAGAGGGTGATTGGTAAACGGATACCTTTACACGGTGAGTAACACATTTTATTTAGTACCTATTCGAACTGATGCTCTACACTTTGCAATTGAATTTGAGAATGATTTGTTCATTATTCTGAATAGTCACAAATGTTAAATATTTCAAAAATTTGTGTCAACATAGATACCAGCGAAAGCCCTTTAGGCGCATTGTTTTTTAATCCAGTAAAAATGTTACTACATTTCATAATATAGCTTTAATATTATAGATTTGATCAGATATAGCGCATTATGAACACACATCATTGCATCATTTTTTGAAGTATATTTAATGGTCTACTTCTCATGTTTTATTTTTAATCATGCCAACTGAATGCGTCTTTCAGTATTAACTTTCGCAATGACTTTCTGTTTTTTTAATGTTACTTTATAACAGAAATCTTAGTATCCGGATTGATGGGTGTATTTTTATTTTAATTTTTATTTTGGTGAGATCTTCTTTTGATATCATTAAAAATAATCTGCATATTATTCGGTGTAACATACTCCTATGTTCCGTGGAGGCTTGCTTTCTGGAATTTTCTCAGTAAATGATTGACGCTCTTTTCACAAATAATATGCCATGTCATGAACTTATAGAACCCGTCTCTCTACACTATATACACTGGACAATACATTTTACTTATAATTCACAAATGTTTGTAAAACAAATTTCAAACTGAAAAATTTCCTTCTTGAAAAGCCATTTCTCGCATTTTGTATGAAAAATAAAACTTCGTTTAATTAAATGTATACCACAAATCAAAAATTATTTAAAACAATTTCTATCCTGAAGATAACGTATCAGAAATCTTTAATAGGACTTTGTAAAATATAAACCTATGAAGCTGTCTTTTGTATTCGGAACATGACACAGTGATACTCACAAAGGTACACTGTAAAAAAAAAAAATCTGTAAAGTTACTAAAGTTTTTCTAGGAAATTGGGATTCCTAGAACTTTTTATGTAACGGCAACAACAAATATTCATGTAACAGACACACTTTTGCGCCGAAAATCAAAAAATCTGTAACGTTACTGAGAATTTTTTTAGGAAACTGGGATGCCTAGAACTTTTCATGTAACTACAGCCAGGTTTACAGATAAAATTTTAGTAAGATTACTGCAATTTTAATAGATTGATTTGTAAAGTTACAGATTTCTGTAGCTTTACAAAAACTAGTTTTGTAGATTTGCAGCTTTTTTTGTACAGTTACAGATGACAGTTTAGTAAGCATGTAACTTTACATCTGTAGAGCTACAGAATTTTTTTTACAGTGTACTACAAACATGACGTTCTTCAATTTTAATGAAATTGCAATTTGTTTTAGAGGTACTATTCCTATCCATTCAGATCAAGGACTTCTTTTTTAAAAAGCACTTAATTTAATCAGACTGCCCCATTTAAATTTCATTAAAATAAATAAATATTATGTTTGGCGATACCCTGTAACCTCCAATGTATTATAAACAAATTAGAAATTTTAAGCAATCATTTTATGATGGGTAAGATGTTTTCAACAACTTAATAATAAATATGAATTTTATCAGATTTAAAATAGTATTAATAACGTCCCGCGGATTGTGTAATTAGGCAAATTTCATGCCAAAAGTCAGTTAACCTACTCATATTCTTAGAACATAGCTGTTTTGATAAATTGTAAGGCCCTAAACAATGTTGACAGCGATTATCTTCCAATGGCCATTGCGAGACTACTGTTAATTGTCGTTGCAAAATAGAATTGATGTTTGATCATCGGTAATATAGAGAAAAGTATTGTCATGTTTAATCCTGATTTATATGGTCGACGTTAAGATTTAAAAGTACTTTCATCTAGAAAGCAATGGCGAAACTCGAAAAACGTTTGCTCGGCATTTCAACAAAAGAATATTATTTGTCAGTTTTACAGTTAATAGATACGATTAGGTTTGTTAATTTCCATATTTTAAAATATTTTGTAATTTCAAGAATCATTTTCGATGACCTTGATTTTTCGGCATATAAAAAAATTTATGTTAGGAAATTATGTTTATAGAAACCAATCGTGAAATTTTAAATTTACAACTTTATTTTGCTTGTATACTGTTATTTCATAAAATACTTGGTCTTCCGATGCACATAACTTGTTTACATGGACTGTCTCTGCATTCGTCTATTCAATCTCGGTTTTTTATCGAATCGGAAGATCTACAAAGATTTGAATATGATGTGAAAATGTAATACAATATTATTTCTTTTGGAAAAAAATCATTTACACGAAGTTTCATGTAATATTTAAATTACATTAGAACATGTTTAGTGTAAAGGTGAAAAATAGTAATATCTTAGTATAAGCACTGATTTAAGATATTATTTTTGTGTTACAACATCAGATCCCATTCAAGGCGAAATTTCCACAGGCATGTATCTATATCTACACATAACATTAAAATATGTATATCCGTAATTTTTGTATTTCTATTTATCAATGGGTTGAATCTTTAGTCTTTTATTTATTTAAATAACATCACTAAATACAGATTATTAAATCTTATTTACTGGTTTAAATAATTAAAAAAATAAATAAAGGGCATTTTTATACTCTATTAAATATTAAGTTTTAGTTAAAATTAATCGAATTTCATAGTTAAATTTGAAAGCATATCACACGTAGAAATTTCTGAGTAAATTTTGTATTTCTATTTATCAACACTCAGAAAAATGACAGTTTCAAATCTGAGTAATTCTATCTTTTCATTTTGTTATGAAACTTTTTGTTTTAAATATGACGACCCAATGCTTTCAATTCTGAAACACCAGAAATCTCAGTTTCAAACAAAATTATTTTTCATTCGTTAAACGTAGCAAATTTTACCAGGGTAGTTGAATTTATTCATATTATATCATTTGCTGTGATTTCGAATGAAACGCTCCTTTCAGTAATAATTTATAACATGAAATGTAGCGAACAACATTTTTATCGTGTTTGAGGAAGAACACTGAAAAACCATCGTAATATAATCGCGAAAGCGTAAATTTTTATTCTTCAAACTTCGAAATCGAAGAATGGAGGAATTCGTAAAGGAAACACTTTGCAGGTCGAATTCGACAACCATCAGCAATATATAATACAAACATCATATATAATCGTGAATAAACATCATGAATAAAGCGTTATGTACTCATATTTGAGTGTGTCCATGTTTTTAGAATTGAGTATATGGGGCATTCTCACAATTTTTTGACTTTCATGTCCCTGAATAATAATTTTTATTTTAATACACTTTTTTGTGTTTTTTTTTATTATTTCATATACTGGGGAACATCCCATTGCATGATTGCACAACAATATTAACGAGATAAATAAGTTTTGGATGATGTTGGGGGTCCAAAAACCTGGAAAACTCCTATACTGTCCCGTGTCCCTGATGCTGATTTTTAAGTCTGGAGCTGTCTGGATAAAATTGTTTCAATAAAAATAATTCGATGTAATATTTTTCTGAAAGTGGAACTATTGTTTTATATAAATATGTAGCTAAAAATTAACCTGCACATATTTTTAGGGTTGTTATTATTTTTTAAACTCTGTCCCTGGGTTTTAGATTCCTTACCATCCCTCTTCTAAAATTATACAGTAAATCATTTCAGATGAAGCCACAGAATTTTTTTCAAGTTTTTCCTCATGCAGATGTTTGCTAGAGAAATAATGTCTAACATTCTTTGGCAGGAATTTTACTGTAGAATTTAAATCAGCATTTAAATATCAATTTCAAGCATCGTGGCTTTATTGGTAGTCTCACCGTCCCCAAGGTTTATTCCTGCATTTTTCGAGGTAAATTTAAAAAAAAAATAGTCCAATGTTAACAACTGTTTCTAAAAATCAATGAACATTGTGTCTATCACTTATTCTTAACATGATTTTCCTAAAAATAGGTGGTAATTTTCCTTACCGTTCCACCCTTACCGCCTCTTTTTTTACCATTTCGTCCTTTTTCTCCAATATCATCCCCCTTTCTTAACTTACCATCCCTTCTTTAACACCCCTTTAAGACAATGTTATACAAAAATTCCGCATTAAAAGTACTACATTGTTATTATTTCTTATTTGAATGTCCTGTGAGTACTATGCAAAGTCATTATAAGTAAAAATGTACAAGAAAATAAAAAGTTATAGGGATAAAATGGTAAGGAAAATTAAACTCGCAAGTTTAACTTAAACCTCAGTTATATAAAAAAAAATCGCTCTTGACCATTTTTTTTAATCATTAAGGCATTCGCCTATCAGATTAAAATGTTATTTTAGCAAGTTTAATTTTGTCAGATTTTTTTTCCTCCAAAAGTCAAAAGATTGTGAGAATGCCCCATATATATGTTTCAAACTTGAGTAATTTTGTTTCAGAGCCATTTTGACTATGCGACATACCCAGATTTGAGTATTTGTTACTCAGTTTTGAAAATGTCGTTTTTAGAGTGATTGAGTTGAATCTTTAGACCATTTATTTATTTAAATTCCATCAGCAAATGCTTAGATACAGATCATTAAATTTTATTTGCCAGTTTTAATAATTAAAAAATTAAATAAAAAGAAATTTTTATACTCAATTAAACTTAAAATTTATCGAATTTCATAGTTAAATTTGAAAGCATATCACACGTAGAAATTTGAATGATTATGAATTCAAAATCGTTTGCAGAGTAACTCTGTTGGGAATATTTCATCTAATCTTTTGGCAGATTGACATGTTTGCGAATAAAATAACTGTACTAAGAAATCTATACAGGTTATCTTTACTTACGTCAAAATGTCAAAAGCTAGTTTTATATCGGCGTAATCTATTTTAAACCTGAAACTTTGTAGAAACTATAGTGATTTGGTAAGAAATCTCAAGACTGCTCATTCAAAATAATTTTCCAATAATGTCCACAATTTTTTTTATTAAAATAAGTACGATTTTAGGTTTCTAAGTTATTAATAATGTATTAGAATTAGTAATTTTGTATATTTCTATTTTTGTGAAGTAACTTTAGCCAAAAAAAAAAAAAAGTCGTTTATTCGAAAAAAAAATTCAATCACAGTTTTTTCGCAAGGAGATTTATTATATTATTCTAAATGATACTTCAAATGTCTCCGACATTTTTATGTATGTTTCCCTTTTTTCGGAGGGTGCAAAGGGGAAATTGGGATGAGGCATAGTAAGTAATGTAATTAGGCAATTGGGCTATCGTTTCCTATAAATTTTGTTAAGGTAAATGTAATCATACTGCAAAAAATATGATAAAACCAATAGTTATCTCAATCTAAGCAATCTAAAATAAAAAAAGTTATTTGAAATTTAGAATCTGTGCTTATCCACCTCTCTAAAATAGCACTTTATGTACATTTATAGTCCTCTGTCAATTAGCTTATAAAATACACTACGGTTTTGAATCTAAGCTAAAAAATTATTGTTTTGCAAGTGGCATCAAATTATGAAAAGAAAATTGGAGAGAATTTATCAAAAAATATATGAGAAAAATTTTGTTGTGTTTTTATTTAACCTTTAAAAATTGGGGAGATATTTTTACCGGTTAATTTTATCAAGATATGTAGCAGAAGTTTTTCGAAAAAAAAACATTATTTTTTTTACTTTGTTAATAAAAGTCTGTGTAATACTTTTCATAAGTAAACTTTCTTCAAAATTTTGCTGTGATTTTAACAGTCCAGAAGCACAATTACTTGCCCTTGAAAAAGTTATTGTTAAATAGAAATGTCGATATTTCTTAGTCAGGGCCAAAGTCTTTCATAAGGTTTATAGCTTAATTTTCACTGACACTATATATTTATTTTTCTACAAAATAGAATATATTTTTTAATATAAAAAATTCTATACAGGATATCGCAAAACTATTGAAAATTGATTTGGAAGAGAAATTCATATATGCCATTTATTTCCACATGCTTTCCCAGGGAATTCGAATATCCCAGTCCCACTTCAAATTCAGTAAAAAAACATTGTTAAAAAAAACCCATTTATTTTATGTTTATTATCTTTTATAGACGTTGCTTGAAAAATATTTCTATATTGATTAACGTAATCGGATAATGAATGTTATTGCACATACATTTTGAATGTTTCAAAAGTTGCAGAAATGCATATGAATGGCGAAAGTTGAGTCTACATTGCTTTTTACACTGCGCTACTAAGCAGTCGTGTGTGACTGTTGTAAAAGAAGTCTCTAAAATATATTGCTATCCTGGGTTTCCTTTATGGTCAAAATTTGCAATGGAGATAATTTGCTAAATAAAAATTGGACATGTGCATTAAAAATGTAACAGGTAAAAAAATAAACTATTGTAAAAAAAATATATATATATTGATTGTGTTGAAATTTTTATTGAGCGTACAAAAATTAGGCATGAAATGTTACATTGAAAAAAAATATCCCTGCCGGCTCGGGCCTACAGGCGGAGGTAGATTTCAAAGTTAAGTACTAAATTAACCAACAAAATTTAAATGAAGATTAGAGATAAACCCAGTTTCTCCACTAAGAATGAGCTCTAGGGAGCTAAACATTTTGTGAAAATTCTAATATACACGAATACACACACGCATGCATATGGAATAGGTTTAAAAAATAGCTAAAGCAAATTCTGAGAACCTCAAAGTGATAAATAAGTTAATATTTCCATAGTCGGGTTTTTTATCATGTTTTAATACGTTTCTTCAAACTCACATGACGTTACATATTCACCTGCTGAGGTCCATTTTATTTCCAATATGACGCAATATTTTGTTGTTGTTTTTTAATTCGTCAAACTATTTATTTCATTTTGAGTTTTCATGCGGAAATCTTGCTCTAGGAAACTTATGACGTAATATTCAATTTGTTTTCAATTCGTCAAACTATTTATTTTATTTAATTTTTCACGTGAAATTCTCGCAAAAGAAAAGAAATTGTTGTGGTGAGAATTTTATTGCTTTTTTTTATTGTTGGCAACTGCAATAACGAAAAATATTTATTTTTTTCTGTTATTGTTGTGTAAGAGCTGATTTTATCGGAATCATGTTAAGATGGTATTCAAATTTTTGAACCCTCCCCATTTCCATTCCCTTGGTCCGATTTTACCCATTTTCAATCCCCGCCGAGATATTAGCCACCTTAAAGTTGTTGGCGAGTTTGAAGACGATCCGTGCATAATTGCGATTTTTATCGTGCGGACAAAATTTAGTACATACATACATACATACATATATATATATATATATATATATATATATAAACTTTTTAGGTGGGGGTGGTTTTGGGTTCCTGGGGTCCTATAATGAAAAGTTATGAAGGAATTTTTCAAAAGTCGCACCATGGTAACGACTGCAATAGGTAGTATTTCTTACGAAACCTACCTAAAAAAATACACTTGCCTATATATCAATTTATGATTTCTCCCTTCTCATCTTCTTCCTCAAAAAAACTGCGAAGTGTACTATAGAATAACGGACATTTTTGAGATATCGCTTAAAATAACATGACAAAGCGCTCTGTGAAAAAATGAAAATAAATAAATAAGAAAATAAATATAACTATTGGATGAAAATTATTCCGATTGAAAACTAAAGCTTCAAGACTATTGGCTAAGGCGAATGTCAAAGAACATTATATTTCTCCTCTACCCTAAAAATGTTCGAAGTGTACGGAGAAATATCGAGGTCTTTTGAGATAACGCTTAAAAGAACCTAAAAAAGTGATCTGTAAAAAGAAAAAATAAACGAAATAAATAAATAAATAAAAACCTTGAATGAAAATTATTCCAATGGAAAAACGAAAGCTTCTGGGCTACTTGGCTATGATGAATATTAAAGAACACTATTTTTCTCCTCTCCATCAAAAAAGTTCGATGTGTACTGAAAAACATCGGGGTCTTTTCAGATAACGCTTAAAAGAACCTAAAAAAGTGCTCTGTAAAAAAATAAACGAAATAAATAAATAAATAAAAACCATGAAAGAAAATTATTCCCATGGAAAAACTAAAGCTTCTGGACTATTGGCTAAGGCGAATGTCAAAGAACATTATTTTTCTCCTCTACCCCAAAAATGTTCGAAGTGTACGGAAAAATATCGAGGTCTTTTGAGATATCGCTTAAAAGAACCTAAAAAAGTGATCTGTAAAAAGAAAAAATAAACGAAATAAATAAATAAATAAAAACCTTGAATGAAAATTATTCCCATGGAAAAACGAAAGCTTCTGGGCTACTTGGCTATGACGAATATTAAAGAACACTATTTTTCTCCTCTCCATCAAAAAAGTTCGATGTGTACTGCAAAATATCGGGGTGTTTTGAGGTAACGCTCAAAATAACCTAAAGAAGTGCTCTGTAAAAATAAATAAATAAAAAAAGACCTTGAATGAAAATGATTCCGATTGAAAAAACTAAAGTTACTGTACTTATGAACTGCTTATCTTAGGTGAATATCAACGAACAAATTAATTAATTAAAATAATGTATGGATTAGTGAATACAAAGTAGATTATAGAATTCACAGGATTTAACTAACTGTCACAAATGAATGAGCTATGCTTTCAATTAATCAATCTTATTACATCTATATAAATATGTATTGGAACCCAGCAATGTGGTATTCCACAATGTCGCGCGATACCGCGACTCAAATATGCCGCGATATGCCGCAATAATCTCACATAAATAGCGCGCGGATCCCGTCAGATGCTGAATCAATCTAAAATGCAAAGTGTATAAATTATGGAGTTTTGATTGTGTTTGAATGAAGATTTGAAAGCAATATAATGGATTTATTATACGCAAACAACGGTATTTATTCTTTCCTTTACAAAGAAATAACTATTAGATAAAAGCAATAACGAAAAATATACACAGTAGTAAAACTTTTTTAGAATTGTTAGGTAGTAATAGTTACCAGTGAAATGTTCAATTTTTGCGTTCCAGCCGTTTTCAGAAATCATCGGAATTTATTATATGTTTTGCTGGGCGTTGCTTTTTATGCGTAGCCGTAAGTTTCATTTGTAGATAGTTAATAGGGGAGAACTCCGTCCAAATGGAAAAAAAAATCAACGCATTGTCAGCAACTCTGTGTTTTTATAATAACAAATGATATACCTGGGCTTCCCGGGATTCAGAATGTTCGTAAAATCCATAATATGTGTTTTATTTCTGATATTTACATCATCTTTTCTCATCACATATTAAAGGGGCAGCAATGAATGGGTTGTTTTTACCCGACTGCCAAGAGGGTTTATGTGTTTCACGCGTATCTGGGTATTTGAATTTATTTATACCCTCAAACCATCCCAATGGTTGAATGGATTTTCATGAATGAGGTCTCTATCGATTTGTCTTAACCGTCCGATGGTTATAGGATAGGTTTTGTTTTTATAAATTCAAAATGGTGACCGTAAAATACAAAATGGCGGTAGAGACGAAAAAGAGATTTTTACGCACCATATTGAGTGGCATATCATTGGAAAGATCTTTCAAAATGATGACGATGTTTCATTGACCATAACAAAGTACGACAATTATTCAAGCATCATAAGTTTCTCTTACTAGAAATGCACAATGTTCTGATATATTTAAATTACTTCCCCAAAACATGGAAGATTGGAGAATTGGTTTATTTCATAAAGCCCTCTAAAAAACTAAACATCGCATCTTCGTATCGGCCAATCTCCTTACTGCCAATCTTCGGTAAAATATATGAAAAACTATTATTAAAAAGGATAAATTTTAACTTATGCAGCCAAAAAGAACTACAAAAAACACAACATGGCTTCCAAGAAGGTCGTTCGACGGAGTCAGCGATAGCCAAAGTTTTCTCATTTAAAAATCTGCTCAAAGAGAAAAATAATTATATTTCCCTAATATCCCTAGGTTTCAAGAATGCATTTGACCGACTACTCTGGCCAGAGACCTTAGAAGAATTAAAATTCCTAAAACTAAAACAAGCATTAATAAACATAGCAGCATCATTCCTTTCAACAAGAGGAGCAATGCCGAATTGGCTGTTGAAAAATATCCACTGGTTTAGAAGAGGTTGCCCACAGGGGTCCTGTTTTGGACCTTTTCTTTGGAGAATATTACTGAATAAATTACTGAGAATATTAAAGAAACATGGCTTTAAGATAATAGCATATGCCGATGATCTTCTTCTAATTATTTTTGGCCAAACAAGAAGACAGTTGGAGCAGATGGGAAGAGAGGTACTACAAATAATAAGTGATTGGGCGAAACAAACGGATATGAAGTTCTCATATGACAAATGTGTAGTGTTAAATCTTCGAAGACCACGTTTCCTGAAGAGAGGACCACTATATAAATTGGATGGTCCCTCCCCTAAATCTGAAAATACAATAGACTACTTGGGCTTAACATTGGATAAAACACTGTCTTTTCTTCCGCACCTGAATAAAAAACGTATAGAAATTAATCAAATATCACAAAATCTTCTAAAATTCGCCGCTGCATATGGAGGCCTTTCGAAGCAAATTTAAAAAATCTGGTACTTACAAATATTAGAAAAAAAAATATCCTATGCCGCTTCATGTTGGTTTCCACACCTACCAGTCTCACATGGCTACAGGCTACTATCGGCAATTCAGACACAATGCCTTTTGCTTCTGTCGAGAGCTTATAGAAAATCATCAACGGCAGCTTTGAATTTATTGTGCGGCATTCAACCATTGGCGATCCAATTAAATACATTAGCAATTTCAGGATAGATCCTACGTCTGGGGATTCCAATAGAGGACAACTTTCCAGTCTTCTATCAACTGAAAATATCCACATCCATACCTTCCCCAAATCAAGTTTATATTTTACTACAAGAAGGAGTTCCATCCACTTCAACAATAAATATATACACTGACGGCTCAAAATCAGATGCTGGCACAGCGTATGCTTTCTGTGTTTATAAAGAAGGGAAATGCATCCATACTCATCAAATAAAGCTACAAATATCAAATTCAATCTTTCAAGCTGAACAACTTGCCATATTAGATGCAGTATTATGGGCAGACTCCTCAGGGGACGGGAACTTCGTCATTTACACAGATAACCAGTCAAGTCTTGCATTATTGGAGAACGTTTTTAGTACAGATTTTATCACATAAAAAATTATAATAGCCTTACAGAAAACATCTAAATCAATTAAATTTCAATGGGTTCGGGAACACACAGGTGTTAAAGGAAATGAACATGCAGATCAACTATCCAAAGATGCGATAACAAATATTAAAGTACGAGAAATATTTCATCCATACCCAGCTTCACACCTTAAAAAGAAATTGAAAAAAGAAGCCATAGACAAATGGCAGCAACAGTGGGATTATGGTACCACTGGCAGATTTACTTACAAATTATGTCCAAAAGTATCAACAGACTTCATGTTAATACATAGAAACCTGTATATCTTCTCAACTAATCATGGACCCTTCCCGTCCTACCTATTCAAAATAAATAAAGCTCCGTCGCCACTGTGTACCTGTGGTGAAATTGGTAACTCTCTTCACTATGTGCTCAGCTGTCCATTAACATCAACCCTCCATATCCGTAAATCAGCCACAATAGAACATCACCATTGGTTCAAATTTGTGCTGAAAACACCAATGCTATATACTAAAATAATAGATTGCGTGCGGTTACTAGAAAACAATCAACAAATTTTACAAAACCCACAAATGCCAATAGATGAACAAGATTAGCACTAATGAACAGAAACATGAACTTCAGGCCAAACAGTGCCTAACTAAATCTAGAATATAAAATTTAGAAAACTCTTGTACATAGAACAGCCATACACTCAGGTTATCCATAACCTTAAAGTTATCTCACAACAAAACACTTGAACTCATGATAATAACTATTAAACTAATGCACCTGAGAATATGTAGAGCTTAAGAACATCTTATTCATCTGCTGCTATTTGTAATTAATCAATCATATTCGTGTTGAAAATAATACACATTTTCGTCTGTAAAGCGCTCAGCTCATCTGTTCTATTATTACTTTTATTATTATATTTATAATTACTATTATTATTTGTACTATTACCTTTATTTCTTATTGTTAAAACTATTGTTAAATATTGTAATTTTTTTTTTTTTTGAATAAACTTGCAACGCGGGATCTGAAAGCCTATGCCAATGGTTGGTTATCCCGCGTTGTAGAAAATGTATAAAAAATGACTATTCTACAGTCAGAAGCTCCGTTTAAATATTACACAGACTGAAAGTTGTGTAGGTAGGATCTCTAGCTTAACTGTAACTCTAACCTTCATACATATCTACAGGCTTCATCAAAACAGTGTTTATAGATAGGAACTAACAACTAAACACAACTTAAAAGTCATCAATACAAGTATATAAAAAAATAGGTAAGTAATATAAAAAATAGTTTCACATTGATGAGAAATAATTAATTCGCTTTTTACGCAGTTGGGTTTTTTGATCTATTTAATTTAATTTTTACTTGTTGAAAATCAGCTTTTTCAGTAATATACTCATATAGCTTGAAAACACGTTGTTTGATAAAAAGAAGTGCAGCTAATTAAAAATTAATGGAAAAATGTATCAGCCAATAATCTCAAAGATTACGGTGGGAAAGCCTCGCATGGACTCTTTTTTTTTTTATTATTATTCATAAGTCTAACAGATCTTTTACATATAATATATTTTTAGAACGCCCTCTAACAATACTAAAATTCATATTTACATAAAAAATAGCAATAATACGTTCAGTTAGGTTTTGAAATTTAGTAATAGAGGTATTTTCATATTGGTCTTACGTCAGAAGTTGCCAGCCGAAGAAATCACCAAAAAATTTGCCATTTACAATAAGCCCTGTTGATTTTGTTCATTTTTGTGGATTAAGCGCTAACATCCGATTACATGTCTTACATTTGTGTTTTATTTATATTTCACTGTCTTTTTATTGATTGATGAATGTTTTAATTTCGTTATGGAATATAAACTGAAATCAAATGATGCGCGATTTAAATTACCTTAAGTGCAAACGGATTTATCTTTCGTAATCGTCTACACGTGATAGCGATGCAGTTCAGAGAAATTCATGCTTTAAAAATAATTTAAAACTAATAAAATTTGATGAAATTTCGATACAGTTTTCAAATAAATTGAGATATAGTATTGAAACAAATTGCATTTGAAAGTACATTTTCTTCCTTATTCGATGGTGTAAAATTTGAAAACGTGCGATATTTAGAAGTTTAAGAAATTGGAATAAAAGTTAATAAAGTTAATTTCAATCTTCTGTCTTTGACACCGTCAAAATTACGTCAGCGTTATGCACGGACAAGTTTGCACATTATAATACAGATATTTTGTATTGAATAAATAGAATGTCATGGTTAACAGCAAAATATTGGAAAATTTGCATACACTGCGAATATTTTTAATTTAAAGTAATTTTTATTGCCTTATAAATAATCCTTATAAAATATTCTTGTTTGTAATTTTCCAGAAAGCCTGTATACAAAAATAGTTTCATAATAAAGAAACATATATTTATCTTAAGTATATTGACTTCTATCTATTTCAGGAAAAAAAAATTCTACCAAGGTAAAATTTTACTCATAAAATTTTACTACGAAAGATTAAATAACATTAATAAAAATATATTTATTTTCATTGGTGATAAACTTAACGTCATATTTAAGAGAAAATAATATTTCGAAATATTTCTAATCTTATAGTTTTATTCGCTCAAAGTATTACAACTTGCATTACAAGTATGATAAGAAAAAAAAAATATTTGACATTTTAAAGATAAAAACTTTTAAAATAGATAGTTTAACTTTTATTAAAAAAGATGTACATTATATTATATATGTGATAAAGTATGATAAACCCCCCAAAAAATGTTTTTTTAAATGTACGATTTTTATTTCATAGAAATCACATAAATAGATGTAATTGTAACAAAATGATTAAAACTATGGCCAGAAGATAATAAACTGCTGTAAAATATGTTACTTTCATTCCATTGAACCTTCAGTTGTTTGAAATATCTCAATACCGAATATTTAGCAATGCACATATGCTGCTTTCGAGATTTTTTTTTCTTTGACATCCTGTTAGTGCTTAACATATAACATTTTTTTAAACCTTGGGTTTTTCACTTTGGTATTGATTTAGAATATCTGTTTAAAAAGTACGAGTAAAAGTACTTAAAATATTTTAGAAAATTTAAATAAGACATCAAAGTTCTTGTTAAAATATTTGGTTTTTAAGACATATTTCATCGCAATCGATAAAAAAAAAAAAAAAAAAAAAAAAAAAAAAAAAAAAAAAAAAAAAAAATTGCTTACGTTTTTCTTCAGTTCTTCAGAAGAAGCCTTACGCGGATGACATAGTAACATTAGTAAGATGGTAACATAATTTTTCCATTCAAGCTTACAGTTGCATCGCACTTTGATTGGTACATTTTTTTACTACTTTTCTTACATGTTTCATATCCAGGATTTAGTATTAAGACCAATGTCAGACGGGCTCCTTTTTTGCTGCTTTTTTGCTAAGTATTATCCATTCACATTGTGAATGGATGATACTTAAGCAAAAAAGACATTGGTCTTAGAAAGTATTTATTGCGACTAAGAAATCCCGTACTTTCTTAGAAAATTTATATAAGAAAGTATGATGTTTGAATCACTTATACAGTTCATATTCAAAATATTAGAGTAATTACTTTTTTGACAAATTGAAAATATCGTTTGGTAATTTAATGTCTTTTAATGCAAATATGCAAACGATATTTTTATTAAGAACTTATTGCTGATTAAACTTATTTATTATCTTAAAATTAATATCATTTCTGAAAAGATTAATTGAAAAAAAATATTTTGTAAAGTCAAAATATTAGAATATTTATTCAAGTGCTTCAAAATATTAGAATATTTCACGTTAATTATCCTTTAATTATGATCAATTCAAAACTGGTGGCATCATTGATTAAATTCAGGCGATGTTATTTAAAATCAGTATTCATTTTGCAATTTGTTCGCTTTTTCGTTTTAAAATGGGTCGTGTGAGTGATATTCCTGAATCCGTTAAACTTCGTATTGTTGATTTGTATCGGCACGGTAAAAAGCAATGTTATATAGCGAATTATTGACATTGTTCGCAATCAAGCGTTAGTAAAATACTAACACAATATTCAAAAAATGGAAAATTTCAAAATTTAATTGCCGATATGGCAGCCGAAAATCAAAGACACCTGCTAGATACGACAATAAACTGAAGCGGATAGTTAAAAAAAGTTTTAAAAGTGCGATTCTTGTAAAGAAAATGGAAAGAAGAAGGAGTTGAAGTTTCTATCGAGCGAGTTCGTTGGCCAGCGTCATCCGCCATCTTGTTCCAAAATGGCGGCCATTTGAATTTTTGAATTTTTTTTATATTTTCTAACTTTGAATACGCATAAAAAATGTTACGTTTCACAAAATGCAACACCTATGTATCATTATAAACAGAATGTTAGAAACTATAAAACATATTTTAAAGAGTCACACAGTGTAAGTTAACAACATAGGTCATTTTAAAGAAAAAGTTAGGAAACCTAAAAATTTCCCAAAAGTGTTACAAAATTCAAATGGCCGCCATTTTGAAACAAAATGGCGGATGAAGCTGGCCAACGAACTCGCTTGATAGAAACTCAACTCCTTCTTCTTTCCATTTTCGGTTCAAGATTAGCACGATTTTAAAAAGGTTTTTCTTAACTATGCGCTTCAGTTTCCTGTCGTCTCTAGCAGATGTTTTTGGTTTTCGGCCGCCATTTCGGTGATTATTTTCAAAATTTCCATTTTTTTTATATTGAGTTAGTATTTTACTAACGCTTGATTGCGAACAATGTAAATAATTCCCTATATAACATTGATTTTTACCGTGCTGATACAAATCAACCATATGAAGTTTAATTGATTCAGGAATATCACTCACACGATCCATTTTAAAACGAAAAAGCAAACAAACTGCAAAAAGAATACTGACTTTAAATAAATTCGTCTGAATTTAATCAATGATGCCACCAGTTATGAATTGGTTATAATTAAAGGAGAAATAATGTGAAATATTCTAATATTTTGAACCGCTTGAATAAATATTCTAATATTTTGACTTTTCAAAATATTTTTTTTTCAATTAATATTTTCAAAAATGATATTAATTTTAAGATAATAAATAAGTTTAATCAACAATAAGTTCTTAATAAAATTATCGTTTGCATATTGGCATTAAAAGACATTAAATTACCAAACGATATTTTCAATTTGTAAAACAAAAAATAATTATTCTAATAATTAAAATAATAAAACTTTGTAAAAAATCACCATAAAATTAAAACAAAACAGAGGACGCGTTTCGAGCTAAAAACATAACAGCTCGTCATCAGCTAAGCATACACGTGTCCGAAAACGAACAACTTGTTCGTTTTCGGACACGTGTATGCTTAGCTGATGACGAGCTGTTATGTTTTTAGCTCGAAACGCGTCCTGTGTTTTGTTTTAATTTTATGGTGATTTTTTACAAAGTTTTATTATTTTAATTGCTTCATATCGCCAGTTTTCGGTGCTGTTTCGCAATTATTCTAATATTTTGAATATGAGCTGTAGATTAAAACATATTGCAATGAGATCTATTTATAAAAACAGCTTTATAAAAGATCGATTTATACAAAAAAACATCGTAGTTTTTCAAATATAGTTACGTTATAGTTTTAATTGTACATGTGTTTTACTACTTTTTTTATATATTTAATTATGAATATTTTCTTGTCAGAACGCTAGCCTAAACTACCGAGATCTTGTAGTTTCTTAGAATGTTTACATAAGAAAGTATAACGGCTGAAGCACTTGAAAGATTAAAACATACTGCAATGCGAACAATTTATAATAACAGCTTTATAAAACATCGATTTATGCAAAAAGGTATCGTAATTTTATTTAAATATAGTTACTTTGTACTTTTAATTGTACATGTGTTTTACCACTTTTCTTATATATTTAATTATGAATATTTTCTTGTCAGAACGCTAGCCTAAACTATCGAGATCTTGCAGTTTCTTAGAAAATTAAAATAACAAAATAGTTTGTTTGACGGACTTGTAGTTTATAACACGTTTCCATGAGATCGATTTCTAAAAACAATTTCTTTTCAAACAAGGATTCATTTTGCTTATATATTTTTCCTAAAATTCAGATTAAATTTTGCGTGAATGATTTATTATCTTTAATTAAAATATACCAGTATTTTTGTTTGCAAGTGTAGTTACGTCCCACTTTAAATTACAAGTTTGTTTTAGGATTTTCCCGTTTATTTCTGAAGAGTTAAGAGTTACAACGCCAAGCTAACTACAGAACGTAAACATTCCTTAAAAAATAAATAAGAAAATAGCGTGTTGCTTAAGATACTCCTACATTATGACATATTTTATCACGATAGAATTCTATTAAAACTTCGTTCTAAATAAAGAAATATGTCGGACTTATTTTTCTTCGGTACTTCGGATGAAATTTTGTGAGGATGATGTAGTAAATTTAATTAAAACGTCTCGTAGTTTTTTAATTTTCAGGTATATTTACGTGGCGCTTTAAATAAATATTTTCGAAAAAACTTTTACCTTGCAGATTTACTTCTGATAATTTTGTAGTTAGAACTTTAAACTAACTGTGAACAGGATAATTAATCAAATAGAAGAATATAACCGGCGAGTTCTAAATAAAATCTTTTTACTGCATCTGAATATAAGTATAACTTACACTAGTAAACTGAAAAAATCAATGTTTCAGTTTTAATCAATGTTTCAAGAGGGTAACATGCCACAATCGAGATGATTTTCAATGAAATTACATGAATCTTTGGTAAAATACACATATATTAGATAGCTTTCAGTACAAAATTTTAAAAACTGATTCTTGAGACCGACAGGAGGAAACCAATTTTAGAATTTTTTTGTATATTTTCACCGATCGTGACCCCCAGAACCCAAAGCCACTCTTCGTTCAAATGTTGATTTACACACATATATACATACATACATACATACACATATATATATATATATAAAGATGGGTGACAAAATAATACGAACACCTATGAAATAAAAAAAAAACTTTATAAAATGGGGGTTGGACATCTCTTTGACTTAATTACAGATTGTATACGACGTGGGATGGATCTACTGAGGTCATAAACAACATTTAAAGGAATATGAAGCCATTCTTCCTAGAAAGCAGTCTGTAATTCCAAAAGCGTTGATGGTGGAGGAAATCGAGCACGGAGTTTTGACTCCAAATATCCCAGAAATGTTTAATAATGTTCAAGTAAGGAGACTCATTGGGCCGAGCAAGATGTCTTACGTCCTCCTCATGTACTTCAAACCATTTTTGAACGATTTTAGCAGCGTGGATAGGAGCGTTTTCGTCTTAATGAAGTGAGCATTCTCCTGGAAATAAAGTCTGGACAAAAGGATACGCCTGATCCCCCAGAATATCGACATAGTGAGCAGCTGTAACCTTCCCATGCAGAGTAACAAGTGGACCAAGCCCACGCCAATATATCGCAACCCATACATAAGGGAACGACCTCCATGCTTCACAGTCGCAAGAGGCAACCAGAAGAGAATGCTTCAGCGGGCTTTCTAACGGGCAGTCGTTATTGAGTTTTACAGAGCGTATGGTAAGCGCATGTAACACCTATGACTGATGTTGAGCGACTGATACATTATCTTTCATAGCCGCTAGGTGGCAGAATTGGGTGCAAAGTGACATGCGCGTTCTGCTTCTTCGAAATGGACCATGCCTTTTTCATGGGTGTTCGTATTATTTTGCCACCCATCTGTATATATATCTTTCTCTCTCCCTATATATATATATATAATATATATATATATCATCATCATCATCATCATCAACCGTTTTCAAATCCACTGCTGGATGTTTGTCTCCCCCAGATTTTTCCAGTGTTTTCTGTCTAGTGCTTTAGTCATCCAATTTACACCGGCTACTTTTCTGATTTCATCACTCCATCTTATTTGAGGTCGTCTTGTTGGCCGTTTTACATCTCTGGGATACCACTGTAGGGTGTTTGTGCTCCATCTATTGTCTTGTCTTCTTGCAATGTGCGGCCTATATCCGTAGTGTAGATAATCGGCCGTCACAAAATCAACCATCTTGCAATGTGCGGCCTATATCCCTAGTGTAGATAATCGGCCGTCACAAAATCAACCATCTTGCAATGTGCCCAGCCCATTTCCATTTTAGCCGTTTAATTCTTTCAATGATGTCAAAAACTTTCGTCTGACTTCTTATCCAGGTTATTCTTTTTCTGTCTCTTCTAGTTATACCTAGCATACATCTTTCCATACTTCTCTGTGTTGTTTGTAATCTTTGTACCATCCGTTTTGTTAGCGTCCATGTTTCTTCTCCATAAATTAGCACAGGCAAAACACATTGGTTAAATACCTTTCTTTTCAAACAAAGGGGCATGCTACTCTTCAGAATAATATTGTTCTTCCCAAAAGCACTCCATCCATTTCTTATTCTTCTATTGATTTCATTCATGATACTATTATCTGATGATATTTCCTGCCCAAGGTACACATAACTTTGCACTTCTTTAATTTCAGTGTTGTTGTAGACAATTTTCTTTTTTGATGCAACTGAATTGAACATCACCTTAGTCTTTTCCAAGTTTATTTTTAATCCCACATTAATGCTAGCTTCTGCCAACTCTTTTAGCATATTTTCCAATTCTTCAGGACTGTTACTGAAAATTACAATGTCGTCAGCGAATCGGGGATGACTTAAATATTCCCCATTTATTCTAATCGCTTTATTTTCCCAATCCAGCTTCTTGAAAATATTTTCTAAGACAGTCGTAAAAAGCTTAGGCGAAATGGTGTCTCCTTGTCTTACCCCTCTTCCGAGCTTGATCTTTGCTTTTCCTTTGTCCAAGCGGATGGTTGCTGTTGCTTTCTTGTAAATCTTCTTTACAACATTGATGTAAGGTTTGTCTATACCAATATCCTCCAGAGATTCTACTACTGCTGATATGTAGACCGAATCAAATGCTTTTTCATAATCAATAAAGGCAAGGCAAAGAGGTAAATTATATTCCTTATGTTTTTCAATAAGTTCCCTTACCGTTTGGATATGATCCATTGTGCCGAATCCACTTCGGAATCCTGCTTGTTCTCTAGGTTGAGCTGAGTCCAGAGCTGATTCAAGTCTTGTCGTTAAAACTTTGGAGAAAATTTTATAAATCACTGATAGTAAGCTGATCGGACGGTAGTTTTTAATGTTTTCCTTCTCTGCTTTCTTGTAAAGTAGCACCATCACAGCATTATTCCAATCTTCTGGCACATCCGACTTCTTGAGACATTTGGAAAACAGTAAGGATAGCATTTTTGCAAATTCTTCTCCTGCTTCTTTGATAAGGTCGATTGTAATTCCATCTTCTCCTGGGCATTTACCTTTTTTCATAAATTTAATGGCTTGTAAAACTTCGTCTGTCATCACTGGGATTATGGCTTCGGTTTCTGTTAAGTTTTCTCGTGGATCATATAAGTTGATTTCTCTTTGGTCTTCACATTTATATAAATCGTTATAGAATTTTTCGACAATGTGTACTATTTCTTTGTTGATTTTGGTGATTGTTCCATCTGCCCTCTTTAGTGCAAAAATACCTTTTCTTTCAACACAAAGTTTGCGCCTAGCTGATTTTAAACTTTTGTTATCATCTAGAATTTTCTTGACAAGATCAGAGTTAAATTTTCTGATATCTTCTGTAACACATTTTCTTACCGTTTTACATAATTCAGCATATTCAACTCTTGATTTAGGATCGTTTTTCTTTATTTTAAATTCTCTGCGTTTCTTCATCAATCTTCTTGTTTCTTCTGTTATTTTCTTTGTCTGCTTTACTTGTGTATCGCCGGCTATCTTATTTGCAATATCTTGTAGAGTACTGGTTAGTTTCTTGTTCACTACTGTAACATCTTGCTCTTCTTCTAAAGTTGATTGAAGTACTTGGAAACGGTTTTTAAGCTCCAAATGGAATTCTTATTTATGTTTCTGGAGATTATTTATATCGATTGATTTCTTTGAGTGTTGCAAAAGCTTCATTCTTTACACTTTAGTATTTAACAGCAGTTTGCATCTAACCAACCTGTGATCACTTCCTGTATTGAAGTTATTGAGAACGCTGCAATCCTGAATAAGATGCTTTTTGTTTGTTAAGATGTAGTCAATTTCACTTGTTGAGCCATTTGCACAACGCCATCTCCATTTCCTTTGTGGCTTTTTCTTGAAAAATGAATTCATGATATACAACTGTTCACATTCTGCAAACTCAATCAATCTGTTTCCTCTTTCATTTCGCATCCCATATCCATGATTTCCTACTGAAAACTCGCATTTCTCTTTTTCTCCAATTCTAGCATTCCAGTCTCCCATTATTAATTTTATGTAGCATTTTCCCTTTTGATGCATTGAAGCTACTTCTTCATAGAAATCCTCAACTTCTTCATCAGTATAGCTTACTGTTGGTGCATAAACTTGGGTAATTTGCACCTTGTATCTTCTGGACACCTGTATTACTAACCTTGCAACTCTATCTGATGCACTATCATATTCTACGATGTGATTCTTCCACCTTTTATGAATCAGAAATCCCACACCACTTGTTCTTCCATCTTCTGTGCCTCTGTAGTATAATACATGCCCACTGGCAAGATCTATCTTCTTTTCTCCTTTTCTTCTTACTTCACATAATCCTAGGATGTCCCAGTTGATTCTTTCTAATTCTTCTTCAAGTTCCTGTAAACGATTTTCCGAAGATAGGGATCGTCCATTATACGTAGCCAAGGTCATCAACTTATGGCAGCCTAGCCGAACCCGGTTATTCTTAGCACCCTCTGTCTTCATGTCTTTCTGATCGCTGCCGTAACCAGAAACATTCAGACCGCCGGGAATTAAGGGCCGTGATTTATTTTGTGAATTCATGGTAAAATAAGGGGGTGTAGTTGGCCAAATTCCTCCACGCTGGCCAAGCGGGTTGGAGGAAGCCCATCCGCGTTCGTTCCCCATGCACTAGGCAAGGGTACTAACAGGCTGCACCGGTGGAACGTGCGGATTGGACATGAAGTCTCCGCTCCCAGTAGATTCCTTTAAGTACTCCTCGAAGGCAATTAAAGGGTCTTCTCCTGGTTAATAAGCAGAGGCTATTAAACAGCCCAATATATATATATATATATATATAGAGAGAGAGAGAGAGAGAGAGAGGGAGAGAGAAGAAGAAGAAGTTCGGTTATTGTGGAATACCATTTACATTTTTTTTTTTTTTTTTTTGGTAAGCCAACATAAAAAACTTCAGATATATTAAACGTTGACAAAGAACAAACTTTGACTATTTCTTAACACAGTTTTAGAGTGGCGAAAAAATGCATATCAATATTGAGATTTTGCATTATTGAGAAGTTGCATTTTTCGGGTAATAGCAACCGGTCGGGTAATATGGAATACGGTTATAAGGAATATTAAAATTGTTAGAAAAACATCGATTTAAAAGAATAACCAATATTACTTAATAAGTAAACATTAGTACAACATCTATAAATCGCCAGATACTTTGAATTTTTTTTCATAATTAGACTCAATTCAACTGCTTCATACTGTCAGATTATTCCATAATACCTGAACTTCCTCCGTCAATATATATAACGGTGTATAATATTTGATATTTGTCTTACTGTAACTCTCACTTTTATTAAACGATTTGGATGTAACTTACTACTTGCATAAAACATACATACTTGACGACAGTGTTCGTTGACCAGCTTCATCCACCATCTTGTTTCAAAATGGCGGCTTTTTAAAAAAGAAGTTAACATTTTGAAATTTAAATAGAGGTACAACAAACATACAAATTGAAATAGACTTTTTTCCTGAGAATTTCACCTTAATGCAAGGATTACGAAGCATTATTTGGTTCGACATTATCTTAAAAAAGGCTGAGATATAGCAGTTTGATATTCTAGGGTGGCTGACATTTTGAAACAATCTGGTTTTTGACACCTGCGCCATACATAATAATTAATCGATTTGGATGTGACTAAGCATGTGTACAGGACATATCAGCGTCTCAACCGAGTTTGTTAACCAGTTCATTCGCCATTTTGATTCAAAATAGCGGACATTTAATTTTTTTTTTATTAAAAATTTATTAAAACAGAAATAGAAAAACAATCTATAGTTTTTGACCTTGATACAAGGATTCCGGATTATTTTTAGTTTAGTCTTTACGTTAAAAAATGACTGAGATATAGCAGCTTGAATTTCTAGGATGGCTGTCATTTTGAAACAAACTGATTTTAATCATAAGATAAAAAGCGTATTTATAAACCAACTAGCAAACGCCGCGGCTTTGCTCGCGTAATATTTGAAATATGCCAAGTGATATTTATATGTCTAATTTTTATTAAAAAGTACTAACTAAATTTTTATTTTATTAAAAGGTAATATTTTATTTTATTAAAAGGTACTTATTACTTTTAGGAATAATTAAAAAATTACTATTTAAAACACAGTTTGAATAAACATCATTATTACACTGCATTTAAATTAATAAAACAAAATAAAACTAAAAAAATGATAATTTAGAAAATATTTTGAAACTTTTATGCTCAATTAATACGCTCATTTCAGTATTCATTTGAAGTTTTGAATTTTTTAGAAACCATCTCTTACATCTTAAAATTAACTATCATGTCAAATTCCAAATCCTACCACCTCTCTTAACATAAAGAGCTATGTTGAAATAGGAACTGTCACAATTAATTTGCCAAAATTAATTTTAAAATTGGTTTGTTATTTCCTAATATTCCACAGAAACGTAATTTAGAAAGCTTTTAAAGGCCTTTTTTAGAATGTTTGTTGTTCCTGTGAACCCAAAGTGGTAGAATCATCGGCATAAAATAGAGCCTGTGTAGGATCAGAGACTGTTACCATTCATTCGAAACTATTATTACTTTTATAATCGGTATATATCCTCTGAAATTGCATAGAAATCGTAATTTAGGACTTTTTTGGAACGCTTTTCGCACCTCCCCTTCCCTTCACCCCTTTTTAATTCGAATTTATTTTCGACAGTCCTTCGAGGGCATTTATAATTTATAAGTAACTACCATGAAATATTTAAAGTTCCTAGCCTTTTCAGTATCACAGAAATCGCAATTTAGAAATGTTTTAGCTCCTGCAACACTCTGGTGGTAGTGGCACAGACATAAAATATAGATTATTTTTGAGCAGGTTCTATCACCAACAATTTGTCATCATTATATTTTTAATCGGTTTGGTATTTTATAAGTTTGCTTAAAAATTGTAATTTATAACATTTTTCGCTCACTTCATCTTTTTAAATTTGGAATTTTCTTTCGACTGTTCTTAGAGAGCAGTTGCATCTTGTAAGTAAATACCATGCCATACTTCAATTTGTTAGACCCCTCAGTGGTGCAAAAAACGCAAATTAGAACATGTTTTGCTTTTGCAACCCTTGGATTGTAGTGACAGCAACATAAAATATAACCTGTGTTATAACAGGGACTGTCACCATTGATTTGCAACCATTACTTTTGAAATAGCTTTGGTATTTCCTGAGATTGAGTAGAAATCTCAATTTACAACGTTTTCAGAACGCTTTCGGGCTTTTTCACCCCTTTTTAAATTTCCAATTTTTTCGAAACTGTTCTTAAAGATCATTTATGTTTAATAAATATGTACCTTGCCTAATTTTAAGTTGCTAGACCGTACCGATCACAAAAATCGAAATTTAGAACGCTTTTTTGCTCCTCCAACGTCTAGGTGATAGTGATACCGATATAACATAGCGTCTATGTTAGAGCAGAGGCTGTCAGCATCAATTTCCTACCATTACGTTTGAAATCAGTTTGATTCTTCCTGAGATATTGCTGACAAATCGGCAGTTAGTACATTCTTAGAACGCTTTTCGCGCATTTTGCTCTTGCATCTCCTCTGAAGTAGTAGAAACAGATATAAAATGTAGCCTATCATGGAGCAAGATCTGTCACCTTCATTTGTACACCATTATATATGAAATCGGTTCAGTACTTCCTGAGATTGCGTAGAAATCGCAATTTAGAACGTTTTTGACAACGCTTTTTACGCATTTTGACACCTTTTTAAATTTTAATTTTTTTAGGAAATGTCCTTAGAGATCATCGACATCTTATAACTAACTACCATTCCAAATTTCACGATTCTAGGCCCTTCCGTAACGCAAAAACCGCAATTTAGTACGTTTTTCTCCTGCACCCTCTTTGGGGTAGTGGCACCCACATAAAACATAGCCTATGTTGAAAAAGGGTTGTCTCCATCATTTTGACGCCATTATTTTTTAGATCGGTTTGGTATTTCCTTAGATTGTGTAGAAACCACCATTTAGAACGTTTTTAAGAACGCTTTTCGCGGATTTACACCCCTTTCAAATTTCGAATTGTTTAGGAACTGTTCTTAAAAATCCTTTATATCTAATAAATAGCTAATATTTCAAATTTCTTATTTCTAGGCACTTCAGCAACACATAAATCGCATTTTTAGAACGTTTTTGCTCCTGCACCCCTTTTGGGGTAGTGGCACCTACATAAAACATAGCCTATCTTGGAGCAAGGATTGTCACTATCATTTTGACACCAATATTTTTTTAATCGGTTTGGTATTCCCTGAGAATGTGTAGAAACTACCATTTAGAACGTTTTTAGAACGCTTTTTGTGCGTTTTCACTCCTTTTAAATTTCGAATTGTTTAAAAACTGTTCTTATACATCTTTTATATCTTATAAGTAACTAATATTCCAAATTTAATATTTCTAGGCCCTTCAGTAACGCAAAAATTGCATTTTTAGAACGTTTTTTGCTTCTGCGCCCCCTTTGGGGCAGTGGCACCGACATAAAATATAGCCTATGTTTAAGTTGGACTAACACCATCATTTTGATACCATTACTTTTGAAATCGGTTTGGTAGGTCCAGAGATTACCTCTAACAAACAAACAAACTTTACTTCTTTATAATATTAAGTATAGATTTGTATGTAACAAAGCACAACATACCAAGATCTCAGCCGAGTTATACAGCTTCATCCGCCGTATTGTTTTAAACCCGCGAACATAAAAAAAATTAAATTTTAAATTCCAAAAGAGGTACAAAGAAAATATTAATTTACAAAGCTTTTTAAAAAGTGAACTAGAATTACAGAGCATTTTTAGGTGCGTTCTTATTTATTTAAATGCGTAGCACCTATAGTCGTCATCTGGTCAGTCCGTCCGTCTGTCTGTCCGTCTGTCCGTATATAACAGAGCAAAAATTATACAACCGTATGTCTTGAAATTTAATATATATAATCGTTGCCGAATTTTGTCACATCAAATTTTATGAAAATCGACTCAAAATTTAAAAAGATATTAATAGAGCATTACTTCATTCTATTAAATCCTATCACACGTAATTGATTCAATGATATCCGTGATAGGAAATAATTCTAGGTTTCCATGGTGATTATTCTTTTAAATCCTATTCTACGTAATTAATTAAATGATATCTCATTATAATGATTCTAGGTTGCCATGGTGCTTACCTCATATTTAAGATGGAGTCACATTATTTCCTTCTTACTGAATTTAATATTGTAACATATTATTCAGAATCCGGGGTGGAAACTATTTTAGTTACAAAATAAAACTTGATAACTTTTCGTCAACTAATAAATTTAATATTTACAACGTATTTACATCTTATTATTTACAAAAATAACTCAGTTAATTTAAAATATCGGCTTAGCTCAGGTAGATGCCTTGTCGGCAACAACTTTGTAAACATTCTTCTCATCTCGTAAAGTCTAATTTACTCAGCTTGTTAATTCTTTTGAAAGAAAAGAAAAGAAAAAGTAAAGGAGAGATAATATGATGGAGTGCGTATTTTTCGAGCGTTACACTATATATTATAGTAATTAATTTACTATTCATGCCTTATTCCATAAGAGTGCAACAGATATTCTACCAAGATCTGAATAATTATAAAACTGGTTATAGTACTAACTCGCCACATTTGCCACGTTTGACGTACAATTTCCTACTTGTTTATATTTATATTAGAAAATGGCTGAGATATAGAAGTTTGAAAAAGCAAAGAGAAGACATTTGATACTGTAAATAAAAAGAACAAAGAGACAGGCGAAATCATCCAGAAAGGCCTCAAATTCTTCCCGTAACATTTTCCATTAGGCAAAGTTCCGAGTACATTTCAGACGCGATACGACACATTCTCAGAATTTTTCCTCATTGACTGAAGATAAAGAGTTTTTGCCGAAACCTTTCATTACTCTTCAAGGGCACGGGCATTAAGAAAAAAAATGAATGATAGGGGATTAGAAGTATTGGTAAAACCAATTTTAGAACTATAAAATTGTGTGGTTTCGTAATTAGACCATTTATATTTTTCTGATAAATAATATTAAGGCAAGAAAAACATTCAGCTTACCCCTAGATAGCATTATTCTATTTTCTTCAGGGTGAAAGGAGGTCGGCTATGAGAATGCTGAAATTAATATTTATTTAGTGTTTAGTGTTTAGTGTGTCTTGATTTGTAGAAGGGAGCAACAGAATTTTGACTTTGTTTTCTGTGATTTAATATAAATACAAACAGATTATTATTCACACACAAAATTCTAGTTTAAATAAGATTAAATGATAAATTAAATTGGTTTAAGATTATAAGTTGCATGGGCGTGCATCCGAAGGAGCGAATTTTGCGTTTCCAAATAAACTTGAAAGGACCATGGGCTTAGATGCCGTATAGTCCCTCAGCCGTTGTTGCTTTGAATTGTTTGGCGATTTTTTGTTGGCGTGTTGGCGGTGTTTATGGATATGACAAACTCGATATGTAAACCCCGTGTGATGTGTCGTGTTCTGGCAACCCCTGAGAAGCTTAGAATTTTGTGGATGTATTTTGATATCGTGTTCTATCGTTGTCTTTTTATTTTTATGTTAAATTTATTGGATGTATTTCAATGACTATAGTTTCTGTAGTCCGTTTAAATGCTGTTGCTGAAGTAATTAAGAAATATGAGGAAATTTTGACAAGAAAGAAAGGTTTGTTTATAGCGTGTCATTGCGTATTAAGCCTATTTTGGAAAATGACTGCGATGTTATTAGAGATATTTCGTGCTGGAGGTTTCAAGAAAGTAGATGTCCGTTAAAGTATGTTGATAATTTTATGTATATTTTGCTGCTTTAAGAGATTTTACATTTTTAAATTGCTACAAAACGAGAACTGCTGAATTTTGAGAATGCTATACCGCGAGAAATGCTGAATTCGGCTATGTTTTCTTTTCGGTAAATGAGCGCGAAGCGATCAAACAACTATTGCTGATTGCCACTTTAGCGAGTTTCGTTTTTAGATATATTTTGCTGCTTTAAGAGTTTTTTACATTTTAAGATTGCTACAAAACGAGAACTGCTGAATTTTGAGAATGGGGAAAAACCGTTTGCAGAGTATTTTAATGACATTACGCTATTTCAAATGTATTCAGACTTATATAAATCACTGAATTTCCCTATGATCGCGTTAGAACAGGGCATTCATAGCATTTTTTAGTCATTTACAGGGACACACAAAAGGAATCGGTTACAGTACAGTACTGTCTTTGAGTAATAATTGCTGGAGTGCTGTGGCGTAGCCAGGATTTCGTTTCGGGAGGGGTCCAGAATTTTTCCTCAAGATTATATATATATAGTAAAACTTGTCAAGATGTAATCGTAAATGATAGTGAAATTTCCGTTTTACACAGTTTTTCGTGTTAGCAGGAATAATTGTATAGTATTTTTTTATAGTAATATGGAAAATATTCGTTTAAGACAGAATTCCGTTATAGGCAGGTTTCATTTTTACAAGTTTTGTGTATTTTTAAAAATATACTTATTTACATTATACGAATATTAAAACCTGTAAAAATAGTAATTATCTATAACAGTATCCCACCTTAAACGGAAGCGTTACATGGTCTTTAATAGAATTGTCATACATTTAAATTTGCTGAAAACTTGTCTGAGAGGGGATTTTCAGCGCTCTTCGGTGAAGCACAGTAAAACTTGGGAAAGCGGAATTTTTTTATAGTGGAATCTTGTCTCAAATGGAAGAATTTCTCGATCTCGACGAAGCGAACAATAGATCTTATTGAGGTAGTGTATCTTAGAAGTATAATTAATTACAGTTCTTTAAACGATACCATATTTAATATTACTATGTCATTATGATACCATATTTTTGATACCATATTCGATCAAATAGTTGCTTCGATATCTGGTCGTCTTTTAGAGGTTAATTTTTTTTAAACAAATTAATTTGTAATGGATTAGAACTTTTTTGGAAATATTAGGTTGTGTACAAGATAATGTTGGTTTCTGTTATTGTACTTCCAAACCAATTTATTTTAGTTGGTTCGGAACAGTTTTAGAGCATTCTCCAATTTCAGCAGTAAGCTTCGGACTTTGGTATGTGGATTAGCTTCAATTTATGCTTTCTATTTCTCATTGTTAAAGACAAAATGCCGTCCAAGACCTTCTCCATACACAAAATTCTTATTGCCAATATGAATTTTCTTGAAGCAATGTTAAACTGTGCATTCGGAAGTAGTAAATAGGGTCAAAGGTAATGTTGAATCCAGACATTTTTTTCTGAGTGGGATTGCTGCAATTCTGGAAAGGACACTTTGGAGTTCCGTGGAGGGGGGGGGGGGTAGCACTTCTAGACAATTAATAAGCATAAAATCCAAAAACTTTCTGCTTGCACCCATAAACAACTTGACATGAGGATCAATAACCTCATTTCGGTATATTTCAGCATTCAGAGTTGCACTGGTTAAAATGTGCATAGCTCGGTACGGCCATTCAAAATGATGCCCGCTTATACCATGATTCCGCGACCTTTGTATCGATGCCTTTCACGGATGTTTGCAGCCTTATTGTGTGTATTGTTTCCTCCATGTAGTAACATGTCTATAATAACTCTCCAAGCAAAATCAGGATTCGTCGGTAAACAGAACTCGGCTCCAGACCGTTGTACTCCAGTAAATCATGGGTTTTCTTCCCTACAGCCCTTTTTTATGCAGCCTTTAACTCACAGTAAATCTGGATAGTCGAGTTCCTGTTGCTGCAGCGAACTCCCTTAGAATCTGAACTGACATCAGTTGCCTGTTTGTTTTAGCAATCGTTGCCAAATAACGGTCCTGAGAGTCTGTTGCGGAATGTTTTTTATCTTGATCTTGTTATCTATGCACATTACCAGTGTCATTAAACCGTTTCCAGATTCTTGACATGACGCTTTTGGCTGTTTTTAAGTCTTTACAGACTCCTGAGAGTGTCTGTCCTGCTTCCATTCTCCCTATCTCACGCTCTTTCTCACAATCGGTTCAAATGTCTTCTGGACGACATATTCGACCTACCAAAAGTAAAAATTTACCCAACTATATGTACAATTATTGAAATTAGAGTTCAAATAAATCACGTGCGCTTCTTTTCATACATGAACGAAACAACGGTTTGAAAAAATTGCATATTTTTCTGTAGCAAAGGTTAATCCCATTGGACTACGTGATAGTGTTGACATTCAGTTACCAACCAATCACCTTTCATTGAAGTTCCCTTAACAGAATTAACACAAAAAAACCTTTTTATTGTTGTTTTTAAAATTTTTCTCGCCAGTGTATTTTGAAAGTGTTAACAAATAACCAGTCGAAAAATAAAGTTAGTTTTATTAATTGCAGACAGCAGATTTAATGTAATTGATAATATTGCCCGTTATAACGTGAACAAAGATAAGGGTCACGAAACTCAATGAATGTGCCGTTATTGCGTTCGTGTAAATTTCTCTTTTCCCATAAGTGTCGGCAACAGTAGGTACACTCGAAGTCCAAGATTCAATCTAGTTACAGTAAATTTGTGTAAACCGAATGGCAAGTATACTTGCATAGTTATCCTTCCGCCTCCGGTCATTAATGTTTCCGTTTATGAGAGGATTCCGTGTTCAGAGAACACTTGCCATGAAGGAATCACAATTCGATCAAGTCCCATTTGAGATAAGTTTCACACGTTGGCAAGCGTAAATATATAGTGTTGCTTCGTCGAATTTTGAATGGTTTTCCTTTGACATAAGTCATCTTCACAGATTTTACCGTAAGGTTAGTTGGGGCAACCGGGCCATGATTTTACAATGTGACTCTGGAGCTTCTGACAATTCAGCTTCAAAAAGCTAATGCTCATTTGAAGTAAAGTGTGAACGTCTGTAAATGGGTTCAGTTGGGTTCCCTCTCTCAGGCAGAAATGCTCAAAATTACATTTTAATATTTAAAAATATGCATATTTTATCTTTCTTTCTATATGGGTCCAGTTGCACCATTAAAAAAGTGGACCAGGAGGGTCTATGTTCTACAGGCGTTTATTTTTTTCATATGGGATATCAAGTCCTGTTTGAAAAAGTGTAAACAACTTAAAAAATTTTAAAGGAGGCAGATCATGTAAATTATACATCAACTAAATAGCGTTGTAAGGGAAATCTTTGCTGTCAATGTGTCTAAAAAAAAGCACTAAAATGAAATTATTAGATTTATTTATACAAAAAACATAAAAATTACGTAAGTACTTATGTACTTTAGTATAGGTAATAAGTCACATGGGTATTTTAAGGGAAAACATAGCAAGGTAAATCTATGAACAAACGGCTACGTAAGTACTTAAGTACTTTATCATCGTACAGTGTCAAGGTTTGGTTATCACGCTTTCAGGGGCAAGGTACGTGCATTCGTAAAAAGTTGAAATAATTAAATGACACCAGTATTTACAAGAGAATCTATTTGTAAACAAGTAAAAGTATATTTTCACGTACTTAATAAAGGTGAAATTTTCATTATAAAATATGCCAATGTGGCAATTAGGGATTAAAATTATGTGATGCCATAACGACATCACCGCCCTCAAGGAGTCAAGAAATTTTGTTTGATACCACTCATTTTGCTTTTTTTATTTTATTACGTAATTTTAATAAGGTATTCTATAATTTTCTTTATTATGAGCAAAAAACAATGGAGAAATTTATTTCCCGTAGTAAGACAGACTCAAGAAAAAAAATATTTATAACTATTGGAGTAACTGGATCCTGCATGGTCCTGTTACCACGGAACATGTCCCAGTTACCCCATTCATGAAATATTTATGGTGTAACTGGGACACCGGGCTTACATTTGAAACATGAAGTAAATATGTATAGATACCTAATAATATTAATGTAGTTATATGCCTAATCTTAAAAAAAAGATTGTTTAATAAAAGTACTTACAGTAATTTAATAAAAAGCCCAGAAAGTACAACCATATTGACGTTGTTTTAAAAAAAGAAACGTAAATTTTTGAAAACCTATCACAGTAAAGTGATAATTATGATTGAGTCCACACACGTTGTTTTAGGAAATAGAGATTAAGGTACATTGTTCACAAAAGCTGAAACTTGAAAACATCAACATGTTTTTATAAGATAGCCTATGACCCAGTTACCTCGTGGGTCCAGTTACCTCAGCTATACTTAATACATTTATGCTCTTCAGAAGTGTACTGTAAGAGTGAGTACGTTTTAGCAGTTTTAATGGATACTGTGAAAACGGAAAAGTTCATAGTCATATTCAAATACATACTTTTCTTTTATACATTCTAAGACGAACACCTGTCTAAAGCAAAATTTTTCAGAGGTTTTTTGAGATTCCGTCTTATTCCCTTTTAGATTCCCTTTTTACAGTTGTATCCATGATTCAGTAAACCCTTTTTTCGTTCGGAGGTGGGCGGACCTCCTGGACCCCCCCCCCCCCCTTAGCTACGCCACTGCTGGAGTGTACGGTTTAAAATTCGGTATGTGCTTTTAAATTTAATTATTCTTTTGCATCTTATTCGTTATATATGAATTCCGTACCTCAAATACAGGGCTGCACAAAAGTATTCACGTACCGTTCTCCTTATTAGTGGAAATTGCTGAAGGTAAATTTTAAACTGAAGTATATGTATCTCGTAAATGAACTAAATTTTGGCGTGGATTTAGTTAATAGATTCAAATCTATATATCATATACAGGACTGCTGAAAAAATTCGCATAATTTTCAGATTGTGGATGGGAACAGCTGAAATTGTGTTTTGAAATGTATTATGCGTTTCCATATGGTTGAATTAAAACGTAATATTTTAATTTTTTAAACGGTGCAGTTTTGATACATTATTGTGAATGTGTTGGAAAGTGTTTCATAATCAATGATTTTTCTTACTTGTTTAATTGTAAAATTCGAAATATCGAATTAAAGAGGATCTACTATATTTTAAGAGAAAATATGTGTATGAAGTATTATGAAATCTTCATTATGATTAAAGCTGTGATGCACTTCAGGGAATCGCAAAACGCTACTCGATTCTTTGCAGTGAAGTGTACTGGATGAATGGGACAATTCAATCATATATAAATCTGATTTTTGTAGTTTAAATTATTTACAGAATAATTTTCAGAGTAGAAATAATTCACGAATACTTGAATGACTTTTTATAGACCACTGGTTGTTACCGTTGACTTCCTTTACCCGTTGCTTTAAAAGAAAGATAAATGCATTAATTATGCAAAACATTTCACTCCCAATAATTACAAACATGTTTAATTAAACAACTCTTTTTTTTCTTTTTTATAAGAGACAATAAGGAATTTGTTATTTGTAGGTGACTAGATATTACTCGGTCATAAAAAGTGAAAATTTTTGTACTTGGCAGAGGGATCCAAAATAGTGCTGTACCAAAAGACCGTTTTAGCATCTTATTAAATTTTATATGATGGCAGAAAAACATGGTTTTTAAATTTTTATAAGCATCTATTTTTGTATTATAAACGTTACATATGTAAAATGTTTATATATATTATGTATGTAATGATGCATATAGATGAACATATATAAATACATATTATATACACGAATAATATATATAGATATAAATATTCTAAACTTATATATATTTTTATAATTTTATATATTTCATATTTTATACATGTATTTTGTGTGAAATTTTTGACATAACATTATATTATAAGTGTTACTGTTATATAAATTTTAAAATATATAAAAATGCACAAAAAATATATTTACTCAATATTCCATCTAAAAAAATGTCGTCTGAAAACCCCCATAGAATTATAAGTTAAAAAAAGCATTATAAATAAATATGCATGTAAAATTATTATTTTTCCACTAGTAGCGTTAAAGTAATAATAAAAAACCCTCAAATGATGAAGATTGCAACAACCAGATTGAAACATTTATCACCATAAAAACTAGAACAGGATATGGAATTCTTCCAAGACATTACAATATTCCATTGTAACAAAAATATTTTAAAAAGCTATTTTTTAAAAAGACAAAATATTTTTTATAACTTTAGAGCTAAAAGAAATGTGGAATTAAAATCATGCTGTTAAACTACAATTTACAAACATGTCTGCAATATACTTCGAATTCCCGAGTCTTAATTTCGATACTGGCAGAAGGAAAATATTTTTACTTTAATTCTATCATATTAAATATTTAAGATTTCTTTTTAAAAACAAAGCAATTTTCATTCATATTTTCTGAAATGTGGAGGCTTTTAAAATTAACACTATTAATTAATTTTTATGCAAGCCTCTAATTAAATTTTTAGTTTTTAAGAATGGGAATATTTTTTTTTTTTTTTCGGTAACGAAGGTATTATTTTCGATATTGATAATTTTGCAATATTAGTGATATTTGCCATCCATTTTTTTTGAAAAGTTTTGATAAATATTAAATTAAGGAGAAAATATTTATGTTAACTGCGCGCAGACGATAAATCTTGAAGTAATGATAACAATTTTATTTAATTAATAATAATTTGCTTTGTTTTATTCAAGACCATTTTATTTCAACATCATTGTTTTCGATCAGTAACGTAGAATTCGCCTGCTTTTCGCACTTACTCAAATTCTTTCACCTCGTAATATTAAGAAATATTTAATAGTTTCCGTTATATTTTCAGTATGACGTCATATTCATTTTTCTATTCTTAATATTTTTATTTCACTTTCCCTTTTAATGAGAAAATTTTTCAATTGAAAATTAATTGCTTAAGAGAAAATATTATTCCGGGTTTTGATATTTTTGGCAACGATTAAAAAAATACTGTTAAGTTTTATGGAAAAGCGTTAATTTATTCTCTATGAAAATAATGAACATTTGCATTTTTAAGCAACATATTTTAAAACCTTACCCTATATGAAGGAGTAAGTGGTCCGACCGCTCTTTATTTAATTTTAATGCAAGCATAACTAAAGAAGGTAAGTGGGTCTTCTTGATAAAGTATAAAAATTTTCAATATGAAATATTCTATTGCAAATGTATCCTTGTACGAGTTATCTATTCACATTAATATCAGTATGACAGGTAATGAAAGACATGAAAAACAAAAGTACATCTATGAAATTTTTTAAAGCCGAAAGGGATATGTTTTACTCTAACGTACGAAACAATGTTGAAGAATCATAATAAGGTTTATTACGATTAATTTTGGCACATTATGAAACATTGTAATTTGAAAAAGAAATTGGAAACACTAAATGGCAGCGTCTATTTAAAGTTGGCTGAGGGAGAATCATTATTTATTCATCCTCAGTAATTATAGCACAGATTGAAGACCGGGTTCTAAATGCTAAAAAAAAACTCCAACTATGAATTTACTGGACTTACTCTTTATTTGAAATTTATCTAGTCCAAGACTTTGAAGAAAATTACTGCAAGAGTACTTGAATGGGGTACTTGAATGATTTTAAGCGGGGGGGGGGGGGATTTCTCTCTCTAACGTGCATTTTTTTTTAAAACTAAGTTGGAGAAAAAAATATAGGCGATGCGCCAAAATATATAGCATTGATTTGAAGACCGGGTTCTAAATGCTGAAAAAAAAAAAAAACTCCAACTATAAATTTACTGTACTTACTCTTTATTTAAAAGCATCTTTTAAAAGGTGGTTCAGTTAGCGACAAATGGGAGAGAGAGACTCCCATAATACATGGGACGCCGAAGCGCCTTTTCTTTTTAGACAACTTTACATCTCGAAAGCTGAAACAGAAGTGAAGTTTTTGCAAGAAGTCTAGAAACCTTGGCGCTGCACAGAATCGCCAATTTACAAATTTTGGTGACCGCGCGAAAGTGAACAAAGGCTTTTGGCGATAAACATTACCGCAAAAATGTGGTGACACTACTGGACGGGTGAGGCCGAGATTGCAAGCAAGCGCTTCTAATTAGGATGAGAAAAGTAACAGACAAACCGAAATTGTTTATCTTGCAGATAGGCCTTTGCCCAACTAACTGTTACATGAAATTGCAGACTGCAGATTGCTCGATGAGAAAAATGCTGAAAATCCAGGACATCTGGCTTTTAGCTCGACCACAAAACATGAAAAATACATGCTTCCCATAAGATTCGTTCATTTTTACTTTTTATTGTTAATACATATTCAACGTTCACGTATTAGTAGAGATAAAGAATTTCTTATCAATATGGCGAGCAAAAATCCTATGCAATTAAATGCAGACCTTGATACCAGGAGCTGCGAATCTAATTTTTATTTATTTTTTTTTGCACAAGCAGCGGTAACGGGTAGATACTGATTAAAATAAGAAAGGGAAAAAGGAAATGAATATTTGAGCGCTTTGAATTAAAGATGTTTTTAGAAAGAAGAGAGAAAACCTTTAATAAAATCTGGATGGTTTTGAGAAATGAATTTAATCACCTATTTCAGTATAGGAAAGAGGGGGGGGGGAGGATAATATGATATAAAAGTAAGAAAGTTATGTTTTAAATTAATTTTGAATAAAAATGATAGCTATGGGAGAGAAACGCTGTCATATAAGTCACCCCGACCACAGAAGAAAGCTGAAACGTGTACGTTGCAGATTTATATCTACTTAAAATCCTTTGTCCACCTTCGCACATACAGAATATACAATCTACATAGAAATATAAAAAAATTTGTATCCAATAACAGAAAAATGTTTGAACCTGTTTCTCTAAAATGCTATTAGAGCATCATTTCCAGTAATTTAAGTAATAAAATAGAAAGGTAGTATATAAACATATTTGCTTGCTTTCAAATAATTCAAAATAATAATATTTATTCATGACTGAGCGCTCATATTTAAAACAAATCTTATTTATCAATTCAATATGCCACAAGAGAAAAAAAAGTATGTGCCACATTTGATGAAGAGTTAGGATCCTATGCTTTTTATGTGGCTCATATGTTTGTGGCGCTGGTACCAGCTTTTTTGTTGTGTCATGATTCCAAAGAGAAGCATTTACATTAGACATATTTTATGAGTTATGTGACAGCGTTTCTGTCCCATAGCTATCATTTTTATTCAAAATTAATTTAAAACATAACTTTCTTACTTTTATATCATATTATCCTCCCCCCCCCCTCTTTCCTATACTGAAATAGGTGATTAAATTCATTTCTCAAAACCATCCAGATTTTATTAAAGATTTTCTTTCTTTTTTTTTACCCAAACAGCATGAAAAGGGAAATTGATAAATCATAACGCATTCCTACAGATAAAAAAAAATAAAGCAAAACAATAATAACTAATTTACTGTATTTACTACAAGTAAAGTTTAAAAGAAAAACTTGAATTTTCCGTGTTCATGCTTTTGCAGTGACTATTAGTCACCTTTTTTTTATTTAATTTATATTCTTAGCCGTAGAATTTTTTGTTGTTTTAGTCGCAGACATACGGTGGTACATTTCTGTACGTTTTCGAATTTTTTTTTTATAACTTCACGTTTTCCTTTTTTATCAGGTGTACCACTTTTACTATTGCGAACGTATTCTCACTGATTTTTTTTACAAGCTAAGATGGCAGAAACCAGCAACAAACAAAAATCAATCTGATGCAAATTTGATGATGAAAACTGATGCAAATCTTTTTTTTTATCTCATTTATGCACAAGAAGCGAATAGTTATTCTGTTGATAGCTGAAGCACAGATTAAAAGAAAATTGTTCACATAATTTGAAATATTTTCGGACGCACTAATTCTGTTAAGATGCACTTTCTTTTCCTTTACAAAAAAATTTACACCTGATTAGAGCGTTTATCTGACAATTGTCAACACATATTTTTTTTTTTTTAATTTTCACTTGAAGACAACACATACTTGAAGTAACACACGTAAATCATCGACGCAACACTTGGAAAAAAAGAAAACTTTTTTGAAGGCACTTTCCTACAAAATTGTAGCATAAGATTTTACGTACACCTTTGCCGCAATGCACGCGAACCCTTTTACTTTTTCACATTCCACACGATAAATCTCCAGGCACCGTTGAATGCACGCGCACATAAATGATAACACACTAGGTCACAATATTCTGTCGAAAGGGGAAAGCAAAACGTCGACACACACACAAACAAGGCGAACCGCTGAAATCACGTTTTTTTCTCTACAATTAGTGACGATACAAGATGAAAGCCCCGACTGATTCCGATCATCTGGGGGAGGTGATGGTGAGCAGGAACGCAGAAACAACCGCACCAACATCAGAGGGGGGGAGGAGGCATACAGGCGAAACAAGAGTGGCTCGAAGATGTCCAGCTGGTGAGCGAAGAAACACTAGAACCATCACTGTCCGTCGGAGAAAATCGCATCCATTCATCGAGCGCAGGATGTTATGAGTGCAGGATATCACGGCACACCAGGAAGGCACACTGTCCGGCATGGTTGAAATTTATCTAGTCCAAGACTTTGAAGAAAATTACTGCAAGAGTACTTGAATGGGGTACTTGAATGATTTTAAGGGGGGAGGGGTGAATTTCTCTCTCTAACGTGCATTTTTTTTAAACTAAGTTGGAGAAAAAAATATAGGCGATGCGCCAAAATATATAGCATTGATTTGAAGACCGGGTTCGAAATGCTGAAAAAAAAAACTCCAACTATAAATTTACTGGACTTACTCTTTATTTAAAAGCATCTTTTAAAAGGTGGTTCAGTTAGCGACAAATGGGAGAGAGAGACCCCCATAATACATGGGACGCGGAAGCACCTTTTCTTTTTAGACAACTTTACATCTCGAAAACTGAAACAGAAGTGAAGTTTTTGCAAGAAGTCTAGAAATCTTGGCGTTGCACAGAATCGCCAATTTACAAATTTTGGTGACTGCGCGAAAGTGAACAAAGGCTTTTGGCGATAAACATTACCGCAAAAATGTGGTGACACTACTGGACGGGTGAGGCCGAGATTGCAAGCAAGCGCTTCTAATTAGGATGAGAAAAGTAACAGACAAACCGAAATTGTTTATCTTGCAGATAGGCCTTTGCCCAACTAACTGTTACATGAAATTGCAGACTGCAGATTGCTCGATGAGAAAAATGCTGAAAATCTTGCATCTGGCTTTTAGCTCGACCACAAAACACGAAAAATACATGCCTCCCATAAGATTCGTTCATTTTTACTTTTTATTGTTAATACATATTCAACGTTCATTAGTAGAGATAAAGAATTTCTTATCAATATGGCGAGCAAAAATCCTATGCAATTAAATGCAGACCTTGATACCGGGAGCTGCGAATCTAATTTTTATTTATTTTTTTTTTGCACAAGCAGCGGTAACGGGTAGATACTGATTAAAATAAGAAAGGGAAAAAGGAAATGAATATTTGAGCGCTTTGAATTAAAGATGCTTTTAGAAAGAAGAAAGAAAACCTTTAATAAAATCTGGATGGTTTTGAGAAATGAATTTAATCACCTATTTCAGTATAGGAAAGAGGGGGGTGGGGATAATATGATATAAAAGTAAGAAAGTTATGTTTTAAATTAATTTTGAATAAAAATGATAGCTATGGGACAGAAACGCTGTCACAGTAATAATTCTAACATCATCAGCATCTGTCCAAATAAAAGTGTCACTATTTCTATCCATTTTTGCAAATTTAGCAATTATTTTTTCATTTGTATCACTTCCAAAATTAGAGCTACAAAATACAGGAATATCACAGGCGACTATTTTTATATCCCACCCAACCATTATTTTTCAGAGATAAATTTTGTAGTACACTTTTCTTGCAAATGCTGTCAAAGTGTATGTGAAATAATTTTGTTTTAAAAAAGTGGTGCGAGACAGAATTAAAAAGTAGTCGATTGTAGCAACCCCTGATAATAGTTTATGGTTTTTTGGATGAAAGTATCACATAAACTATCACGTTAAGCAGTCACGGTCAAGTTTCGATTTTTAAAGGTGACACATCCTCTATAATTAATTTGAAATAATAAACATGACCGTAAGTGCTATAGCAGTTTAAGGCAACTTGTTTAAAGAATAATGCAGAAATTTATTTAAGTTTTCATAGTGGGGTAAGTGGGACACCCTAGGCCCACTTACTCTATAATGGGGGTACACACCTACCACTAGTAGACTAAAATTACGGAGTAAGTAGGATCCTCCTCTTAAAAACTTCCTAAAAACAGTTTTATAAAAATTCAAATTACAACACGTATTTTAGGTTAAACTTTACATAAGAGTTTAATAAATATTAAAAGATAATGAAAGCTAACCTGGAAACACTCTTGCAAATCTGTAGGTTGAACTCTTTAAACAAACTTTTCTGGAAATCTATTCTATATCAGTCCTATGAACTAAATAATAAATGAAACAAAGCTCAAATATATGCAAAACCTATCAGTGTGACGAAATGCACCTTGATCAATGCAAATAAGTGCGAAATATTCTGTACATATTTAAGTACGAAGGGATGACCCACTTATCCCGACCAATCCTAATTCATTTCCGTAATGTATAGAAACGTAACTATATTTGGAATAGTGTAACATCATTAAATTACGCTAGAAACAAATTTTTCGGTAGGCCATCCTGCAATTAAATTACGTTGTGTGCTCCTGTAAAATAATGATAATTTTTTTGCACTCCATATTATATATATAGAAAGCATGCTTTACTTCTTTTCATAAATCCATATATATTTCTTTACGTTTTAAATAGAGTAACATCATTAAAACTCGCTGCAAACGTTTTTCTTCTGTAGAACTTTTAGGTAACTAATATTCTTGTATGACTATTTATGTATAATTGAATGATAAATTCTTTGCACTCCATATTTTCCGAAGCTTTGTTGTTCCTTATAAATAAATATCAATTTCATTAGGCTTTAAATAGTATATCGTCATTAAATTACACTGCAAACTATCTTTACTCATGCAGCATAATCTAACTGAATTATTTTGCGCACCTACATATACGAAATAAAAGTGCTTCATACTTATGTTTTCATTGGGTACTTGCATGATAAATTTCAATAACATAGAAATCGAAGTATATTTACAAGAGTTCAAGCAGAATGACTGTCAGATATGACTGTCAAGCAGAATGACTGTCAGATGTTGATGCACTGTCAGATACATATGATGACAGACAAATGACTCATAAAAACTTTTGAAGTATGCTGCGAAGTGTCAAAAGGGTAAAAAATAATTTATTTACAATCAAAATAAAGTTTCCAATTTGCTATTTTGTAAAAAACATTGTTCGTTACATTAATATAACTGTCAACTGAAATTTGAGTTAAATGTTTAAAAATGTAGGGATTTTCTTCTACTGTGTTGTACTCTCATTTGCGCAAGTACTACGACACCAATAAAATTGCCGCAAAACCGAGAAGGTAACTCTTTACATGGAAATAAAAATTGCAACTGTTTTTGACAACAATCCAATCATAGAAAACACTTATCCGACGACGATATAAAAGTTGGTAGTGAAATATATTTAATTTCGACTTTAAAAAACGATATTAGATGTAAATTTTCAACTGGGCGAAAAATGTCCGGATCAGGATTCGAACCAGGGATCTCCTGGTTGAAGGCGCCAGTGCTCTACCATCTGAGCTTTCCTGGACGAATCTGGTGGAACTTTTTCACCCAAAAAACCTTAGTGATTATGGCATCTGGACTGAAACCAACTTCAGCTCAACAGAATAAATCACAGGTAATGGAACTCCAGAAATCGCTGGATACGTAATTACACTTTATTAATTTCAACACAATTATTCTAATTGGTAAATAAATCATATTAGATGTAAATTTCCAATGTTTTCAAGCTTGTTTTCCAGATGCCATAATCATTAAGGTTAACTGGATGAGAACGTTCCACAAGATTCGTCCGGAATAGCTCATATGGTAGAGCACTGGCGGCTTCAGCCAGAGGATCCCTGGTTCGAATCCTGGTCCGGACTTTTTTCACCCAGTTGGAAAATTACATCTAATATGATGTATTTACCAGTTAGAATAATTAAGTTAAAATTAATCTAGTTTAAAAAACGAGTTCAAAATCGATTGATAAGTAAAGAAATATATTTAATTTACGTAAAATTGAATTTCATGTTTTAATTTCTCTGCTTATATATTGAAAGAATACATAAATTTTAATGGATATTTGTGTTGATAGTATAATGAACATTCCTTTTGCAATGATAAAGAAATGCACTTCGTTAAACCGGAACATTAGAAGATTGTTGCTGTAAAAAAAAAAAAATGCGCTATCGCTTTTGACTTTTGAAATGATTACATTCAAACCAAAAATATAATGCTTTGATCAAAGCCATTTTTAAACTTCTTCTACAAAATTAAAAAAATCTCATCAAAATGCCATTAAAAATGGATATCAACAAACTATTGGAAAAAGTTTCTTTTCGCCTACCAGAAACTTATAATTTACAACAATGGAATTCTCCATAAATTTAAATCTCTTTAAATAAAATCTAAAAAAAAATATTTAAATTATTTTTTTCAAACTGGATGAAAGTAGTAATACTGAACAGCTATTTTTTTTTTTCACTTTTCTACAACAGCTTGTAAAAATAAACTTTCTCTGTGTTTGAGATATTTATATACACGTGTTCAAATTAGGAATTATATGAATTCCTTAAGTTCATAAAATTCTTCAACGTATTATTTTAAATTTTATTTACAATGTAAACACATTTTATAAAAAATATCCCTAATTGAACTTATAAAAGTATTTTCTGAATACATTAGTAAAGGGTTTGAACTTTCCCGCTTGTTCTAATTAATTTCTGTATTTTTTCACTAATAACCCATTCATTTTTTTCATTTTCTACAAATTTTTACCCAGTTGTTATGACATTTTAAGTGAAATTACTACCTAAAACTACTTATTCAAATTCACATATTAAAGTTCAAATGTACATCCTTAGAAATATCATTATTTACATAATAATCTGATTCTTGATGATTATTATGCTATAGAATTTTTATTATATATTTAAATTTCAGATATCGTTTAATATTTTCTATTAACTAAATATTTTGAATGTTTATATTTCTTTGTTTTTTATCCAGTCAAATGAATCAAGGGGTCTTGTACCTTTTAAACGCGACGAAATTTAACGAAAAATACTAAAAGTTTGAATTCGTCTATCTTGAAAACCTTTTTATGCATAAACATGAAATTTTGGATATTGATTAAACAGATTGTGTTTTGTAATATGCTGTCATTAGAAATTTATTAGACTTTTACAAAATTTGTGTATTGTTGAAATCAAAATAGCTCTTTTTTTAAATTCCATCATTCATTGCGAGCATGATATCTTGAGAAAGTATGCATGAATTGTCATGAAATTTGGTAAAGATACTAAACATATACATGTGTTTAAAATGAACTACTCTTAGGCCAAAATTAATTCATTAACTATATAGAAAATATTTTTGTAAAAAAAAAAAAAAAAAAAAAAAAAAAAAAGTTATATTTTTAATGAATAAAAATAGTCATAACTAAAAATATTACCATTGAAAATACTTAAAAGTAGTTCATTTTAAACAAACATATTTGTTTAGTATCTTTACCAGATTTCATGAGAATCTATACAGACTTTCTCAAGATATCATGCGAGCATTGACTTCTGGAGTAAAAAAAAAGATCTATTTTGATTTCAACAATACACAAATTATGTAAAAGGCTAATAAATTTCTAATGATAGCATATTACAAAGCACAATCTGTTTAATCAATACCGAAAGTTTCATGTTTATACATAAATCGGTTTTGAAGATAGACTAATTAAAACTTTGAAGTTTTCGTTAATTTTCGACGCTTTTAAAAGGTACAAGACCCCTTAAATACCCGCGAAAACATTGCAAGACAGCGTTCTTGGTGGGAAAAGTACTGAAAGTATGGGGGGGGCTTGAGAGTCAACACATTTTATAAATATTTATCCCTAATTGAACTTATAAAAGTATCTTCTAAACACGTTACTGAAGACCAGTAGCGTAGTGGTGAGCGCGACTCTCTGCCACGCAACAGGTTGAGAGTTTTGCTCCCGGCTGGGTAAGATTCACTCAACTTTTCATCCCTTCGGGGTCGATAAAATGAGTAAAATCCCAAGGTTGCTTGGGAACTAAATACCGAGACTCTCGCGTTAGGTTGACCACCTGGCCGGGGCACATGCTGCATAGAGCCCTCTGGGTCAAGTAAACAGAGTTGGGCAGTGTAGGCCCTGATCCTTCATGGACAGCACAGCCACAGGTTTTGTTTCTTTTTTTAGAATGCATTAATAAAGGATTTAAACTTTCCCGTTTGTTCTAATTAACCCTTAAATGCCGAGTGTTGCTTTTCGGCAACATATCCAGTTTAGGCTCTAAAATACTATTAGAATAATATTGAAGCCATAATGCCTAATGTGGCCAATAAAATAAATTCTGAAAATTTTATTAAATCGATTTTCAACATGTAGATGACAACACTTGTGCTGTATAAGAATAAAGATAGATTTATTTTTTCAATTGTTACTATCTGCTCTTTTCGTTTTGTTTGGAAGCTTGCGAAATACCCTATTTTGTTCTGCAGTGAACAAGTAAAATTTATTTCTTATTATATTTCCTAAAATTATTGTGCGTTTAATATTATAGAACTTTATCAAGGAAAATTATTTTTTCAATTAAAGACCAGTATGGGCGATTAGTAACAAATTGTTTTTTAGCCGTAAACCATACTTAAAACAAAATATGATTTTTTAAAGAATTTTTCCCATGATTTATTTAAAAAATGAAACCCGAAAAACATTATTACAATGGTTTTTGAAAAATCAGGGATTTAAGGGTTAATATATGTAATTTTAACTAACACATTCATTTTGTCGTCTTCCACAAAATTTATACCCATTAGTAAATTATTGATATTTTAGATGAATTACTATCTAAAATTATTCCTTTAAATTCACATATTAAAGTTAAAATGTGCATCTTTAAAAATATCATTATTTAAATAATAATTTGATTTGTATGAATTAAATATTTTGAAAGTTTATATTTCATTGTTTTTTATCAAGTAAATTGAATCAATTAATTGCTAAAACCTTTCAAGACAGTGTTCTTAGTGGGGAAAATACTGAAATCTCGGGAGGCTTCTGAGAAGATTTACCGTGAAAATTCCTTTTGAAATCTGTTTTATTCAATTACATAAGCAAAGAATATATAAATAAGTTACGTGGAAAGGATTTTTCAAAAGTTTTCAGAGAAATCATTCACTTAGTGTACAAAGTATACAGACTGCAAAAAAGCCAAATTCCTTATTCTACTTTTATCCCAATTCAAACAAACTAGATTCAAAATTCAATAAACGCAGTAAAACAAACATTTGCATTTTTCGAAAAACTAAATCAATTTAAATCAGCAAGAAACATTTTGTATAACATTTGTTATGTACTACATGAAAAATACAACTCAGTTGCACTATGTTTATCATTCCAATGCTTTCAAAGATGTTTTGCTTGAACATTCAGTAAAAAGAAGTCTAAAAATCTTAGATATTTTTTACTTCGTGATTTGTCGATATATATTTCTTTTTAATTTTATGTACTGAAACTGTAAGAAATAGAACAAACCACTTATGTATATAATGAATCACTCTATCATACATTATCATGCAATATAAATGTTAAAATCGAAATTATTAGTTAGAATTAATTATACAAATGCAGATAACAGAAAGAAATGTTATTCTATATAAAATATCATTAACACATTTCAATAATTATACGACAATTTTAAATATATATATATTTAAAATCCAATATGTTTTAGCCAAATGTTGTTTTATGTAAGAAATTAAACTACTCATCATATTATCTTTCTGAGTTTGTTCCTCCTACATTTGAAAAAGATAGATTTAAAAATTTTTCAAGTTAGTGTTGCTGAGGAAAAACACTAAAAACGTGGATGACTTCAGATAAAATTTACCATAAACACTACTTTTAAGAGTTTTCTTTTTTTCATATTAAGAAAAACACAAATAAGAATAAGGTAATTAAATAATGACGCGTAAAAGCACATACACAAAATAACTAGTTATGTAAAATTTCAAGAACCGCAATTTTAACTTATTTATGTCTGAATTTTTGTTTTCTCAATTTTTTTGGTAAAATAACTTTAAAAAGGTTGCAAAATGAACTCGAAAAATACTAAAAAAATGATGCTAAAACTTTTTGTATTTATTTGATAAAATGTAAACGTACTAAATGTAAAAAGAGGCATAATGCTTATAATAATGCAATATGCATAATTATATGTTTTATTAAAATTTATATAAAATAAGCCTTCAAATTGCATATTATATACTATAATTAGTATTTTTATTAACTACAAAAAAAATATTTATTTCATTTTAGAGTCTAATGACATTAGAAGCATTATTAATAATAAACTAAGAATAATAGTATCTGTGCTTTAAAAACAATTTATTTCACAATCATCTTCAAAAGGACTTTGCATGAATAACTGTATCCTAAATGGCTAATAAAAATGTATACCCATTTGTACCAAACGTCCTATATTTTGTACATACAAGCATGCATAAAAAAAGTCCTTCCGACCAGTGCCGGGAGGAAGAGGTAGCTTTCATATTCCTTATTTTATAAAGCCAGCTTATATTATTCAAACACACGGAGCTCAAATTAGTGGAACCCGATTATAGAAAATTAAATACTAATTTTTGTCAATATTGAATATGAATGAGAATTTCGCGAAATTAGTCAGCGTTATCAAAGCTGGTATTATTAAAGTGATTTATATTTTGTCGCCAAATTCGGTGATATACCGAATTATCGTGATAGCCCGCCATTTTAAAACAACATAATGGGTGCGATAAAGCTCACAAATGAACTTGGGCTAGACCTTAGTAATTCCTGTGCACATGCTCACTCATATCTAAATTGGTTGATATATACGAGTGCTGTTGCAGACAAAAAATCAGATTTTTCAAAATGTCACACATATTCGAAATTCAAACTGCTGTATCTCGGCCTTTTTTTTTAGATAAAGGAAAAACAAAAAATGATCCGGAATTATTGTAACAAGCTGAAACACATAAGAAAAAAAAAATTTTTAATTTCTAATTTTTTTTGTACCTCATTTTAAATTTAAAAAAAATTAATTTTTAAATGGCCGCCATTTTGAAACAAGATGGCGGAAGAAGTTAGCAAACAAACTCGGCCGAGACATTGCTATGTACTATGCACATGCCTTGTCACATCCTAATCGGTTCATAAATACGCGTGTTATCGCGTGACAAAAATCAGATCGCTTCAAAATGACAGCCACACTAGAATTTCAAAGTGCTATAACTCAGCCGTTTTTTAAGATATAGACGAAACAAAAAATGCTCCAGAATCTGCGTATCAAGCTCAAACACATAAGAAAAAATATGTTTCGATTTATAATTTTTTTGTACTTCATTTTAAATTTAAATTTTTTTTTTAATTTTAAATGGACGACATTTTGAAACAGGATGGCGTATGAAGCTGGCCAATGAACTCGGTCGAGACATTGCTATGTACTATGCACATGCCTTGTCACATCCAAATCGGTTCATAAAAACGCATATTATCGCGTGACAAAAATCAGATCGTTTCAAAATATCAGCCATGCTAGAAATTCAAAGTGCTATAACTCAGCCATTTTTTAAGATATAGACGAAACGAAAAATGCTCCGAAATGTTTGTATCAAGGTCAAACACATAAGAATAAAATCTTTTTTAATTTCTAATTTTTTGTACCTCATTTTAAATTAAAATTAAAAAAAATTAATGGCCGCCATTTTGAAACAAGATGGCAGATGATGTTGGCCAACGTACTCGGTCAAAACATTGGTATGTACTATGAACACGCAAAGTTATATCCAAATCCGTTCATAAATGCGCGTGTTATCGCGTGACAAAAATCAGATCGTTTCAAAATGTCAGCCACACTAGAATTTCAAAGTGCTCAGACGTTTTTTAAGATATAGACGAAACAATAAATGCTCCAGAATCTTCGTATCAAGCTCAAACACATAAGAAAAAGATATTTTTCAATGTCTAATTTTTTTTGTGCCTCATTTTAAATTTTAAATAAAAAAAAATTAAATGGCCGCCATTTTGAAACAAGATGACGGATGAAGCTGGCCAACAAACTCGGTCGAGATATTGTTATGTACTATGCACATTCCTTGTCACATCCAAATCGGTTCATAAATACGTGTATTATCGCGTGACAAAAATCAGATCGTTTCAAAATGTCAGCCATGCTAGAAATTCAAAGTGCTATAACTCAGCCATTTTTTAAGATATAGACGAAACTAAAAATGCTCCAGAATCTTTGTATCAAGCCCAAACACATAAGAAAAAGATATTTTTCAATGTCTAATTTTTTTGTGCCTCATTTTAAATTTTAAATTTTAAAAAAATTAAATGCCCACCATTTTGAAACAAGATGACGGATGAAGCTGGCCAACGAACTCGGTCGAGACATTGGTATGTACTATATACACACGAAATTTTATCCAAATCGGTTCATAAATACGAGAGTTACAGTATGACAAAGATCAGATATATATATATATATATATATATATATATCTTTATATATATATTGATTTTTCCATTTCATATTATTTGTTTCTATTCTGTTTTCAATTTTAATCCATTCACTTGATTTTAATGGTTGTTTGGGCACAGGGAAAAATAATTTTTAGCTTCAGCTTATTTTTCTCACAGAAAACACCATATTACTTATATCATTGAATTCTGTGCCCTTGATAACGTAATTCCATGTATAAGCTTTTCCATTATTTGTCGGTGTCCACTTTCGTCTTTTTTCTTCCATAATAATTCTTATAATAAATTATTTGGCACTTTTTTTATACTTACAGCTTTAATTCATAATATTATGGTTTTTGATGGTGATAGGTTATGTTTAATTAATGGTTATATATATATATATATATATATGAATTTTGAACGGAGGGTGGTTTCGGGGTCTAGGGGTCATGATCGGTAAAAATATACCAAAATTTTTTGGAATCGTTTTCCTCCGAACGGCTTCAATAGGTTGCTTTTTGTAATGAAAGCTACCTAATAGACTTGAACATATAATTGCACAAAAAAAAAAAAGAAATTCGTATTTAAAAAAAAAGTCTGCAAGCTAAGATTATGACTTATTTATGTGGATTCGTGAAATGAAAAATACAAATAAACTTAGTTTTTACATTTCACCATCTTGAAAAATGAAAAATCTATATACACCGAAAAATGCCTTCATTTTAGCAAATATATTATTCAAATAAATTATATTATATATTAAATAAAGTATTCAAATAAATTGTTCTCTCATCTCTCGGTAACAGATAAAGACATGTATAGATAATTATTTCATATAATTTTCACGTTATTAAGAAGAAAAAATATTATACAAATTTATTAAAATTGAAAGTCGCCCAAAAATGGGACGCCAGGCATAAATGGGTTAAAACAGTAAAACATCTCCCAACAATTATTAAAAACAATTACTAACAATTTCATCAATTCTTAACATAGTATATTAAAAAAAAAAAAAAAACAGGGGTTTTTGGGAACATAATACAATTGGAACAAATATAAAGACAACTTATGTAACTATATTTTGTGGGGAAAATATGCAATCGCCCATTACTATCTCTGCCACAAATAATGGTTTAAAAATACGCTGGTATTAGATTATTAGTGAAAACGTTTACTAATAAATACTATACTTAAATTTTGCCTCATTGTCATCTCATATATAAATTGTAACAAACTTCAATTGTTTCAACACCGACACTTAATTTTGACATGATATTTGGAATCTTTGGTAACTTTTATTTTTGGATACCTAACGGAAAGTCATTACGTCAACTAGTTTCGGATTTATAGAAGAGTTTAGAATTTAGAACGTCCCATGACTTTTCCTAATAACGTTTACTAATAAATACTATACCTAAAATTTGCCTCAGGGCATCTAATATAGAAATTGTAACTAACCTCAATTTTTTCAACACTGGCAATTAATTTTACCAACTTATTTAGAATCTTCGGTAACTTTTATTTTTGAATACCAAACCGAAAGTCATTAGGTCAACTAGTATGGAATTTATACATGAATTTAGAGTTTAGAACTCCTAATGTTAAATTCAATTTTAATGGTTGGAAAACAGATTGCAAAGCGTGTAGCTGTTTAAGCATATGTCAAACACTGATGGTCGTTTGACCTATAATATTGTGGGTTCGCGTAATTTAAGCTTCTCGAAATCTATTTCTGTTAAAAAATTCATTGGTTACAATTATTATTTACAATCGGACCTCTATTTAACGAAGTCACTAAATCCCGAAAAAAAGTTCGTTATATGGAAAATTCGTTAAATAGAGAGTCACCCTTTTAAATACTTTTAAACTACGTAAAACACATTTTAAGTCCATAAACACTAAATATAGCTAAAAAAAGTAATTAGTCACACTTTTTTATAAATTATAACTATTTGTTTTACTTATTTTACCCATCGAAAAGAAATATGCAAGGGAAATAAGAATGAAACAAAACACTGTCAGGAAATACATTGTATTTTCAGTTTAAAAAATTATTTTACATTAAAATCACGATTATTTATTATGGTTGATAAGCTGTTTGGAGGAATACCACATTTTAAAGCAGTATTCTTTTTCTTCATGCCTTTATCCACCTCATCAAGAATATTTTTTTTTCTTTGATGCTCAAGCACTTTCGCTTTGACATTTTCGAGCTACAAGAACCGAAATTATCAACACGATTGATCACGATCAACAATCTAGAAAACGGGAAACAATAGTTTAAGGACACAGGGCAGCTCCATTGAGGGTTAAAAGGGGATATTGAAAGTTTGCTCTTCTTGGATGGAAAGCAAAGAATCACAACGATTTTACTGCTCTCGGTGAGTTAGGTGCCTGGTAAGACCTCTTCATGGTCATTGATCATCATAAAATGTGTTAAAAGAAAAAATAAGTTTGAAATGTCCAGTAATATTTTAAGAAATAGGGAGAAAAAAAAAATTTAGATCCCAAGGAAAAGTTCGTTAAATAGAGAATGCACTTCGCTATTTAGAGGTTATTTTACGAAGAAATTTGCAAAATGTTCTTGGTTCCAAGTAAAAGTTCGCAAAATAGAGAAATTCGCAAAATTGAGGTCCGTTAAATAGAGGTCCGACTGTATTTCGAAAAATAATTTCAAGATACATATATAGTGGAAATATAGTTTCGAAATATATATATTAATTGTAACATATGAACTTTTTAACATAAATTGATTTCTAGAGGTTTCAAATACACAAATGCAAACTTACAACTTATTCTGTCAAGGGTGTTTGCAGTTTTGCTTAAGAAAAATAATTTTAATTTTTAACAAATGCAAAAGTTTATATTTAACTTATGCACAATACACATGAAAAAATAATTATTTAAATGGGAACAACAAAGTAAGATACAGATTATGGAGAAATGACAAATATTAAAAACAAAAGCAAAAATGTATAACTTTTTATTTATTTGTTTCTTGGAAGACCGTGAAGTAAAAATAAATGGAAGTATGGCAACGGAAATTATTAATTTCCTTTAAGAAATAAACTGTTTTACTAAGACAGTTTGACAGCATAAAAAGTACACATATTAGATAAAATATTAGAAAAAGAGCAATACAAAAATGAATATCCATTTACAATAAAGAAAGTTTCTCGTAACGAAGGTAAAATATTTTTCCTTATCCATTTTATTCCCGAGTAGAAAAGGCAGAAAATTTTTAAAAGATCATAGTAGTAAAAATAATTCAGATATAATAGAAAAGTACAAAATATATTTAAAAAAAAAAATTGGCGAAATTCCAGCTAAAATCCATTATAAAATAGGTATATTCGTAGATTTTTTTATTTTATTCATAGCTCCTTAGTCCTTATTTCTTTTTAGGTAGTCATTATATTGGTTTTTTTTATTATTTTTTTTAAATACTTGAGACTCTAGTTATTTTAGGATAATAAAAAAAGAAGAAAAAAATTTCTTTAAAAAGTAAGTAACATTATTCCAATTACCAATTCATGAATTACATTTAGGAGAAAACGTAGACCGAATTCTGTTGCCATTATAATTACTTTTCATATCAGAGTGTAGATATACGAGATGTGCAATATTAATATCTAGCTGACATTGGACAAAGGTAGCCTTTGACGATTTTTTGTTTATCACCAATCTTTGTTTCTTCTATCTAATTTGGGCGCCTGTGTATAGAATGGCAACATGCACGCATAGGCATTCCCAAACCATGTTAGTTTCAGTCTGCGTAAATCTTTGTCCAAATTATCGCAAACCCACATTCTAAAATTTGGCGATACTCCCCTAAATGAGTTTGATTAGACAAGTGAGGCAAGTCAATAAACATACGTGAGGGCAAGTTTGCCAAGATTCTTGGCGATTCGTTTTTGGCCAACAGCATGTGAAGTAATAAAATTTTATTTTTGGTATGTCATCAATCTCATAGAGAGATGTCACTTATCTAAGTGAACAATACCAAGCGAGTATCACCAATCTCTGTAATGTAAAATGAAGAAAAGCATCCATTGTGAGTAACCGCCCTTTAATATACATAACTTTATAACTTTAGGTTGGTAAGTTTGACATCAATAACTGTACTTTAAATAGATTGCATGGAATTTAAATCTGTATTTGAACACTTAATTCCAATTTCTATGCAATCCATGATATAGTATCTATGAGTGATTTTTATTCAATTGTTTAGACTCCATTGGACCGTAAAAGTCTTTGTCAGCTAAGACTTTACTGAAAACAGCAAAAGTAAGGTTTAAACAAGAAAGAAAAATCATGCGTTAAGCATATATTATTAGACACATTCCAACATTTCCTGAAATCTTTAACAAAACTCCGTTATTTAGGGAACTAATATAAAGAAGATAACTACGTAAACATTTTAGAAAACACATAAAACATTTAAAAACTAATTTCAGCAGTTATCGTCCATAGCCAAATATGTATTCCAATTCTTTTAGACTGTCTTCTATTTGATCTGTAGGTTGATTTACATACTACATAATGGGAAAATTTAATTTAGCAAAAAAACACAGAAAAGGTTGAAAGTTCTATTTCAGCAATTTATACTAGTAGATGGAAACATACTTCAATACTTTTGTTTAGCCCTGTAGTTTACCTAGTACCATTATTACATGCCATTATTTAGCTACAATTTAATTCAAACTAAAACATTCTTAAAACAACTGAAATCCCATTTCCAGAAATTATCATCCTCAGACGGCCATGTATCCGATACTTTGCGTGGCTCTGTATATCACTTTATTTCTATTGTACAAACACTTCTTTTTAAACTAAATGTAGTTCAGCGTAAAAATGCATAGCCCATTTAAAAGCACCTTTAAGCAATTTACCCACATACTCAATAACCTTTAAGAAATCTTTTATGTATCCCTCTATATCAACTATAGCATTTATACACACCGTATAGTATGGATAAATACAAAGAAACTTTAAAAAGCATATCATAATTAAAAATACATTTCCTGCCATCATTGCTAATACACAGTACTTCGGATAGAATATACTATCTGAAATCTTTTGTGTATCCATTTAAATGCTATGCAAGTCGCATTATACATGACATAACTTATAGTAAGCCTCAAGCCCGTATATCAAATTTATTATACAGGAAATAGTTTAACATAATTAAAATACGCCGCAAACAATCCCCCTCTATACAATTATGTAACGGAATTATTTTTTGTGGCCCTGTAGATGAATAATAACTATTCTTTGCACCACATATTCTACAAAATGCATATTTTAGTGCACTTCGTAAACGTATATAAATTTTATTATGATTGAAAATGTGTAACATGTTTAAAATTCATTTGAAACGATTTTCCACATTGACCGTAATGTAACGGAATACTTTTGACTGTCTCTGGAAATAAATTAATGATGCTACAAACTTCATTTGAAATAGGGATCGTGCTAGGATAAACATCAATAACATCCAAACATTTCAGGGCAATCCGAGTATATTTACGAGAGTATTTACGAGCACGGACAGACAGACAAACAATCCAAAATCATAAACACGTTTCAACTTTGCTGGAGAGTGTTAAAAAATATAGCGTAATGATAAAAAAATACAAAAATATACTAGTCCAAATGGAAAATGATATTGCAAAATAAATTCTAGTCAGATGTTTCTGATTACTTAAGAAAACACTACTATTGTTATCGTATCTATCTATATCTATATATATATACATATATATCTACCTTATATATATAAAATCCTAATGATACGAATTTCTGAAACGGATATATGAAACGAATGAAATGTAATGAATTTATGAAACGATTCTATGAAACGACTGATTAAACAACTGATTATGTTTCGCGGCAATTGCTCCTAAAATATGGAATACTTTGCGATGAAATTAACACCAAAAATCGGTACTGATCCGCAGATCTCAAAACTGGTATTAGAATTTTTTAATTCGAAATAGTTCTCGAAACATTAATTTTTTTTTCTAATTTTAAATACTATTTTCTAATGAAGTCAACTCAAATTTTAATCATAACACATATTTTTTTTCATATTTTAGTAAAGGTTATTATTTTAAACTAATTTGGCGACCAGTTTGGCCTCCATTAAATGTATGCTAAAAACAATGCTTTTTTTATTTCATTATCATTTTATTTAATACAAAACTTTCAATTAAAACTGAAAAGTTTAAAATTAATGGCTTTCCCTTCTTTCTTTTTTTTTAATCAAAACGAAAAGAAAAATATTAGGCGCAGATGTCATATACGCACCGGGATACCTAAATGGTGCCAAAATGTCGTTATTTTGCCTGACATGGTAACCCGGCTATTGTTGTTTATTTATTAATAAATGTTTATTTACATTTATTTTCTTTTTATTAAAAAAATGTTATAAATTGTTTTGTTCTATAATTATTAAATAAATTTTTTATTGTTATTTAATTTTAAAAATAATAGAAAATAATTTAAAAATAGATATGTAACTGGTATTCTAAAACGTGGTTTTCGCCAAATTGTCGTAAAAAAAATTCTAGCCAAACCCGATTAAATAATGCGAAAACTCTCTTATGAAAAGCGAAGGGTTGTAATTGTTTGTGGCAGTTACATGACTTGGACTATTATAATATAAGTGAAATGATGGCGATAGAATAATATTTGGCGACTTATCGTCTGTGGCTGGCTAACATTAAAGTACCAAAATGGTCGTCTGGACTATAAAAAGCGAAGGGATCCTCCCGGAATTGTTGATAATAGTAACGTGACTTAGGCTATTATTATAGAGATTGTTTTCAATTCTAAAAACAGCATAAAGATTAATATTTCCTGAAATTAAAAATTCATTTACACGTGACAATTAAAAACAGAAAAATAAACCCCTTTAAAATTACGATTAAATGAGTAAGCGTTAAAAGCAGGAAAATATTGAAAATTATGTCTTGAAAATTGTATTCACACGTGAATTTTAAAAAAGAAAGGAAACTTTAAAATAATAATACGCTAATATGCGTTAAACCCTTTCAGAAGCAAGGTACTTCTGTTCGTAAAATGTTGAAAATAGTCAATGGCACCAGAATTTACAAACAAATTTTGAAATACGAAAATGCTTTTGTTCACATACTTAATAAAAGAAAAATTTTCATTCCAATATTCTGGTGCCAATGTGGCATTTAAGAATTAATATTAAGTGGTCCAAAAATGAACCAGCGCCCTTGAAGGGGTTAAAGCAATAAATTGTAGTAAATTGTATTATGTCAATCGTTTTATAACGCTGTTAAAAATACCGGGAGGCAAAGCCTCTGTTTACTTAATTCATTTTATTTTAGCTTCCTTTCAAATGTTTAACTGGTCTTCTTTAACAAAACACGAAAACAACCAATGGATGTCTTAACAACAACTAATTCGGCCTTAAATTTTCGCAATCAAAGGGAATTGAATGGAAACCCGTTTACAGGGAGATCGCTATAGGTTTTTTCATTGTAATACTATATTCTCTAATCTTTTTAATACCGATCAAATTAGCGTGCTTTTAGATTCTGCGGTGTCTGAACTGGGGTTGGCGAGCGTAGCTTGCTGGGGGCAGAGCCCCCTAGTATATATATGTATGTAAAGTAAAAGTGAATAAATAAAAAATAAACTACGTATTTTACCAAAAATAAAATGAACATGAACATGATAAACAAAATTCATGACATCACATTCATAAAAAAAAAAAAAGCTGGTGATTTCATCTTCTGCTGGTATAGTGACAAGTTGAACAGATTTCAAAATTTCAAAAAAAACTCCAGTAGTATATTTTTGTTTGAAAATAAAACATGAATAGTGCTCATAGATTCTAAAATTTTTAAAAATTGTGCTTAGTTCAAAAATGTGAAGAAGAGAAGAATTTCAAACATTTTATGCTTAATATATTTTGGCATACTTGAGCTTAGTTTTAATAAGAAAAAACTTTGAATAAGTAACTAAATTATTCCATACAGAGTTACAGAAATACGTTTAAATTTAAGAAAAAAAATTATGAAAAATTTAGTTATAAATATCTTGCAATTTTATTTTTAAAATAGATACATTATTTTGTTTGGGAATTGTATATAATAATTTAGAAACATTTGAAAGTATTATTTGAAAGTATTACTATGTCATTTAAAAAAGCGTATGATATTTATAATGCACTAACGTAGTATATTAATCTGCAAGATTTATTAGAAGAATAAAATATCCTTCCGCGTATATATCTGGGTGCGTTCGTAAAGACTGGGTAAGATACTATAATCTGTATGAAAACATGTTTGCTGTCTCACTATCAAATAGGGGAGAGTAATGCACAGCGAAACAGCAGCCAGTTAGATATACAGTTGTATTTTTTTTTCAATCTGGCACACACACTCATAAAGACCTCATCGTATGCAGCACGTGGATGTTGTTTCGTCAATTCAGTTAATCGTCTGACAAAATAGTAAATAATTCTTTATTTTGTAGTGGTAAAAGTTAAATGAATGTCTATTTTTGAGTTTATTACTTTCAATATGACATATATTTACTTACCCAAACCTAGCTCTATGTAATGATAGACTATTTCGACAAAACACAGTGAGACGTGTCTCATTGTGTACCTACTATGTGGTTCTGATGTTAAAAATGTTAATTATGAAAAAAATGAGGGTTTTTTTCTTTCTCTCTCTTTCTGTGTGTGTGGTCGTGTGATGGCTAGGGAAATCTACTAAACGTAAAAGGCTAAAAATTTGCATGAAGGTAACACAAGGTCTGCCACTGTCCAGCCGAGGCTCATATTTATAATATTTTGAAAATCTAGAAATATTAATTAGAAATCATAAACTGCAGAAAATTATTGATAGATTGTAAAAATGTATGATTTATGTAAATATATACATTGTCTCACTGTGTACCACAAGTGGTACACAGTAAGACTGTTTTCGATACTCCGTTATGCTGCTTCTGTGCTTTTATAAATTTTTGTAGCAAATTTTTTTTTCAAAAAATTATAAATCGTCGCCATTCGTTAAGTAATAATAATTTTCGTCTTACTGTGTACTACCCTCCCCTATATGGCGGGAGCTACAGCCATCGTTTGTACCCGATCACTACCTCCAATTAAAATGGAATACAACATTCATGACTATTTTCGGATTCAAACCCAATATCTAATAAACGTCTTTGCTACTAGATCACTAAATGAAATTTAACCTCTTGGCTTATACTTTTAAGCTGTATGTTGTATACTTTTAATACACGTAGTAAATTTAGTAAAAATATTATTTTTAAAGTGGTACATTTTTTTAAAGGTTAACATGTTTAATGCTTCTTTTTAAGTTACAAAATAATGTTTAACATCTATTATTTTTTCTTTACTTTTAAAATCCATTAACATAAGCAATTTGGGTAAATTCATCGATTTAATCTATCAATAAAGAATATAGATTCGAAACATTAATTCGTATTACTAATAATATTCAAAAATGATTTTTATTAAGTTTTATGATTTTAAGGTAAATTTTCATAGTTATTTACTTAAAGTATTTATAATTTGATACTATTAATAATTGATTTAAGATTTGGGCATCCGTTACAAGTGCTGATTTTGTGAAATAATTTTCTGATAAATATGGAATAATTGTATTAATTTCGTACATTAAAAATTAATTTGCCATGATGGGCCAATATTAGTTGAGTACGTAAAGTTAATATTGCTGAAGCAATGTAGTATCAATTCAATTAAAGTTATTTTTTACAGGTTAGTTTAAATTTTAATTAATTAATTATATTATATTAAAAATTAATGTTTAATACATGCACTTCATAATATATATATTATATCCAAAAATTAAGTATAATTAAAGACATTTCTCATAGAATAACCGATTCTAAATATGTATGAAAAAATGTTATTAAAAATTAAATGTTTTTTGTGTTTATGATATTAATTTTTGAGCTTTACTTACATTTAAATGTGATTTTATGCCTGACATTCTAGTCATGTTTTAAAATTTTCACAATATCAAAGAAATGAAATATATGTATCTGTATTTTAAAAGGTCACCTGATTTAAAATTTTAATCATATATATTACTAACATTATTGTCATATGATAATGTCAAGTAATTTAATCATGCCAAGTAACTCACATCCAACTACCATTGGGAAATAGGGTGACGTGTACCTACTATAAACGCATAAACTCTAAACAAGAAAATTGCATAAATTTAAGCTTTGTCGAAATTTCTGTTGGTTAAAATATACAAATGACATATGTCGAATATGAGCTGCATCCAGAGCTTCTTGGTTGCAGAGACTATTTCTATAAGTATTTTATAATAGAAAATTATGCCTTATTTAAAACAATAATTCAACGTTTAAATAAAGTGAAAAATTCTTTACTAAAATATTAGTAGCAGTTTGCCCTGCGGTAATCGGGTAGACCACATGTCTACGTGGAATTCAAGATTATTCATTATAAAACAAAATGCGAGTTATCTGACTGTGCCATGTTGCGGTGGCAAGATAGATGGAGCAGCAATAAAGAACGGTAGAGCGCCGTGTATGATTTTTCCACTAGTAGGTATTCGTAGACTCCAAAATGACTTGTACGGGAAACAAAACCTAATGGGACACGGCATCTTCTGTGACCCCCAGTTTTTGTCATATTCGAAAGAACTCTACACGATTTCGGAGATCGGTGAGAGTACGTTCAGTCATTGTCTTTTCGAATTCCCCACAAGGCAGTTCGTTCGAGAAACGTATTTTTATAGGAGCTACCAGATTAAGCTAAATAATGCTATAAAAAGTTATAAAACACCTTTATTTAGATTAACGAACGTTTCATCGCACAAACGGCGACATTTTCAAAATTATTCATGATAGAAATATTTTCACAAAAATTAAAAAATAATAACTTGGTAAACAATGTCACGAGACATCATGCATAATGAAAATCAGTGCAAACATAAAATAAAATGAAATTGGATATTTGTGAGCATGGATTATTTTTTACTATTATTACTAAAATTGCATAGCATCTCTTTCCAATTTTTTTTTAAATCAAGGGACATTGAAACATTGCAAATATTCTCGTTGCGTAAAAATATCTCTATTGATTCCCGGATAATGGATGGAAAATAAAATATTGATGGATAAATTATTCGGCTATTTTTTAAATTGATCTGTAAAGAGTTTATCTGCTACATAAGCTGGACAAAGCTGTTGTTTTCCTGTTGTATTTGATGTCTGCTATATGTTCTTTGATTCTAGTTTTAAGTTTTCTGCTTGTCATATCCATATAAAGCTGCATTGTTCCATTTTCTTTGGTGAAAGGTGTCGGAGTTTCCTCTTAGTCCGCACAACTTGGAAGAAAATCCTTATTATTTATATGCTGCCACCACCGATATGATTACGTGATATCGGTCACGCGCTGAGAGGATTGTTTAAATGAAAACCAACGCTTTCAATTAACTTAATTAACAGTTTATTTGCACACTATTTACACAACAACAAACACTATTTACACTTACAAACTCGGATATAGATGATCTGGTTCAACATTAAATTGAATACAGTAAATGCTGGCTGTGTACTGTTAAACTACGTTAAATCACTCTCACTCTACACACGTTAAATTAGCTTTCCGGAGATCAATCTCGATCTCCCAACACATGGGCTCTAAGCCTAAGCTATCCGAGCCTCTCTCAACCCTACGCACTCTCTCAGAGCTATCCCAGGCATGACTCTCCACCTTGCGAGCTACGCTCCAACTCCTCAGCAGAACAGCCTGCCTTCCAGGAACCCCTTGCTCCTTCTCAACGTAACCCCTCCGGAATTTTCTACCTGGCTCCCATTTTCTCCCCATCTTCCACAGACATCTCAAAAGGTTGGGCACACCCCTCTCCAACTATCTTTTTCCCCCTTCATACCATCTATACATTTTCACCGGCTTAGATCCAGTTTTAGATAAGGAAAGACTGTTATTTTGAAATTCCAGTACACAGCCCAGACAATATATAATATATTAAGACAAAAAATAATATAGAACCCCAGTTCTAATAGCAGATGTTTCTCAGAACCTGACAAGGTACTTCGTGTACTCCAGATATTATCCTGATGGTAGGAGCTACCAGACTTGAACGTCCCGCAATCTATATGCATATTTTAACAGCAAAAGTGGATGAAAGTTATTGTTAATGATTTTCTTCTGCGGATGTTTGTGTAGTGTTCGAAGGCTCGTCCCGTAAGCACGCTGTTGAACGTGTGAGGACTCCATTCACTTCGCGCTGAAGACACTCAGTAGAAGGTTAAGATAATTAAGGTAAGTAGGTAAGGTAAATATAAAGAACATATAGGAAAGGGTGTGCTAGAGGTTTCGCCGTGAAATTTCAGCTTTAGAGAGTGAACCATGAAGTTTCCAGTGAACCATGCATAGGTTATTTTTAAACCTTTATCACTTATAACCTTTATATAAAGCTCTTATATATTTCAGAAATGCTGTAATAGATAGTAGAGAAATTTCCTTTCCAAATATTCAGTCGAAAAGCGCGTCTTAAATTTTTTTCTTTTTCTGGACGAGAGTGTATTTGCTCAAAGAGTTTCTGTTCGGGTATAAATAAAAACGTGACCATAAAATTTTCTGTAATTTAACTTTTTGGTAAGGTGTCTAATATTTAAATTATTTCAAACTGCTACTAAATACCTAATAATAGTAATTTCTTAGTTCTTGTAAACGTTAACTAATGGTAGTACTATAATTTTGAAATTTATCTGTGGTTTAAAAAATTAACCCATATTTGTTCTTAGTGATACATTATAAATCCATTTTAAGTTAAAAAGTGCAATTATAAACTAAAATAATAAATCATGCATGAAAAAATAACTTTTTGAATAATGCATACATTCTTAATTAAAAGTAATTTAATTTTTACTTTTTATTTCGATCATTTTAATGTATTGAAATGTATGAAATTAATTTAACAATTTCCCATATATTTTAAAATAATTAAGAAAAAAATCTTTCGTATAGCATTGATTATCAAACATTTTCTAAAAATCATGAATATTGTACAGGAATTTCACCGCTTAAAATAAGGTGAAATAATATATCTAAGTAAACGCCATATAACGCGCATAATACATTTGAAAATCAAATTGTAACCATCATGTTATAAACTTCAATAATGTATACGAATTTCACTAAATTTGAAATAATGCAGTACTATTAAATTTCGCTGCCAACCCTGTAGGCCACTATAAACCCAAATATTTTGTGTGACTCAGAAAATAAATGATTAATCTTTGCACATAATATTTTAGAGAAAGCATATTTTAATGCACATTAGAAATGTATATCAATTTTAGTATGTTTGAACTATTGTAACATAATTAAAATACACCCAAAAAATTTTCCTAATAGACCATAATGTAACGTTATTACTTGAGTGTCCCTGTAAACGAGCCATCAATTTTACACGCACTGTTGTTAATAATGAACGTGCCGCATAAACCCTCATTAAAATATATCCATTACATGGCAATCTTAGCATATTTCCGAGAGATAGACGATGGGAAAGAGGCAAACAGACAAGCAGAAATCATAAAAAATTTTTTTACCTGTGTTCCACACTGTTGACAAGTGCGTTAGAAATTGTTAAAAATTTATCATAATTGTATAGATCTCTCATCTTATAATTAATGTGTGAATATGTGATAACACTAGGAACTTATATATTGTTTAAAAATTATTCGTTAAAAAACATTTTTCATCCGCAAAGTAAGCAATAATCTCCAGCTGAATGAGCAAGATTAGAAAATAATGATATCCTTATCACTACTTTATCTTTCTGTAATATAAAAAAGCTAAGATAAAAAAAGAAAAAAAAACTTTCTTTGAACCTCGTTATCAAATTTCAATTCTGATTGTTTTGTTTTCCGTGTGATAAAGAAGAAAGTATAATGTTAAAGTTGATGAAAAAATCCCGTATTACTCTGTATACTCTAAGCACAAGGAAGTATAAATATTGAAATAAGAATTGATAATCTTTTTATTAAAATATATTTTAATGATTTATTGATTAACGTTTCAAATGGAGAAATGAATTTCCTACCTATAAGAAAGAATTTCTGTAAATTATTTCTAATGCTAGAGAAATAAAAACGTAAGTTTTAGAGAAAGGATAATATTCAGTGTAACAAAAACACATGTTTATTGCCTGTTTAAATATTTAAATGTTCATATAATATAGTTGTGTATGTGAAATCGTAAGCTATAAAACATGTAATGAATTTTATAATAAATTTTTGTATGTATTCTGTAACACCTTAAATGCAGTTTTAGTAGTTTACAGATAATGCGTTTTAACTTATTACTTATCTCATATTACCGAACTAATAATTCATCAGTGAGCGTCGAGTAATATTTTGTAGAAATGCATTTTAATGACTTTATGCTTTTACAAACACAACGAAACGTCTTTGTATTATGGAGCTATAGAACAAACTTTTCCATGTGGACATATAGTACGCAGCTTTTAGCTTCCTATTACAGGTCCATTCTAAAGAATTTGGATATTTTACCATATGAAACATCTTATTTTAGGAATTTAGGTTTAATAATACTAATCGTTATCATACACATAAAACTTTTAGCAACCTCTTTGAAGAAAAATAAAAACTTCCATTTCTCTACCTGTCCTTAATTCAACCACTTTCTAGAAACCCCAAAATAATTCCAAAAGTCACCAAATTTAATTTGTTACAAAATACCACGAAGTTTGGTTCTAAAAGAAAACTTGTAAAAATCGTGGTAATTTTTATATAAATCTTCAATTTAACGACCATCCTGTTTAAAATACATAGTATGGTTTACCTGTTTAGTTACCTTAAGTCCCCTGAAACTGCGAAATACGCATCAGGAAAAATTATTCTTTCAATTATTAAACGTAAAGAATTATATCTGAGGCATAAAACAAGGCAAATATTAAAATATTATCATCTTTTTTTAATTATTCCTGTTCAAAAGACTTTGCTCACTTGGAAATATATTCCACAGCCATGATTACATTTAATTTAATGCATATCTGACAAAAGAAATTACAAACGTCCTTCCGGCCAGTGCCGGGAGGAAGAGGTAGCTTTCATATTCCTTATTTTAAAAAAGCCAACTTATATCATTCAAACACACGAAGCTCAATTTAGTGGAACCGAATATAGGGGATTCAATACTAATTTTTATCAATATAATGAATGAGAATTTCGCGAAATTAGTCAGCTTTATCCAAGCTGCTTTTCTTTAAAGTAACTTATATTTGGCTGCTAAATTCGGCGATTTCTTAAAGTGCCTGCTATTTTAAGACAACATGGTGGATGAGGCTAACCAGTGAACTTAGTCGAGACCTTAGTAATTGCTGTGCACATGCTCACTCACATCGGAATCAATTCATATACACGAGTGCTCTCGCATGCAAAAAATCAGATTTTTCAAAATGTCACCCACAATAGAAATTGAAACTGCTATATCTGAGCCATTTTTTAAGGTAAAGACGAACAAAAAATGCTCCTGAATCCTTTTCAAGGTCAAATACTTAAGAAAGAACCCTTTTTCAATTTCTAATTTTTTTGCACCTCACTTTAAATATATATATTTTTCTTAATTTAATGGCCGCCATTTTGAAACAAGATGGCTGAGGAATCTGGCCAGCGAACTTGGTCGAAGTATTGATGTATACTATCCACATGCCTTCTTACATCGAAATAGGCGAATACGTGTGTTATCGCGTGACAAATACAAGATCGTTTCAAAATGTTAACCATGCTAGAAATTCAAAGTGCTATAATTCAACCATTTTTTAAGATATAAACAAAAGAACAAATTTTCAGAAACAAAAACTGCTCCGGAATCTTTGTATCAAGGCCAAACACATAAAAAAAAATCTTTTTCATTTTCCAATTTTTTAATACCTCATTTTAAATTTTAAATTAATTTTTTGAAATGGCAACCCTTTTGAAACAAGATGGCAAATGAAGCTGGCCAACGAACTCGGTCGAGACATTGGTATGTACTATGGACCAAGTTACATCCAAATCGGTTCAGAAATATGCCTGTTATCGCGTGACAAAAATCAGGTCGTTTTAAATTGTCAGCCACAATAGAAATTCAAAATGCTATTACTCAGCCATTTTTTTAGATATAGACGAAACAAAAACTGTTCCGGAATCTTTGCATTAAGGTCAAACACATACAAAAAAAATCCTTTTCCTTTTCCATTTTTTTTGGTATCTCATTTTAATTTTTTAATTTTTTAATTTTTTTTAAATGGCCGCCATTTTGAAACTAGATGGCGGATGAAGCTGGCCAACGAACTCGGTCGAGACATTAGTATGTACTATGTATAAACGAAGTTACATCCAAATCGGTTCCTAAATACGCCTTTTATCGCGTGACAAAATTCAGGACGTTTCAAAATGTCAGCCGCGCTAGAAATTCAAAATGCTGCAACTCAGGCATTTTTTAAGATACAGACGAAACAAAAACTGCTCCGAAATCTTTGTATAAAGGTCAAATACATAAGAAAAAAATATTTTTCCATTTTCAATTTTTTGATACCACATTTCAAATTTTAAATTTAAAAAAAAATTTAAATGGCCGCAATTTTTAAACAAAATGGCGGATGAAGCTGGCCAACGAACTCGGTCGAGACATTGGTATGTACTATGTACATATTGAATTATATCGAAATCGGTTCATAAATACGCCTTGTATCGCATGACAAAATTCAGGACGTTTCAAAATGTCAGCCACGCTAGAAATTCAAAATGCTATAACTCAGCCATTTTTTAAGAAATAGACGAAACAAAAATTGCTCCGAAATTGTTGTATAAAGGTCAAAGACATAACAAAATAATATTTTTCCATTTTTAAATTTTTGGTACCACATTTCAAATTTTAAATTTTTTGAAAAATTTTAAATGGCCGCCATTTTGAAACAAAAAGGCGGATGAAGCTGGCCAACGAGCTCGGTCGAGACATTGGTATGTACTATGTACACACCGATTTACATCGAAATCGGTTCATAATTACGAGAGTTACAGTGTGACATAAGTCAAATATATATATATATATATATATATATATATATATATATATATATATATATATATACACTGCTCAAAACAATTATAGGATATTGCAGTTTTAGGTGGATTTTGTATCTGGTAAACTGTTTAGCTGATTGAAACATGGTCGACAGACATAGTAGATTATATGAGAATAAATTACACATGTTTGGCTGAAAAAATGCATATTATTGCGCATTTGTGTACTAAAGGAAAAAAACACAATTTGTGCATATGAGAAAAAAAGAATAAGAAAAGGTGTTTTCTTCAAAGAAAATCATTTTCAGTAGGGGGTAAGGTTTCCACGGGCGGCCAGCAACGTTGAACACCTTTGAGGCATGGACTCAATGAGGCTATTAATGACGAGTTGGGGTATTCTGCCCCACTCTTCCAGAAGAGCTCTTTCCAGTTCTTGGAAAGTTTGTGGGGGTTTTTGGCGGCCAGAAACTCGTCTTCCTAGAGCGTCCCAAACGTGCTCGATTGGATTAATGTCTGGAGAACACGCTGGCCATTCCATTCGGACGATTCCTTCCTCGAAAAGGAAATCCTCCACCAGGTTTGCACGATGCGGCCTGCAGTTATCGTCCATTAAAATAAAGTTATCTCCGATTGCTGCAGCGTAAGGGACTACAATAGGTCTGAGGATCTCATCCCTATATCGGCGACCAGTCAGAGCTCCATCTCGAATGATGTAGAGGTCAGTGCGCCCGTCAATGGAGATGCCACCATACACCAACACTCCCGCACCGCCAAATCTGACACTTTCGTGCACGAACGCAGGATTATTCCTGCTGCCACGGTCCCTCCAGATGAAAATACGCCTATTATCCGGATGCACAGAAAAACGGGACTCGTCAGAAAACAGAATATTGCTCCATTCATTTCTCCTCCAGTTGACATGCTCGGTTGCCCACTCCCTGCGGTCGCGACGATGCCTTCATGTTAATCTAACACATACCATCGGTCGGCGAGCATACAGACCTACAGCATGGAGCCGGTTTCGGACAGTCTGGGTTGAAATCGTGGTGTCTGTAGCCGAGCGAAGGTGTTGTTGGAGAAGAGTAGCGTTCATGGTTCGGTGTCTCCGAGCTGTTAACGCTAAATACCGATCTTCATTGGGCGTTGTTGCCCGTCTACGACCTTGCCCTGGTCTTCGGCCTGCACATCCACTCTCCAAAAAACGGTTCCAGATCCTGGAAATGACACTTTGTGACACTCCAATGGCTTGCGCTACTTCGGCTTCAGTTTGGCCCCCTTCTAACCTACCAACAATTCTCAAAGCTTCTGAATCTGTCAAATTACTTCGCTGAGACATCGTACTTATCGAAACAAAGCAATCACTGAATGCCGATCATCCTTGTCTTCATTCTCTTTTATCCAGTTGAAAGTCAAATTTCATTCGCTGCCGCTGAAGCGACGTTTTTGTCGTCGAACTCAAAATTTGCATACTCTACAGTTTGAAAACCAGAAAAATTTGCATTTGTGATTCTCTTCTATTTTCGGCAAAAAAAAAAAAAAAAATCGTTTATATCTTTATTTTATATAAAACTTCAAATATCCTTTAATTGTTTTGAGCAGTGTATATATATATATATCAATTTTGAACGGAGGGTGGTTTCGGGGTCTGGGGGTCATGATCGATGAAAATATACCAAAATTTTTTGAAATCGCTTTCCTCCGAACGGCTGCAATAGGTAGCTTTTTGTAATGAAAGCTACCTAAAATTTCAATACTGTAATATAGAATTAATTCCAAATGTACACTTATTTACACAAAACTAACACTACTAAACTAATGTAGAATATATATATAGAAAGCTCAAAATATATCTATGTATTAGCCTGACTGCCCGTATTTGCTTATTTTTATAACGATCGCACAGTCATGATAATAAAATACGTTATTGTATGAAACTGCGTACTTTTCGTGCCAAAGAATGCGAGGAGTTAGCGTACGAAAAAACGCAGGGTAAAAATTACTTATTTAACGTACAATGTGGTGCAAAATGATAAGAACGATAATTTAATTGACTGAGTAATCAATATTATAATATTAATCGAGATAGAAACTGCAAATTTTATAAAACAAAGCAGACAATATAATAACATAAAGAAAATATTGTAAAGCAAAGGTTTTTACTACAATATACTAATTTGCATTTTCACTGAATAAAAAATAGGGCCAAAGTGATAGAAACGGAGAAGATTTTTTTATAAATTATCGAAGTATTACATGTCAGTTGTGTTTTCATTCTGTTTAATAATTTAAATGTAGTATTGTGTCATAAAATTTACAAGCTTTAGAACTTCACGATTTGACGTAATACGCCATGATCCACAAATAACATATAAATTCTACTTTCAAAGTATAAAGGCCCATTTCACCGTATTTTTTTGCTAGACGTTGCGCATTATAATACTACAAAATAGGAAATAATAACAATGTAGTATTTTTAGTACAATATGTTGGTATAACATTGTCTTAAAGTGGTGTTAAAGAAGGAACGGTAACGTAAAAAATGGGGACGGTATAGGAAAAAAAGGGACGAAATGGGAAAAAAAAGAACGGTAAGGAAAATTACCAACTATTTTAGGCAAATCATGTTAACACTAAGTGGTAGCCACAATGTTCATTGATTTTTAGAAACAGTTATTTACATTGGATTAAATAATAATAAAAAAATAATTTACCTCGAAAAGTGCAGGAATAAACCTTGGGGACGGTAAGACTACCAATAAAGCCACGATGCTTGAAATTGATATTTAAATGCTGATTTAAATTCTGCAGTAAATTTCCTGTCAAAGAATTTTAGACATTCTTTCTCTAACATACTTCTGCCTGAAAAAAAGAAAACTTTAAAAAAATCTGTGGCTGCATCTGAAGTGGTTTTTTTTTTTTTTTTTTTTTTTTTTTTTTTTGTATAATTTTAGAAGAGGGACGGTAAGGAATCTAAAACTGAGGGACAGAGTTTAAAAAATATTAACAACCCTAAAAATCTATGCAGGTTAATTTCTTGCTATATATTTATATAAAACAATTGTTCCAGTTTCGGAAAAAAATTACATCGAATTATTTTTATTGAAACAATTTTATACAGAAAGCTCCAAACTTAAAAATCAACGTCAGGGACAAGGGACGGTATAGGAGTTTGCCTGGTATTTGGACCTCCAAGATCGTCTAAAACTTATTTATCTCGTTAATATTGTTATGCAATCATGCAATGGGATGTTCCCCAGTATATGGAATTAAAAAAACCCCACAAGAACATGTACTAAAATAAAAATTATTATTCAGGGACATAAAAGTCAAAACAATGTGAGAATGTCCCATATATATTTTTTTATACTTTTGGTTTTACAAATTACTGTAATATTAATTGGAATATCATGTATTTAAATTAAACACAAATTTAACATAAATTTGCGCACTTGCATAGCGAACGCTATCTGATTTCTTCGTCTGTTTGTCGCTCCTATTATTTCTCACCCTGCTTTATTTGTCTGTATCAACGCAAAGTGTTTAAATTTCGCAAAATGCAATTTGTCAGTAATCTATTATTTTTCTACTTTTCCTTTATTTTTATTTTTTGTCTTTTGGTTAATATTATGAATGAAGCATTAAAAATAACTGTTGCAACTAATTTAAGTTATTTGACGTATTTCAGATTTCATTTTAACGGAACTTTTAATAAAAACAATATAATTATTGACGTTAAGAACTATATTTGATAAAAATATGTAAATAATAACTGTTTCATAATTGTGACTAGTCAGGTACAGTTATATTGAGGTACGATTTTTTCGTAATGAAGTTTTATTTACGCATAAATATTACAACTGAATTTAAAAAAAAATATGGCATATTGTTAAACTTCATTTTTTAATTTTAATTAATAATTTCATGTTTTTATCATTCTTGAAGAAAAGTAGTAAGAAAAATAAATTAATTTCATTTAAGTCTTCATATAATTCAACTAGCTGCTTTTCTTCCCCAATAAATAATGAAAATGACATTTATGGGATCATATATTAATCATAAGCTTTGATTATTCACAATGAAAAATATACAATATAAATTCTCTTGTTAAATGAACTAGATTAAAAGATAATTGTTTGCCTTTTCATGGGCATTCTATGTTCAGAATAACACCAATAAAAAATGTAAACGAAAATGAAAATTTCAACTTTTCTTTAAATTATAAAAATGTATTTTTATCTTTTTAAAGCCTATAATAGAATGTACGACAAATCTTTAATAAATGGATAGTCACTTTTGATAACGCTAGAAAATATAAGTATTGAACAGACGGGCATGATAGAAAAGCGAACAAATGCTTTCTTTTGGAGTGCTTTATGAATTTTTTAAATGTATTTAGGCTAAACTATATTAAATGAGCAAATTGTACAATAAATTTTTTGCTGCACGAGAGGCAAAAGTCTTGATTGAAAATTGAATAATCAATTATTAATTTAAAATACTTTCTAAATGTTTTCTTTTGTTTTAATTTTTATTTATGTTCCTTATATAATTGCCAGCTAACTGAATTTGAAGCGTATCTATCTATCTATCTATCTATCTATCTATCTATCTATCTATATATATATATATAAAGAATAATTTCATTTATTTAACTTTTATAAAAGTAAATTGAAAAAGAAACTATTATTTTTTTACAAAATTTGAAAATTTTAATCTAACTGTTTTCTTTTCAAGTTTATAAAAGAAATAAAAGTAATATTTAAATATATTTATCGGAAATATGATACTATAACAATATTCTTATTTGGCAAATATTGGCATATGAGAGTATAAAAAATATCTTGTACCATACAGTATTAAAATTGTGCCTTTCTTTCAATTGGTGTAAAGATTTTTTTAAACAGTAAAATTAAAACCGACGCATACATACTTATTATTTTTTTTTAAAGATGTTAACCAAATAGAGATAATAATAATGCTAAAACATGTCACTCTATACTACATCCAGAATTAGTCATTTAAAATGATTAATAGACAATTGGTTATACCTTTTCAAGTACAATTTTACGAACTTTTGTATACGTTTTATCACAATGGTAAAATAACTTTATCTTAAAAAAATCATTCCTAAGTCTTTTTAAATATGTCGAACTTTAGCAATGCGAAAAACATAATGCAGCTCATCCAACCATGTCATTGGTCTTATGATATAATATCTGAATTCTATATTACGTAGAGTATGTCTGAAAGGCCATTAACTAGGTCTAAAGTATTTTTTAAAGAACAGTGTGCATTTGACTAACGAAAAAATAATCTATGAAAAATTTTCAATAATATAATAATAATAATAATAATAATAATTGCCGAAACGTCAGTGAAGGCTTACTGTGGAGACACGAAAAGTTTTGGTTTCCGTTAGTCTGTCTGTCTGTTCCGCGATAACTGCCACAAAAAGCATCCGATCGGCTTGAAATTCCCTGGGCATGTTGATGAGCTTCCCGGATTTAGCTGTATAGTTTTGGGTTAAATTTGGTTCATTCGTTCGGAATATACAGAACATTTTATTTTGTGATATAATGCTTTTCTATGGGAAGTCAGACGATTTTCAAATTTTCATTTGTTGAAAGAAATCGCTCATATGAATAATAGATTTAAATGGTAAATTTTGGATGCTGAAATTTTTAAATAAGAGTATTAAATTATTCTTATTAGTTTGCAATTTTGTCAAAACATTTGTCAGAGCTTTTAAATTAGGTGTATAACTTATGATAGAATTTTATACATGTGTTCGAATAATATAAAACATTTTATTTTATGAATTTACTTATATTTCATTTTCTCTTTTAACCGTTGCGTAGCAACAGCATCTCATCTAAAAATATCATAAATGTGAAAGTATGTATGGTTTTTTGAAGTCAAATCAAAGCAAAAGGAATGAATTAATGAATGCCTTTGTATAGATATTTGCATATAGATTTATTTAAACGCAGAAATGAAAATAGTATTTATATACTATATAGAATAATATTTTCATTTATTTATTCAACTATTTGATTATAAATGAAAAAGTTCGTTATTTTCATACAGAATAAACTGACATTATTCTGTTAAATTTTATAAACTTTATTGTTGCCAAAAAAAAATGAATAACAATTTCTCCCAAAGAGTTAATTTTAATTTGTAAGATTTTCACGTGCAAAAGAAAATGGAATAAGCAAATAAAAAATAAAAAAAGGATATATAGGACAGGAATGAATACATATAAACATTTCACACCAAATACCACCTAAAATAGTTTTTGTAGCAGTATTTTCCCAGCACTACGAAGAAAGATTCCTCGATTTACACGATTTTACTTGGCCTTCCTTTTCTCATTCTTTGCGATTTCATTTTCGCAATTGCTTGCATTAATTGGCACAAAATTTTACATTTTTATGACTGAGATATATGTAAGGCCATACAAATAAGAAATTCCGTATTGTCTCCTATAAAATGTGATAAAGTGTTGGTTAATCATATATGTTTTTATTAAGAGGAGCAGAGCTGCCAAGCCTCCGGCGTTCTGGATACCAGTATTTTAATACAGAAAATGTTACTTTATTTAATTGAAACATTTGCGCGATTTAAAAGTCCTTCCGGCCAGTGCCGGGAGGAAGAGGTAGCTTTCATAATCCTTATTTAAAAAAAGCCAACTTATATCATGCAAACACACGAAGCTCAATTTAGTGGAAACCGAATATAGGAGATTCAATACTAATTTTTATCAATATAATGAATGAGAATTTCGCGAAATTAGTCAGCTTTATCCAAGCTGCTTTTCTTTAAAGTAACTTATATTTGGCTGCCAAATTCGGCAATTTCTTAAAGTGCCTGTCATTTTAAGACAACGTGGTGGATGAGGCTAAGCAGTGAACTTGGTCGAGACCTTAGTAACTGCTGTGCACATGCTCACTCACATCGGAATCGGTTAATATATAGGAGTGCTGTCGCATGCAAAAAATCAGATTTTTCAAAATGTCACCCACAATAGAAATTGAAACTGCTATATCTGAGCCATTTTTTAAGGTAAAGACAAACAAAAAATGCTCCTGAATCCTTATATCAAGATCAAATACTTAAGAAAGAAACCTTTTTCAATTTCTAATTTTTTTGCACCTCACTTTAAATATATATATATATTTTAATTTAATGGCCGACATTTTGAAACAAGATGGCTGATGAATCTGGCCAGCGAACTTGGTCGAGGTGTTGATGTATACTATCCACATGCCTTCTTACATCGAAATAGGCGAATACGTGTGTTATCGCGTGACAAATACAAGATCGTTTCAAAATGTTAGCCATGCTAGAAATTCAAAGTGCTATAAATCAACCATTTTTTAAGATATCAACAAAAGAACAAATTTTCAGAAACAAAAACTGCTCCGGAATCTTTGTATCAAGGCCAAACACATAAAAAAAATCTTTTTCATTTTCCAATTTTTTAATACCTCATTTTGAATTTCAAATTTAATTTTTTTTAAATGGCAACCCTTTTGAAACAAGATGGCGAATGAAGCTGGCCAACGAACTCGGTCGAGACATTGGTATGTACTATGTACAGACCAATTTACATCCAAATAGGTTCATAAAAACGCCTGTTATCGCGTGACAAAAATCAGGTCGTTTTAAAATGTCAGCCACAAGAGAAATTCAAAATGGTATTACTCAGCCATTTTTTTTTAGATATAGACGAAAAAAAAACTGTTCCGAAATCTTTGTATTAAGGTCAAACACATACAAAAAAAATCTTTTTCATTTTCCAATTTTTTGGTATCTCATTTAAATTTTTTTTTTTTAATTTTTTTAAATGGCCGCAATTTTGAAACAAGATGGCGGATGAAGCTGGTCAACGAACTCGGTCGAGATAGTTGTATGTACTATGTACACACCAAGGTACATCGAAGTCGGTTCATAAATGCGCCTGTTATTACGTGAGAAAAATCAAGACGTTTCAAAATGTCAGCCACGCTAGAAATTCAAAATGCTATAACTCAGCCATTTCTTAGGATATAGACGAAACAAAAACTGCTCCCGAATCTTTTTATCAAGGTCAAACACATAAGAAGAAAATATTTTTTCAATTTTCAATTTTTGGTACCACATTTAAAATTTAAATTTTTCTTAAAAATTTAAATGGCCGCCATTTTTAAACAAGATGGCGAGTGAAGCTGGCCAACGAACCCGGTCGAGTCATTGGTATGTACTATGTATAAACGAAGTTACATCCAAATCGGTTCATAAATACGCCTTTTATCGCGTGACAAAATTCAGGACGTTTCAAAATGTCAGCCACGCTAAAAATTCAAAATGCTATAACTCAGCCATTTTTTAAGATATAGACGAAACAAAAACTGTTCCGAAATCTTTGTATAAAGGTCAAATACATAAGAAAAAAATATTTTTCCATTTTCAATTTTTTGGTACCATATTTCAAATTTTAAATTAAAAAAAAAATTTAAATGGCCGCCATTTTGAAACAAAATGGCGAATGAAGCTGGCCAACGAACTCGGTCGAGAGATTGGTATGTACTATGTACACACCGAATTATATCCAAATCGGTTCATAAATACGCCTTTTATCGCGTGACAAAATTCAGGACGTTTCAAAATTTCAGCCACGCTAGAAATTCAAAATGCTATAACTCAGCCATTTTTTAAGATATAGACGAAACAAAAACTGCTCCAGAATCTTTGTATAAAGGTCAAATACATAAGAAAAAAATATTTTTCCATTTTTAATTTTTTGGTACCACATTTCAAGTTTTAAATTTTTTTAAAAATTTTAAATGGCCGCCATTTTGAAACAAAATGGCGAATGAAGCTGGCCAACGAACTCGGTCGAGAGAATGGTATGTACTATGTACACACCGAATTACATCCAAATCGGTTCATAAATACGCCTTTTATCGCGTGACAAAATTCAGGACGTTTCAAAATGTCAGCCACGCTAGAAATTCAAAATGCTATAACTCAGCCATTTTTTAAGATATAGACGAAACAAAAACTGCTCCGGAATCTTTGTATAAAGGTCAAATACATAAGAAAAAAATATTTTTCCATTTTTAATTTTTTGGTACCACATTTCAAGTTTTAAATTTTTTTAAAAATTTTAAATGGCCGCCATTTTGAAACAAAATGGCGGATGAAGCTGGCCAACGAACTCGGTCGAGACATTGGTATGTACTATGTACACACCGAATTACATCGAAATCGGTTCATAATTACGGGAGTTACAGTGTGACATAGTTCATATATATATATATATATATATATATATATATATATATATATATATATATATATATATATATATATATATATATATATATATATATATATATATATCAATTATATATATATCAATTATATATATATATCAATATATATATATATCAATTTTGAACGGAGGGTGGTTTCGGGGTCTGGGGGTCATGATCGATGAAAATATACCAAAATTTTTTGAAATCGCTTTCCTCCGAACGGCTGCAATAGGTAGCTTTTTTGTAAAGAAAGCTACCTAAAAGAACATTTTTTCTAGGATAATAGTGATGTGCAAAAAGCTTGAGACTTGGTATGTCTGGTGGGGAGTGAAATGTTTTACTTAATGCATTTATCTCTATTTTAATGCTACGTGAACAACGTCCGTGTAACAGCTTGTAGAGTGTAAAATAAATTAAATTATTAAAATAATCCTTATTACGAAAAATGAAACAGAAAGTCCGGCTAAGGGAAATGAAATGTTAGTTAACCTTTCGTAATTTGACCTGAACATAGGTTTGCGTCAAATTTCAACGGTATTTGTAACATCACGATTTTAAATTAAATGTAGATACTATTAAAAGAAAATCACAAAAAATACTTAAAGGCGCCAAATCATGTTTATCTATTTAACGATGATGAATTATTAACTGTTAGGTTTAGAAGCCCCCCTACTTTAGGGTGATTTTAGTAAGTTAATGCTATCGAGTACATTTTTTGATATTTAGATTAGATCTTAGATATAAATATTGCAGAATGGTAATCAAAATTATTTTTTTATAAACAAAATTTATAAAGGTATTAGATTTCTAAATTAGATGTTTCAGTTTACATTTCCAAAAGTTCTTTATCCATTAGATACAGGTATTTGTGGTTAGCAGGCAAGTAAATACTGCGGTATGGATATTAGGATAACGTAAAATGCTTGACCGAATTATTGCTTATCCTTATAAATCGCAGTGTAAAAAGAAATCTAAGATATAGGGTAATCATTAACTCAATCAGTAGAAAATTACAAATGCAAAATAAATTACACAACGGGGGGTTCAGGGGGGCAGAGCCCCCCTGAAGAAATTTGCTTTATTATATAAAAATTACTAGAATAAGTAGCTCGTGAGAATTTCAGAATATCCTTACATAACAACGTGTTTAATTTAACGCTTTTAATGTCTGAAACCATCGAAATATTTTTTTCCTTTTATAAATGTTTGTGTAATTTAAATAGTTTAAATTTTGTTTTTGTAGAAAGATTAATATTACGCAAAGTTTGATAAAAACAATGAGTTGCAGAGATGACGTTGAGGCTCTTGATCTGCAGATTTACTAGTAATAATATTAATAATTAGGATGAGCGAAGCGAATCCTCTACTAGGCTACACAAATTACATTTTGTCGTACACTTTACAAAGAAACTATTCAGTATTTTGACTTGAATTTAAACATAAAAATAAATTATGATCTGTAGATTTGCACATTATTATTTTTGTTTACTGAATAACCTTAAAAGCTTATTATTTTAATGATTTTTTTTTACATGTTTTTCCATTACGCACGCATTTTTGCAAATAAAAAATGAAACACCTATATTTTCAGAAGAAAAAATAAATCTTGGAGTTAGTCATTATAGATAGAATCATGATTAATTAAATAGTTTCACGATTTCTTGTATGAAAACTTTAAAGTACCTTTTTTATGAAAATTATAGCCTATTTTTAATGAATTAAAATTTGTGAAAATTCAATTATTTATTTTCAACATTAAAAGTATTTCTCAGTGTTAATAATTCAAATACACAATTTATTGTCTGAGCGAAGCGAAGGCTAATACTCAACGAAATATTACTGTCCGGACACTTTACTACTACGATGGATATTAACGCCATGTCCTACTAAAAAAAAAGCCTAATAAAAACCTTTCGTCAAGCATAACTCAAAAAATATTTGTCGGATTTCGTTTCTGATTGCACCAGAAGGTACCTATGCAGGTCGCCTACTGAATGCACCTACTAGGAAAAATAAGTTCCAAACCGTTTAAAAATTATATAGAAAAAACTCTTAAAAAAGCACAATTTATCTGCTTACTTCACAGAAATTTGGTGTGCGTCACTTTCACCGGTTGATGTTTTCGTAGACAACTGGTTTGAACACATGGAGCAAATAAAAAAAAAAATACCCACGCAGTAATATTGAATAGATCAGTTTCAACCACGTGATCACAAACCTTGCAACAACCCGTGGCAACCAGTTTTGGTGGGTAAACAAATAATAATACGGTATTCCGTACCACGGTGACCGTTTTTAGCCTGTTGTATAAAATCTGGCATGTTGTATGACATACAATTGTGGATGATTAAAACAAAAGACATGAGTGTTTATTGATCAGGAGGTTATCTTTCTCTGGATGTCTGTCTGTCTATCATACAGCATGCAATTTTCTTGTAAAGGATGATATTATTATGCAGTAAAACCTCCATAACGGACACACCCGATTAGTGGTCACCTCTATTTAGCGGGCATTTTTTTCGATTACCAGCCCTTAAATAACTGAACATTTTTCACTCTCAGTAGCGAACACCTCCAAATAGAGGACAAATTCTGCCCTCCCGAGGTGTTCGCTATTCAGAAGTTTTACTGGTAAAACCTCCATAGCGGACACACCCGATTAGCGGATACCTCTATTTAGCGGACATTTTTTCGATTACCAACTCTTAAATAACTGTACATGTTTTACTCTCAGTAGCGGTCGCCTCTAAATAGAGGACAAATTCTGCATTCTTGGGGTGTCCGCTATTCAGAGGTTTTACTGTATATAATATTGATAATTATTTTACAGGGCCGCACAAAAGAATAAGAATATATGAAACGAATATAAACTAAATTCGGGATTGGTAGATCGCTGATGGTAATGTAATTTTAGGATGTTGTTACAGTCATCCGCAGCATGTTTTTAGAGTTTCGTCCATCTAACGAAACCCTACCTGTCTCACTCCTTTGTCTGTCTGTTTGTCCGTCTGTCACAGAGCCCGTTCTCAGAAACTATATATGTCGGAGACCTGAAAATTTGCATACATATAGCTGAACACCAAACATTAAACGGCAAATAATAAAATTTTGAAAAAGTCTAATATTTAACCCTCTGGGCTCTAACTTGTGTATTTTAAGCAATTTTTCTAACTCAGCCCCTAATTTAATTAAGTTAGAGACATGAAATTTTGCATATTTATAGCTGAACATCTCACATCAAACGACAAATAATAATATTTTGAAAAAGGCTTAATATTTAACCCTTTGGGCTCTAACTTGTGTATTTTAAGCAATTTTTCTAACTCAGCCCCTAATTTAATTAAGTTAGAGACATGAAATTTTGCATATTTATAGCTGAACATCTCACATCAAACGACAAATAATAAAATTTTGAAAAAGGCTTAATATTTAACCCTTTGGGCTCTAACTTGTGTATTTAAAGCAATTTTTCTAACTCAGCCCCTAATTAAGTTGGAGACATGAAAGCTTGCATACTTATAGCTGAACACCTCACATCAAACGACAAATAATAAAATTTTAAAAAGTCTAATATTTAACACTCCAGTCTCTAACTTCTGTATTTTAAGCAATTTTTCAAACTCAGCCCCTAATTAAGTTGAAGACATGAAATTTCGCATACTTATAGCTGAAATCCTCACATCAAACGACAAATAATAAAATTTTGAAAAATGTCTGATATTTAACCCCCTCGGCTCTAACTTATGTATTTTAAGCAATTTTTCTAACTCATCCCCTAACTAAGTTGGAGAATTGAAAGTTTGCATACTTATAGCTGAAAACTTGCGATAACACGATAAATCATAAAATTTTGAAAAATTCATATTTAACCCTCCAGTCTCTAACTTCTGTATTTTAAGAAATTTTTCTAACTCAGCCCCTAATTAAGTTGGAGACATGAAATTTTGCATACTTATAGCTGAACACCTCACATCAAACGGCAAATAATAAAATTTTGAAAAAGGTCTAATATTTAACCCTCTTGGCTCTAACTTGTGTATTTTAAGCAATTTTTCTAACTCAGCCCCTAATTAAGTTGGAGACATGAAAGTTTGCATACTTATAGCTGAACACTTGCGATAACACGATAAATCATAAAATTTTGAAAAAGTCATATTTAACCCCCCGGTCTCTAACTTCTGTATTTTAAGCAATTTTTCTAACTCAGCCCCTAATTAAGTTGGAGACATGACATTTTGCATACTTATAGCTGAACACCTCACATCTAACGACAAATAATAAAATTTTGAAAAAGTCTATTACTTAATCCTCTGGGCTCTAACTTGTGTATTTTAAGCAATTTTTCTAACTCAGCCCCTAATTAAGTTGGAGACATGACATTTTGCATACTTATAGCTGAACACCTCACATCAAACAGCAAATAATAAAATTTTGAAAAAGTCTAATATTTAAACCTCTGGGCTCTAACTTGTGTATTTAAAGCAATTTTTCTAACTCTGGCCCTAATTATGTTGAAGCATAAAAATTTGCATACTTATAGCTGAACACCTCACATCAAACGACAAATAATAAAATTTTGAAAAAATCTAATATTTAACCTCTAATATTTCGTCTCGCGCAATTTTTAAATTTAAACTGTTTTGCAATACTATTTTTTGTTCATTTTGCATAATATGTGTAATGTGACGTAATTTGTTCTATTTCAGATTTCTAACGCATGTTAATGAATTTATTTTACAATATCCTTTCTCTTTTAAAATTCACATGTAAATATAGTTTTCATGGCGTAATTTCCAATAAGTGCCTGCTTTTTATACCTATTTAATTGTAATTTGAAGGTTTTTTCTGTTTATAATAGTAACGTGTAAATAATTTTTTTATTTGAAGCAAACATTATTGTTTGCGCTGTTTATACAGTTGGCAACAGTTTAAATTAATACCATTTTCTAAAATATGTAAAAAATATCTGTCAAAATGCTGAATATTTGAATTTAAAATAGAAATAAAACCTCAAAAAATGAGTCAAATTAAAAAAAAAAATTAATGAAATCTGCAGACCGGGATCTTCTATTGAATAAAATGATCTAAAAATGATTAAATTCCCATGTAGAGCTTTTGCTCTTATAATTTTTTTTTTAATGGAACGATTTTGTCCAACTTTAGCATTATATATCTCTTAAAATAATTCTTCGATTTGAAAACTGTATGCATTAGTGTGTTGATCAAACATTACGCTATAATACCACCGATTTTCATATATTTGTATGCAATAGTTTTCTTAATATTAACGAAGAAAGACCTCCGGTCACAAAAAATTCAAAACAGTCGGCGGCGGTGGTGGCGGTGGCGGCGGTGGCGGTGGTGGTGACAGCGTTAGTTACTTTTCATAGAATAGAGAGATATATAAAAATGAAAACTTGTCTATGTGTCTGTTTGTAATTCTATAAAAAATCCACAATTTAGAAGCCAAAATTGTGAAGAGATACGTACATGTGTATTAAAACATGGCCGAGACAACTAAAGTAATCCGGAATCGAAATAACTTATAGTTAATTTTTAATTAATAAAAAAACACCAATTTAACAGCAATTTCTTATCAAATTTAAACATTTTTCGTTATAGCAGTTGCCAACAGTTAAAAAAACACAATAAAATTATTACTACAACAATGAATTTTCTACTGCAAAATTTTTACGTGAAAAATGAAAATGAAATAAATAGTTTGCCGAATTTTAAAAAATGGTGAATATTACGTCATAACTTCTCTATTGCAAGATGTTCACGTGAAATATGAAAATGAAATAAATGCTTTGATGAATTTAAATGAAAGTGAATATAACTTCATAACTTTTCTATTTCAAGGTTTCCACGTGAAAGAGGAAAATATTACGCCATATTGGAAACATAAAGGGTATGGTGAATATAGTATAACGTCATATGAGTGTGAAAAATGTATTGAAGCATAATAAAAACCCGATTAAGGAAATATTGGCGTATTTTAACATTATTGCTCAATTATAAATTGAAATAAGTTCATTTATAGCTGTACTCTTTTGCGTCTGTTATATACATTTATACATTTTTATATAGCGTTTTCATGTGATTCATTCAACAACATTTCGACTGCTTTTTTTAATGTTTGTTTTGTGTTGTATGTTAAATTTTGAAATTGATTTTTCAGAACAAACATCCTTCAAATTCTGGGCAACGCCGGCACTTTAGCTTGTAACAGATAAATGGCTTTTGTATCTGTACATCTAAGGCTAATATTATAAAGCGTTATAATATTATAAAGTATATAATATTATTAATGCTTGTACGTTTGTGAGGTGTTATCTCTGAAACTACATAGCCAACTTAAAAAAATGTTGGTGGCCATCTCTGCTCCAAAAAAAAGACTATTATATGTCTGTGCAAGAACCTACATCGCTGCAGGAGCAAAAAAGTTCTAAAATTGTGATTTCTGCGATATTGATTGTGTTAGAAACTTTAAATTTGGTGCGGTAGTTACTTTTAAGATGTAAATACTCGTACACTGCAAATAAAGGCGTCTAAAATTCAGACACATATGTGACTGAAAAAGTAATTCAGACACTTAAGTGTCTGAATATGAAGTTTCAGACACCATAGAAGTCTGAAATTAAGACACTTAAGTGTCTTACTATGATCATGGTATAAACACTGTAAACTGAAATGTCTGAAATTCAGACACTTAAGTGTCTGAAAAGAGAGTGTTCAATTTTCAGACATTTTAAAGTGTCTTAATTTTTAAGACACGTGTATGCATCTGAATTTAAGACGTTTCAAACGTCTGAATCGCATCCATCTTTGGTCAACCTGCATGTTCGGCAATAGGCAACTGTCTTTTATTTTTATTTTTTATTTTATTTTTTTTTTTTTTTTTTTTCTTTTTAAAGCTTTATACGTTGTAAAAAATATCCGTTAAAATATGGAAGTTGTACTGGCTATTCAGCCATTTACGTATTTTAATGTAATTTTTTTCCCCGTAAATTCCAGAAAAATTTCCATTTTTTTGCATATTTCTGTATTTAAAAAGTTCCATTTAAAAGATAATATGTAACTTTTCAAGGATAAACCCATATAATTCATTCCCCACTTTCAAAAACCACGTATATTAATTAGACATGATTTATTTATTTATATTCAAACCAGTTTCGTATCCAAGAGGCGAGCTGCTGTGTAGAAAATGTCAAATTTAAGTACGGAAGTTTCAATAAAAGCTTGTTCTAACCTTAGAATGCGTGATTTCGCAGAAACCATGAAATTTTTCATTTTAGCCAAGTTTCCGTTATACAGAGGTTTACTTCAGTTTTATTTACTGTTTATTGAGTTTCATTTAGCAAATAATGTTCTGTAGTCCATTTAAAAAAATACGGTATAACCATGCTGAAAGTGAAATTTTGCCCAGTCCCATACGATTCTGTCTTAAGTTTGATTGCATAATAACTTACCGTTATAAAAACCTGTTTAAAGAGGATAGTTTATAATTCGATAGGTAATTTATTCATCATTTCGACCACAAACAAAAATGAATAAAAATTTATACATTTCCAAAACATTAAATATTTCATGCCAGAAGAATCTTTCTTTGGATTAGAAATTAAACATTCAATTTTAAGATGAATAGTGCCGCCATCTATTGGTGTCAAAGTAGTTTATCTGGAAACAATTTTATTCGTTTGCTGGTAAAAAGAAAAGGATTTTCTAATTATGTACTGCATTCTAGAAGTCAACTAATTAAACCCTGTAAACTACTTAATTCGTAACCTCTATAATCTCTATTTAAATTAAAAAAAATTGTAGTCCACTTTCCTTTTAATAACAGTTCAAAGACCACTATTAAATAAGCTGCAGTTTCATATTTTAAATCAGTACATTACTACTGATGTTCAACTTATAACCCAATTTACTTAAAACCTTTATTTTATGGCGTGCATCCCTTGGCTTCTGGCGGGGGGGGGGGGGGGGAGGTCCTCATTTGCACTCTAACAATTCCTTTGGTAGAAAAGAAAAAACTGAACTTAAAATACCACATATTCAAATAAATTTCTAGAAAGAAAATGTGTAACAGGGATGTGGAGGGTATACGCCGTATTCCTTCTGGATTTTTAAAAAATACTCCGTATACCCTGTTTCTCAAATAAAACTGCAACGAAAACTCTATACATGACTTTAGCCTATACCCTCTGCCTCTAGCGTATACCCTCTAATTTTTTACGACTACAACACTGTGTGAAAAATATTTACAATTGTACTAAATTGGAAAAAAAAAACTTACTGCTACTTAAGAGGACAGGTAAAGCAAAATTCAACTAAAAAATCGATTTTTACTTTTTTATATCATTAAATAGTTCAAACTTTTATCTTTCCAACGTTGTGTCACACATATTTATATATAAAAGAAATAAGTATTCAAATTAATAATTTTTTCTAAAAATACTTCACAGCTTAATGGCCTTTTAAATCTGACTTTTTCTTAAAACTTAGATTTTTCATGTTTATGTTCCTTTTTTTTCAATATCTATTAAAATTAAAAACTCAGATTTCTATTTAATATTTATATTATGATAAATTGTATATTTTAACACAGGGTATTAATGAGTTGTTGAGAATTATTTATTTTTGGCAGTGAAAACTTACCAAAAGTGATAATTTAAAAATGACTTTCAATAAATAATTAATAATTAATTTTGAGTTTCACTTAGAAAGAAAATAGTCAGTTAAAATACGTAAATCGTGTTATTTTAACTACTCTAAAAAATCTAGACCTCTGTCTTTCACAATTTCTGAGAAAAAAGTACATAAAGTTGGTGAATTTAACATGGCGGAGATAGGACTTACCCGATCCCCTTAAAAACATTGCCTTATGCTTTATAAATACTTTATTTCAACGATCGGCCGATGAAAGCGTGGTCGAATGGATAAGGCACTGAACTCCTATACAACAGGACCTCAGATCGAATCCCACCTCGGGTAAGTATTAAAAGTTTGCAGTAGAATTGAATACAAATTAGATGTACCGTGATCCTTCGGGAAGGTGGTTGTTGAAATATGGTGGTTAGTCCTTGAAAAATATATTTTATCTTTTTAAATGGAAATTTTTAAATACAGAAATATGCACAAACTAAACGGATTTTTTTTTTTTTTTTTTGGAATTTAGATCAGAAAATTTCCATTAATATATGTAAATTATACCGGAGTCTCGAGTGGCTACAATTTCCATATTTTTAGCGATATATATATATATTTTGCAGTGTATAATGCTTACAGAAGAAAAAAAAAAGGTGAAAAAATGTTTGTCAAAGTGGTCAAACATGGATGCAATTCAGACATTTGAAGTGTCTGAAATTCAGACGCATACAAGTATCTTAAAAATTAAGACACTTTAAAACGTCTGAAAATTGAACACTCCGTTTCAGACACTTAAATGTCTGAATTTAAGACATTTCAGTTTACAGTGTAATGAACACTCTCTAAAAGGTTCAATTTGACGGATAAACGTAAACATTTCTAGAAAGGTTCTAAACTATGATTTATTTGGAATACTGAAATTTTTGGGATACTGTTGGGGTTAGAAACTAGAACTTTGGCATGGTAGTAATTAATAAGATGTAAATACTCGTTGTAGAACGAATTCTAAAAAATAGAAAGACTAAACAAAGCGGTAAAATATCTAAAGATGATCTAAGTAACGAAGAACATGGAACTGTTAGGAATATAAACATGAAAATTGACATGGCTGTATTTATCATGACGTAAATTCTCGCAATAGAACAATTTCTAAAAATGTCGCTATAAAAAACAGTGCAGAAACAAAAAACTTTCAAAAATTTTCTATTTCTCTGTTACTGCTGAGCTCAAAATCTTGAAATTTTGCTTCGGGTTAGTTTTAAAATATGCAATTGTCTCTATGAATGGTTTCTAAAAAATTTAAAATTTAAAAAGATGAAATTAACGGAAAACGATCTCAGTTACCATTAATTTGGAATTATTAGGTACAGCAACTTTAAATATTTCATAATGCTACATTTCCTCCGCAAAACATGCGATTTAAATCAGTGGTGGTATTCAAATAATTTAACAACCGGTTCGTTGCCCGAATGAATTTTGATGTACAAAAATGAAAGAAAAATGAAGCATCGCACATAGGTTATGAAACACTTTCCAATATTCTAAGAACTTTGTTAAAAAAAACTTTGGTCCTTTGTTACAGTGAAAAAAAAATCCTGAAACATGTTACCCTATAAAAGGACGTTAATGAATATTCGGTAATCACGGAACCCTGATCATAATTTCTATCAGAAAATGCATAACTTTCTGCAATGCTAACAATTGTAGCGTGCTTCCCCTCATCACTCCAATCTGCATATTTATATTTCATACATTATTTGTAAACATTTAAAGCATTTTTTTTTCTTTAGCAAAATAAAAATTTTAAATATATCTATCTGCATATACTTAGTTGTCAACTATTTTTGTTTTTAGTTATCATTCCTTCCGAATAGAAATCTTTGTCTAATTTTACAGTTAATTAATTGAATAATTCTGCGAATAAATATAATAATGATTATGATTCAGAAATAGTGTTAACATAAAAAAGGGATAGTTCGCAGCTGTGTATTTTTATAAAAAAAAATGAATGAAATTTACAGAAATTAATATTTATATGCTGAAAAATGGAACAGAGTTTTTCAATTTCCTATAGAATATGCTTTCCTTAAATTAAAATCGATTCCTTCCGCATAACAATCTTTCGTGGTGAGTTCCTGAAAATCAGATTAAATGAAAATTTTGACACCGTTATGGGAAAGATTTTATGCTTTTATAGAAAAAGAGGTAACACAGCTCGATTGCTCTCTATCAGAATAACGATACATGGCAATTATATCTACTTTCAAATGAAAGTAAACTTCGTAAATCTCCAGAGCAGAGCCTTAGCATGGACTTCGTTCATGTTACAAAATAAACAGAAAAATCACTAACGTGATTTTTATACATGTACAAAATAGAAGACTTAAAACCTCAAGCTGATGTCCACTGACTAAAAACAGAAAATATTCTTTTCAGGTTCAATATCTAAATCAAAAATTAAAATAAACCAGCCAATTAAAATTTATTGTAATGTCACAAAAGAAAATTGAACTGTAAGCAAATTCATTGTTCAGTCTCTTGATTGGCGCCGTATCAACACATCGCCGCCATCAATACCAGACATAAATTTGCAAATAGAATAGAAAAATACGATTCCTGTTTCCGTTTATTATGACCAAAATAGCATTAAAATGTTTTGAAATAAAATAGAACACGTAATCTTTAAGGAGGATTTTTTCCCCTATACACAAATAAGTAAAATTTTGAATATAATTCAGATTGAGCTTGAGCCAGCCCAAGCCCAAATACGGATATAAAATTTGAGTTGAAACATCTCTTTATAAGTGTTTTGATGAAAAAGAATGCAAAAGCTTGGAGATGGGAAGGAAATTAAAGGGGATTTTAGGCTTCTGTTTTCGGATGCGCTATTCCGAATCCCTATATTCATCAGCTCCTGTGAATTCCTACCAATATTTAAATATATACTAAAACCAGAGAAATATCGGAGCTAAGCTCCGGTGCTCTCTGGCACAAAATAAGCACCGAAAACAATATAATATAAAAATAGCAGAAATGTAAGAATTAACCCATGTTCATGACCTAAAGTTGTATATAGCATATTTAGAAAATTAGCCATGCTATAGCAAGTGAGACAAATTTTTGCACGACCAAAACTTCTCGAGTTATGACATTTAGAAATTTTAGGATTTTTTACCATTTCTTAACGCAAATAACCAGGCTAGACAACGCTGGAAATTCGTAAAATACAAAGTATCATGATTCGGTCATGCAATGTCTTTTCATTTGTTAGAGCTGGAAAAATATTTTTCTAAATGTAACTTTTAGGACTCGAGAAACTTATCAAAATTTTGAATTTGTTATATTTACAAAAATAACTTCTTTCATTTAAATAACTTCTAAGATATGAACAATATAAAAAAATGTGCAGTTGGAAATATATATCTAAATCTGACGATTTAAGTATTAGCTATAGATCAGAGATAACAGGGAACATGCCCAAAGCAAAGTACCGTTTATTCAAATAACCGGGCCCATGAAGAATGACCCTTAAATTAACCGGAAATTTGTATGATTTTATATCTTTAAATCTATTTTATATGAATTTATAATTTTAAATGAAAATATATTGAACTGAAAGTATATGCTGTTTGGTATTGAAAGCAAGCAAAACCGTGCAGAAACACGCAGGTTTTCACTGATTTCGTTGAAATTTTACACATTTTATTTTGTAAAAAATATTTCTACCCGTCCGAAAGTTTCAAAATTTTTGCAGATGGTGTAAATCTGATCTATTGAGAATCCAATACCATCTCAATTTGAGATTCTCTTTAAAAGTTTGTGTTCAAATACGGTCGTTTAATTATTTTTAGCGTAGCAAAATGTCGTCTTCGTGAGGCGCGAAATGACCCACATTTGCAGGTGTATTCGTAAGGGATAAAATTCCTATTTTTTTAAACCGAACGTCCCATAAATAAGAAGGTGGTTTCAGATTTACGAACATATTATTGGTTTGTCAGTACCTCTAAAATTTCGCCCTGGAGGAGCGAAACCCCGACGAAACACTCACTTTTCCCGACTTCGTCGAAAATTTCACACATTTTATTTTGTGAGAAATATTTATACCCGTTCGAAAGTTTCAAAATTTTTGCAGGTGATGTAAATCTGGTCTATTGAGATGCTCTAAAAATAGTGTGTATAAGTGCGTAAAGAATACGGACGTTTAGTTATTTTTAGCTTAAAAAAATATCGTCTTCGTGAGGCGCGAAGTGACCAACGTTTATCGGTGTATTTGAAAGGGTTAAAATTCATATTTGTTTTAAACCTATTGAGCCATCGATTAGAAGAGGGTTTCACTTAATGAAAATATTTTTGCTTTGTCGGTACCTCCAAAATTGCGCCATGGAGGGGCGTTTCAATAAGGGATAAAAAGTTTTTCGGAAAAACGACTCCTTTTGAAAATTGTTTTTCAAGCGGTTAACTGCGATTTTTTTAAATTGATTGTGGCATTTCTGACGCAGATCTTTCAGAATATGTGTTTCATTTTTAACTCTACTAAACGGTTTGGCCGATGTAAGTTAATAAATAATGACAAAATACCCCCGAAATTTCTTCTTTTTGTTCTTCATTTTCAACTGATGCGTAAATAAGGCTTCTGTGCGTGCGCCAGAGTTTTATTTCTCGCAAGGACCGAGTTGAGTTTTAATGAGAGTGAATTGTGATTTTTAATTAATAACTCAACTAATTATTAGAATTTAAAAATTCTGTGTTTCAGGTGCATCAGGAGACATTTTGAGCTAGCCTCACAAAAATTTTCAGTCTCGTAGATTTTGCTAGTCCTTGCACACACACAGACACACAGACAGAGTAAAACTTTCTTTTATTTGTATAGATAAGTAGTTAGTGTAATTTTTAATAACCTTGCCATATAACTAGAATTAGCCTAGGACTGTCAATTTAGTTATCAAAAATCTTCAAAATTTCGTTTTTTTAAATTGAATTTTCTCTTACAGGATTAATGAAGAAAAAATATACTATTGTTCCAAATGAAATATTATTTTATTAACTGAAATTAATCAGGACTCATTACAGAGTTATGCTTAGAAAACAATGTTGTGCAGATAAACATTTAAAGAAAGCAAATTAATGTAAATGCGATTTTCGCATTTGAAGTATCATGTTAACAACCGGTTCGCCGAACTCATCACAAAGTAACAACGGGTTCTACCGAACCGGTGCGAACCGGCTGAATCCCACCACTGATTTAAATGCAACAAAACTGATAGATACCCACCTAGCATTAAATAAATTGTGTAAATATTGAATAAAGACCTGTGACCTGTATGAAACAGTGAGTAGGTTGCCCGAAAGTACTTGTTAAAGTGTTCCTTCTCTAGAATTGTCTCTCTCTCGCCAAGGCCACTAGCAGAGGGAAGTGCCGTTTTAAATGTGATATGAATTTTTTATCCGATTCATTTTTGTAGACATTTTATCATAAGGTCATATTCTCAATTATCATTAGTAGATTTTTTATATATTAACTTATTCTGGTGAAATTTTGTAATCGGGTTCATATTGGCGTATGATAGCTTGCATGATTTGCTGAATAAATATGTATGGATTTGTAAATTACTTCAAATGACACTTTGACAGCTCAAAAGTTATGCAGACGATATATTCAGATCTTGTGTCATACTTTATGTTGTAGTCATTGCCGATTTCTTTTATTTAATACATGCTAAATACAGCTCAACTTGTGCAGAATATGTTTGAAAACAAAACAATACAGCGTATGTAGTGGCCAGCATACACTCATCATTTAAATCCGATCGAGCATATCTAAAACACACTCTAACGAAGCATTGCATGCCACTTTTGATGTATTCGGTACTTTGATACTATATTAGATTTTGAGAAGAGAGAGGATTCCTTAAATGTTATCGACAACCTCATTGCATCCGTGGAAAACAGATATTGTATAATATTAACTATTCCGGCGGAGCACACACCATATAAAGTATAGTCCATTCTTTTTAAACATCATATATTTGTCATTTAAAGTTACTCAAATTGGTGCAGAGCGTCTGATTATGCTCTTGACATCATTTTATACAGTTAAAATTCTGATATAAGTAAATTAGTGTTTCATTTTCTATTTTACTTTTAATATATTGCGTACTTTCAATTTTATATCCATGCATGGCTGTCTTGAATGGTTTATTTCCCATTTTTTTAAACAGTGTATGCGAATTTATATATAAGATTTTGTAATTCTTCAATTCGTTTATTTTCATCATTTCAATTTTTCGCAGTATATGGAGAATTAAAGATAACATCTCATTTTCTTTGCTTCCACATGTTATTATTAAATCTATGTTCTCAATAATATGGCTCAGACTAATCCCTCTGAGGGAAGTCCTAGTTTTTATTATGTGAAATCATTTACGCAGGCGATACTTATGTATTTTAAAAGAATTATATTATAATTTTTTGTATAGTGGCAACAAAAAAATTGTAAAGAAATCAAATTAATTGTTAAATTGAGTTATATCATAAATAAAAAATTCCGAGGAAATTCTTAATTATTTGGCTAAATTTACATTTCTAAAATTAAAATGCGCTAAAACATAACATGTTTTTGCTTGATAAAGATACAAAAATAATATAAAAAAAATATTGTTACTTTCAAATATTTATCTTATTAAATAATGCTTCGCGAATCCAAACAAAGCATGGCTTTTGCTAGTAATAATAATGATGATAATAAAATTAATAATAATAACATTGTATTGAATATGAATGATCTAAGGAAACATCAAATAAACTTTCAAAATACATTGAGGAAAACTAAATGTCATGAAAAATAATTTTAATCTTTTGAAGAATTTTTTCTTTGAGAAGTTACTTTGTTTCAAGGTCTTATACAAAAGTCTATTAAGTTATACTAAAAGTCTTATACAGCGTTTATATTTATTTTAACAAAATTTCTGAAAGATACCAGTCATTCTCTGCACTGATAAATTCAACATTTGACTATCACCCCTGATTTATAAAAGGCAATGATTTTGGACACTGGGTTATTTCAACGAAGGAAACGATGCGCAAGGAATAATATTTAAAATAGATTTACCTCAATTTTATGAAGTTTTTTTAATATCATATTTAATATTAAAAACTATTTTTAAAATGTCCCCTTTTGAGCAAGCGCTCCACTTTGGAAACCACATACATAATCTATATTGCTGTTCATAATCGACTGTTGTTGTCTTTTCAGAATGATGTATTGAGCTATACGAATTAATGTAATCTTATTAGAGTCAACTTGAATTTCGATACAAATAAATATGTTATGTAAATGTTATTGATTCTAATTAACAGTAAGGTTTTTGAGATAATTACATCATATACATTTTACAATATTTATTTAATTATTTATATTCAATAGCGTATTAAAAAAAATTTCATGTGTTTTTTTTCGCGCTTATATAATTAAGTATATTAATCTCGGAAAAAATTCTCAACATTATTTTACAACTTTTATCAATTTAATTTTAAATTAATAATTCTGAAGAATTTACTCATATTTTATTTTCATTATTTTCAAAGACATTTGTGGTGCGTTTTAGAAGCAATTTGTCACTTATATGTAATTCCATAACATCATCCGACAGATTTTAACAACAACATCAAAAAGGATTCGCCGGTAACAGCAGTGGAACAACGGTAAAAATAGAATGTCTCAATAAATGTCCATCGATAAGATTCTTTTAAAATTCCTTATACGCGAAAGATGAAGAGTCCTAAATAATGCATATATTCTCTAGCAAATAAACTTTTACGAATTAGGGAATAAGGACGGTCCTTAATTCCTTAATTAAAATCGTTTTTAAAACGTTTAAAAAACTCGTTTTACAAAGAATACTTCATTTTCTGGGTATTTACGCATTACGAAAATTACTTGTTTACTTGTTTCATACAGCAGTTTGAAAAGTTTCAGTTTACTCTCGGGTATTCTACTTGTAATTTAAAAACTGAAAATTGAATGTTCTCACTTCTGACAGGTGGATATCTAACTAAAGTATTTTGATACAAAACAAGCAGTTAAAGTACTAAATCTTAAGGTACTTTTTAAGCATAGTATTTTTATTCTTCTGGGTTAAACAGATTGCATAGTGATATGTTTATTAAGTAACAATAAACGATAATTTATAAGGCATGTCTTGAAATATGTAAATAATAATTTAAGAAGAAATAAAATCTTAGTATTTGCAATAATAAGCGGTTAATGTATAAAAAAGAGATTTTAAATAGTTATAGTGAATAGTCCCAATAAAAGCATTAAAGAACGCAAGAATTAAGCAAATATTTGCTTCATTTTTTATCTTTTGCAGTAACTCAGGCGAAGTTAATAAAAACATGTAAGCAGAGTTGGTTTTTTATTTACAAGGGCAGATGACAATAGAGACTGCTTAAGGATGGCGTTATGTTGTGTTATTTACTTATTATTACGTACACATATGTATGTGTTTTATACTCTTTCTCAAAACGTACTTCATGTAATGGACCATAAAATTAGACTTATTTAGAAAAACTTAGCTTTCGTTAAGTTTCTTTAATTTACATTATTCATTTTTTTTTATTTTGTAACAATTATAATTTCTCAAATGGTAGCTATATTAAAATACGCAGCTTCCGAATATATGAACTGGGCTAATTACTGAATACATCATTCTCAATACAAATTAGGATGTCTTGAGTTTGAAAGCTTTTTCAAGGCTGTCCGGTTTTTAGGGGATTGGACTTTTTTTAAGCGGCAATCCTCGTCTAATTAGGTTGAATGATTTGGAGTAAGATACTTATATTTCTTACTTAACACTTGTTCGATATCTTTTATCAAAATTCTGCTGATTCCCACTACCTCTCACCAATTTTTCTCATTTTATTTTCTTATTATTTTATTTATCAAGAATCTCTATTCAATAAATTTTATTATTTGAGCAATCCAACTCAATATGTAGGGCGTAGGCATATAGGTTCTATTCTAAGAGTAGCACAACTAATCTTATATGAAGTTTCTTTCTTCTTAATTATTTGGTTTATTGTACTCATCTCATAATCTTGTTAATTTCATGAAGTTTCTTACAAAAACATGACATTCCAAAAAAGCAATGACAGGAATGACTTTTAACACAAAATACGTTTTCAAAAATAAAAAAGAGTAATGTGAAGAACGATGAAATGATAATATATAAGGTTATATGGGGCAACTGTCCATGATTTTACAATGTGATTGTGAAGATTCTGAAAACTCAACTTTCAAAAGCTTATGTTAATTTGAATTATAGTCTGAACCTTTGTAATTGTTTTCAGTTAGGTTTACTCTATCGGAGAGAAATTTTCAAAATATCATTTTACTGTCTAAAAATAAAAAATATATGTATTTAATCTTTTTTTCTTCATGGGTCCAATTACTCCATAATTTCCTGTCAAGGTGTGTAAAAAAAGCACCAAATGTAAAATTATTAGATCCATTTATACTAAAAACCTAAGAATTAAATAAGTGCTTAAGTACTTTAGTATAAGTAATAAGTAAAAGGTGTTACGTGAGTATTTTAGGAAAAAAAATAAACATGATAAATCTATGAACAAACGGCTACTTAAGTACTTAAGTATTTCATTCTCTTTCTTATTTACCGCAATGAAATTTCGATATGTCCAATAAACCTGTGGCGAATGTAGCCAAGTGTTTATATCGGACTGGACAATTTTTAATTGGCTTCTTTAATTTTCTAACAATGTCACTTTGTCTTATTTATGTCTCTTCATCTCTATCGTAAATGTTCGAAATTTGGCTATACCACTTAAGAAATGTGGTTTGATACCCGCCAACATGCTTTAAAAAATTATTAATTAATTAATTTTAATAAGTTATTATATAATTTTCTTTATTGCAAACTAAAAAACAAGGGTTAAATTAACATCCCGTCGTAAGAGAAACTCAAAAAACTTATTTGTAACTGTTGAGGTAACTTGATCCCACGTGGTTCAGTCACCCCTGATACATGTCACAGTTACCCCATTCTCGAAACATTTGTGAGGTAACTGGAACAACCGCCTTACATTTTAAACATGAAGTAAATATGTATAGATACCTAATAATATTAATGTATTTATGTGCCTAATCTCTAAAAAATAGATTGTTTAATAAAAGTACTTACCGTATTTTAATAAAATTCCGAAGAATTTCAATCAAATCGAAGTTTTTTTTTTTTTTTTTGAAACCTAAATTTTCGGCAGTCTATCACAGCAAAGACAGAGTTATGATTGAGGTGACACGTTGTTTTAATAAGTGAGAGGGGAGTGCAATGTTCACAAAAGTTAAAACTTTAAATTACCTCAGATTACCTTACACGCTGATAAGTGGTTCATTTTAAGAAAACAATTTAGATTTTGATTTCGTTATTATATCTGCTGTAAAATAAAAATCTGCAAAAAAATATTATATCAGCATAGGCAAAACCTTTATTTTTGAAATATTGCTTGATTAAATTTAGAATTAAAATAAAAAAAAATGCCTCTTACATTATTTTTTTAACCCTCTCGCTGCGTAATTGTTTTATCAAAATAGCTTCAAAAATTGCGCATTTAATTCTTTTGCGACGAGCGTCTTTTAAGAATTTGTATTCTTTTGTCACCGGTTTTTCAAAACAAAAATTTTCATGCGATTTAATCGGGAAAATTCTCCGATTCGATAAGGCAAAATTTACAATAAAAAGTAACTGGTGGGAATGATCAAGGAGGGTTAATTAGACGGAAAAAATGCATCCCGATGAAATATCGGCTGCGCAAATTTTGCTACTTTTACGTTGCCCGAGAAACTGTCGGGTTGCGCAGCGAGAGGGTTAATAATACACTGTAAAACAAATCTATAGGTTACTAACAATTTTCTAGGAATCTGTGATGCCTATAAGGTTTTATGTAACTGCAACTAGGGAAAAAAATCATGTAATTATCTCGGGTTACCAGTAAAATTTTAGTAAGCCCAATAAAGTTTTCTGTAGCTTACAAAGAATAGTTTGTAGATTTAAATCTTTTTTTGATACAGTGTACAGGAAAATTTTAGTAAGCGTGCACATTTCAGTAGATTATACAAAAACTAGTTTTGTCGATTTACATTTTTTTTTAATAGTGTATAATATACATATATATCATTCATCTTCATCTGCCAGAAGACTTTTTTGATATGAAAAAGATTCTAGATATAGCACAAAATGAACAGTCTTTCAATATTTTTCTAATAAAAAAAGAGAATGTATTTATTGAAGTCACAAGTACTTTTCAAAAAAAGCTTTTATATTGGTTCTAGGTTTGAAAATTTGTTCTCTCAATGTCAAAATAACATATCGGAATAATAAGGAAATCAAACATTTTAAAGTGTTATTTTACTTAGAAGGAAATGACAAAATATAAAGTTTAACTCGAAAGTATTTGAATTCGGAACAAATTAATGTAGAAACTACCTTTTTTTTAAATATACTTTTATATGAATTTTAAAGATGCAGATCTTTATTAAATTGAAAATATTGCCTCTATTTTTTTCATTGCTCTTTTTTTTTAATTTCATTAGTTGCATATTTTGAAATTTATATTCTATTCCCTTTAATGAGTGTACTTATACCGTCTTTTTTTTTTAAAAAAAAGAAGGTATACTTTATATTTGAGTCTATTTATAGATACTCGTCTTTTTATTCGTTAATTTTAAGGAAGACAAAATAACCCTGTTTCTATTATTTTGAAAACGTTTCTGTACATTGTCAAACACTTCTTTTCAACATCAAACTATTTAATTGTGCAAAAAAAAAAAAAAAAAAAAAAAAAAAGAACAGAAACACGAAACTATCGTTCTCTGGATTTAAAAAAGTTACAACGGCTCAACTTTTTAACATTCTATGGCAATATGTAACAGCCATTCAGAGCACAGTTTGGGTTGTTCTTGAAATAACCGTTGCACCTTCTCACCAGTCTCCATAGAGCCATGAAAGGAGGATCATCTATTCCTTCTTTTGGATCTTCTTTTCCCGCCTCCTCCCTCAAAATATTTTTAACATAAAATCTACAGTTTAATATCAGTGATGTTTGTGGCCTAAAAATGTCTTGAACAAACACATTAATAATGATGTGAGATTGGGTTGTATTGCTATACGGAGAAGCCACGTTATATAGCATTAATTGGCTTATTCTGATCATAGGATGCACCATGTTTTGACAACTTTTGATGTATTGTGTACTTTATGAGTTAAACTTTTTTTTTGTTACACTGCTAAAATATCTTATAAACTATAAACACTAGAGCCACCATTAGGAGTTATTTTTACCTCTGTGAAATTGATAATAATCAATTCGAACCAGAAATTTCTTCATAAGATATGTTAAATGCATCCAGCACAAAAATAGGCTAATTAAATAAGTTGAAAAGCTTTAAATAAAAATTCTGGTGTGAAACGCTTTTTATAAAACTTGAGTAAAATAGTCGGAGGTTCTAGTGTTAAGCAGTTATATACCGAATATTATGTTTTATATTAATTTATTTATAAGGTCGATATAAAAACAACTGTTAGTATCTTAAGTTTTAGAGTCCGCTGTAAACACTACAAGTCACTATCGCTAACATTTTGCAATATCTATGTGAGAAATAAACCTCGGACATCACTAAATGTGGATTTTTGAGATTTATGATAGTGCTATTTAAGAAATTAGCGATTTTCACATTACACCCTGAAGGCATGCGGCAATGAGAGTTCTTTCGGAAGCTGAAAGCTCCAAAATAGACCGTGGCTTATGCAAAGAATTGGCTTTCTTAGCATGGCCATAAGCAGGCCATATAGAATTAAAAACTAAGAAAGGACATTTTCAGAAATAAGCTAAAAAATCTTAAAACAGATTGGACGCATTCCGAAAATTTTCGTGAAAAAGGCGTCATAATGATCACGAGCGTAGTGGTGGTTCGGGAAAATTGTGAAAGAGTTCTTAAATTTCAACCTGAGAAAATGAAACAATGCCAGATTAATACGTTGTGCTGGACAAAATGGGAGAAATGTTAAATGAAAATTGGAAAATATACAATAAAATCTTCCTAAAAGTGTTCTGCACCTTTATAAATTCCAGAAACCAAGGGACTTTCACCATCAATGTAGAAAAGGATTTATAAAAAAAAAGTTCTGTTCCTGCCACTGATTTTCTGAAACGTTTATGAGGATTTTGTTTTAGTGTACTAATTAGTTTTCTGAACCCGGAACACAAGTTTATCGGATACGTTCAGTTCTCAAACAAATATTTTTCTGTTCAAGAAACATTTTTTTTTTTTTTTTTTTTACAGACGAAAAATATACAGGTTGATTACAAATGAATATTCCAACTTTGAAGGGCTATATCTACTGCACAATAAAAGGTAGTGTTCCATTTCACACATCGAAATGAATGAGAAATTATGAAGTTTCATAAATGTAAAGGATCGCTTTTTGGCGAGGGATGGCGCAACGAGCGGAGGGGTGAAAGTGAACAGGCATGTTCCGTAGCGAGTTCATTCAGTCAGTTACTGCCGAGATGACAACAGCACAACAAAGGCGTTCTGTGTAATCGAATTTGCTAAAACGGAATCTGTTATTCGTGTCCAAAGATCATTTCGTCATAAATATGGTATTTGCCCTTCAAACAGATGGAGTATCTTACGATGGTTTCGAACGTTCTCTGAAAAAGTTTGCATTTGCAAGGGCAGAAGTTCTGGCCAACCGAGGGTTTCTCAAGAGAATGTGCGACGGATTAATATTTTCAGAATCTTCTTTTTTTATATCTTTTTCACAAATGCATGTAACTTCTATACTTTTGTTAATAAAGCCCCCAAATTTGGGTTGTTCATTTGTAATCACACTGTACAATTATTAAAAACATTTACATTAATACTGAGATTAACATTATTTTGTTACTTTTGCATGTATAAATTAAGTTACGCATCTGGAAATGTTTAATTCATAATTAATAACATAATGTGTTTGATGAATATGTAGGGGGAGTATACTTTGATATCGTTTCAAAAAATAATAACCATACCCATGACTTTTTTGAGTGAATCTTCGCTGTTGTTTGTTAGATTTTGGAAGCTTAAGTCTAAAAATAAGCCAACGTATATACACTTTTTAGAGAGAAAACGGAAATATTATAACTCTTCAGACAAAAATATTATGCATAGAAATATTGTTTAAAATTAGTCCGTAATGAATATGTCAGTTTTATTTCTAACTAGCATCATGCAGAAGAATTGAAATATGAAGAATCACTTATCAGTTAGTGGTTTGTCAGCAAAATATGTCACAAAGAATATTAACAATCAAAACACTTAACCCTCGTTTATGGCCAACTACATTAACAAATAATGAGGTGTTTAAAATTCGTTTGACAAGTTGCTTTAGCCTTAGCAATTTTTTTTTTTTTTAATAACGACGCTGCCAACTGTAGCATAAATATGGTAGGCACTAACATACAACATCACTTTTCGAACACTACTTTTAGGTGTTGGAAAGTAACCAGATTATTTATGTGTTACTAATTCTATTTGGAGAGAACATACATCCATCGTTTAAAATAACCCCATACCACTTTTTTACATTATACCCCAACTGCCACTATTTTAGTTTTTTTTTTTTTTTTTTTAAGTTTTCTTATTTGTCCATAGCTTCACAAACTAAAGTTAGAAGTGGACAAGTACATTTTTTAGGAGGGTGGGGAGTTTTTGACAATAGAAAGTACAAAACTTCTTATAATACTGAAGAACAGATTATACATTTCTACAATTCTAGTTACTTTTATATTGCTTTTTCTGTTATATATACTTATATGTAATGATATATATAATGAAAGAAACATTAAATGAGTATGAAAAACCTTTTACACGCCAATTTTCCATAAAGGGAACATCAATTTCAAAATTCTGGGAAAAATACAGTTTTATTCGTATTGTTCTATGAAAAGTATTAGTTAATAAAAAATTAATTAAAAAAATCAAAAACCCGACTGCCGAACTAATTAATTATTTATCATCAAAGTGAAACTATTTTTTATACTACTTACCTACTTTTTTATTTACTTTTAAGTTGTGTTTAATTGTTAGTTCCCATCTATAAACACTGTTTTGATGAGGACTATAGATGTCTATGACGGTTAGAGTTTTAGTAAAGCTAGATATCCTACTTACACAACTTCCAGGTTGTGTAATAGTTAAACGGAACTTCTGACTGTAAAATAGTCAATGAAATATCGTCTTCATTTTGAAAGACCTATCCAATGATATGTCACTCAATAGGGTGCGTAATGTTTTCGTCTCTACCGCCATTTTGAATTTATAGAAAAACAAAACCTAGCCTATAACCATCGGAAAGTTAAGACGAATCGATAGAGACCTCATTCATTAAAATCCATCAAGCCGTTAAGCTGTTTCGTGGATATAAAGAAATCCACATACCCAGATATGCGTGAAAAACATAACCCTTCTTGACAGTCGGGTACTAACCACTACAACTGTGTTTCTGGAGATTCAACCACACTATGCTTGCGTAAAAGCAATGAAAGAATAGACGGCTCATTCACGCACGTTTATTAGAAACAGGTGAACACATTCATATATAAAACTGATCAATTTTTTGTTATTAAACTAAATTCATAAAGAGAGTAGGTAGACACTAACGCTACATGCGTGCGAGAAAGTTTTATAGCTTTTTAAGAAAGCATCTTAAAAACGTATCTATAAAGGATTTAAAATATTGCTGCGGACTTCACTTGCAGAAAAATAAAATTTTGCCATAAGAAATTCAAAACAAACTGATTTCCTGCATAAGTGAAATTATCTGTTTTATTTTATCATTCATATATCCCGACTATTTTCCTGACTATCAGAAACCCGACTATTTTTCTGCTTAACCTGTGTTATTCCTGAATACCTTTTATAACTTAAAATGTAGTAAAAAAATAATGGGCATGGAAATAGAGATTTTAATTTAAATATCGTTAATTATAATTTATAAAATGATATGAAAAATCTAAGTGTTTCGCGCCAATGTTCCATTTCTGGAACATGTTATAAATCATATAAAAATTTTTGAAAAAAAAATTACTCATAGTGCTTATGTTTGAGTTTTGATGTGATTTTTACCAATAAATACTTTGTGATATATTTCATTCATAGTGTGGTGTTTAAAAGGTTAAAGCAAATATTCATTTCCTTATAAGGAACATGCATACCATGATTATTTCTTGAATATTCCATTATGCATTAACCTTTTACTGAAAAGAATTACTACTTTATCATTTTTCAAAATGTTAGACAAATTAAAAATATATAAAAAGTAAAAATGAAAAAAATTAAAGTTTATGATTGTATTTATTATATTCAAAAGTACTGAGAAAAACTTAAAAAAATGTGCTACACAAATGAAAAGTTTAAGTGTATAATATATTGAAGAATTAATTATACAAAAATCTTTCGCACGTAAATTCATTTGTTATAATAAATATATATTAAGAACATTATGTTTTTTTAATATTTTATCTATTCGAAAGTTTTCTCTTTCATTAGTTTCCTGATATATATATATATATATATAATCCTCGATACTTCTGAAAAAAATATAAAAGATTGCTTCTTTCTCCTACAAATTACCCAGGAGTATAAAATTACCTCTAAATGCCATGAGGAGCTCTTGAAAATCTTCGGAAATCTCCGCTTCTAAATGAATTCTCTTCTCTATATTCTTGCTTTGAAGTTAAAAAGGATTTTAGAAACTAATTTGCATTGAGATTATACACTTTTCTTACACAAAAAATCACTCTTTTTTTAAAAATTGCCCTTTTTATATCTTTTATTTAAATTCAGTATTCAGAAGCGCTGCAAACTAAAATAGGAAACCACATTTAAAAATAATGCAGTAAAAATGGAGGGCAAATGAACAAAATGAGTCTGAATACGTGTAATAATGATATAGTTCAAAAAGTGTGTAGTTTAAATGAATTTTAGTCATTCGATTTTTCAGATGTGTTAGGGTCTGTTTATAAATATAGAAGGACATGTTTGTATTTGGAACATACATAAATCGTTCTTTGGGGAAATTAAGTATAAATATATTATGTACATAAGGCATGTGAAACCCGTGTACTAAAAATAACAATAAGTAAAAATATTATTTCCATTTATCTTCTGCGCTATGATCAGGTCTCAATATGTAAATTGTTAATAAATATTCAATTTTTAAAACGTTCTGAAACAATTTGACCTAAAATTCACTGTCTAAATGTGACGATTAACTTAATTGAATAATTAGATTTGTTTTAGAAATCCCGTTATAAACGTGTAATACTTTATTTATTGGATTATATATTGAATTAATTTCATTTGTTTTAAAAATTTTAATTTGTTTTCACATTCATCTAAAAGAAAATTAAATATTTAATTCTTATCAATCTTAATGTCAGGAAATTGTTTTTGATAATATAGGTGGGTAAATTATCAAGAATAAACTTTTTAGAAACATTCGATTTGGAAAAAAAATCTTTTCCTTCTTATGTTTTGTAACAACTAGAACAACAGCAAAAATAATTAAAAATTGCTCTGTACCTCCAAATATCCAAAAATATTAAAAATAAAACAAGTTAATGCTTAATGCGTTCCAATTTGCATATTATTTTCTGCATTTGGTTTTAATTTTTTATTACTTAAGAGGACTCTATTAAAATAGCTGTACACCTATATTTGCTACGAAATATAATTATCTAAAAAATAATCTTTTCGCGCAGTTTTCACACACTTTTTTAAACTAAATTTGTTTCATGTATGAAAAGTTAAAACATTTAAAACGATACCTCACTCACTTCCCCCCAAACTTTGCTAGAATTATAAAAATATGTAAACAGTTTGGTTTCTGATGACAACACAACATTTTAATATTTTTTAAAAGATAATTATAAATAAATAAATTGTTTTTGACATTTTACTAGCCGACCGCAGGCGATAAATCGCCAAATATTCTTTTTTCCTTCAATTGTTTACTAGTTTCAATAACAATGGTGTTAATTATGCGCCAATCCATGTTCAATATATTATACCAACTAACTGTGAAACGGCAACAACGAAATATTTTAACTACTAAAAAATATAACATAAAATAAAAATTAATAATAAAGAGTCATGTATATTATTAAAAACCCTCAATTATTTTCAAATCACATGATTAGATATTTATAGATCTTGTAGCAGTCGAAGAAATATGCATAGTTTTGTTGTAATATGTAGTTCTGTTAGGGATATTAGACAAAGTGAAAAAAAAGTGAAAACCAACGAATAACTAAATATCTAAACTGTTTAAATATCTTTAGTTTAAAGAAACGTTGTTTTGACAAACAGTCTTTGAAAGACATTTTTATATGTTATTTTAATTACTTAACTTTAAAATGCAAGAAAAAATTATTTCTGCCATACATATAGAACTATATATATATATATATATATATATTTTTTTTTTTACTTTTCAACAAGTTAATTACATAATAATTGGTATTTTGTTCATTTTTACACATTTCAAAGTTATGTACCCTTAATTTTAAAATCATCCATTTTTTGTGCACATTCTACAATTGTGAAAGAACATGCAATCTCTGTTTTTTCATAAAACTACGGTTATATTATTGTTTAATGTGAAGACCAACGTTCGCCTTAGTTTTTTTCTGGAAATTCTGAATTGTAGAATTACGGATTTACTGTTAAATATTATTTAATTTTAGCGAAGACTTGTTAGTTGGAGAATTAATTTTACCACCGTATAAAGCCTGTACATAGGGTTTGCAAAAAAAATAAAGTTGCACAACTCAGTGAACTCTTCTGTGGCTCTTACAGATTCCATTCTGATAAAATTAAGCTACATATATTTCAATAATATGCATAAATAAAATGTTTTATAGTACAAAAATCCATTAAAAACGTATTATTGTAGCTATTACAAAAAGCATTCGTCACTATGTTTTTGGATTGCCATTTGGACCATTTTACTTGACTCACTGCACTTAGTCAAACCGAGTATAGGGGCTCATTTCTGAGCACCGTTGGCTCGAAATAGACGTTTTAACGTTATGTAAGCCCAAAACTGTGCGATTAAATAATGTGAATACTATTCAGAAATAATGATATTCAAAAGCCAATCATAGCGCAAAAATGCGATTTTTTATTACAGCAGGTCGATTTCAAATGAAGACAGATATTCTGAGAATTTATAAAGCATTCTAAACATTTATATGAAGACAAATTAGTAATTGTATACCTAAGCCTACTGAACACTTGTTTGAATCCTGGAGCGCCAGTTTTAGAAGAATTTTTGTAAGAAATATTTTTCTTTTTTTGTAAATGACAACGCATCATTTCAGGTATATGTAGTTTTAATTTCATTTCATTTGAAGCCCTAGAACATCAACATATATTATCATTTGATACATAACTATAATATTCGATTTTTAATGAAGTTCTTAAAAGTTTGTTCACCCTCCTTTTACCCCACCCACTTATGGATGGATTTCTTGAAAATCCTTTCTTAGTGCGCGCTTACGCCATAAGAAGAATTTTTCCATCAATTTCCATGCTTCTAGATTCACTAGTTTGGGCTGTACGTGGATTATCAGTCATGACATACTCATTTATACATATAGATATACATATGTATATTATACCTGAGAGTCCTCCGATGGCATGCGCTTAATTTTCGCTAACCCAGTTTTATTATTTCTCATTTCCTAAAATAGCCTTACTTTATAAACTTTTTGGTGTATTTTATATTACTGTTAAGCAATTTACTGTAAATATTCTGCAAATTAATAAGCTTACGTATCCAAATGCAGCACAGTTCTTTTTAAACATTACTAAGAATTCCGTTCAAACTACAATCTAAAATATACATATCAACAAATTCGATACATGAAAATCAATTTTATTTTTCCCTGCCTTTCTGAATATCAGTAGTTTCAAAATACTTCTGGAGAGCGAAATGCTTTTAAAAAATGAAAAATTTATAAACATCTTTCGCAAAATATGCAAAATCTTTATGAGGAAAGTAAGTTTCACGACGTTTTACGAAATAAAAATGTGTTTCTTTTTTTATTTATATGTATATAGTGTATTATAATATAGACTGAATGTTTCTTTTTTTTAAATTCGCTAAAATGTAACGTAAAAAGGTGACACATACCAAAGTTATTCCAGCAGGGTATTACTTGTGTATAGTTCGAAATTTCTTTTACACAATCTTTTAAAAGTAAGCAAAAGATGGCGTGATTATGTCTCAAACTGTTAGAACTTGTACACTAACGCATAAAAATTGATGATACTTCCCTTAGAACTAAGCATTAATTTTTTTAACTGCATAAATGTCAAAATAGAAAAATAATTTGCGTTTTTAAATTGCAAGGTTAATATGAGTACTATTACAGTTTCAGATGTAATAGCACATTATATCGGCGATATTTTGAACTAATTTTGGTTTGCATTTGAGTACTGATTTTCACATGTTATTTGCTCATTACTAAAATGTTCAATTAAGTTAGCATATTGACTTTCATCAGTGAGCAGAAGAAACATGCTACACGTAGCGACCTACAGTAGTTGCTTCTGTTTTAGTAATTTGTTGTGTAGCGTACATTTTCACAAATGCAAAGTAAGGGGCGATATAAAAAAAACCTCTTGTATGTACCAAGCAAGAACTTTTTTAATCGCTAATTTTGGGACAAAACAAGCGCCATTCTAAGAATTGCATCTTTTGTACAAAGCATTTTCTACGTAACAATTGGCAAATGTCAGCGACAAATCTCAGCTGCAACGTTTAACAATGTTTCGTATAGTGTCATAGATATTTTCATTGGCACTGGCTTTTAAAACAAAGTTCTAACCTACGAAAAGACATTATCTTGCTGGTAAACAATACAGAGATGGTATTGAAGAACACTTTCATATAAAACACGCAACCCTAGAAAATGCACGAAAAAAGAAGCGCATTTTTAATTAGTAACCCCCTAGTGGTACCTGTAAAAGTAGGAAACGACACTCTGAGAATATACGAAAACCAGAAATAAAAATAAAGCCTACAGAAAAAAAGGAGATATATCTATCATATAGTCATATTATATAATAGCAAATGCCTGGTGCATCGAACTACAACATTGTTACCTACTATTGACAGGCTTTCGTTTTCAATTTTTGTTGGCGAAATTTGTTCTTTTATCAACATGTTACCTTTGTTAATTTTCAATATTATCTCTTATATCTCACTTTTTTGATCGTATTACCGTAGTCGCGGTATAAAGTTAGGGATTGTATTACTTATGTCCTCAATTTCGAGTGTAGATTGAAATTTTGCAAAATTAAAGTACCTATATAGTGACTACATTGTAGTCGCTATTTTAAAAATAGTACTTGGAGTTGTTGTTTACTATATTTGAGATAAAGGAGATGTAGTTGTAATTTTGTACAAAATAAATATAGTTTTTTATGATCACTGTTTCGAATATATATTCATGTTGAAGGAATAAAAAGTTTTAATAAAAGTTAAAACTGGTACCAATATTCTATATTACTTGAAGAGAAAAAATTTTTTCTGTTTACAAGATAAATGCATTTGCTTGGTTTTGGAATTTTAACTTAAACGATTAATGGGCAAATATTGATAACAAATATAGTTGCACTCTATTTATTAAAGAATTTTTTGCGAGTACTCAACTTGAAACTTAAAAATTAACATAGTAATAAACATGGGATTGTTCAAATTCAAGTTATGAAAGTAGTGATAATTCGATTTTATCTAATAGTCGAAAAATATTGGATTTCATGAATTCATTAATTTAATACCTTTTCATATATTTATATATCAATAAAGTATCAATAAATAAACTATATTTCTATAGTGTATAAGTTTAGTTTCAATTTATATTAAATAAATATAATACATTATTTATTATTAATGGAAATTTCTTTTTAAAAAGTTTCCATTGAATATTATGAGTTAATAATATGTATATGATATACTTCAAAATTTTCAAGAAGGTTGCTTCACCCACCTTTAAATGCTTATCGACGTTAGTCTTTCTTTGAATAACGTTTTTTTTTTTTTTTTTTTTACTTGATCCACTTTGTCTCTCAACATTTCATGTACATAACGGATAATCAATGCAATGAATAATTATAATAATTTTTATATACAAATGTTGAATTAAACAAGCATTTTCATTCAAATTGTAATAATTATATTTTACTGTCTTTCTACAGGTCAGCAACATGTTCATCTTGAGCTTGGCAGTAGCTGATATTACAGTAGGACTCGTTGTCATGCCCATCAGTTCCGCATATGTTTTGACAGGAAGATGGCGGTTCGGACTGGTTGTTTGTCAATTTTGGCTTTCTGCGGATTATTTAGCCAGCACAGCTTCTATTCTTAATCTTATAGTATTAAGTTTGGATCGATACTGGTCCATATCGAGGCCTTTGGAATATCTTCGCAGAAGGAGTAAAAAGCGTGCTCTTATTGTGATAACAATTGTTTGGTTAGGATCGTTTCTATGGATTGTGCCAATTGTTGGATGGCATACATTCTTTAATAATGGAGTTCGAAAGCAACCATCTGATGTATGCGAGGTATGTATAATTAATCATCAATATTATTTTTTTTCTTTCTTATTCATAGTTTTAACATCAAGTTTATTGTTACATTGAACATCAAGTTTAATGCTACATTGAACACCATATCTTGAATTTCAGAAGGGCGAAAGAAACAGTTAACTGCGCTAGTATGTATATAAAAAAATACAGAAACATCTTTTCAGAATTCTGCAGACAATAAAAAGCTTTTTTAATTTCAGAAATGTTCAAGTAAACATAGGAAAGCAATTACTTTCTTTGGCTGAGGAGTGGTTATTCTTGTAGTGCTTTTTGAAGATAAAAAATGTTTTTCCATAATCATCTATAACTACAAATTCACATTGGATTTTCTTAAAAGTTAGTTATGCATGGTGCAAAATGATTCTATTTTTGGCAATAGTATAAATAATAGCAATTTTTTTTTCTCACTTAAGCGCAGAATCGCTGTTTAAATAAATCGAAAAATGTTTTATGACATCCTGATGCGAAAGCATCTTAGACATTGGCAACTGTGGCTATATTGAAGCAGTTTTTGTTCATTTCTTTAATGCTTGGAGTGTCAAAGACTTTTTTAATGTATCTCATGCACGCTTATGTAATACACACTTATGTCACTTCTAAATCTATATTTTTGTATGTTAGAAATATAAATTTGTAACAAGTTCAGATATCATTAATATGAAACTATATAAGTTATCATAACTATTTTATAAAAAAATAATATTTCGCATTGTATTAGAATCAACTATCGCAATTTAATTTTTTCCTTGTTATTATAATACATAAAATACATCCTTCAAAAGTAATTTCTAAAACTTTATGTTTGTAATTCATTATATCATGTTTGCTATAAACGAATAACTATAATCCCTATTTCTATATCCAAAATATTTGAAGATACTTTTGAATATAGAATTTACTCATAAATTTCTAGATAATTTTGAAAGATTTTAATTTTGGATGAGTATTTTTACTTTTATATCACAAATCTGCACTTTTTTAAATTTTTAGCTCACAGGATATCAAAGCCTGATAGCAAATGTGCCGTCCAGTTCTGTATGTATGTACGTATGCATAAACGTAACGCGATAGCTCTTGATAGAAACATCCGATTTGCTTCATTTTTTTTTCTATGTTCATTCTGAAGAGCCGCTTCCCTGATTAATTTTGCTGGTTGATTGGTTTGGTATAAAGGGGGTAAGGGGCTAGTCCCCCCCTAAATTTAGATAAATGGGTTTTTCATGCAGAATTATTCGATTTGCTCCAAATTTGGTATAACGGTTTATTATGTTAAGTAGTTTTCCAGATTAAATTTGGAGGTTGATTAGTTATATATAAAGGGGGGGGGGGCATCCGCCTTAATTTAGATAAATGGGTTTTTCATGCACAATTATTCTATTTGCTTCAAATTTGGTATATCGGTTTATTATGTTAAGAAACTGCTTTGATTTGATTTGGAGGTTCATTAGCTAAGTATGAAGGGGGGGGGGGGAAGTAGACCTCATCCTTAATTTAGATCAATAGTTTTTTCATGAAGAGTTATTCGATTTGCTCCAAATTCTGTAAACCGGTTTATTATGTTACGGAGCTGCCTTAATTAAATTTGGAGGTTTATTGGTTAAGTATAAAAAAGGGACGGGCTAGTTCCCCCATCCCTTTAATTTAGATAAATGGGTTTTTCCATGCAGAAATATTTCATTTGCTTCAAATTTGATATACCGGTTTATTCCGGTATGGCGCTTCCTTCATTAGATTTGGAGGTTCATTGTTATGTATAAAAAGGGAAAAGGGGGGCAAATCACCTCCCTTTAAATTAAATAAATGGATTTTCATGTAGAATTATTCAATTTCCTTTAATTTTTTTTCTATGTTCATTCTGATTAGGAGCTCAACTGGTTGGAGTTGGAGGCTCCTTAATTAAGTATAAATGGGGGAAAGGGGAGTCAGACCTCCCCTTAATTTACCGATATGGGTTTTTCATGCAGATTTATCTCATTTGCTTCAAATTTGGTATAGCGGTTTATTATGTTAAGGAGCCTCCCTGATTAGATTTGGAGGTTCATTGGTTAAGTATAAAGGAAGGGAAACGGGGGATAATCCCCTTCAGTTATTTTTTGAGGGCATTACTCTTTGAAATAAGAGTATAATATACAATTAGTGTGAACAGCATGTGAGTTCAATGCCATCAGCTTAACTGGGCACTTTTCTTTTATTCTATGTCTGTTCGTATATATTCTGTACGTCTATTTCGTTCCGAAGAGAAGTAGTCTTATAACTTTATTTCTACATGGATCCCAAAATAATGGCAGCTTTAAAGGAAATTACATGCAAAATGTCCAGAAAAAAACTATCAGCTGAACCGAAAGTAAATATTTTGTTTATGTTTATATTTCTTAAATGTAGAAACAGAAAAATCGTAATAACGTATTTAAGTATAGAAAATAGTTTTATTTTCAGTAATCAGAATATGTGTCAGCATGACTGTATTCCAGCGTAATACCATGCTGTGTGTTAGAGTTATGTCCATTATCCTTGCTCTTGCATTATATATAAGGCATTTATTTCAAAAAGAAAAGTAATAAAGTGTTACGCTACTCTCTTTTTTAAACTTTAGAGATTTGAGGATCCCATCTAGGTATGAAATGACCAGGTAGAATTCGAATTGTTATAAATATACATAAAAGTTTAATCATCTTAAAATTTTCAATATTATTGAGCATTAAAATTTTACACTGCGATAATTTTCATCGAATTCAGCGTTTTACATTTGTAAGAAGACACTACATTATTTATTTCCGTATGTTTATCATGTCATTGTTAATTAACAACATCTCTAAACAATATTGTGCTATATATTCATTACATGTAGGAAAATAGATTAACATTTTTTTAAAATAAATCTTTATGCCATCAACAACATTAGAAACGTTTCAAATAATTGCAGTTCCAACACTTTAATTCTCAATTGTTAAAAGGAAATTTTACTGAAGTTGCAAAATCATCTCGAATTTCTTGGACTTTTCTAGCTTCAGAGAATGTCGCTTCAGAGAATGTCGTTGATCAGAGAATGTCGTTGCGCCGATGGAACAAAAAAAAAACATGATGCAAAATAACGTAACCGACAATGTTTTTTTTTTTTTTTATTTATTCCAAATCTAGAAGCTAAAATTATCCGAATGTAGAATTAGACGCGTGGCTCAAAACCGGATTTTCTTTTACAGTAAACTCGTTATTATCAGGTGTATGTTAATTTATATATTTTTTTCCCCAAATACGAACCATGTGTTTTAACAATATACTATTTTCAGTTATATTAGAAACAAGGAAATATTTTCGTAAATGTTTTTTTCCTATATTGACTGATTCTCAAGCAAACAGTTTAAAATATAGAGATAAAATAATGATTTTTATATCTGAGGGTCGAAAATGCTTTATGGCTATTACAATACGAATATAAAACGAGATAATATCGATATTTTTTGTGCAAGTGAGTAATAGAGTGTTTAGGTTACACAATATCATCAAATTGTTTCACCTTATGCTGTTTGTTTTTTTTTTTTTCGGAATGCAAAACCCTTCGCGCTTTTACGCATGTGTCAGGACTGCTTTGATTTTATCAAAATTGTATTGTAGTAGTGATTGTAGTAGTTTGTTTAGTTGTGTTTGGCCGAGCACGAATTTTAGTGACAGCATACAAGTGAACGCCGAAGTAGAACTTCGAAAAATACCTGTCTCAGCGTAACAACCCTTTGGATAATAGAATCACCTTAGAGTGCTAGGTACGGCTTTCGAAAACGAACAGTAGAATATCATAAAGCGAGAAAACGAAATAAATAAATAAACACTATCCGATATTTTTGTAGCAGCAAAAAAATGTATTACAAAGAAATGCGCTCGTCTAATAATATTGTCTACTTTACGAATATGAAAAAAATAAGGGTCAGATACATATTATTATGTGTACCAACATGTAATTTTCAAATGGTGACAACTACTTGTGACGCGATATTTGTGTTTCTTGGATCATGACATCCTGAAAAATATATAGTTTTCATAACTTTTTCTAAAAGCCATAGAGCTCAAAGAAAACATGTTGGGAATTCCTATTCTAAATTTCGAAAAATAAAATTACATTCTTACAAGATAAATTAACGGAATTATTCAACTAGCTACAAAAAATAATTATAGAGAAGATCCGAATGACTATAACAGTCATTTTAAAAGGACATAAATAATAAGTATTTTTCTTTGATGAATGTATAAGATTTGCATTTTTGTGGAATTACAATGATATCTATCAGGAGACGATCTCTTTAAAACATTGGTTCACAACATTATTTTTAATCACGTACCCGTTGCTTAGGCTTTTTATATGCGTACTCTTTCTGGTATAAACACAGTAAACATTTTGTTTTTCCGTTTGTTAGTAATGTTGTTAAGCTAGTTGCTCTTGTTATGTGAAACTCTGTTAACGTATTGATGACCAATCTTGAGTAGAGAACTAGCATCCGACATGCATCCGAATATAGCATCCGACATTTAAACTTTTTTAACCATCTTTGGGAATGAAAATCGTCATATTGAAATGTATAAATCGACGTTTATATAAGAGGAAGATTTTTAGGGAAAAATACTAGTAAAAAAAGCGTAGTACAACAAACATTTCATATTAAATTGGCAGTGAACAATGTGTTAAGAGTTCCAACTTTCAACCACTTATCAAATTTTAAACACATACCGATATCAACAAAAGGTCATTCAATAGAAATAAATATTCACTAAAGCCTTCATATTAAACATCCATAAAAAAGAAAAAAAAGCGACACATATTACTATATACTGTACTATTTACTTGATGTTGTCCAGCTGTTAGTCCTTTATTTTGACCAACATATCTACCCACTATTTCTGCTATATCAATACTTGAACTTTCCCTGATTAAATATAGCAAAAATTGCTATTTGAAAATTTTTGTACATATTTTTAATTAAAAATACGCGGTAAATTGGAAAAAATATTTTCCAGTTGAACAGTAAAATGAACAACTTTCACATGTAGTAGAGTTTAAAATGTCGTAAAATGTGGCTCCAGCTCGATTGATGTGCCAAGTTTGATATTTTTGTTGTATTCTGAAGGTTTTCATATGCAGATTCCAAATACTTTAGGTGCCATTTTTTATACACATTTTTTGGGGTGATTTTCAAGATGGCGTTCAAGATGGCTGCCATTTACTGACTTCTTTAATATTTTAGGCATATTATTGATCAATATGTCAAATTATATGTTTTCAGTGTCAATAAATACAAATATATAATAAAATTTGGAGTAAATTGAGTTTTTCAAGTGTTTAAAAGCGATAAGATGCAAATAAAGCACAAAAATATGAAAGACATTAGATAAACTAGCGTTTTATTAACCAGTTAATACACAACCAAAATATTTAAATGAAATAACATAAATTATTGAAGGTATTGAACAAAATTATTAAAAAAAGCATTTATATGTATATACAGTACTGGGATGTTATGTATCCTCTTCTGAATCACTGCCATCGCTGTGATGATATTGATAGTCCTTTGTATTTTTGCAGTCACTGCATTTGCAAAGGGTAGTACAAACCAGAGAATTCTTTAAGCGAGAACATTTCCCAACTGTACATGTTCTTTTTCACTTACATTTTACAAGATCAATAACTCCATTGGGCGCAAGTAACTCCGGGTATTTGACTGGAGAAATTACTCCTTCGCATATGTTTTTCCCAACCAAAGGATTTCTGTAGCCCTTTCCAATGAAGCAAATTATGTTGGATCTTAGAATATGTTGCTTCAGTGCCCCAACAGTTGGTGGTAATTTCTCCTTCTCGAAACATTTAGTTCTGAAAAGGTGCCATCTAAACTTTGAAATATTTTAAAAATTACTATTTTTCAAATAAGCCAAGTTAGTGAATTTTTTAAACAACGACAGACTTTATAATGGATCAACATTAGGTTCCCCAAGTTCTTGAAAAGCTGTTATAATATCATCATCACACTGAAGATAGATATAGACTTTTATCCACTTCTGTTTTTAAACTCCTACAGATTTTCCTCCCCGGTCTCCACCAGCATATAAATGTAAACCTAGTAAACCTTTGTTTTTATGAGCACCTATTGCTCGACGCCTTTCATTAATATTAATTTTTCTGTGTTTGTTGTCTCTACCTGTAACAAAATTGATTTCATTGTTTACTAGATGACTTGAAACCAAGTCAATCAGCAATATGAAAATGTCAGTATCTTGCGGAAATACACCGATCTCATAATTATCATGATGGTTCACTATATCAAGTGTATGAAGAGGTATAATGGTGTCTGCTTCTTCATGTGTATGATCACATAATTCTGAATAGAAAACATTCGCGTGGTTACTGTATGCCTTACTGCTAAAAACGACAACAATTTTCTTCTCACTAGCAGCAAAAACCTGTAGTAATTTATTGCCAAGATATTCAGTCAGCTGTGTTTTTGTTTCATTATGTGAAAGAAACGCCTTTAATGAAACCAAGCTTACATTGGTACTATTTTTAACAGTAAATGTAATAGGTTCTGTTGCCACCAACCTTTTCTTGCGAGTTTGCTCCTTCAATGAATGCTCAAGGTATTGGTGAAATATTATTCTGCCGCTTTTCATTTTTATAATGATCTCGGTAAAAGCATTTGCGAAGTCTTCGCAAGTTTTCATGGCAGGAGTCTTTTTTACTGATTGTACGATTGCCGTTCCATCTATAACACAAACTTTTTCTATCGGAGAAGCAATCGAGGATTCTAATGATTCAAGTATAGGTGTTCGATTATATTGTTCCATTTCTGCAGTAAATGAACTTGTGTCAGATGGAATATGAAGATATCCATCAGAAGAAAATGATGATCTTGGTATTCCAGAAAACTCATATTTTCCAATTGCATCTTTTAGATTTGTATACATTTGAGGTCTTGATTCCATAACAACAAGAAAACGAGCAAGAAGTTCCCTATCTTCTCGAATAAGTCTATCTCTTACAAATTCTTCGAGTTCCAATTGGCCTTTTTGGTCACGTTTCAGAATATCATCCTTCGCAGATTCTGGAGCTTTTATAGAGGATGAAATATTCATTAGTGTGGTATTATCTTCGAAAGGGTTTTCTCCACAATGATTCCGAATACTCTGCTTGACGATGGCTGCATTAAAAAAAATTCTTAACGACATGGAAGTCTAAAGTTGATAGTGTTTTCTGGGCTGCTTAGAGACTTCATTTTGACAGTACTTTTCAAAGAAACTTGAAATAATACATAATACTTCTGGTGCACACAAGAAATACCTTACGAGGGCGTTTTCATTATGAGTTAAACCAATAACTCCACCAATGTTCTTCAGTTATTTGATTTTCTATTCCAAGGATCTGGTCTGAAAATACTTTCGTAAACGACTCATTGGATTTGGATACTGCGAAACAACCATATTCAAGAGCATCCCATACTTCTTTATATGTTGTTTTAAGGTCCTTCATATGTGATATGTATACTGGAATGAGTCTGGCGTAATTAAATAAGTCATTAGGAAAATAATACTTGATTTGTTCCTCTAATGACAAGCGATGCAATGCCCAATCTCCTGGACGAGTGGCACAATGAAACGTAGCAAAGATCCAAATTAATTCATATACTGTAGTAAGAACTTTGCCATATCATCATTGCATTTTGCAATATGTGGAAGACAATTTTTTTCAACTACTACTTTCAAACAAAGTTGTAGCTTCAACTTCACAATTGTGCAATTTCTCACATAGTGAGTTGCATTTCTCTTGCAGGGAAATAATCTCTGTAGAATGTCTCAGTGTTTCAAAGAGAAGGTCGTAGCATGCCAAAACGATAGTGATGTGAAATTCTATGCCTCTAGCATATTAGTAATTTTGTAGTACATTTATAAATACATAATAAATAACACAATTTATGCCTATTCCGATTGTAGATTTGCATTTTTTGAACCCAAAAACATATAATTTGATATACTGGTCAATAAAATACCACAAATATTAAAAAAGTCAGTAAATTGCAGTCATCTTGGACGCCATCTTAAAAATCACCTCAAAAATGTGTAAGAAAAAAAAGGCACCTAAGATATTTGGAATGTACATGTCAAAAGCTACAAAAAAAAAAAAAAAAAACCAATATCAAACTTGGCACAAAAGTTGAGCTGGAAAACATTTCAGACCCTACTAATGTGTTATAAATGAAATCGTTGAAACCGTAAGCTCCCAGACGATTTTGATTTTTTCTGTATATTTCTAGAATTGCTACAATGTAAAGGGCAGTAAAAGAAAAAGAACAGGATACATGGAATGTTGCAAGAATTTTGTTAGCAATACGCGCATATAACTACAGCACATTATTAACCAATTAACGGGATTAAAACTTTGCCCTCATTTTGTGACTAGCCTATTTGAATTTCACATAATTCTCTTTCAGTAAACAAAATTTTAGTAACTTTCTTTTTATGTTTTCAATTTAACGTTTTATATTTTTCCATTTTCTACGATTATTATTGTAATTTTTACGTACCCGTGACTAGTTCGCCATGTCTCTAGACTGTCCCCTTAGGCCGTTGAATAGTAAAATTTGTATATATTTCGAAAACTAATTATTCGAATGAGGTGTACATTTTTTCAATAATGTTTTTGTCGAAAATGGTTCTTTTTATTAAAAAATAATTTATAGTCTTTTGAACATTCAAAGAGAAAACAAGTAATTAAAAGCACGTACACATCGGCATACTTTGTAATCTTTTGGCTATAACAAACGCCGGTCAAGCATTAATGAGTACCTAATGAACGATCGTTGTTTTGCATTAAAAATATCTTCGAAATAAATTTTAATTTGCGCATTTAATGTATCGATTAATCCTTACCGTAATGTCCTATAGAATTCTATAAAAATATAGAAAAACTATTATGGAATGCTATGGAATTATGGTCCATTTTTCTATAAGCTACACTGTAAAAAAAAATTTGTAAAGTTACTAAAGTTTTTCTAGGAAACTGGGATTCCAGGAACTTTTTATGTAACGGCAACAACAAAAATTCCTGTAACAGACGCTGTTACAGGAATTTTTCTTGTTGCCGTTACATAAAAAGTTCCTGGAATCCCAGTTTCCTAGAAAAACTTTAGTAACTTCACAGATTTTTTTTTACAGTGTAGTTTAACTAAATGCTATAGAAAATCTGTAAAAGTTCAATAGAATGCCTGTAAAGATATTATAAAAATATCTATCGGAATAATATAGATTTTCTCTAAAAAAAAAAAAAAAAAAAAAAAAAAAAAAAAAAAACCTTTTGCAATACAGTCGAATTTCGTCAACCACTCAGGTGTTTCCAAATGGTCATTCTGCTGAGATCTAAGCGCGCTCGATGCGGCTTATACATTGTTGATCGATCTTGAATGGGCGCTTTCAGCTTGGTATGTCCGTTGACGGTTATTTTCATCTTATAATACTATTTCAACATTGTTGCTTTTGTGATTGGCGTTCCCAGTCATTAAACTCTTACAGCATTTACGCCGATTCCCAAACTGTGAGAATAAGAAAACTGAAACCATTTGTAACTTAGGTGTAAGGATTGAAAAAATGTCGGATAAAATAAAGAATTTATTTATTTATTTACTTACTTATTTTGTTGGTGGTGTTTCAAAAAATTAATGATTCATAAACAAGCTAATTAACCATCATTTATATCAGTAGTTCGGTTGATATATTATTACGTTAAAAATTGAATCACAATCTATCAAAATTGAATTAAATTATAAGCACATTAATTCTATGTAGTACAATTATATAAATCTGATGTATTAAAAAATTAATATATATTTTTTCATTTTTAATATATAGGTGTAAATAAATTAGTACACAAAAATTATAAAAGACTATTACGTACAGATATATGTATATATTTATAAAAAGAAAAAACACTATACAATAATTAGTCAACAGAAATTCTATGAGTTTCATTTGTTCTGTAGAAACAAAATCTGCATAACATCTATGAATTCTATAGAAACATTTTTTTTAGAAATTGTATTCTATACAACTCTTCAAAATTCTATCGAAAGGCTATTCTATAGAAACATTTTCTTTAAAAAAGTTTTTTACAGAACTGTTGAAAACGCTATAGAATAGTATACACTGTAAAAAAAAAAAAAAAAAAAAAAAAAAAAAAAAAAAAAAAAAAAAAAAAAAAATACTGCCAGTTTTTCGGTAGGAATCGGAAAAATAGTTGCCCTTATCGTACCGGAATAATTTCCGACCCAGCTCGGAATAAAATCCGTAAAAATAAGGAAATAGTCAGTAAAACGGTATTTTACGGATTTTATTCCGATTTTACGGATTTTATTCCGAGCTGTGTTGGAAATTATTCCGGTACGATACGGGCAACTATTTTTCCGATTCCTACCTGTAAACTGGCATTATTTTTTTACAGTGTACTGTCGAAAGGCAACCCTGTAGAACTGGTAAAGAATTCTATAGCGTCCTATACTGTTCTATGAAATATGTTCGTGAGGTAAATGCAATCATTATTTTCATTAGTTAAAGCTTGATCATTAAATACACAAACCTGGATGGTTGTGATTTTTTAAACTTTTGATAATTGATTTTTATGTATTATTTAGCTTTGAATCCTAATATAACCTTCATTTTCAACCATCACGTCAGGATTTTTCGTAACTTGTTTATTTCAAAGATAAAGAAAGAAAAAAAAAAAAGCTTAAATCTGGTACAATGAAATGCATATGATTGTTGTGTTTTTTAACTTTTGATAATTGCGTATTTCCCGTAAGGCATGGTGACGTCACGGCGACGTCGTTGTGAAGTCACACTGTGATTTTGTGACCGTCGATGTGACGTCACGTGACGTGGATGTGACGTCACAGTGACTAGAATGTGAGGTCGTTATGGCCGTTTTAGAGGTCGTTTGTGACGTCACATTGTGACCACTCTGTGAAGTCACGGTGTGACTAATTTGTGAAAAGTGTGTCATTTGTGACTATTTTGGCATTAACTTTGTGACGAACCTGTGACGAAAGTGACAATGTTTTGAAGTCACACTGTGACCAATTTGTGAAATATGTGTCATTTGTGACGAACTTGTCATAAACTCTGTGATGATTTCAAATGAAAATCAAATTTCAAATTAATTGCTTAAAAGGCGCAAAGGCGAACTAGTGAAAAAGATTCCATGCTGGAACTCGAACCCGGGCCATCAGTATAGCGCACTTACGTTCTACCGACTAAACCACATGGAACGATACCCAGCCTGGAAAATTTCTCACTATTACATGTTGGCAAGGCTACAAACGCAGCACAAGATGCAATATTTATCGTCAGCCACCGACATGGCGCAAGCACGAAACTTAAATCCAGCATCGATTGAAACTATATTAATACTTGGAAATGTTTTCAGAGAGAACCATTCGCCTTGCATACAATATTTCAAATGAAAATCAAAATTTCAAATTAATAGCTTAAAAGGCAATTTTAATTTGAAATTTGATTTTCATTTGAAATACTGTATGCAAGGCGAATGTTTCTCTCTGGAAAAATTTCCAAGTGTTAATATAGATTTAATCGATGCTGGTTTAATTAAGATTCGTGTTTGCCCCATGACGGTGGCTCACGATAAATATTCCATCTTGTGCGGCGTTTGTAGCCTTGCCAACATGTAATAAGGAGAAAATTTCCAGGCTGGGTATCGTTCCATGTGGTTTAGTCGGTAGAATGTCAGTGCGCTATACTGATGACCCGGGATCGAGACCCGGCGTGGATATTTTTCACTATGTTGGCCTTTGCGCCTTTTAAGCAATTTATTTGAAATTTGATTTTCATTTGAAATATTGTATGCAAGGCGAATGTTTCTCTCTGGAAAAATGTCCAAGTATTAATACTGTGATGATTCTTGTCATAAAAACTACGATAATTTTAAAGTAAAGTTTTGTTTGAAATATAAAATTTTATCTTTTTACCGTACTTTTTAGCAAGATATCGCTATTTTGGAGTCCTATTCTTCTAAAATATTTTTAATTTTCCATTTAAAAAACAATGCTTATTAACTGACATCTTTTTTTATTAAGTTAGCTTGATCTTGAATTCAAGCTTAATATTAAGAATGTGTAAGCTTTTTAATGTGTTATGATTTGTCATTGCTTTTTTAAATACGAACATGGAGTCTAACGGACATTAATACAACTGTTACTTATAGAACTACATGATAAGCCCTATTTATTTAAATTTTTTATTCCCGTATATATTGTATTTTGTGAATATGAGCTAATTAGATTTGGTATGTTTTATATGAAAAGACTGATCTGGGAAATAGAAACAACAAGTAAGATATATCATGCGTTAGGCATAGATTATAAAACACTTTCCAACTCTTCCTAAATGTTTTATCAAGACATCGGGGGAAATAACGTAAATAAGATAACTAAGTAAACATGAAAACGCGTAAAACATTTAAAAACTGATTTACGCAGTTACCATCCACTAAGGTGTAAAAAAATCATAATTTAAAAAAAAAATAAAAAAATCGTTTTTTTTTTATTTAAATCAGATTTTTTTTTTATTTAAATCAGATTTGTATGATTTTTTCCCCAGCGTTCAAATACTGAATAGCTATCATGAGTTTTAGGTTTCCAAAACAATTACACCACTAATTGCTAACATAATCTATGTTTTTACACTTTAATTGATAAAATTATAATTGTTAGTTTGTAATTACAGAAATAAAAACTGCAAATTAGTAGTTTCATTAGGTAGTATTATACAATAATGTTATATACATTAATATTGTAATAATTATGTAAAACTTTATAAATACTAGAGATACTTAACATTTATGAAAATTATTAACTGCATTTTATACTAAATAGCTAACATTACTTCAAATTAATTATTAAACAATCAACTCTCTAATTAGGAACATATTATACATTTTTAAGCCTTAATTATTAAAATGATAATAATTCATTTTAGAAAGAAAAAGGGACAGGATGCTAGTTCAAAAAACGGGCACTATTTCATGAGGAAATATATTAGTAATGTGTTTAGTAATGATGTAAGAAAAAAAAAAGAATATTTTTTAGCATTATAAGTAAAGTGTCCTTAATTTTTAATAATTTTATGAATAACAAATTGAAAAATACAATTAAATAACATATTTTAATAATATCATCCTGTTTTTTCTAAAGAAATAAAGTTCTATATTTTTGCAAGATTTTTTCCACATGAATTTAGAATACTGTTGAATGGGGAAGTTTTTTACAAGAAATTTCTGGCTACAACTACAGGTAAATTTCAACTTTTTTTTTCTTTTTTTAAGGCAGGGTGCATTTTGCCAATTTCAAAAGGGGCATGGTGTGGCACCATTAAACAAAATGGCCTAGAAGAAGCAGTATAAGTAATTACAGAATTAATAAAAACTGCAAATAAGTAAAATTCATTAGTTAGTAGCACAAATAACAAAACTAACAAATATTATTTGCAGCTCATTTTGCATTTGTATTTAGGAAAATTTCTGTAAACCACCAAAATCTATACTTACACACATGTACGTGTATGCTAACCAAAAAGAAAAAAATGAAAATGAGTTAAACCCATTCATATAGAATAAATATAAGTTAGCCACTAATATCTGAAATCCTCAAAATATTTAAGTAACAGCATTATTACCTCTATTAGCTTTCAATGGTTCAATTTTTTAATATATATGAGTTACAAAAAAAAAAAAAATAAATAAATAAAATAAAATAATAATAATAATAATAATAAACATTTATTCAACCTATACCAAAGAAGCTCTTGCTGTGCTTAGCATTTTTATACCAATTATTTCTTTTTCTCTTATGCATTCATTTACAATTTAGCTGCTGAGCAGATGTCATTCTTTCATTCTTCTTTAACTTGAGATTGCTATTAATTACTATTTATTATTTTACTTGTAGAAATGTAATTATACTTGCTCTGCGTATTTTATATAAAATAATGCATAAATTGATTACCTAAAGGAAATTATGACATTGCAAATTATGTTAGATTTAAATATCATTTTTAAATGAAACTGTTTTAATTTGGATAAAAACTTAAAAACAATGCTTTTAATTTTTTTACAATACTAATGAATTAAGCTTAGAAACAATTATTTAAAGCTCTTTTTTTGTTTATTAATAAGTCAAAATACCTGTAGAAACTTTCAAATTATGTTCATGTTAGATTTTAATACTTTTTTTTGACATTTTAAACATTTAGAAAATTTTTGATTTTAATCAATGATTTTTTTTTAAAAATCGGTTGATTAAAATCATGATTTAATCGCTGATTTAAATCAACCGATTAAAATCGTTGACACCCTACCATCCACAGCCAAATATGTTTTCTAATTCTTTTAAACAGTCCTGTATTTGATCTGTAGATTGATATATATATACTATATAATGGAAAAATTTAGTTTATCAAGGAAACGCATAACAGGTTGAAATTCTCTTTCAGCAATTTATACTAATATATGGAAACATACTTAAATAATTTTGTACAACCCTGTAGTTTACCTAGAACCTTTATTACACGCCACTATTTAGTTAAAATTTTATTCAAGCTAAAACACTCTTAAAACTGCTGAAATTACATTTCCAGAAATTATAATTCATAGATGGCAACGTATCCAATTCTTTGCGTGACCCTTTATATCATTTTATCTATATACTACAAACATTTCTTAGTAAATTAAATACAGTGCAGCGTTAAAATGCATAACTTATTTAAAAACCTCCTTTAAGCAATACCCAGTAACCCTTTCGAATACTTTTGTATATTCCTGTATATGAATTATAGCATATATATATACACCATATAGTATGCATAAATGTAGTGAATCATAAAAGTGTATATCATAATTAAAAATGTATTTCCAGCAATCATCGCTAATGAACAGTACTTCGGATACAATATAGTATCTGAAATATTTTGTGTGTCCCTGTAAATGCTATATACACTTCGTATTATACATGAAATAATTCATAGTATGTAAACCTCACCGACGTATATCAATTTCATTACATATCAAATAGATTAACATAAATAAAGTACGCCGCAAACAATTCCCTCCACCCCTATATCATTATGTATTGGAATTCCTTTTTTAGCCCTGTAAATGAACAATAACTATTCTTTGCATCGCATATTCTATGGAATGCACATTTTAGTGCGCTTCATAAATGCATATCAATTTTATTCTGTTTGAAAGCGTGTAAAATCATTAAAAATCATTTGAAACGATTTTTTTCCCACAAGCCGTAATGTAATGGAATACAATTGACTGTCCCTGTAAATGAAATAACATGCTACAAACTTCATTACAAATAGGGGTCTTGCTATGGTAAACGTTAATAACATCCAAAAATTTTAAATAATTTAATTATCTTTAAATGTCTATTAATTATGTTAATGATTTATGATAATACTTGTCCATATACTTTTATATTTATGCCACCATGTGGTTTTAACCCAATATTTAAATAAGAAAATAAACCAGATTAAAATGCAATTTAAATCACTAATTTTAATAATCTGATCAAAGCTGTTGAAAAGGAAGTTAGATATTTTAACAAAATAAAAAATAAATGTAATGAAATATTTGTGTTCTATAACATGTTTATTAGAAGATAACTGAAATCATTGTAATTAAAAAAAAAAAAAAAAAAAAAAAAAAAAAAAAAGCAAACAAGGAAAATAATATTTTAGATATTTCAGCAAAATAAAAAATAAATGTAATGAAATATTTATGTTCTACAGCATGTTAATGAGAAACTAACTAAAATTGTTGTAATAAAATAAAAAAAAAAGCAAACAGGGAAAATAATATTTATACATACCTAATTTCATTGACGTTGTATGTGATACTTTGATTTTGGGGAACCAATTAAATCCGATTATAAGTACGATAGCAATGACTTGAATCATCTTCAACAAGTCAAAGCTACCGTAATTTTCTCGGGTTTATATTTTGTTAGCTGAACTAACTTGGATCCTGAGAACGTTCTTGTTTCAGTTTTTAAATCCGTGTCAACACATCTATGCTGTCCAGTGTCCACAGAACTTCAGTGTCCACAGTGTCCACAGAACTGTCCAGTGTCCCGCGTTTATTCTAAAAAGTTTCACTGTTACTTTTATCCGTTATTCTGCGGTCGAGTGGTAACAACTGAAATAGTGCAGATGCAGACGATTTGTAAGTTTCGAAGTTCGAAGCAGATGTTTTTTGGTTTTATTTGATTTTCTATACCACAGTTTCGGAAGGAAATTAAATGCATAATAATTTTGTCAAATTGTCTCTAATTCAATTTCCTGTTTGAAAATGTTTTATTGTATTTCATCTTTTATTTTTATCAGTTTTATTGAATTGTAAAGTTTCATTTACGTAAATTATAATAATAATATTATCCATAATTAGAGTTTACTAGATAAAACATTGCTTAAATTTTCAAAATGTATACAAATTAATTTAATGGTAATAATGATGACTCCCTCCTTTTTTTTAAAAGTAAAATTTGTATCACAGGTAATATATACAAAATATCTTCTTAAAAAATACAACAAGATTATCGAGAAGAGATGAGTTTTTCTTTGTCAATCTGCCATTCTCTTAATATTAATTTTCTGTAGAATAAAACTTGTAAAATAATTTTTAAAGATATATTTTGAAAACAAAAAATAAAACATGAATAATTAATTATGTCGTGGGCTTTGCCTAAATTTTGTACATTAATTTTATATTCGGAAAATGTCAATTCTATTTTAAACGTTTGAAAGAAGTAGAATAATAAAAAAAAAAAACTTAAAATAGTGAAACACTAAGAGGAAAAAAAATGACTTGAATGCAAATTATAAAGCAAGAAATGCATATATGACTGAACTTTGAAGACGCTTTCTGCGTGCTCATTAAAAGCTGCAGCCTTAACTGTAATAGAAAGTTTTTAGTTTGAAACGACAGAAATGTTTCGACTACTCTTTGAGAAACTTCTAGTATAACAGATGATCATTTACAAAAATCTTTATAAAAGATAAGTCGAGGTCTGCTTACCTAAAACATTTTTTTAATAATATGAAATTCTCATAATTAGGAAATCGTTTTGTGTTGCTGATGAATTAATTACATTTTATGTTATATGAAAATAAAAAGTTTTTGTTAGAGACACAGATGCAACTTGGACCACGGTTTAAAAAATTTGTTAATCCGGCAAAAAATATATTTTACAGTAAATAACATGTTTTTAATAATTTTTGTAATTTTTTAAAGTTTTCTAAGAAGTTCACATCTCAGTCACAATGTGACATCACTGAGTGGTGGCATTTTGGTCACAGATGTGACGTGACCACAGTGACTTACAGTGACGTCACAATGACGTCACTGTGACCATGCATGCTATGAGGGTTTATGGGGTTTTTTTTAGCGCTGAGTCCGAAAATCACCTTTATTTTTAACAATCACGTCACGTGTTTTCGCAAATCGTAAATTTCAAAGTTAAAAAGTAAAAAAAAAAAAAGAAAAATAGCGAAAATGTGTGAGACATAAGCCTTACCGAAAGAAGGCAAAAATCTTAAAAACATCTGCGACAAATTTCCAGCCTTATCAACCGCCAAAATAAAACTAGTATGTTGTGGCCATCACAAAACTTTCTTCTATATAAATCACATCAATTAAATCATTTAAATAGTATAAGAAATTACATCAATTTAGAACCAATTCGTATCAAAGTATACCTGAATTCGAAGTTTGATGAAAATTTGTGCATTAGTTATTGAGATAGAGCTGTAGGGGAAATTCTGAAAAATTCAGCATAGCAGCGCCACCTGTTGAACGATTTGCACCAAAACACAAACAGCACTAATTCATATTAAGGTATACCGGAATCTGAAGTTTGTTGAAAACCCAAGTGTTAGTTCTTGAGATAGAGCTATTGTGGAAATCTCAAAAAGGGCAGCATAGCAGCGCCACCTGTTGAGCGATTTACACCACAAGGGGCAAAACGTCAATTCATGTCAAGCACTAACTGAATCTGAAGTTTGATGAAAATCCGTGCATTAGTTCTGGAGATAGAGCTATTGTGGAAATCACAAAAAATGCATCACAGCAGCGCCACCTGTTGAGCGATTTACACAAAAAGGTACAAAACATCATTTCATGTCAAGGACTAACTGAATCTGAAGTTTGATGAAAATCCGTGCATTAGTTCTGGACATTGAGCTATTGTGGAAATCGTGAAAAATGCTGCATAGCAGCGCCACCTGTTGAGCGATTTACACCAAAACATAAACAGCACTAATTAATATCCAGGTATATCTGAATCTGAAGTTTGTTGAAAACCCAAGTGTTAGTTCTTGAGATAGAGCTATTGTGGAAATCTCAAAAAGTGCAGCATAGCAGCGCCACCTGTTGAGCGATTTACACCACAAGGAGCAAAACGTCAATTCATGTCAAGCACTAACTGAATCTGAAGTTTGATGAAAATCCGTGCATTATTTCTTGAGATTGAGCTATTACGAAAATCGTGTAAATGCTTCAAAATGCAGCATAGCGGCGCCATCTGTTGGGAGATTTGCACCAAAACGTTACCAGCGCCAATTCATATCAAGGATTAACGGATTCTGAAGTTTTATAAAAATCCGTGCATTAGTTCTTGAGATAAAGCTTTTGCGGAAATCCTGAAAATGCTACATAGCAGCGCCACCTGCGGGGCGATTTACACCAAAAACTAATCAGCAGCAATCTATATCAGGGACTACCTGAATATAAATTTTTATTAATTTCCGTGCATTAGTTCTTGAGATAGAGGGCCCACAAAATCTGTGTCACATACAGACAGACAGACGGACGGACAGACAGACAGACAGACAGACTCACAGACAGACATTTTGTAAAAACATGTTTTTTGGAATCTCTGACCCATAAAACGTATAAATCCGTCGAAAACTGGAATTCGAAAATTTTCATGAAACTAATACTTTCAGCTTGTAAAGATAGAAGAAAGTAAAAAAAGGACACTGAGATGAACTCACTGTAAACTGAAATGTCTGAAATTCAGACATTTAAGTGTCTGAAGCGCAGTGTTCAATTTTCAGACGTTTTAAAATGTCTTAAAATTTTCAGACACTTCTTGCGTCTGAATTTCAGACACTTAAGTGTCTGAAACACGAGTGTTCAATTTTAAGACGTTTTAAAGTGTCTTAAATTTTTCAGACACTTCTTACGTCTGAATTTCAGACATTTCAAATGTCTTAATTGCGGCCATCTTTGAGCTTTTTTTTTTTAGCCAATATGAAGCCATCTTTGACCATTTTCTTTCTAAACCATATACGCAGCCATGTTTGACCACATTGAATCATTTTTTATAAATGGGAATAATTTGTTACCATACAGCAGAGCTGATTCAGCGTGGGAAAACTGGAATGCTTCTCTGCCCCCTGATTTTAGGGTACCCCAAATTGGGTATAAAATTTTCATAAAGCTGATATTTTAAATCAGTTTTGACCTTATGAGGATTGTAATCAGTATTTTGTAGTTTCAGAATAGGATAATATATATATATTTTCACCTAAATATGTATTTATGTGTTACCATATATGCCCCACGGCATCAAAAATGTTTATTACTTTTAGTGAGAACTTCAAATTGCTTCTAGTCCAAAGACCTAGTATTCATTCACCCCCTCCCCCCATTGCCTTCATATACTGTTACAAAAAAAAATAAGCCTATTCGATGCCGTCAAATACATATTTGGATAAATATATCATTTTCTTTAGCCTTATCATGTTCTAAAAGTGCAAAATATTTATTAAAATAAGTGTAAGATCAAAACGAATTTAAAATATCAGCTTTATGGAAATTTCGTACCAAATTTAGGGGCCCGTAAAGCTAAAGGCCCATAGAAACAGCCCAGTTTGCCCATGCTGCAATCAGCTCTGCTTTATGGTAACAAATTACTCCCAAATATAAAAAATGATTCACTCCTTCAGAAAGAATCCCATCCCTGCTATGTTGTGCAATTTTTTCTCATTTAAATAAGATATTCCCAGTAAATTAGTTTAAGCATTTTTATTTCTGTGTTAAATAAAATCTAACACTGGATTCCCCCAAATTTACAGTATATGAGTATTATATTGTAATATTTATTAATCAATATTTATTATTAACCAATATTATGAATTTCTAGAGTAGAATAAGGTTAAAAACAAAATATATTTTTCTTAATACAGTAAAACCTCTCAATAGCGGGCACCTCGGAACCGTGGAATTTGTCCGACGTTCGGAGGTGTCTGCTTTTCTGTGGTATAAGTGTATAAAAATTTTGCATATTTTCAAAAAAAAAATGTGTTTCCTAAATAGTGGTGTCCTTTATATAGGATTGTCCGTTATGGAGATTTTACTGCAAAGCCTTCATATGAACAGTTGTCTTTAGCGAACACTCACCTTTATCAATATACAGTAAAACCTAACTAAAGTGGCCACTTCCGTTCCAATAAAATTTGGTCTCTTAATGGAGGTCATGTTAAAATCTAAAATTTAATTGTTGAAAAAATGTAACAATTAATGTTACTAAAATTATATTTTTCAAATTAAGAAAACATATGAAAATTTAAGTATCAAAACAAAAGTTAATTGCATGAGTTAATTACTGCAGAGTTTAAAAAATGAATACATTGATGTTTGCTTTGCTTTTATGGTTTATCTACTATAAATTTTATTCCCAAGTCCTTTCGAAATTCAATAAATAAATGCATTTTTTTTTTTTTTTTTTTTTTTTTTTTTTTTTTTTTTTTTTTGTCTGCAACAAATTTTGACGATTTCATTACTTTATCTATTCCTTTGAGAGTTTCCTGACAGAATAGGGCAGGGGAGTTTACGGACCGTCATCCTTAATGTGCCATCAGAGTTAAATTCATTGCCTAAAATGGAACAAAGGGGTTTAAACACTTAAAAGTTACCGGAATAAATAAAAATTCTAAACTTAGTTTAGAAGTTTGATAAATAATGCGCTCTCCGGAATTATTATTCTAATAAAACCTTTTTCAAGCGACCCGGAAAAAACGGAATTTGTTTCATTTTCTTCAAAGAAATGGGTCCCTTATGGAGGGAGTTCAACTGGGGTGGTCTCTGAATAGAGGTAAAATTAGTATTGAGCCTATGGGAATAAATTTCGTACCATGAAAAAATGGTCTTTCAGGGGGTGGTCGCTTAATGGAGGTGGTCGCACAGGGAGGTTTCACTGTATATATATTTACCTCATAAAAGCTAACACAATCGAATAGCAGACAGATTCAGCGTTCTGAAGGTGCCCGCGATTAAGTGTTTTAACTGTATTTAAATTTTCTTTTACTTAACTTTTAATCGTATTCTACTTTTTAGTTCAAAATACTGATTATAACCAATATACAATGTCGAAACCCATTTAACGTATAAGCTTTAAAAAAATTGCATATCGAATTTGGGGCAACAAAAATCGTAGGTGGTGGGGGGCGGGGGGGATATGTCAAAGTTTACCCTTGCTTTAATCAGGTCCTTCTAGAAAAATTCCAACTCTGCATTGTGATTCAGTAAATATAGAATAATTCAGCTTTAAGTACAAAATCTAATTATGCTTAAGTACATATAGTATAAAATTCTATCTTTTTACTGATATTCATTTTAAATTTCAGATTTCTTTTTTACTAAAAATAATCAAAAAATCAATATTATAATTGATTTCAAATGAAATATAGCTGTATATATTTACGGTATTTTTACAATTATGTTAACAGCACATAATTACATGAATTTAAGAATTTACAAATAATCATTATGACTAATACAGAGATAAGGCGTGAACATTTTCTTAATCGTTAAATATGAAGATTTATTGAAGACGCCAAGAAAATTTTCTCCGCTTTACGTCTACAGATTTCAGACGATTTCTGATGAGTCTTCAAATTGTGGTGTGAATCACCGGGCTTGAAAATGAAAACATCTAAAGTTGACTACTTTCAGTATAGAAAGTAGAATACAGTGAAACTCGTTTAAGATACGCCCGCTTAAGATACGATCCTGCTTAAGATACGAATTATCATCGGCCCCTTGAAAAATGCCTATTAAACCTGTGTAAAATTACCCGCTTAATATAAGTACGCATAAAATACGATCCCGCTTAATATACGTACGCATAAAATACGATCCCGCTTAATATACGAAGAAAATTTGTCCCTTGATGTAAAAAAAAACCCGCTTAATATACGAAATGGTGCTTATATAATCCGTTTATCACGTGTCTTTAGGACAGAATAGCTCAAAAGAGCAACTGAATTGTGCTCGAAGCTTTGTCTTGGCGCCTTCCACCCTCCCTCCCCGTTCCTTCTTCCCTATTAAGTTCGAAGTCCCTGTGGAAGGATCGGAAAAGTTCTCCTTAACGTCATAATCACGTGATGTGACGCAGCTTTATACCGTGCCTTCGCAGCGTTCTCCGATCTCGGGGAAAATCCCTAAATATAGGGAAACTCAAGCCTATTTAGGGAATTCCTTCTTATTTCTAGGGAATTTTTAGAAGACTAGCAATATTTTCTTGAAATCTAATGGAAAAAAAAGGGATTTTTTTTAGACTTCTGTGTTTTTCTGACAATGAACGTGATAGATGGAAGAGGAAGTAAAGAGATGGGCAGTGGAGAGAAATTGTCTTTAAGCAATTCTTTCGCTAACAGAGGATGGGGGAGGTTGTTTTTGTATAACACAAACCGGTGTTCATGAATCTCGTATGTGATTCAGCCAGGCCGTTACAGCCAATCAAAATGCAGAATTTCTTCCATTTCACGTGACTTTAGAATCTAGGGAATTTTTATTCCGTAGTCTAGGGAAAAAGGGAAAACCTATCTGGACACTGTGCCTTCGAAACCTCTGTATCGGCAAAGCTGTCGAAAGGGCATTGCGTAAATTTAGTCTTTTGTTTATCCGCTGAATAGTAATAGGAATAAATAATGGATGAGCAACTTAAAGTAAAAAGAAAAGCACTTTCTTTGACTGAAAAACTGGATGTGTTAAGGAAATATGACGCCGAGAATGTGATAAAAAGACAGTCTTTGCCAAATCTGTGGGAATCCACGAGTCAACTCTTCGAGCTCTGTTAAAAAATAGACAGAGACTGAAAAGCAGTGCATCGGCTGGAGGCTCTATCAGAAAGAAAATTAAGGTGGCAAAATTTGAAGAATTGGAGAAGATTTTATTTCAGTGGTTCACCCAAACCCGATCGATGAACATCCCAACTAATGGATCATTGATTAAGGAAAAGGCCTGCGAAATTGATACAAGTCTTGGGGTGGATTTCACGCCTAGCAACGGTTGGCTAGACCGCTTCAGACAAAGATACGGCATAGTTTATAGGAAGGTATGCGGAGAGTCGACAGTTGTGAACGTAGATGATGTCAATTGTTGGAAAACTAACGTGCTCGCGCCGCTATTGAAAAAGTACTCAAGATGCAATATTTACAATGTCGTCGAGATGGGCCTTTTTTTTTAAAATTAATGCCAGATAAAACTATGGCGTTTAAAGGTGAGAAATGTTCTGGGGGCAAATTTAGCAAAGAACGTATAACTGTTCTTGTTGGTTCAAATATGAGCGGAACGGATAAATTAAAACACCTCGTCATCGGCAAGTCGCGGAATCCTCGCTGCTTTAAAAATGCTAGAAATCTGCCCTGCGATTATGAAAGTCAAGCCAAAGCATGGATGACAGGCGATATATTCGTTAAGTGGATCCGCAAGTTCGATGAACGAATGAAAAAGGAGTCCAGGAAAGTATTGTGTCTCGCCGACAACTGTCCGCCCATCCCAAGGATATCCCCGGTTTACAAAACGTCGAACTAGTCTTTTTACCCCCTAATGCAACTAGCGTTGTTCAACCCATGGATCAGGGCATAATTCATGCTCTCAAAATGAAATACAAAAGTCGTGTAGTTGTACGTTATCTACACCAAATAGATCATCGTGAAAAGGATCTATCCTGCCCAACCTGTAAGCCTATTAACCTCTTGGACGCTATGCATTTCCTGAGAGCGTCCTGGGAAGACGTAACATCAACCACCATTGTGAACTGCTTCTGTAAAGCCTTTGACGTCGACGGCATTTTTCGAAACGTTGACATCGCAGAAGAGGAGCAGTATCAAGAAGAATGCGAAGATTGGAACTCATTTGTCGAAATTGACGATCAGCTTGTAACATGTGAAGTTCGTTCTAGCCCGGATATAATCACGGATGTCAAAATTTCCGATGAACCTAGGCCTTCAGAAGAAGAAGTAGATGACGCGGGTGAAGAAACGGATGTGCCAGCCATACCATCATTCGCATCTGTAATGAGCTCGTTCAGCTTACTTCGACAGTACGCCTCTTCGATGGATGCTGGTCCATCTGTCGAAGATTTTATCTACAACATCAACAAGGCAGAAAGCTTCGTGATAAAATCTCGCCCTAAGTTGCACCAAACCAAGGTAAACGACTTTTTTTCAACAAATTAAAACTACTTCACGTACTTTAATTTAGATAATATAACAAATAATTATTGTTCCTTGCATACATTTAGTTTGTCTTTCTAAAAGTAATTATGAAAATTTATTATTTTTCCTGTTGTATGTAGTGTATTTTAGTTGTTGTTTTCTAAAGATTAACAAAAATTTCGTTTTATTGTCTTTCTATAATTTGACATTTTAATTTTGTTATTGTACAAATGTGACTCAATAAAATTTTTGAGAAAAATAAAGTAATTCTTTATTTCAAAATTTTAAACTTAAATTTTCTATAATATCTAAAAATTGTTAGAAATGGGTAAAATGAGAGTTATAAATGGTTAAAATATGTTAATAACAATGTGCACTGCCTTTATATGCATTATTACTCGGGAATCTATGAAATCCGGATAAGATACGATCCCGCTTAAGATACGAAATGCTCTCGGTCCCTTGATTCGTATCTTAAACGAGTTTCACTGTATTTCTAAAATGGTCGGAAACAACAAAAGTATATAGCAGAAGGAAAAAACAGATTTCATGACCGGATTTGAGTTTTATCAGTCAAAACAGTTTAATCTAATAAATGAAGACAAGTAATTCGCTGTATGTATGGGGGAATTAATGATATGGGTAAATGGAAGGATTTTCGAACTATATTCTTTTAAATAACTTAAAATTTATCACGGTGTATAAAATCTGAGACGCAAGAAAACGTCATCAGACATGAAAAGCATACATAATAAATAAAAATTAAATAAGGATGTTTACTATAAAGAGTTGGGAATTTCAGTACATATCACATATTAGACCTATGGGAAATGTAAAACCGATGCGAATGTTACAAATGCTGTCGTATTAAATGCTTATAAAAATATTGTATACATAAATAAAACCCATATAAAAGGTACTCCTGTGTAATAATTACTGTAAGAAAACGCTGTTAAGATAGCCTTGATGGTAATTAAGAAATTATGAGCCGATCAACAGGTGCTGTCACTGCTATTTTTAAAGTAATGGCGTGCGAGTAGACAGAAAAAGAAGGCTTAGGATGGTGTATCTCAATAGATTCAGTAACAACTAATACACCATGCAGACTTGCCAAAACTTATTTTAAGGATAACATCGGATGTAAAATAATACAGAAACATGATTGCAGATGATTTGAATAGTAGAAATTTAAATATTAGCAAGATAAAATTTTAGCATGGAAATCCCATAGGCAAAATGCTTTAAACAAATTTTGGCATAACTCAGGAACTAATAAAGCTATAGACTCGTGTGGGGTATCTATTTAAAGAGAAAACATTCGCAGAGAGTTTTCAATGCATAGTGAAGGGTCCACTTACCTGAAAAAGGTGTGATTATTCCAAAATCACATCCACCCAGGCGACGTCCGGATTAGAGGCTACATTAGTATCCGTGAGTTCAGCAGACTTTGATATTTAAAAAAGAATTTCCCTTTGCACATCCGGCTAGCTCTGTTAAAAGAATGTAATATTTCCATCCTAAAAACATAGCCCGCCAGACAACAGTTCTCTTTACCTGCTTTGACGAGACGAAGAACACTATATTATTGTTATTGCTTGACACCTTTCATTAATATGGAATATCACTATGTCGATACGGATTAAATCCTGGAACTTCACATTCCGCAAAAACCGAATCAAGTCAAAATAAATTATTAGTTAAAATGTACGCGTAGATAAAACAAACGCTCAGTTTGAATTACAAACGAACATCCAATTCGAACGAAAGGCATCTAAAACGCATGCGCAACTAGAGTGCCCCCTGGTGGTTAATGCGGAACGGAGTTACAAAGTAGACACTTGCAGATTTTTTAGACACCTTTCTCAGTTCGTTTACACCATGATCATAGTAAGACACTTATATGTTTTAAATTAAGACATCTATCATGACTGAATTTTCAGATTCAGATACTTAAGTGTCTGACATACCTTTTCAGTCACATATGTGTCTTAATTTAAGACGCCTCTATTTGCAGTGCTCCATACAGAATATAAAAGGAAAAGTGCGAGTCAGAGCATGAAAAAATTGAATAAAATTGCAAAGATTTTAAATAAACAATATTTTACATGTTTAGCAGTAAAAATGCATAGTATAATCCAAAAGACGAATAAATTTTTATGACAAAAATTTTTACGCCTATTTTATAGTATAAGATTTTCGCAATATTTCGACTTTTTAAAAAAGATAAAGTTTGCGATTTGCGAAAAATCCTGACGAGATTTTAAAAAAATGAAGGTTATTTTATAATTCAGCGGGATAAAATACATAATAATCAATTATCACAAGCTAAAAATCACAACCATCACATCTATTTTATAGTATCGATTTTCGTTTTTTTTTTACTTTTAACTTCGAAACTTACGATTTGCGAAAAAAACTGAATTGAAGGTTAATATTTAAGATCTTTTATGGATGCAGTGCTAAAAAATACAAAAGATCCAATAATCAAAAGCTAAAAAACAGGACAAAACCCAAATTTTGCAGGCTAGTGATATTTGTCGGAAAAATTTCTAAATATATATATTTTTAACAAATAGTTATTAATTTATTTTTATAAAATTACAAAATAAGCGAAAAAAGTGTAATACTTAAACTCCGGGGAGCCAATTGGCAGCACTTATGTGTATTAAAATTATTTCTTAATTCTGAAAGAATTTTAGGACATATTTGGTAGTTTTTCATTTTCAGTTTATGAATATTTTTCACATTTAAAATTCCTTTTTAATAAAAAAAAGGCTGAAATATAGTTGGGTTTATCCATTCTATCTCAATTTAAATAAAAAATGGCTTGGATCCATTTGACTATCCGAAGACTTTAACACACTACTGTATGTTTAAATAAATAGTAATGTAAAAAGAAATAAAATATTAACGTTAATTTTACAAAATGTTAATTATTCCACTATTTGAAACGATTTCATATTCTAAAGACACACGTCAGTTTAATTCATAAAACTAAAACTTATTTCTAAAATTATAGCGTAATTTTCAAGGAATTTTCATTCCACCCGCACTAAAATTAAGCTAGGTTAATTAAAATAAAATTCGAAATTGTAGTTACATAGACATGTTAATGGGAGTTTTATTTGTTTTAAATTCAGTTAGTAGACCAATTTTTTTTTCACGACATACGTTACTTAAATCTCCCTATGTTTTCTAAGAGTAATAAGACTAACTCTAATTTTATCCTTTGCATAAAAAATATATATATATATATAAATATACATGCCTGTGTGTGTGTTACTAAATTGAGACACATTCTACAAAAATATGACTGTTGTATGCGAGTTTTTTTTTTTTTTTTATCAAAATAAGATTTAAAAAGCGCTGTAAAAATATTTCATTGAATTATTGAGCTAACCCTTTGAGGCACAGTGGGATATATTATATCCCACCTTGGTTTAATTAATATTTGCAACAGTAAATTTTAATTAAATTTTACTTTTATAACTTTGGTGGAAAGCAGTTAAAAAATTGCTTTTCATTATTTTGAAATAAAAATTTTCTAATTTTCCGGTGGGAATTAAGCATTACACAAACGCAAATGTTTGCCCCTCAAAGGGTTAAAAAAGGAAATATGTAGGGTTTTGTTGGTCTCAAAATGCTTGAAAAATGGTTCAAATACCAAACCCATTGACCGATTTCTTGGCACATGTTTACAGTGACATTGGCCTGTATCATAACTACGTAAGGATGTTCAATGCAAATCATGTAGTTTTCACTCATATGTTACATGGCGATATTATCGTACTGAAAACGGTCTATGGGTACCTGAAAATATAACATATTCCAGAATATGCGTATACGCTGTATAGTCATTAATCACCTGAAACTTTCAATTTCAAACATTTTGTCGGATATTTAAAGATATACTTGTCGGATATTCCTGGAACTTCAGGATTATGGAGAATATGTCTGACTTAATTTTTACAATGTCGATTTGATCAGCAAGAAAATTTAGGGGCCAGCAAAAAATCACATAAAACAATAATATTTAGGGTCACGCTGTAAAATAAAATGCACGAAATGATCTATCGCTATAGATTAAGAATATGCGGATAATGTACAACATGTGTATTCATTTGTGTAATAATAGAACCTATATTCATGGAGATATATCGACATTTCTTTTTTTTTAAGTTCAAAAAATTCTGGCATGTTTTTTGCTTATATCTTGCATTTTTTACCAAATTCAACGCCAGTTTTTGAAAGTTTGACAATCTATTGTAGAAATAATATACTGCATTTGGAATGGTAATATAATAAATCACTGATGAAATATGAGCAGCTGTATGAAATATTTTTTTATCTTCGATTGCGTGCACGATAAAAAATATTTTTTTTTTCGCGATCTAATAGTCAATTCTATGGAGCAACTCATATAAATAAGTCAGTCAAATATCGTGAAAATTCAGACTGATATATGCAATAGAGTGAGCAGATTTTTCGTTGCTAAACTGGTGAATGATAAGGGATTTTACACAAATTGTCATTTTTTATTAACTGGCTTTCAGCAAAGTTATTTTATTTAAGGAATTTCAACAAGTAGATTTTAAAAATATGCGTAGATTTGGATATTCCTTTTTTATTAGGTTCTTTCTGGTTGTTTTTCAAGGACTAAATAATGAATATAACATGAAAAAAATTTGAATTAAGAATGACAATTTATAGAAAACCCCTTACCAATTAGCTGTTTTTAGATGACAACTAAAAATAATCTCGCTCAATCGCCGACAACTTTCTGAATTTTCATGATAATGACAGGCCCTTTTTTTCTGAGATGCTCCAAAGAGTTGGCTATGAAATCACGAAAAAAAAAATTGTTATCATGCAAGAATGTGCTGATAAAGAAACATTTCATACAACATTTAATATATTTACATTCCAATTATACTATATTATTTCTACTACGTTTTGTCAAATTTTCAGAAAATGGCGTTAAATTTGATAGAAAACTCTGAATGATATAAACAAAAAAATGCAAGTATTTTTTGAACTAAATAAAAAACAAATCAATATATCTCAATGAATATACGTGCTATACTTTCACAAATGCATACGCATGTTGTACTGCACAATATTCACAAATTCGTAAACTATAGCAATAGATTATTTCGTGCATTTTTTTTTACAGGGCGACCCTAAATATTATTATTTTTCTGTAAATTATTTCTGCCCCCACCCCCCCCACCCCCCACCCCCAAAAAAATTGTCTCGCTGGATCAAACATCCGTTGATAAATATGAAGTTAAACATATTCTTCATAATCCTGAAGTTCCAGGAAAATGCTACAAGTATATCTTTAAATATTCGACAAAATGTCCGATGATTAATGATCATATAGTGTGCATAGTGACATGGATATGGAATAGGTTAACAAACGAAAACGTGCTTCGGAATATTTAGATTTTAAAAATAAACTGATGTTTTCATAATAGGCTTTATGATTACTACAATACTTTCCTTATACTATATGTGTAATATAAAATTAAAAATTCAATCGATGACGTTTTGAGAAAATTTAAGTTATTCCCCAAAGTTTGAACATTTTTAGCTCTATTAAGAATTGTACACACACACACACACACACACACACACACACATATATATATATATATATATATATATATATATATATATATATATATATATATATATAACCCAATTATAAATTGCCCCAAAGAAACATAGCAAAAAATAGAATTAAAGTAATATAATGGAAATTTGCAAAACATCGGCAGATTCCTCTCACTCTCTATATATAAACTATAAAGCTTTTCTTGATTGCCTTGATCAATGGAACTCATACATTCTAAAAAAATTGTTGCTTTAACGAAGAAAACCCTGTCAGCTACGGTACCAGATATCCCTTGTGGTTTCTACAGAGAAAATCTGTTAAATTGATACAGAGCATCTCTGTATTCAACAGAAAGTATCCCTAGCAGAGAAAACCTGTTTAATTGATATACTTTCTCTGTAGAAACAGAAATTTAGTTTTGTGTTACACTAGGACAATTTGCTTAATGAAATAAAGCTTTTTTGTTCTGTCTATTATATTTCCGTAACAATAGAAAAATCTCATTAAAAATGTTAATCATTTAGTGTAAATGAATAATAAATTTGCTGAGTTATTTATCTGATGACCTTATTGACAATACAAAAAATATTGCCACCATCATTATAAATAATAAGGGATAGTTAATTACTAACACAGTTATTTACTAGGTAAGAATATTTTTTATGAGAACGTTAAAATGAAAGGTCTCAGAATTCTAGTAATTAAGAATTTCTTATTATGTGTTTGGGTGTATAGCTATAAAATGAACATATTTGATTCTGTTAACAGTAGTACTAACTTTTAGAGACGAAAAAATACAGTTTAAATTTCTTTGATAAAGAAAATGTAGAATGATGAAATTTCAAGGCTTCAGAAAGGGTGCCATAAGTGAAAATTGTTTGATTGTATGTGATTTTTATTTCTTTTATTCTTAAAATTTTATTACTAAGTATGTTCTTGCTCGGTTATTATGCTCAGTTGAGTAAATTTTATTAAAATCATATCAATCTAAAATAAGTTAAATATAATTGCATAATTTAATTTCGTAAAAATTAATCTCCATTTAAGAAGTATATAAAAACAAAATGTAGAGTTTATCTAATTCCTGAACAAAATTAGAAAATGCTTTTTTTTTTATTTTTCTATGATGTACATGCTACATTTTTGATTATTTTAAGGTTTTAATAAATTCTTTAAACAAATGATTTTTATTTATACAGAAGACAATTGTTTTTCAGAATCATTTTATCTTGCATATCTAAATAGATGCTTGACAATTTGAATTCTAGTTTTAAAATGTAAATTTATTTACATTTTTTTATTCTTAATTTTTTAAAATCTTTTTTTCAACTATTAATCTAAATTTTAAAAATCTTTTATGTATGTTATTGTGTACACAGAAAATTTTCAATATTATTTAAATTGATTGATTTAATCAAAATACATTTACTTTAAAATTTCGTAGCAATGAAAAACATTAAACGAGTTTCATAATAATAATCGTTTAAAAATAAAGCAACTTGTACAAAAAGTCATTTTAAATAATCGAATAAATTAATTAATTAATAAGTTTGAAAAAATACAAGCTCAAATACTATGTAACGCATTATTAAGCAATTTAAATGTTTGACAATTTTTTAAACATATGAACTATAACCATGAGCATTTTAAAATCTTTAAACATCGGATGGATAAGAATGTAAACAAATAGTAATATCATTCTCTTATTTATTAGAAAGTATTTGCACAAAAATGCAACGTATTATAAAATCTTAAATAATTTAAACATAAATAAAAACTGCAGAATTTTTTTTCTTATTTCATTCAAGGACTACTACAAAAATACGTACGGAAATTCCGACCTTAATACGAAGTAAACATTTACAACATAAACTCTATACAAAAATAATGTACTTAGTGAAGATTACTTCAGATATAATAAAACAAAATCAATAAGCATAATAAAGCGAGAACAGACTTACCACTATTTTACCTCGTGCCCGCGTTGGCGTATGAAAATGCTAGCGTTGAATTTTCACCTTCAAGACTGACTCACTGTCATTGACTGACTGATGAAGTTGCCAGATACGTGAAAAAATTTGCCAGCAGAGGGCGAAAACGATATCCTTTTTGGATAACCGAGAAAATCTGTACTTTTCAGGAAACGGAGATATCCTGTTAAAATACTGTAGAAAATTTATGAAAACGACAGGTATTTTTTTTTACAGTGTATAGGTTGTTGAAACCCTTTCTTACCATTTGAAAATTCATAGCTGGTACAAATTTCAATTTGTAGCTATCTTAATATAAAAGTCTGTGTTCATTTTTGGAAAGTAGTAACGACCTTTAGCATATTTTCTTTAACAATTAGTCAATTGAAAAATGTGAGGTGCTGTATTTTCTTACAACCGTGATACTTAATTGTATACGAAAACATATTTAAAAATGAAAACACTTTAGGCATCATCAAAAAGAAACAAAGAACTGTAGGTTGTGATCACGGTAATGAGTTTCAAATATAAAGATATAGCGACATTTTAAAGCTTTTCTTTTTTAGAAATATCGCTCTTTGGAACAAATTTAATGATTTTCTTGAAACGGTGGACACTTTAAAATTTTCAAATTGGTCTTCTTGTGCTTTTGTTATAGCCCATCTTCGAAGATGTGTATCATAAAATATAAGGAATCCGTAAAAAAAGGAAATAGTCAATAAAACGGTTTTTTCGGATTTTATTCCGAGCTGGGTCGGAAAATTTTCCGAAACGATAAGGGCAACTATTTTTCCGATTCCTACAGAAAAACTGGTCGTATTTTTTTACAGTGTATAACATTCAAGACGAAATTTTTAGCTTGTTTTTCATTGCATTTATATCGTTCATCCTTCATGTAGAAAAAAAAAAATATATATATATATCCGTGTAAGATTCTATCCTGAACATAGATTAGATATATATTATATGTTCATGGATTCTGTTTAAAATGTAAACATGCAATAATAAAAACGAAAGATCGCAATAAGGTAGGCGCTGAATAACAAACATATTCCAAGAGTGGAAAGTTTATTCCCCATTGTCACTAAAGGCGCAGCGATTTCAATTGCATTACCATTACGCTCTATGGAAGTGCACTATATTGTATTTTATCTATGATATATAGATAGCAGTAAATAAGTGGATTTAAAAGCTTTCTTCAAACAGATTTTCCCGAAAGAGAAATTTATACTTCTCAGGAACTTTAACTTTTTGAAATTTCAATATCGAAACATGATATACGTATATAAATATGATAATTTTGGTGAAGCGTTAATTTCTCTGATAGAAGTCCTGGATTTTTTTATTATTATTCTCCAACTTTTTTCAGTTAAAGTTGTGTGCTGTGTCTTATTTGAAAAACATAACTTTTTTCTCCCTCAAATAAAAGTACGAAGCACATTACGCACATGTAAATACGGTACATTTTTAAAAACTCTTTCTTGATTTTTGCAGTGTTCTTCCTTGAAATTTTTAAATTTATAATGTATGTATATGCGAGGGTGGATAAAATAATAAGCAAGTCTTTTTTAGTAGGTTGTATACAAAATGTTATTTACCAAAATTATACCGATATTATTTTTCATGATAGCATTTATTAACACCTACACACTTTCTTTTGCATATTGGTAGAAATTTTAGCCTTATATAATAAATCAAGATAGAACATGTATGATTTATATGATAAAAAATTTTTTTGATTTGAGTATGTGATGAAAATCTTGTCCCTCCTAATGTTTCTTTAAGCTTGTCTAAACAAATTGTTGTAATAAAATATTAAGCTGAGACTATTTGGTTGATGTTCGCGTAATTTACACTAAATTGTTTCTTTCGTTACAGCTCTAGTGCAAAGTATTGCATTGTACCATAAATGATGAACGTCCATATCAAAATGGAATAATATTTTTAGAATCGATATCCAGATATAAATTTCTTCAAAGAATAACATTACTATGCTGGATTGTATGTATGTCATTCAATACGTACATACTATGCTGCACTGTATGTACGTCATTCAAGACGTACAAAAGACCCCGTATATACTAAAAAGTATTAGCGAGAATTTTGTCAGTTTTTACATTTTTGGACTCACATTTTTTTGAACTGGTATTTCGTACCTTCTTTCATTTCCTTAACGGTCATTTCTATTTTTGATACATTTCTGTTTAAGTAACACATAATAGTTCACATAATAGCACACATAATAGTCACATGTAAGTGACACATAATAGTTCCCCAAAAGACCAATAGAAAGCTCTAAAGGACAGAAAAAGATCACATAACTCCTCACTTATACTATGCATTTGAGCGTTAACGCTAGCTACTAAATAAATGAATGTATGAAGAATAGGACCTTACTAAAAAATTTTAACCATAAAAAACGTATAATAATTCCCATGACAACCAGTACAAAAAAATCTATTTATACTCAAAAGGTCACTGTTTTACCCAACCTCGCATTATGCCTATTTTCTTTTCTCATTTAAAATAACATATTTTCTCTTTTCAGACGGAATTCGCTGACAACGTAGTCTTCAAATTAACTATTTCAACGATAAATTTTTACTGCCCAATGTTATCAATGATTGTCATTTACACCCGTATTTATATTCAAATAAGGAAACGAGCGCGGTCTGAAGTTATAAATCGGTGCAGTGATATCAGGCCCGACTCGTTTTCGGGAAACTCCGACCCTTCACCTTCACCTGTTCGCTACGCCCTGGCAACTCACAATCCTAAGAAAGGAAAGAACAATCAAAAGAAAAAACAAAAGAAAAAGAAAGAGAATAAATTAGAAGATAACATTCAAGCTCCAGAAGAATTTAGTCCTATGGAAATGCAAGTTGCAGGTGGATCATCGTGTAATGCATCTTGTGACGGGTAAGTTAAGTATAGATAAGTAACTTTCTCTATTTATTCATTATTTGGCTGATTCTGTATCATCCGGATAATATGTGTAATCGATTACAGTACAAAAATTACGGTATGTTATGATTAATAAATATGCAAAGTTTTGGAATTTTTGTTTGTTGGGAATATTATGAACGATTTCTTGTAAGATGAAGAGTAAATGAATAAAAGAACATTTCTTCTTTATTATGATTCAAAGTATTGCTTTCCTTTTCCTCGCATCATTAGGTTTTATTTTATGATATCATGAAATTTTGCCAATGTTGAACTATGACGATCTGAAGGCATATATATCTTATAACAGCATATTAATCAATAATAAATTTTCTTTCTGCAGAAGTAAGTATAAAGCAGCCATATTGTGTAGTATCTAACACATATGTGGAATTTGTTCACCCCAAACCAAACTACATAATTTTTTTTTTCTTGCCGACCAAAATTGCGTGAACATTTAGATTGACGTAGGGGAACACTATAGTTCTGCTTTTTGACTTAATCATTATAAATGTGGAAACATTTCATTTTAGATACTTTACATATAACATAATAATTAAACATAAGATTTTATCATATGATGCAATGAAAAATGGCAATAATTCAAATTGAATTTATCAAGTCATCATACACAAAATATAAATTCTTCAGTGTGCATAACGTACTTTGCTTTGGAAATCTTTTGTACCCACCCATTTTTTTTTAAATATTTCTCCCTTTTATATTGTTAAAAGGCTTATTTTACACAGATTCTCGATTTATTCAAATAGCGTACCAAATCATCAAATGAAAAAAATGACCAAATTTTATAATTATTTTTTTTTATTAGAGCTGTAAATGTTTTGATAAACATTTAACACATTAGTATTAAAATAGTTATATTTGTTTTTTTCCTATCTTATCAGTTATTATCATCTTTATACGTCAATAGTAATCGGGTACACAAAATTTACTGTCATACACTATTTTTTTTTTTTTTTTTTTTTTTTTTTTTTACTCTTTGCAAACCAAACCATTATGTTTATTCACATAAAATAAAATCTTTGTAGACTACACAAATGTTTCTAAAACTTTTAGCAGCAATGTCTTAAAAAAAAAAAAAGAATAACTGAAACGGACTAAAATGCCGCTTATCATCATCCACCTGAATCCAGCAGTAGAATATATTTACGCCAATTGCTACAAATAGTAGACAATCAGCAGGATACTTTATTATTTTTAAAAGTATCGCAAACAAAAATGATAAGCGTACGCTGCTGTTGAAATAGGCATCTAAAAAAAATAATACAAACACTCTGACCATCGCATAATTTCTTCGACAAAGGGACTGTGTCAACTAAGCGAAGTAACATTAAAAGCTTGCGTTATAAATTAAATTAAATAAAATGATAATATGACTGTGTTAACATTTGATATGAAAAAACATGATTTACAACTACTTTACCTTTAATAGCGATCCATTTATTTTTTTTTTTCTCACCTAATTTATTGTTAATTTCCCAATATAAAAAAATGAATACATAAATAAATAATGCAGTGCAGATCTCTTTTTACACTCATTAATATAAATAAATTTTGTTTGTGTATTGAAACATGCGATTTTTTTTTCACTTCCTGAAAAGCGAAAATTATTTTTAAAAATAAAACAAAATAAAATAAAATAAAATAAATATAAAAAAGTTTGTATTTTTAGAATTTAATTATAAAAATAAATAAATTAAAAAAATAAATCAATTTTTTTTCGTTTGTATTGCGCAGGTGCAAAAGTGACAAATAAACTTTATGGTGACAAGTGTATGCGAGTTACAGCAACAATGCAGTTAATTATGCGCAAAACTCTCCACACTAAGATAGACCAACTGACAATGAATCTGCAAAATTAAAATCATTTAAATTCTAAAGTACTTGAAATGATGATTTTTTCTGAAACACTAAAAAATGTTACTGAAAGTCCCTGATTCTTAACCCTTTCGCTGCACAATTGTTTTATCAAAATAGCTTCAAAAATTGCGTACTTAATTCCTTCGCGACTAGCGTCTTTTAAGAATTTTTGTTCTTTTGCCACCGGTTTTTCAAAACAAAAATTTTCGTCTGATTTAATCGGAAACTACTCCGATTAGATAAGGCAAAATTTACAATAAAAAGTAACTGGCGGGAATGATTAAGGCGGGTTAATTAGACGCAGAAAATGCATCCCCGATGAAATCTCGGTTGCGCAAATTTTACTACTTTTACGTTGCCCAAGAAACTCTCGGATTGCACAGCGAGAGGGTTAAGAGTAATAAATTTCTTTCCCCAAACTCACTAAAAGAGTTTTTAAAATCCATACTCTTAGAAATCACTTTTTGGTCTTGCTTGAAACTTTTCAACACTGCGATATGTCCTTATATACTACACTAATGTTCAGATTTCAATTTTTTTTCTTGGAGTGGCATTCATACTCCTATACAGTTTATATGCCCGTTCATTGATAATTTTGCTCAGTGTCCATATTATTTTGCAATACCTTTTTTATATAATTTATTTTACCACTGAATATTAAGCTCGACTTTCCTTCTGTCGTTATTCCGTGATATATTATATTATATGATTATTTGTACTTTTCCCCAGAAAGACTTTTCAGATAAATACGTATGAATTTTTGCCATGATATATCAACATTTTTGGCTGTTTATATCATTTTCAACGCAGTGTTTAACAGATCACGTACAGTGTTTAACCAGTGTCAACCATTCCTGCAAACACGATTCCAGAATTTTTCCAAATGAAGAATTCACTTAATGCGCACGAGAATCCATAAGTTAACCAATACATTATAGTTTAAAATATACAAAAACTTTATAATGTTTTTTTTTTCACATTTATTCGCAATAAATGGCGAGTTGCAATTATTAATAGTTTAAATTAAAAAAAAATCATTTGTTAAAATAACTCGTGACTCCATTGAAATAATAAATCAAGTGTAAATATCCATAGTTATTTTACAAATCTCTACAAATTGCAAAGTATCTCAAAATTTCTTGAATTTAGCTGTATCCTTAAACTTTATTTATTTATAATCAGATGTAATAACAAAAAAATATATTATGATATAGAAAAATCTAAAGAAAAGTTAATTTAAACATAGAGTGCACATAGCAGAATACATCATTATATAGTTTTCTGCAAATCAAAGAATTTCCTTTCACACTACATTATTGTTTTTCACCATTTCTGATTTATTTACCAACTATACATATCGAAGATATTTTAATAAATGGTACTGGTTTCGTTTATTTGCTTACAGATGATGAATGTCTAATGATGAATTCAGTTAATGAACAAGTCAAAATAGGAAAGTTTGCCGTAATAAATGCTCCGAGATACAATTTTGTACATTTGTTCATTCATGGCTATGGATGACTATTTAAAAAGTCCTGATGGATAAATAGGGAGGGTGCAAAAATGAGTTCCGCTGCCCCTTTTTTATTATTATTTTTTAATTGTCTCAGAATCTGTGTGGTTTTCATGAAAAACATTCTCTGCATAAATTAAAGAGCATAAAAAACTCTACAAATGACAGGTATACATAGTGGATACGTCATTTACTAGATTACACAAAAAATCACTTTCTTATCTAACTCAGTAACTTAATTTCTATTCAAACTTATTAAATATTGTCACAGAAAAATAAATAAAATAAAACAGAAAACACTCCAATACTTCATTACTGCAGATAATGGTAGGTAATTAAGATAGGTAAAGATGAGGGGTTCATCTTCCGGTCCCAGGCCCTTTTCAGGCCCATTTGTCGACGCAAGGAACCACCCGTGAAGCAAGCCCCGCGACGCGTCCCGAAGGTCGCCGCCAGACAAGCTCCAACAGAGCGGAACCCCACGCAAACTCCGGTCAAACCGACGCCGCTGCCCAGCGCACACGGCGACGGCTATTCCCAAGAAGAGACGAACGGCTGCTACGACAGTCCTCACCACCCAGCTAGAAAAACCAAGTGGTCCCTAAACTTGGTTACTCGAGCCGGTAGACCCCGCAAGCCATCGCAGGAACCAGACGCCTATAAAGACGCTGGGCCCACGGACTGAACCGAGGATTCCCGACCCGAATTTAATTTAAGGACAGGCCCCCAAGATCAGATACCATTTTCCGGCAGAGACATTTTTGTGGGCCAGCCGATAGGAAAGTTAATGAAGGGCCCCTAGCTTGAAAACCAGGGAGGACGGGGAAAATCCCTCCGGCCGTAAAGCGACCCAGCTCCTGGCTTTTCGCCCAAACCACCCGGCTCAACTGACGGAACCCCTCGCGGATCACGCCGGGAGCCAGTTGGCCCAGACTAGGTGCCGTTAGCGACCCCTGGCGGGCACGGAAAGCTCCACCTAGACGGAATAGACTCCGCCTCGCTAGGGGGTCGGACGGAACTGAGTCCCGCCAGCCCCCACCGACTCGACTCCATCCTAGGACAGAGAAGCCAGTGGAGGCCGACAGAAGCCCGCCCGCCACTACCTTACCTCACGGCCATCGAGGGTACCCAGGCCCGAAGGCCCCTGACCCCGTGCAGTGACCGACCGCTACCTTTGTTAGTACGTTCGAAAGCTAGGTGGAGACACCTCTAGGTCCTCATCACCAGGCGAGGCAAACTCCGGTACCGCATAGACACGGAGGACCTGGATCGGACCAAGAGTTCACCTGAGGCACGATGAGCCGCCGCGTTACCGGCGAGCCTCCGGCCCGTTTCCCTGCGGGAATAGCGTTCGATGGTGGACCTGCCGGCCGACCCCCTCCCAAGGGTCACGGCACGACATGGAGCAACCAGAGCCATACTGGCCTCCCCACGCGACCGCTCCTTGGTCAACGGGGGCACCGCCAAACCCTACCACCCTGAGGGTCGGCTCCCAACTGCTCCAGCTGAGGTCCTCGGAGGGATGAGCCACCCAAGTCATAAAGTAACCTGGGCGCTGTCCGAAACCCTCGCCTTTCGGTTGCTCCGGGAGTCCCTGCATGGCGTTCCCGCGAGCCCCGTCGTCACTAGCGAGCACCGAGGACTTTCCACTACAAAGCCCTCACTCATACTTCAGGCTCCCTCTTAGTCAATAGGTGGATGGGGTCCTATCGCCTTAGCTAGTCTTTGCCCGGCGACACCGTACGGCCCGTAGACCGGCACCGGGATCGACCTATGGAGCGTCGCTATCCGGCTTGGCCAGAGAACCCGGCTGCCGGGGGTGCGTTCCTTGTCGCGGATCCCGAAGGACCCACGCACCCATGCACAACGTCCGTTAACCGTGGCCACCGTGCTCAACGCCTGTCGGAGATGAGCCTCTCGAGGAGGTGGCGAATCGTCCCCATCCGGCCCCCTCGCATTCGTACACAACGAACTCTGCCGAGCTTCCGGTCACCTCCCCCACTCAAGGGGTCGGGTCGGAACCTCCCGGAGTGGCGGCCACAATTAATTAAGATAGGTAAAGATAAATGTTCATCATTAATGGAATGTGTATTAAAACTGTGAGTACAAAACATGGAGAAAACTGAAATTAGGTACATATTAATTTATAATTTATTATGTCTGACCAAACACCGGTTCCAAACTGAATCTGTCCTCCCTATTGTAAAGTAGCAGTTTTCAGTAAATGTGTTGAACTCTTCTTCTGTGATTATACGCGGTAGTTTCACGTATCCTGTAGGTGAAAGGATTTGGCATAAGGGAAATGGCCACAATCGTGGGAAAGCGTTATAGTTTGCTGAACACATATGCGATGGGCATTCAAATGCCTGATCGTTCGGTTGCGATGTCATCAACGCATCATCCTTTCATCATTGTCACCATGTTGAAGTCTTGAATCTAAAGGGCTGCATTACGTACATTTCCCTTGAACTTCATCAACATGTAGCCCAATTTAACAGCAACAGCAACAGCTGTAGATTAATGCTTTGATTTATTGAGTTCAACAAATTAGGATCAAATGCAAAATCTCCCATAACTTCATTTTTAGCTTTCCGTTCTTCATCACTGGTCTCAACTTCCTGTAATACTATTTTCTCTAAATCTGTTTGTACTAACAGATGAGCTCATACTGCTCAAGAATAGGTATGGCACTGTATCAACTTCTCAACTGAAAGTGGAGGATGTATTGTCCCCAACAGTTCATTCAAACCATTCCGTTCATGATGAAACTGATACATCCTAAATATGACATCAGAAGGTGAAAGCCACTAAGTCTCAGGACACATTTTCACAACATGGTATTTGTTAGAGATACTGCAACTATTTCTCTATATTTTAGTAGGTGGTCAAGAGTTACGAACAACAGCCTCTGATAATTTGCCACATTTATCTGCTGCCTACTGTAATGATGTGTAAACAGTGTCATAAATAGATAGTGGTGCATTGATGAAAGGAAGCGGAATAACCTTCGTTTTTTTCGTAATTTTAATGTTCTGTTATTAATTGCATAACTCATTTTAATTTAGTGACTCCAGGAAGATTCAACCACTTTGCATACATTCAAAAAGCGTCACAGGTGTTGGACAGGGATAAACCCCCCGCTAATACTTCCAGATAATCAATTTTCACATTTTAAAAAGCTGTGCGTGTGAATAAAAACGTGTTCAATGGAATAACCACCGATTGTCCAAAAGTCTCAGCAGTAAGCATTTCAGATAATTTCGCGAATAGCGATCCACTTTGAACATTCTGCACAGTCTATGCCAACTATGGCGTGAAATGTGTTGAGTTCATCGAGTGTGGCAATATTAATATCAGCGTTATCGTAAACAAACTGACGGAACATTCCTTGTAAATCTGATTGACCATGTTGAACGGCAGACAGTTCAAGTAGTCGGGATTCATAATAGGACGAACAAAACCCCAAATTCGAAATGAGATCTACTAAGTTCTTCTAGCTATACTTTCTGTACAAGAGCATAACAAGGCCTGTCAAAATTAGGGAAACAAAATACAGTGGACGTACTGATGATATAATGGAGTGGCCTATTGTAATGGATTTTCTTTGTCGAACAACATCATTCTACCGAATTTTCTTGTTCACGAGCACATGTTCCAGAAAACAGATGACAGGTTAAGAATATCACTCATGACATACTTGAAAAAGTCATTACTTGGGGGCTAGCATGTAATATACTTTTGACTGGATATTCCCTCATTATGATTGCTGCTGCAGTTTGTACAATTCTTAGTCACTCATTATCATGTTTTGTTTTTGTTTCGGCACAATCCATATGATAGCACTTTCATTACTTTTGCAATAAAAGAAACTAAGGGAACCTTTCTTGGAATTTTAGTTAAGATGATAATCTCTCCATATCTCTATTTTAGTTCAGCTTTCACTGTCAATTAATCTGGGACATGCCCAGTTATTACGGAAAGCAAATCAGACAAGGCATATTATGTTTATGTTCAAGATATGAGCAAATTTCTTACATGGCTTCAACAACAAAGTCTGTTTCTGTCCGGCCTCGTTTACCTCCTATTAACATGAGTAAAAATTTCTGTAAACAATCGTGATGGTAAATTCCTTCAGCAGAAATTAAATCATCCACATAAGGCGAATTTTAACTTCTCCTGACTGATCATTTCTAATTTCTACGGCTTCAAAGACACTTTTGTCATGCTTGGACCGTTTGTTTTTAAGACTCAAACCTCATAAAATATTCTCCGTAAAGGAATTGTTTTATCTTCTATTTTTCTTTGAACTGCTCATCAATCAAATCAGTACAAAGGAAGCACCTGTTTTTGAAATCAAACTTCGGTACTGATGACCGCAGAGTGGCCGGTTGTTCACTGATTGATGGTGTAGGCTCAGTTCTGAGCGTTCTTAGTGATGCATTAGTGCTATCGATTTGTCGATGTAGCATATAGGTAATCAGAAGTTAAGTTGTTTTCTGTTGTCTTTTTTGTGATATATTTAAGAAATTTGAATAGACATTATGTAAATAAATTTGAAAATAGATTTTTTTTTCTTTTTTTTGCGAAAAATCTGTCAAGGCTGCAGTCCCGTGACTGACGGGTAACCAAGATTTCACCGTGTATACATATCCATTGTAGAGAATTTTATATACTTTAACTTAAGTCGGAGTAATTTTTTAATGAAAACCCACTGTTTCTCAGATATTTTCAAAAAATTAAAAAAAAAGGGGTAGAACTCACTTTTTTTCCCAGCGCACTTCCTATGCATAAGGACATTTTAGCTCACAAACTATCAAAGCCTGAGAGCTAATGTGCCCTCCGATTCTGTATGAACGTTAGTATATATGTAACGCGATAACTCTTATATAGGAATATCCGATTTTCTTCAAATTTCTTTTCTAGGTTCATTCTGTTAAAGCGCTTCATTGATTAGTTTTGGGGGTTCATTGGTTAAGTATAAAGGGGAAAACGGGGGGCTGATCTCCCTTAACTTAGATAAATGGGTTTGTCATGTAGAACTATAAGATTGTCTTCTAATTTGGTATACCGGTTAATTATGATAAGGCGCTTCCCTGATTAGATTTGAAGATTCATTGTATAAGTCTAAAGGGAGGAACGGGGGGGTTAATACCCCCTTAATTTAGATAAATGGATTTTTATATTCGATTTGCTGCAGATTTGGTTTACCAGTTTATTCTAATAAAACGCCTCCTGATTAGATTTTGAAGTTTATTAGTTAAATATAAAGGGAAGACCGGGTAGCTAATACCCCCGTTAATTTAGATAAATGTGTTTTTCTCTCCGATTATCTTCAAATTTGATATACCGGTTTATTTCGATAAGGCTCTTCCGTGATGACATTTGGAAGCTCATTGGTTAAGTATAAAGAGGGGAAAAGGAGGGGCTAATGCTAATCCACTCCCTTAATTTATTTTTTTGAGGGACATTATGCTTTGAAATAAGAGTATAATATACAATTAGTGTGAATAGTCTGTGAGCTCAATGTCATCAGTTTAACTGGGAAGTTTTAATTTTTATTATACTTATAATCATCAATAGCCATGAATGAACAACTGTACCATTTTTTTTTTTATCTCTGTAGCATTTATTATGGTAAACTGCCAGAAAACGGATTAATTCGATTGGATTATAAGTGGTGTATGAAAATCTACTGAAACGTTAATTTGAATATTTAGCACAAATTACAGAGTACTTCATTATATAGGTTTCCACTAATCAAAGAATTTTCTTGCACACTACATTATCGCTTCTTACCTTTTTTGATTAACTTACCAACTATACATATCGATGCATATGATTAAACACAAAATGTTTCATTATGATGCCCACGGAATTAGACATCATGATTGACAAACTCAGTGACACAATGATAATAAAACATTTTATTTTCATAGTGTAAAAACATATCGTTTCTTTTCGGAATATTGTCATTTTCAAGACTGAAATCAGTGTACGCTTTTTGGATGAGATGATAATTTAATGCAAACATTATAAATTGTTTTACTTCTCTAAAAATTAATTCAATATTTCTGTAAAAAATGAGGTCATATTCACTATGGTTAGCATGAGTTACTTCTGTTGGAAATGTTAGTCCTTTGGGTTTTAACCGGCTTTTTAGTTTTCAATCGGCGTAAGATTTATTTTCAACGCAGAAATATATTCATAAACTAGTTCAGTATTGCTGGTTGCAAGATTCGAAAGTTTTTAATGATATTAGAATTTTACCAAAAAAAAATATGCGTAGAGATTTTAGGAGATAGCTACTGAATCGTGAAGTAAAATTGACTCTTTTAATGCCAGTAATTTTTCTTATCCCCGATTTTATTACGCAACCAGAAAAGTCTATTTTTTCATATAATACCTCAGTTTTCTTAAAAAGTACATTTATTTATTGAAAACGAGAGTTGCAGAATATAAAATATAAGAACTTGTTCGTCCTCTAATATTGCAAATTTAGAAATTTCATGCAAGATAAAGAGAACATTCATCTGAAAAACAATATGTGTATAGAAGTGGACTGAAGTATCCTCTGTTGTGATTTAACAATTTTTGTTACGATGCAATACCCTCTTTTTGGGATTAATTCATATTTGTTGTGATACTAAAAGCTACACAATCATTTAAAAATTATAAGAAACATAAACTTTATATTTAGTTATTTGGTTATATTGGTGTTATTTGGTTTATATTTTATGTTTAAGTATTTATAAAAAGAAACTTTCTTGTCAATTTATAACATTCCCTTAAGTTGTATACATAAAAATTTCCTAAATATTGTCAGTTTAGACAGCTATCGCTATAATTAATTCAATTTTAGTACGAGGATTGAATAGTATTTATTGCATCCTTTTCAACGTAACGATATACCATTATTTAAGAAAAATCAGAAAACTATGGTTCAGTTATATAATTTATTTTCAAATTTACATCATAGATTTACGTTATAGATTACGTTCAAATTACATTGTTCAAATTTACGTCTTTGCGTTATAGTAAATGATAGAATAATAAATAAGTGTCCATATTTAATTCATTATCACAGAAGCAATTTAAACCCGTATGGTGATTGCACAATTTTTCCATTCACAAATGTGTTTAATGAATATTTGTAAATGGTTGATACTTATGTACAACAAAAGAATATTGTAAAATATAAAGTAATATATACATATGGTGAAACCTCGCTTTACATAAATACCTTTAAAGCTGGTACTGAGTTTAAGAATGCTTTTTGGTTTCCCCGGCTATTCATAAAAATAAAGTACGTCACTACCCCTCACTGAAATTGATACCGCTTTAATTAGACAAATTTTGCTGTCCCCAGGCTGATTCAGTGAAGCGTCATTGTATAGGATAAAATCGCATAAATTTAATCGGAAAATTTAAGCTGTGATTTACGAAATTTCGTACAAGTTGCGATCCATGTTGAAGGCGTTTAACAGTACAGTTTGTGATTTTCGATTAAAAAAAATTGGAAATTAAAAATAATTTCATTGTAAAATAAATGATTTTTTTTTTATAAAAAATGACTTAATTATTACTAAATATTTTTAAGGTCAATCACTCCAGCAACAGATGCTCGATGGAGATGCAACGTTTGCGGTGCAACACAAACAAAGTCAGAAGATTGGTCATGGCGGCAAAAACAAGCAGAAACTACAATGGTAATTTTTTGTTAATATTTCTCTAAGGTTTTACAAATTCATAATTTTTATACTACGAAATACACATGATCATGTGTTAAAACTTTGTCTTAAATTTTGTCTTCCTGCACGCTTAAAATTTCTGCAGGACTACACACTTCCCTGATCTTACCCGACATTAAAGGAGCCTTTGATAATGTCGAATGGTGGGATATTCTTCTACAACTCATATCTGTTAATTGCCCTGGTAACATTGCTGGAGTCATCTGCACCTATCTTTCGAATACACTATATGGCCAGAGGTGACCGGTCACTTGTAATTTTTGACGTTTTGTTGAATATCTAGACAAATACACGAGGAATTAACCTGAAACTGCAGGTGTGTATACAGTATAGTATAGGTCATACATTTCTGAGATGAATTTTTTTCCGAAACCCCATAGGGGACCGTCAACAAATTGAAAAAAACGAATATCTTTTGGATAACCCTGTAAAAACTAATGGAGCAAAAGCGTTTAAACTCGAGATTATTAATAAGCGACTTATTGTAATATACTGTCTTCATTTTTATGCGTATAGCATGCCTAATCGTAGAGAAATTAAGGTTTTTATGAAGCAGTTCCAAATTTCGCCAAGTTTTTTTGCTTATAATTTGCAGAGTTCTTAATATAAAAATAAGTTCTTTTCACAAAATATGACGAATGACATTGTACATAAAACCATGTTGTCGAAATTAAAAAATAATGAAAATTCGATGAAAAATGAGTAGGTTTACTAAAAAATGTTTCACTGCGCATGAGCGAAAGCAATCAAAATATAATGTGCATAATGTATTAGCTAAATGTATAGAGCAACTTTTGTAAAAGCTTTAAAAACGTAGTTTGAAAACTCTGATAATAATCGTTTATAGAATAAGTTCAAAAACCATTGTTCCCAAAATGAAGTAAATTATGCACATTATATTTTGATTGCATTCGCGCGTCCGCAGTGAAACATTTTTTACTAAACCTGCTTATTTTTCATCCAATTTTTATTATTTTTTAATTCTGACTGCAGGGTATTGTGTACAATGTTGTTCGTCATATTTTCTGAAAAGAACTTTTTTTATATTAATAACTGCAAATTATAACCAAAAAACTTGGCAAAATTTGGGGCTGTTTTTATAAAAACCTTAATTTCTCAACGAGTATGCATGCTATCCGCATAAAAAATGAATACAGTATATTACAATAAGCCCCTTATTAATAATCTCGAGTTTAAACGCTTTTGCTCTATTAGTTTTTACATGATTATCCAAAAGATAGTCGTTCTTTTTCAATTTGTTGACAATCCCCTATGGGGTTTCGGGAAAAAAATCTTCGCGGAAATATATAACCTATACTATACTGTTCACACATCTGCAGTTTCAGGTTAATTCCTCATGTATTTTTCTACATATTTAACAAAACGTCAAAAATCGCAAGTGACCGGTCACCTTTGGCTATATAGTGTAGAACCATTTTAGTTAACTGGAGAGATGGTTTTTCTAGACATCAACAACAACAACAAAAAAAAAAAAATGACCACAAGGGTCCTGTCTAGGACCGATTTTATGGCCCTTTATTGCGAATTTTGTTCTGAAGATTCTCAATTATTTCTTAACGAAATGTCATGAAATGCATGGGTAGCCTAAATGTTTCATTGTCTTAAAAACATTGCGTGTTGAGAGTTATACAACCAACAAAGACAGGTGATACATAACAAGATGCGTACATATCTATTACCTTTATATCTATTACCTTTATATCTATTACCTTTATAAACCTTTAAAAGCCCACCTCATGGCACACGTGCAGAAATCCATTGCTACTGCCGTGACGTAATTTGACAGAAACATGATATTAAACGTATGGACGGAACTTGATTACCATTGGGATGTGTGCCATGTGACTAAGGGCGCAAACATTGAATATGTGTACTATGAATCACACTGTAAAAAAAAATCTGTAAAGTTACTAATGTTTTTCTAGGAAACTTGGATTCCTAGAACTTTTTATGTAACGGAACAACAAAAATGCATGTAACAGAGACACTTTCGCGCCTAAAATAAAAAAATCTCTAAGGTTACTAAGACCTTTTTTATGAAACTGGGATGCCTAGAACTTTTCATATAACTACGACATGGGTTACAGATACAATTTTAGTAAGATTACTGTAATTTTAGCAGATTCATTTGTAAAGTTACAAATTTCTGTAGCTTTACAAAAACTAGTTTTGTAGATTTGCAGCTTTTTTTGTACGGTTACAGATGAAAGTTTACTAAGCATGTAACTTTATATCTGTAGAACTACAGATTTTTTTTACAGTTACTAAATTTGGTGAGTTTATGTAACTTTTCATGTGTCACCCATTTTTGTACATCGTATACTTGCAAATAAACAGTCATTTCAATCCCGACAAAGCATTTAGGCTAACCCTGTATAGAGACATAGCAGTAGAGCGATCGTTACTAGCACAAAGAATACATTTGAATGCAGCGCTAACACTGATCTGTTTTTAGAATACCAGTATTTCTGAAGAAAAAAATTCGTAGTAGATTTTTACTGAATTTGTAACAAAAGAACCTTTGACAGATATTTATCCTAAATTTGCAATTAAAATGTAAAAAGTAGCTTTCTTTTTTAAAAAAGTGGTATTCTAAAAATGGATCAAATGATAAGATAACGAACAATAGTTTTGATACGATATTTCTAATTTTTCAGATTGCCAGTATTATAAAAACGGAATATCGATTGCACTCCATTTATATGGCCATAGGTTTAACACTCACGAATTATATTTGAGATCTGATTAACCGGCGGCTTTTACATTTAAAGACATGTATGACGTACTGAGTACGCCACTCAGTTAAAAACAGATTAGAATATTAAAGTAATTAGGCGGGTAATATTTACTCTTATTTTATAGTCCTTCCAAAAGTCCAACGAATTCCTTAACTGGAAATTTACTTTTTTTTTTTTACTCTCCTTGATTATTTTTATTGTTATGTTACTAAAGGAGTATGGAATATGTTACTTGTGTAAATGTGTACAACATTCGACTTTCTTTCCTTTTTTAATTAATTTATTTTCATAAGTTTGAAAGTCATTACTTTTAGACTATTACTAGATATTAGACAATATTTTTCTTTAACTAAAAAAGTTTATATTTGTTTGAGGCGTATTAAGTACGCACGCAGTACTCTATAGAGCATTTTACTACAAACCCTCCGTATAACCAGGGCTCGCAGGTTTCCTAAAATTTTCACAATTTCCTAAAACAATTTTAAGCGATAATATTTATTGTAGAATTCTACTCTAGGTGTTAAGGGGTCTTAGACCTTTTAAACGCGTCGAAAATTAACGAAATACTTCAAAGCTGGAATTAGTGTATCTTTAAAACCTTTTTATGTATAAACATGAAATTTTGGATATTGATTAAACAGGTTGTGCTTTGTAATATGCTACCATTATAAATTTATTAGCCTTTTACAGAATTTGTGTAATGTTGAAATCAAAATGGCGTGTTTTTTTACTCCAGAAGTCATTACGCGCATGATATCTTGAGAAAGTATGTATGGATTGTCATGAAATTTGGTAAAAATAATTGAAATCAAAATAGCTCTTTTTTTTTACTCCATAAGTCATTGTGTGCATGATATCTTGAGAAAGTATGAATGGATTGTCATAAGATTTGGTAAAGATACTAAACAAATATGTGTGTTTCAAATGAACTACTTATAAGTATTTACAATGGTAATATTTTAGTTATGATTATTTTTATTCGTTAAAAGTACTTTTTTTTTTTACAAAAATGATTTTTTTATATAGTTAATGAAATAATTTTGGCCTAAGTGTAGTTCATTTTAAACACACATACATGTTTAGTATCTTTACCAAATCTTATGACAATCCATTCATACTTTCTCAAGATATCATGCACACAATGACTTATGGAGTAAAAAAAAGAGCTATTTTGATTTCAACAATACACAAATTCTGTAAAAGGCTAATAAATTTCTAATGACAGCATATTACAAAGCATAATCTGTTTAATCAATAACCCAAATTCCATGCTTATAGATTAAAAGGTTTTGAAGATTCAAAATAATTCAAACTTTGAATTTTTTCGTTAAATTTCGTCGCGTTTAAAATGTACAAGGCCCCTTAAAGGAATCTGCCATGAAGATTTCTCATTTAAAATACTGGTAGCAAAGTGTGAACATTTTAAGGAACGCTGCGAGCCCTGTGTAACGTTAATTCTAATAAATAGATATTTTCTCAGAATTTAATTTTTATTACTTCTGTAGTACTACATGACATTGTACTAAACAAGAATATCATTAAAATATGATAGTTGACATTAAAAGCTTATTTCGTATAAAGTGCAGTGTGTTTTTGTTAGTACAAACCGTCTGTACATAGGGAAAAAAATTATAAAGTTCAAAAATAAAAGAAAAACCGATAGGTTCTGTCTCTCATTTTTGGTTTGATTCCATTTATCCGTGATCTCATCCATAAAAATAAAATTATGTATTATTTTAAGATTTAATGTAAAAAAATAAGAATATTATAAAAAATGTATTTTTCATTGGAATAACACTATTCTTCTTTTCTGAAATATTTCTTTAATTTTAAGTTTTCTATACTCGTGCAAACAATGTACTGAAAGCATATAAATTCACTCGTTTCAATAAAAGAGTTTAAAAAAATACAGAGCAAAAAAAAGTATCGTAATCCAAACGACAAACTCATTTCACAATGCATACAAAGAAAAGATAAATACTCTACAGTCTTCGTTTACTTTTACATAAAATTTCTCTTTACAGATGGAGTTTCGAAGTAATTTAAGTGATGACTTTTCTAGTAGAAACAAACATCGCAGAAAGAATAATTTTCAAACATCTAGAGGAGAAAAGACTATAGAGTAAGTAAAGAAATTCATATTATATTTCTTTCTCCTAATCCTGTTATTAAACGAGAAGAAGATTTGTTAAGTAAATATATTAAATCTTTGAATAAATTTATGGTGTTTTAGTGAAATATATTTTCTTCTATAAAGCACCATATTTATAATACATGGTGTACATAAATTAATATCCCAAATTTTAGAGGAAAAAAAATTACAACTTTGCTGTTCATTGGAAATAAAAAATAACAGCTGAAAGTTTAAATTCAGTACAGTTATAGGTGTTCAATATTAGAACCTCCAGAAAAACGAACGATATTGACGCGATACGATAGCTCATCCCACCCTTTTCTCAGCATGTCCGGTGTGACTCTTTGAATGGCTGCAGATATGCGTGTCCTAAGTTCGTCAACGTAAATTGGTAGCGGCGGAACAAACAACCTGATCTTTAATTAGGCCCCACGCCAAAAAAAAAAAAAAAAAAAAAAAAAAAAAATCACATGGAGTGATGTCAGGGCTGCAAGCAGCCCATCGATGAAGTTCAAGGTCCTTGTGTGCTCGGTGGTCTACTGCTATCTTCACAAACTTTCTACTGTTACTTTTTATTTCCGATTAACAGGAAGACTTACTTTTCTACCGGGTGTCCTAACTGAAAAGACTGGCTGATTTTTAAATTCAATAACTTGCAAGCGGTGAAAGATATTTAAAAAATCCTTGCAGGAGGGTTATGCATGAGGCCAAAAGTTTTTTTTTTTTTTTTTTTTTTTTTTTTTTACAGTGATTTTCGATTTTAGTTCGAATTACAAACAATAGATGGCACTGTAAGCAATAAGCGCTAAATACAGGATATATTTTTTGTCCTTTCTCTTTTTCCATGCGGAAAAAGGAGATTAAAACGTATTGAGGGGGTCCCGAAGTACGGAAAATTGAGCCTGAATTTAGCGTCTATTAGTCGCAGCGCCATCTATTATTTGTAATACGAACTAAAATCGAAAATCACTGTAAAAAAAAACTTTTGACCTCATGCATAACCCTACTGCAAGAATTATTTATATATCTGTCACCGTTTGCAAGTTATTGAATTTTAAAATCAGTCAGTCCTTTTTAGGACACCCGGTAGTTTTCTTTAAATATAATTCCATTTCTTTAGTAATTTTGATTTTGAATCATTAAAAATAATTAGCAAAAATTAGTTATCAGAATGAAATTTCATTTCGGATTTATATTTTTAAATTTCTAGAATTTTATTTTTCTGTTAGTAAATTTATTTAGATTACCATTCATGTCTTTTTAAAGTCAATAAAAAACGTATGTATTTGAATTTAATTTTTGAGAAAATATGATTCGTCACGTACCTATTATTTCACAGAAATCTATTTTTAGATGTTTCGAATATACCAATATAAAATTACAGATTATTCTGAAAATTAGATTTTGAATTGTGTTAAAAATAATCAACCAACATTGCAATTTGCTTTGCAACGATTAAAACTGCCTTTAACTCTAAACTGCTGCCACATTTTTCCATTTCCGTGACCGCTTGATCGAAAAGTGTGTAAAAGGCTAGATTAATTGTACCGTCTAGTTGCAAAACCGGGCAACTTCTCAAAATTGAATTTTTTTTTTTTTTTTTTTTTTTTTTTGTTTAAGTTCTAAGTAAATGTTTCTACCATCTGGTAACAATGAACCATGCCAAAATTGGTCAAATATACTTTCCTGATGACTATAAAACTAAAGAGTTTTGGTTCCAATCTTATTTTGGCTAAGTATGCCAAAAAAATCAGCTTTTATTCTTCTTCTTCTTTTTTTTTTTTTTTTTTTTGGAAATGGCAAGTTTTCCAACTGGACGACACAATTAAAAGATTATATGTACAGAAATTTATATACAAAATTCACCTAACCAGAAGTTTCTAGTAATACTGTGAGGGCTACAAGCGAAACAAAAGTTCACGAGTATCTATAGTTAAGCTGAAAATTGCAGGTTAAACTGTCAAATTTATAAAAAAGCATCGGTCTGTAAGACGAATACGAGCAAATAAACTCAGATCTGTGCCTCAAACTAATATTGCCAAAGGATAGAGTTATTCTCAACTGGCGGATTGTATCTCAAATTCCCCTAAAATAAAAGTCCATCCTCCATGTACTGTCATGGAAAAAAAAATAAACACCTCTACTAATTCTGCAACTAATTATAGTATAATAAATTTACTGCTACCAATCGATTGGAAATAATGTCTACTTTTAAGTGCTATATGTATATATATATATATAATTAGCTTAGTGGGCCACCTACAAAACAAAACCTGACCAAACTTTGTTTTTTTCAATGGCAACACCCAATTTTGACAATATATTTTAAATCTTAGCTTCAAACTATGCCTAGAAACGAAATCTCTAGTCATATGAATCATAAGTTTTTGAATTATAAACTTTGGAACTTTGGAGCTTCTAATGTTAAATTGTATTTTCATAATTTTATTAATATCTCCTGAAATTATAATCCTAATGCGATAATTTTGCGTGTGGTTAGAATACTAAAAAATCCATACATAAATACATTGAATTTTAAATTAAAAAATTTTCTAATATGAATTATGAATTATGAAATTAATAAACGAAAAAAATATGAATTGCAATCTGCAATTTGTTTAATAGATTTATATTTGTTATGTCCTCATTTATGCGAATTTCAAGATTTTCTTTCAACTAGTTTTCGAATAATCATTAAAAACGGCAACATCGCAGATAAGCATAATTTGAAAAAACATTTTTTACTCATTTTATTGAAATATTTGGGTTGGCAAATGTAACCTTTCAAAAATCGCGTATATTCAATTAGTTTCAGAGTACAGAACATCAATTTGGATTACAACTCCTAAAATATGCTTATTTTAAAATAATTAATTTCTCGGAAACTAATCGTACGAATCTCATGTAAATTTGGATTTAAACTAATTAATGGCAATCAGAATTTATTCATTGCGTCAATCTTCGGTATTGCTAGCGAAAAAAACAATGTTTTGATTCTTTTTTTATCTTTTTTGACTCCCTAAGCAAATTGTAAATACATCATTTAAAAGTAAACTTTATTTCCAATCGTTTGGTATCTGTAACTTTTTTCTATGATAACTTGTTGCAGAGGTAGCAGGGGGTGCATATTTTTTTCCCACGACTGAACTTTAAATTACCATACAAAGTAATTGAATTTTATTATCTCTTCCTTTCAGCCAAGACATGGTTTCTCGAGTTGGGAATGACATTAACCTCCAAGTCCCACCATCCGAAATTCACCCACCAAGCAGAACTTCAAGTCTTCGAATCCTGTGTGGTAATTCCCGTGGTGTAAGAATAGTGCCACCATCACGCCGTACTGTTGTCAGTCTAAGGCAAGAGACTAAAGCAGCCAGACAGTTAGGAGTTATCATCGGTGCTTTTGTACTCTGCTGGCTTCCATACATGGTGCTCTTTGTGGTGACAGCGGCTTGTGACAATTGCCTAGCTGCGGGAGTGCACACAGCAGCGATATGGCTAGGATATATTAATTCCACAATCAACCCTGTTATTTATGCCCTTTGCAATGCTAGTTTCAAGAGAGCGTTCTGGAAAATCGGAACTGGTGTAACATCTCGTTGGACTAAAAGGTGTAGAAGGCGCTCGCTTGAACTACCACCAGAAAATAATCCTTTCGCGTAGATGGTAATAATAAATTGCACTCAGACGTAATAACCGGTGATATATTTTAATATCAATGTGGTTCTCCCTTACCCATATCTTATATATGCAATAAACTGTCAAAATATTTATATATTTCAAAAAGTTTTTAGATATCAAAGCTACATAAAAAAAAAAATATGAAAAACAGTGCGACAGGAAAATATTAAAAAAAAAATTATTGCAGGGAATTTCTCAAATTTTGTGAAAATGGAACTTCATTATGCATATATATAAAAATCCACTATTAATTTTCTTATACGTACACCGATTTTCAGAAAGAAAATGCAGATTTCAAGAAATGTGTTTTATAAAAACTGTTTAAGACAGAAACATATTCGTCAAATCACTGGATGCAGTACAGAGTAAGTTTAATACCTCGACAATACTGTCTAAAATGATGCATTAGAAAAAGTAGAAAACAATGTCATACTCGTTGTCTCAGGCAGTGGTAACCAGTAATATTTCTGTGTGAACACATACCTGATACCGATCTAGTAGAGAGTCTGTATATTCAAATACTCGTCATACTCAATTCCAAATATATATAAATTATAATTACGTAATTATAAATTTTAACATATGTTAGCTCTTTAATGTTGAATTCACTTATTAATATTTATATTAAATATAAATATTATCATTTAATATTCATTAATGAAATACGAAGTTTTAACTTATATAACTTTTTTACGTTATTCCATTTTTGTGGTGTTTAATCAAAATTTGTCAGATTTTATCATTATTTAATAAATTCGACAGATTCCTTCAAAATTGCTAAGAAAATGTTCAAGACATTTAAATATTTCTGTCTAGACATCAAAATATATTTTTGTTTATTATTTCCAATCGATTAAATACCATCATATACAGAGTGATTACAAACTCACGGTACGAAATTTAAGGGTTAATAGAGAAAACTATAACAATCATTTATTGGACAGGAATAAATGGACGCAAGCGACGCGTTGAGGCACAAGAGACATGATAGACATCTTTATTGACAGCATCCTAGATAACTGCTATGTTTTCTCTAATATACGTTTCTGCTGCTGCATCTGCACGCAAATTGCTCCATCGACGCTTCCAGTAATGTATTACTATTAGTTGACGCAATTTTGAACATTATAAATATAGCACTCACCAGTGACGCTATCAATAAATATTCATTTTATGCCTTTTTCCTATGTTTGAGCCTAAACGCCTCACTTGCACCCATACATTCCTACACAATGAATCAAGCCGTTAAAGTTTGTACCATAAGTTTGGAATCACCCAGTGTTATATATAGTTTAAACTAAGGCGGCTCAAAATCTCTTGGAGGCCAGATGCTAAATTTGGAACAAATCCTACAGCTAAGCTAGATTAATTTTAACACAATTACAACACAAGCTACTAAGTAACACAACTAATTACTAACACAGTTAGCTAGATTAATTTACACCTACAGCTAAGTTCCAAAAGACTGCATAACATAAAATATTAAAATCTATATAAATATGACTTTCAGAGCCGCATGAAACTAACGCGAGGATGTGGCCAACAGTGCACGTAGTGAATGAGTACCATAGGTGTATAACATTATAGGTTTCTGACCAAACTTCTGCGCTTTTTATTTGTGCAAATATCTTACAGAAATACTGATGTTCCACCTATGTTCCACTATCTGCAACAGTTGTAAAGTCAAATTTTGGATGCCATGGATAATATAAGAAAGTAGGTATAAGTTAACTCGTTTGTGGGAAGCAATTAACTGGCGTTTTGTTGTTTGTAGCACTAAAAGTAATGCTAGTTTTTATTTAAAAGAAATCAAGGAACCCTAGACAAAATTTTGGACATTCCTATTTTTAGTGATTTTCTGAATGTGCTTCTATATTATACAGTTTGCATAAAGTAAAATATTTAAAATCTGCACTTTCTTTGGAGATACGGTGTATTTGCTTGTTGTGAATTATTCAGAGGTTAATATCATTCATCGTTCGATATGTTATGTTTATGTAACGATTAAATGCAATATATTTAAATAAAACTGCACTATTTAACAGAATAATAGTAATACAATTGTAGAACAGTAATTTCTTTTTGTTACTAATTACGAAGTTTATTTATTAAACAACGTTAAATATTTTAGACAATTTCTTCAAATATTAGGCATTAAGAAATTTCAGAAAAAACTTTTGAGATAGATTATATAATTGTAAATTAGATACAAAATAAAAGTTTTTTTTATGTGTGAATTTATATTTAAAAATGCCTTAAGTTTGATATACTAACTTCTTAAGTTTAAGTGATATCTCAATAGATTTTATAAATAATATTTGAACTTTTCTGTGAAAAAGATTACACTTATGTATATTTCTATCGTGGTTGTGTTTTGTTAGCTAGTTAAAAATGTGACGTACTCATTCCTTTCATTTACAGACTTTGGAATAAAAATGTATCTCATAAATAGTGGATGTCTACAAATTAGTTGGGTTACTTCGTAAGTTAAGTACTTCCGAAATATTAAATAAAATTATTGCTGAAAGTCAGACTAGCAGTAATATTGCCGAAGTTTATTCATAGATGGCGCTTGGCATTATGACTTACGTTATCGCTTAGCGAGCGGAGAGGTTATTCAAATGGCCACACGATCACAAGGTCATTCACCGCTTGAATTCGTTGTATAGGGTTTTGTGAAGAATGAAGTGTACAAGCCGCCACTTCCTGCGTCCATTCCTGAACTAAAATCAAGAATCTGCACCACAATTAATTTGATCGACAGAAAAATATTTGCATATGTGTGGTAAGAAATGATTTATCGATGGTACATTTATAGAGTCACGAAAGAAAGTCACATCGAACATTTGTGATAATGGTAAACTTGAACAATTTTTTTATCTTACAACATATGAAATTTTTCCCTGTCAATTCCAATCAATAAATCATTCTTTTTGTCCAACTAATTTGTAGACACCCTGTATATAAAAAAATAATTGTTTTAGATATTTCTACGGTGTACAAACTATAATTTTTTGATTGATGTAGTCGCTGTTTTTCTATTATTTGGTACATTTTTTGTTGACTTGCATTATCTGATTGAATGCTAGTTTTTGTTTTTAAAACAATCTACAACAGTAGCTTCTAGATCTTTTTATTGTAATCAAAGATCTCCAGTCACTAATAGCTTGCGAAAATGCTTAGACTATTCAGAAAACTTTGAGAAGGAATTATTTGTTTATAAATAGAAGACGATACATTGCAACATATAAAATTTTTATGAAAATCTCAGAAGTTTATTTGCGTGTGGAAAAGGAACGTAAGGAAATTCAGCGATGAATTTTCTGGTATGACATACGATACTTTCCTAAAATAATTACATGACTTCAGTTGAATAACTGAAACATATTGTCCATGAAAGTACTTAAATAATAGTAGCTTATTTTACATAAATATATAAATACAAGTAGATTGTATTAAAGGAATTAATGTAAATGGTATACATGAAAAATATAATTTAGCTATTTTAAATAAGCCTTGCTGCCTATTTTGGAGGAAAATTAATGTAAGAATAAGTCTTATTGTTGGAAAAATCTGACTCATGGCTATTTTGAAGAACATGATAAAATACATACGACGTACACTGTGTCACGTAATCTGGTTGCGCTTGCATCTTGATAACAAACGTTTATTTTCTTTTGCGAAATTGTTACCCATAATTTGGGTTTAAAACAAATTGGAAAAGTATCATACTGCTTGAAATGGTCTTCATGCTAAAAAATATTTTTATAATTTAAAAATAGAGCTACGAGGATTTTGTTTTGAAGAAAGCAGAGCGAATTTTAAATACGACTTTTATGAAATTACAATTAAATTCAAATACATGTTCAAGGGGTCCGAAACAAATTCGGTCAAACTTATTTCAGCAAAAGGTGACATTTTTGAGAACAAGGATACCGATATAGACATTTTTTTCCTTCTCATTCTTTTCTTCCTAGATCTCATAAAACGTCAGTCATTCAGAGCCTGAAAAGTTGCCAAAAATAATGTCATTTTAAAATCATGTGTTTATAAATGTCTTTAAATATACAAACAATTATTATATTATATGCAACTTTACTTTTTATGATACATATAGGCATATTTCTTTTTTATAAAACAGCAAAAATGTACAGTAAAGAGGTTTTCACAGTTTGATGACTGGTAACAGAAAGAAAAAAATAGAAAAATAATACATAGTAGTATAAAAATAGAAGGATAGTTCCTAAATCAGTAAGTGTCATAAAGGAAAACTAATTAATGTGCGTCAAATGAAATTATCTTTTATGGTTTTATTTCTTTATGTAATTTAATTAGAAATTAGTCATAAGTTGGCATTTTGTTGTCAGATATGATTCACGAATGAAGCAAAAGATTTCTTATGTATCTTAAAATTAATTGTTTTGTTGTAATTGTTCTACTAAATTATTAAAGAATTGTTTCGTGTTCTTCATTAGTCCAGTACTTTATCATCACTTATCATTTCCATATACCATTCTGATGTATTGTAGCACATAATTATTTTTCTGTGTTATTTTATTAAGTGAAATTACTTAAATAAATTCAGCTAATTTATAAGATGAGCGATGTAAAAATGAAATAAAATACTTTCATTATGGAGCTTTAAACATTTGAAACAAGCACGAGTTTTAAAGAAAAATCAGAAAGACAAAATAGTTAATTTTTTGTGACGTATCAAAAGTAACATTAATCTAACAATAAACTTTGATTAAGTAAGTTAAACAAATAATTTTTTTTATTTTTTTTATTTGAATTCTGTTTTTTTTTCCTAATTTTTTTCAGCTGTAATCAAGATGTCCGTACAATCGAAATTAAAATAAAATCCTTAAAGGTAAATATTGTGAAAGTTGAATAGCTTTTCCTATATTTGTTTCAAATGTATAATAATTATTTTAAAAGTAACATAGTATTCTGAATGAATTATATGAATAGTATATGAATGCATTTTCATTTATTTTTGTTAGAAAAACGCTATACAGCCGACACCAATTATAACATACTTTCAGCGGACCAGAAAATAATGTTAGTTATAACTCGAAGTTGGAGATATCGGATAATAATCGATGACATTCCCTACTAGAAGGTAAAGTTAGAATACATGTCTGTTCCATGAAAAGTGATTTAGAACTTACTGAGATAAACATCCAACATAGTTTACCGATCACCAAACCGGAAATGCAACGTTGAGATCTAAATTTGGCTTTACGTTTGAGTGTAAAAAGTACGTTATAACCAGATTAAGGCTTTTATATATTGTCTTATAGACCAAGTTGTAAATCTTTAAATTATATAGGATTCCATTCGGGACCAAGCATCTGAATATGTTATAAGGCAAAGTACGTTATAACCGGTGTCGTCTGTATTTGACTATTATACTATTGTATGAAATTCTATTAGGTTCCTTCGCTTTTGTGAAATATGTTATATGAGCTATTTATGTAAACTGTTAAGAAAACGTTCATCTTTCATTGGTAAAATGGAATTGTTAGTTCTTATATTTAAGAAAGTTTAAACGGTAAAATTAGAAAATTTTAAATTAAATTCCTTCAAATTGCTCATTTAAGTGCTCAAGTTGTTAATGTGTGGTGAATGCAATGCTGTGATATTGATGTAATTAAAGTCAAAATTACATAATAAATAAGTTATAAAATCTTCTTGTTAAATAATATGTATATTGTAATTACAGGCAATGCAGGCGTGAAATTTAAATTTTAGTGTAGGATGTATGCCAAACTAGCTAATTTATTTATTTGTTAACATGAGGTAAATACACCAGTAGTGGGCCATTTAAGGACCTTTATCTGACTATTATGAAAGTGTTAGTGAATTACAAGAAATATATATTTTTAGTCCAGTCTTAACCTTAATGTATCAGAATAAACATTCACAGTTTCAAAATATATTCTTCGGAAGAAATGAAATCTAAAAAAATGTTATCCTCCTCTGTGATTTAGTTTTGGGACAAGTAAAATTTCATGCATGAAACTTTAAGTTTAGATAACAGAGTATATCAGTCTTACAGTTTCATTTAAAATAAAACATAATATTAAAGAGAACTTATCTGTTAATAAAATCTTAAAATTTGCCAAAGATTCTGTTTTTGAAGACACTCTGGAAAATAAACGAATGTACAGCTCATATTCAAAATATTAAAATAATTACTTTTTTTCTTTTTTCACAAACTGGAAATATCGTTTGGTAATTTAACATCTTTTAATGTGAAATATTCTAGTATTTTGAACCACTTGAGTAAATTCTGATACTTTGACTTTTCAAAATAATTTTTTTCAATTAATCTTTTCAAAAATGATATTAATTTTAAGATAATAGATAAGCTTAATCAACAATAAGTTCTTAATAAAAATATCGTTTGCATATTTGCATAAAAATACATTAAATTCGCCAAACGATATTTTCAGTGTGTACAAAAAGTAATTATTCTAATATTTTGAATATGAGCTGAACTAGCCTTATAAAAAATTTTAAAAATCCAAACAGTTGAAAGTTAACATTTAAGGATGCTCGTCAATCATGTTTTTTTCAATCGTTTTTCAGAAATACATTTTAGGCTAATATTTAAACTTTAAAAATTAGTGGTCTACTGCTGGTACGTGGCTCACTCACTATAGGTCCATTTACCTTCTATTTATAAACGTGTAAATCATTGCATTACTATTCCAATATTTTTATTTTATTTTATGTAAAACGAAAAGCCTATTTCCTGTTCATTGCAGATAATGCAAATTATTGAATATATAATGTCATTGTATTATATGAATGTTATATGTTTCGGAAGAAATAAATATTTTGAATTAATAAAGGATAAAGAAATCTCTATGTAATATATATCATCAAGTTATCATCTGAGGAATGAAGATGAATTTAAGAGCTGCTCCATATTATATACTGTTATGTACATTATTGACGAAAATTCTTGAGAGAACAATTATTTTTCCATGGAAAAAAGAAAATCTACAATGCTTGAAAGTTATTGACCTTTATGGAATAAATAAACTCAGTATAACGCCTTGTTTAATATCATGAAATATTCGTTTTAAGTTTGATAGCATGATCTGTACATATTTATAATACAGTCTGATATTTTAATAATGTCCACAATAATTCATTCTGCACAGATTGTGTGTAAATATACTAAGTTAAATTTTGTGCATTCCACAAATATGTAACTCCATGTTTTATTTATAACCACAAAATAATAATTCGTATCTTACTAATCCTACAATGTGTCTAAGTGTTCTATGTTTTTCTACAAATATATATTAAAACATACTCCAAAAAATTTCTTTGTGCCATATCTTATTGACAAATAAATCCTTTATGTATGACATGTGCAAAAAAAGGGCACCTCATCGGTACAAAACAAATAACTTCAAATGGTTAAAGAATAAAAATTTGTAATACAAATAGAAAAACAAATTTTCATTGTTTATTTACAGTAGAACGTAAAACATTTTGTATTAATGTATAAAAAGATAAATAGTAGTTAGAAAGTAAAGTGTTTACATTTGAAAATATCAGACACATTCGTTACACTATAAATATGTACAGGCATCCCACGACATACGTAATACGCAACTTACGTAAATTCGCACTTATGTAATAAAACTCGAAAAATAGATTTATTAACAAACTAGCGCGTTTGATACGCATTTGCGTACTTTTGATAATTAATTTATAAATAAAATATGCAGATAAAAGCCACGACAATAATATAGTTTTGTATATTAGAGTTATATTTTTATTGAGTAATAACCAAATCTTTAACAAAACAAACAGAAATCTGCTAAAAAAAACTCGGCTTAACCGTTAATATTTTGTTTGCTGAATTCAGACCATTAACGAAACCTAATTTTAAAGTTTCGATGAAATGTATCTTTTCTTCTCGCATCAGCTGTTCTTTTGATGTAGATTCTTCACCTAGTCGTTTGATGTAGATTCAAAACGGATATAATTTAATTCATCAATGTTAAATTTATAAATACCATATTCACAAGATATATTTTGTTTCAAAAGTGTTATTTCATTTTCTTTTTATATGTTTTCATAGTTTTATAGTTTATATCCAAGTAAATACTGCTATTTGCTACTTTATTTATAAAAAAAATATTGTATAAATAATGTATATATTATATATACATTATTTATACAATATTATTAAACATAATATATACAATATTATATATACATAATAAATATTGCAATTTCTTACGAAATATTACCTAAGTAATTTACAAATTCGTCTTACGTAAAATTCAAGTTACGCAAAAGATTACGGAACGCCTTACTTACGTAAGTCGGGGGATGTCTGTATATTCAAAAATGAAAATTACAAACTGCCAAATGTTCCTGAACGTATCTAGAATATTTCAAAGCCATTATAACAGAAATCTTTAGTTTTCATTCAAATAAAATTATTCATTAATTATACACTTTAGAAACATGTACATATTTATTTTCTTGACAGAAGACTTTATAAATTATTTCATTAAAATTATTCTTTAATTATATACTTCAAAAATATGTAAATACTTATTTTTATGACAGATGGCTCTAGAAGTTATCTAAAATTATATTTTCTATTTCGTTTGACTGTTTTGCTTCTTAGTATGGTGTCCATTTTCCCTTAGTTGAGATTTCCATTTTTCCATTCGTGCTCCATTTTTCTTCAATATGACTTACACCAGTTGTAGTTACATAATTACTTCTATAATTAAACATTATTTTTTTTAAGAAAGAAACCCAGCTCAAAATTTAAAGTATCATATATTGATATACGTTCCTATTATATATTTTCATAATAAATTAAAAAAAGTGACTTGCGGAATGCTTTTAGTATCAGTATCCCTATATTTCTTACTTTCAGAAATATTCGAATTTTTAATATTAGATTTCTTTTAACGTAAAATATATATTGCTGTACATTAAAATCATTTTTCGAAAATATTTAATAAATACATTTAATATAATTTACACAGTATATCTATCTTTATCTCCCTTATGTTGACGAAATTGTTAAACAAAGTTAGCTTACAAATAAGATAGTTCGTTTAACTATTATTTAAATAACATATAAAGCAATGTTACTATGGATTCCTAAAACTAGCCAGTCCTTAAAAATGTAAAAACCTCACATTTTCTCTAGAATGTTCATGTAAGAAATTTGGATTTGTCCAGTAAGTATTCCTCAAAATTGTATATTGAAAATATTCTAATTTAGCATCTATTTATTCTAGCATCAATGCCAACTACATATGGCCGCAGCTTGTCTATTTGCGGATCATATGCTTCAAGCCTAAATCAACTGACATAAGATTAGAAAATTAGCATCAAGTTGTGCAAAATGCACTTACAAAAGTTCTATTAAAATAAATAACGTGTAAGGTAAAGATATAATAAAGTGGCAGGTCAATGAAAATATTTTATTTATTTAATATTATTTAAAATAAAATAATATGTTTATATTAAGAGCCATAAAAAATAATTGTTGTAAAAGCAACTTAAATTCCTTTTAACCAATAACTCTTATTTTACATAGGTGAATATCATGAACGTCAAAGCAATATAATCATCCGATATATACAGCCATTTATATGTGTTCGCGATATCATAGATTTTTTTTCCCCAAAACAAAAAGGCTTAGATTTGGAGAAATATGTTGCACTAATACTGGATAACTAATTAATGAATTTTTACACAAACTCTTCTACACAGATTATTTCTACAAAAAATATCAAATAAGTTAATATTTGAAATATAAAGCTATCGCTAGAACATTTCATAATGAGAAATTTTCAGTTTTAATTATGATTTTCACAAATTAAAAAAAATTCTACATACATGTACTGGTTTGTTGAGTTTTTTATATAATATTAATAATAAATATTATATTAACTACAAAAAAAAAAAAAAACTGCGTGAAAAACTCATTTTAATTTGATGCTTTTAAATGGCCGCTATGACATAGGATCATGAACATACTCCATTTTATGAATTTCTATAGTTAAATGTCATACGAAATATAGAGTTAATTTGTGATGCTTATCTAACAACTACATTTAATTGAATTCTTTATCTCCATTGGAAATGTATGCTTGGAATGTCAATAAAAGTATCTGTTGTTTATTTTAGTAAATAATACTAGCAAGAAGAACGGTTTGTATTAGAATTAATGTCTTTGTTTTTCTTAGATTATGCATAAGAATAACTGTGTTGTTAACACACTCTGAAACGATATGGCAATTATTTAACTAATATAGTGACTCTTATATTTAGAAAAAACTTTCAAATAAATTTTATAATAGCTTTCTGAAATGGAATTTGGTACCCTTGTATTTTCATAAGTTCCAATGAGTATTATATTTTTATTTAAGCACAAGCAGAAATTCAAAAATGGTATAAAAATTACATTATTTTTTACTTTTTACGGCAGCTATACTAAATTATTCAAAAGGAAAATTGGAGTTATATTTTTCATATCTCTGTATTGCATATATGTAAATGAGTGAATGATATATTCGCAAATATCTTGTACATAAAATATAACTGATAATTATGTCTGTACGAACTCTAAGATATCTGTGTTAATATTCAATGTAAAATATATTCTGAAAATAAAATATTTCTCTTTTAATGAATGTGTTTTTTAATTTACATATTGGATATCCTTCTTTAAATTTTAGACACAGCTGGAAACCCATTTGTGCCTAGCGTCCAAATTTTTGAACGCTTCGAATTTTAATATTTTTTTAATAATTTTTTTCTTGTTTATAATATGTAAATTGTTTGAAATAATTAATGTCTTCATCTGTTACCGAAAGAATAGCATTTTACAGATTTGTCGTTTTTAAAGGTGGAAAAATATAAAAAGTAAGATTATTTGTGTTTTTTCTATCAAGGGTCTAATAAATAAGTTATAATCTTAGCTTGTAATCTTCATTGAAATACATGTTTTTTTAAATTGTGAAATTATATGTTCAAGCCAATTTTTTATGAATTTTGTAACGTACAAGATATAGGGCGCTAGGCACGAATGGGTACGTATTTTTATTAGCCATTTAGAGGATAGTTATTTATGTAAAGTACTTTTCAAGATAATTATGAAATAAATTGTTTTTAAGCCTCAAATACGATTATTCATAGGTTATTATTAATAATACTTATAATGTTATTTGTCTCTGAAAAGAAATAAATGTATTTTTTAGTAGTTCATAAAAATAATAATTATAGTAGATAATATACAAATTAAAAGCTCATTTCATATAAATTTAGACAAAACATAAAATTATGCATGTTATACTATTACAAATATTATGCCTAGTCACATATTCAGTACTTTTGCATTTTATCAAATAAATACAAAAATTTAGTGTATTTTTTTTTTAGTGTTTTTCCGGTATATTTTGCAACATTTTAATGTGATTTTTATCAACAAATTTGAGAAAACAAAAATTTAGGCACAGATGGATTAATAAAAAAAAAAATTCCACACTAATTTGATCTATTAAAAGCAGTTATGTGAATATCTGTTAGAAATTAACCCATGTATGCCTAGCGTCTGATTTTTAGGACGTTTTCAATTTTTTTTTTTTTTTTTATAATTTTCTTCTTCTTTACAACATGAAAATTGTTTGAAGTAATTGTCTATAAAGATCTTTATTTATTACTGAGAGATGACAGCCATAAGATTGAGACTTATTTGCTTAAATGAAGGCCTTTTTCGGTGTTTATAGATTTTTCATTTTTCTAGGTAGCAAAATGTAAAAAGTAAGTTTATTTGCGTTTTTTGTATCGGGGATCCAAATAAATATGTCATAGTCTTAGCTTGTAGACTTCTTTGAAATATGTATTTTTTTTATTGCGAAATTATATGTTCAAGCCCATTTTTTATGCATGTTTGTAACGTACAAAATGTAGTGAGCAAGGCGCAAATGGGTACATATTTCTATTAGCCATTTAGGGGACAGTTACTTATGTAAAGTCCTTTTCAAGATGATTTTGAAATAAATTGCTTTTTAGCCTCAAATACGATTATTTTTAATTTATTATTAAAAATACTTATAATGGTATTTCTGTAAAGAAATAAACATATTGTTTTAATATTTCATAAAAATACCAATTATAGTATATAATGTACAATTTAAAAGCTTAATTTATATACATTTAGACAAAACATATAAATACGCATTTTTCCACATATGGATATTCCGATATTTAGTACAGTTCCATTTTACAGAGAAAAATACAAAAATATTTTAGCGTAATTTTTTTTATTATATTTCCAGCTGATTTTGAAACATTTTAAAGTGATATTACCAACAAATTTGAGAAAACAATTCAGGCATGAATGGGTTAAAAGAGTCCCACCAGTGATCCATTTATAAATACATATACGCATGGGAACTAAATAAAATAATATTTTAAAGTACATTTAATCTATTATCGATCATACTATGACACTAACTTGCCTCTAGATTTAATATTGGATGTTGCATGTGTATATTTCTAGAATGACAGTGTCTCTCACATATTGAAAGCTGCTATTTTACGTATAGTCATTGGAGGTAGCGTCACATTTTTGCAACCAGCTTTAGCGTGGATGATATTTGTATATAAAATATATTAAATGAAACTAATATTAAGCTGTTTCAAGCGCTACTATGTTTATCTGCATAATACTAATAATAAGCTCAACGCAGCAGCGGTCGTTCGGTAGCCTTAGGGCCCCTAGCCAAAGCGATATAAGTAAGCGTACAAACTTAATACTGGAATCGGACGTAAATTAACACAGTTGCGCCATCTTTTGGACGGGGTGATAATCCACATACCCGGGGTTTTAGTGTGACGTCATAAATGACAGGATATCTACCATCGGCGCATATTTTCTAAATCTTTAGTCACTCATGGAACTCAATTTTCTTTACCACATTTATTGTAAAATAATGGTGTGGCAAGAGGGGCGTCTAGATGCACTTAACACCACGAAGTTTTCTTCGCCTTGGCAGAGACATTTCACCTATTAATCAAGGTGTAAAAAACTTTAAAATTTTAGTGGTGTGATGTAATAAAACAGTTAGGCATCCTCTTGTAGTTTAACCCTGTCCGCTACGTGGCGTGCAACCTTGATTGATGTGGCCTGGCCTTTAATCTTGCGGTTACCTCTCCCATATAAGATAGGAAGCTTACTTATATCACTTTGCCCCTAGCCCTCCCCTCTCGCTTTTCGTTGTCTTTAATTTGTGTAATTTCCGTTTTAAATTTGTCCGGTTTTAATTTTTGATTTTTTTTTCAATCTGGCTTTCGCTAGAGTCTTTTATACTCGGGACGTGGCGGGGGACATATGAACCTGGGTTCCGCAAAAGAGTCGGAATAAGAAAAGAATTAAAGGATCGAGGACGGAAAGAGTATCTTATAATCTTCTCTATCACATACTCCTCATATGAGGTTCCTAAGGGAAGTCATAAACACGGGGGTTTGAAAACTTTTTGGACTAAAAATTTAGTTTGACTTTTAACACTAAAGCTTTCATATATCATGTGTCGCTGTTTTATCTTTTGATTACATATGTTAGCACAAGATATATTTCGTAACTTCTTATTTCTACCAATTGTCTGGCAACATCAGGATACCTGAACAGTTACAATTAAAAAAGCAATTATCCCTTTAACAATAATTTTGCTTGGTATAGCAAACGATGGTTTCGAAATATTTAAAAGTAATATATCGTTAATCCGTCCTAAATTGTATCAACAAAAATCAATATGTTAAAAGAATTTTTTCACAACATTTCTCTTGTGGTATTTTATATTATTACAGGGACATAAAGAGTTAATAGTATCACGCTAAACAAATTATCTTTTTTTCTAAACAATTTAAAACAGCATTTTAAGAGTACACTACATGGGTGGATTTCTTTAATTTTATTTTATATTTCTTGAGAGAAAGGGTTAAATGAGATTTCCGAATGTATCCCATCACAACTATTTGCATTTTGTTTTCAATAATTCCAGGTTTTTTCTTCGATTGTCCAAAAATAAGAAACTTTTTGATTAAAATTCTTATTTTCAAATCGATTTAAATTCAAATAAGCAATGAAAGTTTTGATAGTATTGAATTTATCAATATATGTAAATTTTTATTTACAGCTAAAAATGTCATTTTTGATTAACAATACGCTATTAAAAAATTGCAGCCAACTGCCCAGTCATTCGACCGTTTTTAAAGAAAATGGTTCTACTCTGACCATATTAGTGGCAATAATATGGTCAGAATAGAATTAAATTACGGTTATGTAACCATATCCTTTAAAAACTGTCGAATGAGTAAACAATTTGCTTTTTTAACAATGTAAGTTCTTTTCGTAGAACCAGCAAAAGTGAAAAATGCGATTAAAAATTTTAGACTTTTTTCTAATTTTCATTTAGTATCCTTTCAAAAATTAGTTTTTATATGGGAAATTTTAAAGCATGAGATAATCAAAATCTATTGCATTAAAGATAAAAAATACCTGGTTTATTTTTTCACGCGCTTTCATGTATTGTTTTTTATGGAAAAAATGTCTGTCCCTTTTCTATGTTCACTTAGTAGGAATGAGCAAAATGTTTAAATAATAATAAAAATTCCGTACAGTATTCCTAACAGAAGTCACTTAATAACTGTTACCCCTGAAGCCTAGTTTATATATACTTAACAATTTTATACAAGCTGAACTTCAAATATATAATGGATCTTACGTAATCAATTACGAACTCAGTGGCCAAATGTCGCCATGACGGGATGTGGTTGTGGTGTGTTTATTGTTTATGTTATGTCGGATTATTTGCGTGACGGATGAAAGAAAAAAGGGGCGGAGGCAGCGGTGGCCTCCATTAGTGAATACGTACTTGTGGTCGCGACATTTGTAATTTGCCATTCATATATCTTTGACTGGAGAATATTACGCTCTCCATGGATGCAACCATAGCTGTCGCGACAACTGATGGGTGTTTCCAAGATTTATCAAGTAAGAATAAATACATATTTCAGAAACAACTTTGTATAAAATGCTTATTTTTCTTCTTCATAATTTTTTTTTCTTTTTCAAATTTAGACATTTTAACATATTTTAAAATTAAATTATTGTAGAATTTAAAAGCAATCATCTTCACTTATTAATGAAATAATAGATTTTTTTTCAAAATTTAACTGTACGAAGGAGAATATAAATTTATTCAACTACTTATTCATTACTTTTCTGGAATAAAGGTAAAGATTAAGTTACTCTTAAATAATTTCAGGATTGTTTTTTCTGCTTTTTAAAGATGCGAGGATTAGATAAGTATTGAAAAATAGCAACGTATTCAGTTTCATTTCTTTGTGACAGAAGATGCTGTCAAAAATATGGAAAAACATAACGATCATCTTTCTCTATCATTAAAATATATTTATTATTCATAAAGGAAGATTTTAAAGAGAAAATAAAAGAAAGGTAATGTAAAACCAACAGCCGACAAGAGAAAGAGAGAAGGCAGATAATATTTTTTATCTTTACGAAAGTTATAAAACAATTTTTTTATAAACATTCGTTAATAAGTTTATTACAAAAAAAAGATATTTTTTTATGATTATATGATGCGCAATTGCCTGATACCCTATTACTACAAGAAAACATTCATTCAATAACCAATGCCTGATTTCAGAATTTCACCAAAACCTTTAAAACAGATTTTCTGGAACCACGCCAAATGCGAATTATGCACCTTGTTCCACCAACTCTTCAATTCATAAAGATCTTCAGATGGCGCATCAAACAATAACAGCATAAAGAAAACTAACTGGGGCTTTTATGTTTTGGAAATAATATTGTGTACATTTTCTGCTTCGAAACAAACCTTCGAATAATACTCGAGGATATACCGGTAAACTTTTTTTAACTACAATTTCTGGAAAAACAAGTAACTCCAAATAGATACTTGTTAAACTGAATTTGTATAAACATTAACATTGTGGATTCCCTACTATATTTTTGTTGAAATGGAAAATTTCCTTAAATCTTACCTGCCTATTTTATACAGATTCTTGTAATATATTGAATTACAATAACACACGCTAACGGGAAATATTATCATATACTACATGATATCTTCTAAGTACTTTGCGTTGCTTTTCTAACTATATTTTTTATTTGGAAAACAAAAGTATAATTTTATCTTCACATTTTACTTTAACTTTCTTTTCACAAAAAAAAAAAAAAAAAAAAAAAAAAAAAAAAAAAACGTAAAAAACGTAACACGTATTTCTTATTTCTTACTGGAAAGAATACGTTAATTTGGTAACCTAAAAAAACTCCTGCATATTCGAAGTTTGTACAAAGGTGTAAAATGTCCATCTCAGCTTTCATTAAATAGGTATTATAAACAAAAAAAATGTATTACATTACTATATCAAATTCGCAGAATTCTCTAATTATTTTCTTCATTATGCCAAAATATTTTAAAATTTAAAAGAAGTAATGTATTATTCTTTTTTTAAAACATTTGATGGTGTCAATAACTTTAATAGGTATATTTTATGTTTATTCTAAAAATTGCCCTTAAATTTACACAACTTTATATTTCTTGATTAAGCATTAACTTACTTTACCGAATTCGTTAAGTTTAGTATCATAGTAAAAAAAACAATTGGATATTCAAAAGTTTTACAAATACGTTAATTTTACATTTCATTTTTTTATACAATCATAAAAGCCTATTTAAAACAAGATGATTATATTCAGTTAAAAGTCTCAATATTTCCTAGATATTTCCACAAGTGTATAAATATAAAATAGTTTTCACAATTTAATAAGGTATTCTACTTTCTAAGAACAAAGGTAGACTTTTTAGCAGATTTTTTTAATATATAAATGAAGGTTCGATAAAACAAAACATGATTTTTTATCACTAAATAGTTTATTTTTATCTAGTTTGACATTTTTATCAGTGAAAAAAAAAAAAAAACAACAATCGGTTGTGGTTTCCCTATTTAAAAGAGCGATCGCAGTGCATGCACGGTAGGGTGGAACTTAAGTATAGGGTAAAAAAAAAAACTTTTTTATTTTAATGTGTAATAGTGAAAACTTTTTTTCCTTTTTGGATGTCTAAACTTTTGGCTGAAAAGGTTTTTTTAAATTAAGTTGTTTTCCGGTTCCTCAAGAAGGTCAAATTTTTTAAATTTCAGTATAAAGTAACTGAAAGTAAACAACATAGCTGTTAGCTCATATCTACTTTTATTTAGCAAATACTATCCAGAAGTCACGAGGAGGTGGTTAAATATCGACTTCCAACCTTCTTACCTCCCTTTGTTATGAATTAATTAAATTGGATATTCAAGCTACTGTCTTTTTAGGCAAACTTTGCCATTATATTGTGGGAATTCAACTTTCCCAAGATTAAGCCGTCTTTTGCTTAATATTTAAAGACGGTTGACGCAGCTCGCGGGTTTATTTTGACTCACGTTTCCACTGTTTGAGTATGACAAGGAAAATCTAAAATTCAGGTGTATCCCCCGTTTGTACTTTTTTTAAGTTCTTCATCCGATCAGACCGTCAAGATAGGATCAATGTTTTTATAGTCTATAATTTCAATATGTTCGCATTTCTTCAAGTCGCTTTCCTACTGGTCCAGAAAATCCTTTTGTACCCGTAGTTTTTCAGCAAGATGTTGAAATACGTATCTAAGAAAAAAGTTCATTTGCATGTAATAATCAAATTATCCATTATAAAGTTTTTAGGGTATTGCTTCCGATGTTTTAACAACTCCAGATTTGCATCCTGCATTAAAGGTGTTTCTGTTTCACCTAATAACTCTCAAACTTGAAATGTCTGTGTTATTATTTTGAAAATACACCAAAATTGCAGTGGCTATATTAATATAAGAAGAAGATGTCAATGAAATATGACCAATATATTTTTATCCTGGTTTTTGAACTGAGACCAGATGTTCGTCTTTAATGATTCTTTATACTTTTTTCCCTCTGCTTCAGTTATCATAGCGTTATCCCTTCTGCCATAAAAATACTAACATTCTAAAATTACTCATTTCGTCTTTCCTGTTCTTTCAAATTCTTCCTTTTCTTTTCTCTTTGTCGTCTCCAAGTCCTTCTTTCAATTGCCTTTTCTTTATTATCAACAGAAATATCCATATCTTCTAAGGTGCCATTTGCAATAATATTTGCAGTTCTGTCTAATACTCCGGTTCTTTCACCGTGTTGATTATCAAATTCAGGTTTAGAAAAACAACCGATTGAACTATTTCCTTCCGAACTGTTTTTTACACTTGACGATCATTCAATCAAAACATCATTTTTTTGTTTTAAAATAACTTTTTTCCTTGGTATTTCCATTTCCAGTCTTGCTACACATTTTTTGTAGTTTTTATATCTATTGATCCTATTGTCATCATCCCATCTCTCTTTGGTCTTTGAGAAAGTGACGTTCTTGTTCTGATACACGATAATATTTAGTGCTTTTACAGAAATAAATGTTTTTTACAGGATTACCAAACATTTTGCAATTTTATATTGGATGTGGGATTATTCTTTCTAATCTTAATATTTTTCTTCAAATTTTGACATTTCTCGCACTAGTCTCTAATCATTTTTTATGATTTGTGTATCAGAAACCGTTGGAATTGAAGGTCTCAGCAATACACTTTTAATTGTATCATCAACAGCTTTAGATATTTTAGAAATAGTGTGTACCAGATTCCAGCTGTCAGATTTTAAGTTAAATTGAACCCAAAAGTAATGTTTCATAACTTTTTCTTATGTTCATCGAAGATGACAGTCTAATGTTAATTGTTTTAGTTCACGAAATACAGGACACTTCAACAATTATCTAGATTTAGGTACGTTAACAGACTTTGTCACTTTTGACACCGAATGTTTATCGAAAAATAATTAAAGAAACTGTTAACTTCCGTTAAATCGGACTAACTTGTTATTTGCCGCAGCCAAATAAATCAGAGACAATGAAAGCTGACGCCCACGACGCTGGCTTCTACAAAAGTCAAATAAAGTGGGGCTAACTTTTCTAAGGCACTCAAACTAAATTGTTCTCTTTATTACAGGACATTAACACTTAATTAATTTAATTTTGCAAAATATAAATTTAAAAATAAGCTTAAAAAACTTTTCATGCAATTATTGGCTTTTTTTCGTTTTTTATGGAAAATCAGGCGCTTTGAGGAACCGGAAAATATCATTTTAAAATTAAGAGAAAAATATTTTCTTTTTATGGAGTTAAAAAGGAAAAAAATAATCACTATTAGAATATAAAATTCGAAACTTCGTTTTTTAGTTCTACCCTAATGCACGGTTTTGAACCTTGCAATATTGTGTCTCATAGAGGAATGTAAAACACAAAAACGAAATGCATATTGAAATCCAATTAAATTTTGTGGGATATTCACATATTTGTATTGAAATTGCATAACACACAAAAAAAATTTCTTTTTCAAGATCGACCTACGGATTTTGTTTTTGTTTTTTATTTATAATGATTGGAAAAAATTAACAGTTAATGCTTGAACATTTAACAGATTCATTACCCTCGAAAAAAGATTACCTATCAAATTGTAATAATATTTTGGCAATCGATTGATAGAAAATAGCGCCGTGTTGCACTATGTGTTCAGCAACTTTCTTTTGTAAATACGCGTGGAGAATCTACTTCCTGTTCAGTAGACGCACGGTTCCATTGAAGATTGCAGGTTATATACCTTCGTAAATAACATGAATAATCTAAAATAGTTTCACCCACATAGTGTAGACACTTTAGAAATGCAATAGAATTAAAAAAATATATCGTTTCTGAATACCCATCTTATTAATTGTGAATACGTTTGCAAAAAAAATTATGGATTACATAAAAATTTATGTTTTATCACAGTCTAAATATAAGAAATACACTAATACCTGGACTTACGTCAAAAATACGTTTCAAGACTAGCGACGTAAGTCGAAAATGACGTATGTCGAGGTACATTTATATGAGCAAAAAAAGGATAAGTAATAACATTTCCCCCAAATCTAATGAACATATTCTATCGTATTTAGGGATTATGTTATATACATTTAACAGTATTAAAAAAATGCGTTTGCAACACAAGAATTTGGAATAAATCAATAAGTTGTTAACTTACACTTTACTGTTCTTCTAGCTGTCCCGTTCGAGTCTTTGAGCATATGAAAAAATCTTGCAATGAAGTTTGAACCGACATTTTTTCCTTTTTTCAATTAGAAGCTCTTTGTAACAGCAGATTGAATTTTCTAAGCTTTTTCTCGTCGTTGCTACACATTGCTCATCTGAATCAATATTTTCAACAACCGTCATTCGAGATTCAATGAGGTTTAGTCCTTCGGTTAATTTTGCAACCGTCATAATTTTCCCCTACCCCATAGGCTCAAAATATTTATGTATTTTTTTCGACAGTACTTTGTTTCTTTAATTCCATAAATTTGTCGATGTTTAATATCAGATCAAGGAAATTTATGAGTTAAAAAACATCTTGAGCATCCAATGTCTAACAAGGAGAGGGCCAACCTTGTTAATCACAGATTTTGATTATTTTAATATATGCTGTAGGGTAGAAACCCCTTAATGTCAGATTCAACGGATTTTATCCAACGCTCCTTAGTTCTTGAGAAACCAGGGTCTAATAATACTACACAGCAAAAATACTTACATTGCAACCGCAGTGATAAGTTTGTCGTAGCTCACTTGGCACGGCGTTCGCTGGCTGATCTGCGGGCCCGAGTTCCGTACCCGAACGCGCCACATTTGTTTTACTCATTTTTTGTTTTATGAATACACTTTTAATTGTAATTTAATAATTTCAATTACATATTTTAATATCATACATTAATTATAATGTTAAAATCTTAAATTTATCATTTTTTATTTTTAAACTATCATTTCTCATCCTTTAAAGAGGTTTAAAAAGAAATTGGATCTATTATTGAATGATAAAAATTCCAAAATCGTGACCAAAATCCGTTGTGGTGCCATCTAGTTATGATAAAATAAAAGAATTTTCAAATAAAATAAAAATAAAAGCAGAAATAAGATAAAGGTGAAAGCAAAATAATTGAAAGCGCAAGCATACGTATTATAAATTTAAAAATCTTTAATATGAAAAAATCCGTTGTAATTTAATTCTGATGCTAATTTTTAATATAATTATATTTGTTACTTTAAAAACAGAATAATAGTATTATCGCATTGACTCCCTTTGTTAAAGCAATGCGTAAATGATGTTTCTTTAAAATCACGATTTCACACAATTGCTCAATATCATTGCATCGATAAAGAATATATGAAATACATTTTAAAAGTGATTTTTTTAGAAATTATCAGCTTTATGATGTTTTATACAACTATTTAGTTAAAAGTAAAAAATTAAATAGGTTAAAATTATAATTGATATACAATATCTTAAATTTTAATTGACAATGAGATTATTAATTATACTTACAAGTATATTTATAAAACAAAAAATGAGAAAAACAAATGCAGCGCATTCCGGTATCGAACCCGGGCCCGCGGATCAGCCGGCAAACTCCATACCAACTGAGCTACGACCAACCTATCATCGCGTTTGTGAAATAAGTATTTAAGCTGTGTACTATTATTAGACACCCCCCCCCCCGGTTTCTCAAGAACCAAGGAGCGTTGGATAAAATGCGTTGAACCTGACACTAAGGGGTCTCTACCCTACAACATATATTAAAATAATCAAAATCTGTCATTAACAAGGTTGACCCTTTCCTTGTAAGTTGAGTTCATTTCCATTTTCGACGATTTCATAAATTAAGAGAGATACAGAATCATAATTTTCAGTTTTTTTTTTTTTTTTTTTTTTTAGTCTCTGGGAAGGAAATGGGGCACAGTTTTTTCCAGCATCTCTCATTACTTTTTGCTGAACTTCACCCCATGAATTCCCTGTGACTATGACTGCATCTGAAATGTTAAATTTCTTCCAAAAATCTTCAAAAAATTTTAAGTGCGTCTTAATAAAAGAAAAAATTTACAGTCTAGACGACGTAAATGCGGGGTCACAAAAGTGGATGGGACGTATGTCGGGGTATTACAGTAATTATATTTAGGTGAAGTCAGTGAAAGGTATACGACTTTTTGCATTCCTAATCTATTATTTAATGTCACAGAATATAGATGGATTTTTGTCGTAATTTCTTTTAAACTAACCACAAAATTTCCGTTAAAGTAAGATTTAACAAAATGGAATGTGATTATGAGAAGTATTGGAATCGACAATTTGTGAATTAGTGAAACAAAGAAATTCTTTATTCACACCGAATTAACGTATTACAAAAATTTTTAAATACTTAAATTTCCCCAAAATACGAGGGTGGTTCAATAATTATTCATCCATGTGTGTATAGAATATGTGAACTGCGATGGTTGATGTGGAATGTTGAAGTCTAATGTCTTAGATGCCAATATGCTCCATTTCAGAACCGTAGCTGCTATATTAACATATTTTTTCGTTTTAGTTGTGAGAGGTAACACCTAGCTTAAAGGAGGGGGGGGGGGCTGGTTTGGAGCTTATGGACCAGACCTGTAGCAGTTCTGTGATAGATTTGTGACAGTGGATGAGACGGGGCTGCATCATTATGATGCCGAGTCCAAACAACTGTAGCCATATTCCATTCACTATCACCAACCTCCATTTATCTAAGCGCGACCTCTCACACCAAAAAGGAATCAAAAATATGTTAATATAGCATCTACAGTTCTTAAATTGAGCATATAGGTATTCATATAGATCATTAAACATCATTATGATCCCGAGTCCAAACAACAGTAGCCATGTTTCATGCACTGTCACCAACTTCCATCTAGGCGGGACCTCTCACACCAAAAAGGAAACAAAAATATGTTAATATAGCATCTACTTCTACAGTTCTGAAATTGAGCATATAAGGTATTCATATAGATCATTAAACATCATTATGATCCCGAATTAAACAACAGTAGCCACGTTTCATTCACTGTCACCCACCTCCACCAATCTAGGCGCGACTTCTCACACCAAAAAGGAAACAAAAATATTTTAATATAGCATCTACAGTTCTGAAATTGAGCATATATGTATTCATATAGATCATTAAACATCATTATGATCCCGAATTAAACAACAGTAGCCACGTTTCATTCACTGTCACCCACCTCCATCAATCTAGGAGCGACCTCTCACACCAAAAAGGAAACAAAAATATGTTAATATAGCATCTACTTCTACAGTTCTGAAATTGAGCATATAAGGTATTCATATAGATCATTAAACATCATTATGATCCCGAATTAAACAACAGTAGCCACGTTTCATTCACTGTCACCCACCTCCACCAATCTAGGCGCGACTTCTCACACCAAAAAGGAAACAAAAATATTTTAATATAGCATCTACAGTTCTGAAATTGAGCATATATGTATTCATATAGATCATTAAACATCATTATGATCCCGAATTAAACAACAGTAGCCACGTTTCATTCACTGTCACCCACCTCCATCAATCTAGGCGCGACTTCTCACACCAAAAAGGAAACAAAAATATGTTAATATAGCATCTACAGTTCTGAAATTGAGCATATAGGTATTCATATAGATCATTAAACATCATTATGATCCCGAGTACAAACAACAGTAGCCATGTTTCATTCACTGTCACCCACCTCCATCAATCTAGGCGCGATCTCTCACACCAAAAAGGAAACAAATATATGTTAATATAGCATCTACAGTTCTGAAATTGTGCATATAAGCATCTCAGACATTAGGAATCAATATTCCACATTAACAATCGCAGTACAAGTATTCTATACGCACCTGGACAATAATTATTGAACCACCCTCATATTTAAAATTTTTCATTTCACATAAAAAATTCATTTAGAATTGCTATATAGAAATTTTATACGAAAACGTTATATAAATTTAATACATTTTTTTTATTTATAATAAACATTGTATTAATATAAACATATCCGAAAAGGCCGAAATGCAAAAGAAAAAATAAATTAATATTAAAAAGCGAAATATTGAATTTTTGATTTTATGTATTTAAGAGAGAACTCAGACTCTGTTTGACCATGTATTAAGCACCGACTTGAATGAATTTTACATTTTTTACGTCTTATTTCATTTTTAGTACTGCTGAAAAAAAATGTACTAGAATATAGAAAAAGATATCAGATCAGTAAAAAACGATAAAACGCACATGTAAATTCGATTCTAAAATTGAAATCGTTTAACATAAAAATTTGATTTATAGCTGCGAAAGATCTGCGTTTATAAAATATGCAACTGTTCTTTCTAAGAATAGGAACGATTTATAAAACTTTCAATGCATTTATTATAAATTTAACATCAGTTTTCATTTTTTTTTAACATTTAAACTATTTTGAAAAACATTTGGAATATATTTCCTTAAATTAATAGCTAATGTACTTCCTTAATTATAATACATTCTTTTAAGGAAAGCTTAAAAAAAATTAGGAAAAAATTAATATATAAAATGCAAATACAATGCCAATGTAATGGTTCTATTTATGATTTAAATCGTCAAAATTTAGATGCACTTTTTACAATATACTTTAAAATATACTGAAGAGTTTACTAAATGAAAATACATATTTTTATGTAAACAGATTAAAGTATAATAAAACAAACAGCTTCATTTGACAACGTTATACATTTTCAAACATCGTAACATATCCTTAATTTTGTACATACAAAAAGTTTAAAACACTGTAACAAGGTTTTATTTCCAATATATCAGTCAAAATTCATTAAAAATTGATAATACCAAAAGGAACAATTGCGATGTATATATGAAAATATCCCGTTAAAGTATTCATTTTATTATCTTAAAATTATCGAATACTAGCATTTTATGCGTTAGTCGAAAAAAAGGAATGAGGACAAATTTTGATGAGCTAAATACTCGTATATAGCTATGAATTTACAAAACTATATTAGGCCATCGCTGTGAAAAAATATATCGTTCGTAGAGAAGGCATATTATTTGAGTGATACTTCTTTGTTCTAGTATTTTTCTGTATCCCCACCAAAATCTATTATACTATAATAAGACTGTCTGTTTGCATTTCACAACCTCTTCCCCTAGAATAGGGAACGTATCGCGATGAAATCAACACCAGTTATCTCTAGATATGAGGATATCATATAGGCTCTCAGAATTTTACAATTTTAATTAGTTTCCGAGATATTAATATTTTCTAAATTTTACCGAAGTGACTTTAAAATAGCAACTAAATAAATTTTGCGGATAAAAGATGAAAAATCGAAAATAAAACGGATCATTAAATTTTCGTTGAGGTCATTTTCTATGTAAAATCGAAAAGAGTAATTATTTTTAAGGAAGGGAGGGGGAAATCTTGATTAAATTAAACTTTCCAAGATATATCCTAGAAAGAAGAACATATTTTTACTTATTAAAGTTTTGTGAATCGATTTATATTACTCGACCAAGAACCTTCATCGATTTATGGGATATCAAAAATTACTTCATCATATTTATTTGATCAGATTTACATTAGTTTTTAAATTCCCTGTGTTTAGGTGGAATAATTATTGTCTCCTATTAACATGAATTGAATTAGAGAAAGAATGTATAGCTTTTTAATTTTATAATTTTTCCAGATGGCGGAGAAAATGTTTTACAAGGGTGTTAAAATGGTTTTCCTGTAAAAACTACATAATTATTTTGTTGTAAAATATTTTTTTTAATTCAAAAAACTAAAATAATATTTTATAAATTCATAAAAGTAACGTTATTTTTATTTCACCACCTCGGATATTAGAAACCAAATCTTAAGAAGAACATAATTTTGAAAAATAATGTGTTCCGTGAAATATCACGTAGTCCTAAAAATGTAATTTTCGCAATTTCTTAAAAAAAAAAAAAAAAAAAAAAAAAAAAAAAAATGTAAGTTCTATTTCTTACTTGAAATTTAGTATTTAATAAATTTAGTGTTATAGTTATTTTCTTAATGTACAATAATACTGGATTGGTTTTTCCCTTAAGACATTGAAATAACCCATGCAATGGAAATGCAACATATTGAATTGCCATACAGCTAGTCATGTTTTAAACGGAAAAGCCGGTATTCGGTTTCAGACATTAGGGGAGACCGGGGGAATGGCGACACCTTAAGGGAATTTAATTTTTTCACCTCAAAAAAAAAAAAAAATATTTTTTAACAGTAAAAATTCTAAAGCTGAATCATCAACTTTTGTATCTGTATAAATTTAACCGTAATCATAACTTTAAAGTAAGCACACATAAAAAAAAAAAATTCTTAAAACCTCTGTACAGTGGCGGGATTACCCAGGATACTGGGGTAATTCCACCACTGTATCGGGGTAATGACACCAATCTTTAATGACCTAGTAAATACATCAAATGGATACTAGGAAACACATAACCTACTGAAAATATTTAGAAAGTAATTTAGAAAGCAAAAGTAATTTATCAGTTACAATTTAACTCAAATTGCAAAAGTCACAAATATAAATCTCTGCTGAATCGGCTCCACTACATTCAAATGAGGCCATTTCTCACCCGATTTGCATGGTGGCGGCATTACCCCGAGAGTACAATATGGCGGAAATCCCCAAGCAAAGCCGAAAGAAGAACAGAACTTGTTCAGCACATTGCATCAAAATGTTGGCGAATGCATGTAGAATACGGGTGATATAATCTTAAATACCTAATATTACAATAAAAGATGCTTATCTCTAGCTTCAAGATAAGAAGCAACTAGATGAAAACTAAACTTTTCACTAGAACAAACGAACGACGTGTAGCAAAATCTCTCTCTCTCTAGGCACTGTTTATATTATTAGCCGCTATACTGCAAGCACATTCACTATCTCAAACTGCCCTTAGTTTTTAAACTAGGCGGGGTGGCGGCATAACCCCCGGTGACGCCATTCCTCCGGTCTCCCCTACGACAAAATTTTTAATACTACTGTATTGTAAAAAAAGAAGGAAAAGAAAAAATAAGTTTACAGTTTAAAAAAATAATTTTCATGCATATAATTTTTATTTAATCTACCATCTCTATCGCATTTTTTTTTTTTACGGTATCAGAAATTATTTTTATTCAGCGTTTTATTTTATACAGAATGTCTTTTTCTATCTTTGTCAAATAACTAAAACCTAAACCATTAATTTATTAAGTATGCTATACTTCAAGTACCAGAAATGCATAAAATGTTATTCTTCATCACATTAAAAATCCTTTCTGTCAAAAGAGTTATTTTATTAAATTAAGAAATTTAAATTTTCATAAAGTCCTTGGCTTATAAGCTATATTTCGGAAAGAAATATTTTTCATACTGTAACAAGTCAAAAAAAAAAAAAAAGAAGTTAGTATAAATGAATCACCGGATTATATATATATATATATGTAGCACGTTATGTATTAAATGCATTTGTCAGAAACATCCAAGAAATTTAAACAGATATAACCTGAACAAGAAAAAACCAAGAAAAAACAAAAGGCTGTGGCCTCTCCAGTGGTGAGCATTTAAAAAGCACATCAATGTTATAGATTAATTACAATTTACAACAAACTATTATTCAGTAGAGGCAGTGGGTTTCGGCCAGTGTCGCAAAGCATAAATCAAATGCATGAAAACAATTGAAAGCATATCGCGAATACTCCCCCACAGGACACGACGCCACAATAAACAGTACATCTCGAAGATACAACTGATTCAAAACGTATATGTAATGCATATCGAAACAATAACATTATTTTACCCAAATCCGAGCCACACAGCCACAGAAAACAATAACCAATTTCCAGCGATCCATAATCTGTCAATACACGTTCCATGTCTGTTGCCACACAATTGCAAACATCCATGTAAAACTGTCCAAAAAAGGCTTTAAGTTATACAAATCATTAACTGTCAATCGCATAGCAACTCCTCAAAAATGAAGACTGTCTGTAAAACTAGTATAATTATTAATGAAATTCAAAGGTATATTATTTTTATAATACAAAATGCTGGTTAAATTAAAAAGTTCTTAGAAAATAAATTTTTATTCGAACAGAGTTTATAGAAGCGAAAAATTTGATCTATTATGGTATTGACGTAAACACGTTTATGGATATCTGAACTCCAATTAACTAATTGGTTAACTTCAAAATTAAAGTTACCCGTTTATTGTAGATTGATATATGTATACCGTTTGGTATGTTTATTTTCAAATCAAGATAATCAGCAGCACTATTATTTTCATTTGTTTTTTCAAAACCAGCATATCAGGATAAATGTTACATGATATCCCCAAAAAATCGCGATCACAGTTCAAAATTATCAAATCGTCGATATATTTGAAAGCCAGAAAATTAACTTCGTTATTGACACTATAAAATTGAAATTCATAAAAAAAATAAAAATAAGTTAGCTGCCGTTGAAGAATAACTTGTCCCCATTCCTATTCCATTATTCTGTAAATAAATATTTGAACATGTATAAACATAGTTGTTAATTAAACAAAATTTGCATAATAATTTGAATAAATTAAAATCTAAATCAGTGTCAGCTATAGTTAAATCGACAACTTTTAAAAGGACATCATTTAACACTGCAATAGGAATATTCGTGAAAAGATTCTCAAAATCATATGTCTGGATGCTTTGTATATCTTCTTTAATTAATTCATTCCTGATCTCATAACTGTTCAAAATAATCCAATACATATTACTATCTTTATACTTAAATTTTAGGATTATCAAAATATTTTTTAACATTTTCTCAAATTTGCGATTAAATCTGTTTCCAATGCTGTTTACATGACTAAAAATAAATCTGTACTTAATTGGTGTCTTATGAAATTTAGGTGTTACGAAAAGAAAAGGAAATGACAATTTTTTTACTTTAGGCAGAGGAATGTGAACCTTTTTTTTAAAGGCCAGATATTTCTTAATCAGTGTCTGATTAGTAGATTTATACAAACTGTAGGTGACATTTTTGTTAAGCTCAGTAAATATCATATTAGCATAATAGCTTTTTCAAATAACTGCAAAATTGTTAGATGCTTTATCGACTGAACAAAAAACAAAGGTATTTTTCAATTTCAATATTTCCTTCTCTAAATTTGTATTTATACTATGGTAAAGTTAATTAGAAGAACCATTCATATATTTTATTTGAAATGATTTAAAATCATCCAAGGTTTTAAATTTCCATTCATTGAAAAGGGGATAGTTTTTTTGAATTTGTAACTTAAATTGAGTATGAGCATATGCAATTCAGATTTGAATAAATTGAAAGATTTTTTTAAGTTCATCTTCTGGTTTAATCTAAATTCAGTACCATATTTCATTAATTGTTTCAACTCAGCTTAGGATATAAAATCAAGCTCACCCGTAACTATATGCTGTGCATTTTTATCGTAAAAGGATGATTTCTGAAAATTCCTATATTCTCAAGGCAAAATCATGTAGGAGTCTAAATTCTGTGCAACTTCTCTATAATTAAATAATTTATTACCCAAGGTATTTATATATTTTTAAGTTGAAATAATAGAAACATTTTTAACTGGAAATATTTCCTTGTGTCTGGTAACAATTTTATTTAGATATAAGTTATCAAAACTTTTTTGCTGAAATGTACAAACGAAGTATATTTTATCAGTTTTACACGCTTGATATTTACCTATTTTATATAATAAAAAGTCCTTTAATAAATCGTTAAACTGTGTGTTATCACAAACAAACTCTTTAATCTTCTACTGCAATCTTCGTAAAAGTTTAAATTTTAAACTGAATAAAGTAGTTTTAATTTCTTTAATATTGTAATTTTTACTAAAAAGATTGTATAAATCAAAATAATCGCTCGTAAAAATTATATTAAAATTTTTTCATCAATGTGCTTTAATTATGGGATTAAACAGGTGTAGAGATAAAAGATGAAAATCTTGCCCGAATGGATATTTGTCTAAAAACATTTATGCCAAAAGTACAATTAATTTGAATTATATTTTTTGAAAAAATTACTCACATTATATATTTATTAACATGCTTGGTTTGAAATCAGAAATGTGTGGGTGAGACTTCTGATGAACTACATATGCGAATCAATAATGATAGATCATTGTCAGACAGAAATGTGGCTGGTTCATCATTCGAAATAAAGCATTTCCATTTACATGGTTTTAAAAATGTCAGAATAAAAATTTTAGAGTAGGTTTTTGATCACGCATGTCGATTGCGCAGTGAAAGATTTTATATTTTGCGTGCAAAATCATTATATCCACATGGGTTAAATACTAAAATTTGCTATCATACAGAAAATTCAATATGTGTTTATAATCTCTATTCATCAGTTTACAAATCTTCATTTTCTTACAATAGAGGGAAAAAAGGAAATCACTCAAATAAATCACTGTTTGTCAAATATAAAAATATAAATCCAGCCATAGTATTGATTGATTTGTACAATCTTTTTAATAAGAATTACAATATTAAAGAAATTAAAACTACTTTATTCAGTTAAAAATTTAAACTTTTACGAATATTGCAGCAGAAGATTAAAGAGTTTTTTTGTGATAGCACACATTGTTTAAGGATTTATTAAAGGACTTTTTATTATATAAAATAAGTAAATATCAAGAGTGTAAAAATGATAAAATATACTTCGTTTGTACATTTCAGCAAACAAGTTTTGATAACTTATATCTAAATAAAATTGTTACCAGACACAATGAAATATTTCCAGTTAAAAATGCGTCTATTATTTCAACTTACAAATATGTAAATACCTTGGGTAATAAATTATTTAATTATAGAGAAGTTGCACAGGATTTAGTCTCCTACATGAATTTGCCTTGAGAATGTAGGAATTTTCAGAAATCATCCTTTTACGATAAAAATGCACAGCATATAGTTACTGGTGACCTTGATTTTATATCCAACGATGAGTTGAAACAATTAATGAAATATGTTACTAAATTTAGATTAAACCAGAAGACGAACTTAAAAAAATCTTTCAATTTATTCAAATCTGAATTACATATGTTCATACTCAATTTAAGTTACAAATTCAATAAACCTATCCACCTTTTCAATGAATGGAAATTTTAAATTTTGGCTAATTTTAAATCATTTCAAATAAAATATATGAATGATTCTTCTAATTATACTTACTATAAAATAAATACAAATTTAGAGAAGGAAATATTGAAATTGCAAAATACCTTTATTTTCTGTTCAGTCGATAAAGCATCTAACAATTTTGCAGTTATTTGAAAAAGCTATTATGCTAATATGATATTTACTGAGCTTAAAAATAATGTCACCTACAGTTTGTATAAATCTACTATTCAGACACTGATTAAGAAACATTTGGCCTTTTCAAAAAGGCACATATTCCTCTGCCTAAAGTAAAAAAATTGTGATTTCCTTTTCTTTTCGTAACACCTAAATTTCATAAGATACCAATTAAGTACAGATTTATTTGTAGTAATGTAACCAGCATTGAAAACGGATTTAATAGCAAATTTGAGGAAATGTTAAAAAAGATTTTGAATATCCTAAAATTTAAGTATAAAGATAGCAATATGTATTGGATTATTTTTAACAGTTATGAGATCAGGGATGAATTAATTAAAGAAGATATGCAAAGCATCCAGACATATTATTTTGAGAATCTTATCACAGATATTCCTACTGCGGGGTTAAATTATGTCCTTTTAAAAGTTGTCGATTTAATTATAGCTGACACTGATTTAGATTTTAATTTATTTAAATTATTATGCAAATTTTGTTTATATAACAACTATGTTTATACAGGTTCAATTATTTATTTACAGAATCATGGAATAGGAATGGGAACAAGTTATTCTTGAACGGCAGCTAACTTATTTTTATTTTTTTATGAATTTCAATTTTGTAGTGTCAATAACGATGTTAATTTTCTGGCTTTCAAATATATCGACGATTTGATAATTTTGAACTATGATCGCGATTTTTGGGGGATATCATGTAACATTTATCCTGATAGGCTGGTTTTGAAAAAAACAAATGAAAATAATAGTGCTGCTGATTATCTTGATTTGAAAATAATTATTTCAAACGGTATACACATATCAATCTACAATAAACGGGTAACTTTAATTTTGAAGTTAACCAATTAGTTAATTGGAGTTCAAATATCCATAAACTTGTTTACGCCAATATCATAATAGGTCAGAATTTTCGCTACTATAAACTCTGTTCGAATAAAAATTTATTTTCTAAGAACTTTTTAATTTAACCAGCATTTTGTATTATAAAAATAATATACCTTTGAATTTCATTAATAATTATACTAGTTTTACAGACAGCCTTCATTTTTGAGGAGTTACTATGCGATTGACAGTTAATGATTTGTATAACTTAAAGCCTTTTTTGGACAGTTTTACAAGGATGTTTGCAATTGTGTGGCAACAGACATGGAACGTGCATGGACAAATTATGGATCACTGGAAATTGGTTATTGTTTTCTGTGGCTGTGTGGCTCGGATATGGGTAAAATAATTTTATTGTTTCAGTATACATTACACATACGTTTTGAATCAGTTGTATCTTTGAGATGTACTGTTTATTGCGGCGTCGGGTCCGGTGGGGGAGTGTTCGCGATATGCTTTCAATTGTTTTCATGCATTTGATTTATGGTTTGCGACACTGGCCGAAACCCACTGCCACTTCTGAATAATAGTTTGTTGTAAATTGTAATTAATCTAAAACATTGCTCTCACGCGTTCTTTATCTTCTTTGAGTTTTTTACCAATGGTGGGTCTTAAACAAAATCTTTGATGTAACCCACAAATCGAATCCAATGGATCACAGAAGATTCGGGGATGTTGGAGCCCATATGATTAACGGTATATCATCGTTACATCGTCACATGCACATACAATCCATCATCTATCGACGGTTAATCAAAACAGAAAAAAAATCTCGCAATGATTTTATTTATGTTTATATTTCATTTATTATAATACGTATAACAGTTTTCAAAATATCAATTTTTAAATAACAGTTAATGTTTTAGAGATTAGGTATTGAACAGTGATAAGATGCTACGAGCTTTTCATTAAATAACTTACTCTATATTTTCTGTAACAGGCTATTTTTTTAAGTAAATAAATGAACAACAATAAAAATTTATGCACTGATTGCAGTATTCAAAATTGTCCCAAAATTACTTTGTTGAAAGATCTGTCATCAAACCTGCAAAATATCTCAGAATAAATATTACATACTTTATTAATTATTTTAAATATATATAAGAATATATAGACAGCCGAGAAACAAACGTACTCTGTAAAAATTTTATTTAACTATACTCCACAAAATTGGAGGACATATGCTGCCTCCAATTTTATGGAGTAAATGGTATAATTTAAACTTATGTATCTGGTGTAGTATTACACATTAGTATAAAGTAACGCCAGTTATATCGGTATAATTACTCAATAAAATGGAGGCAAAAAGGCTGCCACCAATTTTATGGAGTGGCGCTGCATAATTGTTTTACAGTGTACAGCTGCAGTAAACATATTATTTATTAGTTTACTTAACTAAAAATTGTAACATCTGAAAGACAATAGGTTTAGTATAAAATAAAAAATAATCATTTTAAGTTCAAATGTATCTAATTAATTAAGAATAGCATTTTCTTTCTATTTCTAATTTCAATAAGTCAATGAACAACACTAAAAATTCATGCACTGATTGCAGTATTCAAAATTGTCCCAAAATTACTTTGTTGAAAGATTTGTCATTAAACCTGCAACATATCTCAGGATTAAAATTACATACTATATTAATTATTTTAAATTGATATAAGAATATATAGACAGCCGAGAAACAAACGTACACTGTAAAAAAAATATTTAATGTTACTCCATAAAATTGGTGGCAATATGCTGACTCCAATTTTATGGAGTAATTTAACTTGTGTAATGGTATAATTTAAACTTATGTATTATTACACATTAGTATAAAGTAACATCAGTTATATCGGTAAAACTACTCAATAAAATGGAGGAACCAAGGCTGCCAACAATTTTATAGAGTGGCGCTACATTGCTTTACAGTGTACACTGTACAGCTGCAGTAAACATATTACTTATTAGTTTACTTAACTCAAAATTGTAACATCTGAAATACAATAAGTTTAGTATAAAATAAAAAATAATCATTTTAAGTTCAAATGTCTATAATTAATTAAGAATAGCATTTTTTCTCAATTTCTAATTTCAATAAGTCAATGAACAACACTAAAAATTCATGCACTGATTGCGGTATTCAAAATTGTCTAAAAAAAGACTTAAGTGAAAGATTAGACATTGAACCGGCAATGCATGTCATGATTAATATTCCATAGTATTATAATTATTTTAGGTTGAGATATTAACATATAGACAGTCGAGAAACAAATCTACATCTAATATTGATTTTTAGTTTATGTAATTTCACAAATGTAATATTAGAAAGACAAGAGGTTTAATATAAAATAGCAAAAAATCCTTACGTTCAAATGTATACAATTCATTAAGAACAGCAAATTTGCCTTATTCCTAATGGTTTGTTCATTCAACAAAAAATAGCAAACAAATGTAATCTGGAAAAGTAATATTTCCATATGTTTAATTAATACTAGAATTCTTATTTAGGCAATTTATTTCTTCGTTGAATAAATAGAGAGAGAAAAAAAAAGAGCTTCCACGTTCATTCAAGTTTGACTGTTTGATTATATATCTTGCAGTTAAAGAACAATTAAAACTTTCCAAATGACATTATTCGTTTTTTGAAAAAGGAATCATTAAATGAAGGGAATTTTTGTATCTTACATACTTTTCTCATCATTGTTAGTGATTTCTATTAAAGAAAATGACATAGTTTTGCATTTTTTTTTTATCATATCGAAGCAGTGAAAAAGAAAAAAAAAAAAGACAATGTACATTTTCATAGAAAATCAATATCTGTCATTATTGAAAAAGTATTAATAAGAAATATAAATTAAAAGAATAAATTTTATACAAACCTAATTAACCTTTTACAGGCCAATGTTCCCAATTGGGAACATAAAATGAAAAATTTAATAAAAATTAAATTTCATCAAAATTGACTTGAAACAATTAGCAGAAATAGTAAAAAGATGACTTAATTTTTTGAAATAGAAGTTACATTCCTATCATTAATCGGGAAGTGTACAGAAAATCATAAAAATGGCTATTTTCATCGCTTCTTACAGTGCACAACTGAAATATTCATATAAAGGTGAAAAACCATCCAATGTTTCTAAAAATCGGCTGGTATACTTGAAATAGCTTTAATCAATAAAAATGACATCATATTTGATAATAATAATCAAAATCACACTTGAGATTGTTTATTAAATTTTCATGTTCCCAATTGGGAAGATTGGCCTGTCGGCATTATTCTGCGTCGACATAATTTTCTGTACGAGAAAATTTTGTTGAAAGGTAATAAGATGGTGACTAAAAGGTGAAAGATGAATCACCTTTTAGCGAAGAAAAGGGAAAACTTCAGAATTATTTTAAAGGGGTATTCCCGTTCAAAGGGATGGAAAGGGAAATTGCATAAATAGTTGAAAGGGGAATCCCCAAATTTTGTGAAAGAATAGTGGAATTTTATTAGCAGTTTAGTACGTTCGCTTCTTAGATTTAATTATTATATGTATTGAATGTGATTTTTTAACAAACTAACATAGTATGGAGAATTTTTTTTTAAATTCTAGAGGCAGCTGTTGACTATCTGATGACTCTCAGATATTCTGATGTTTGGAATTTTTCAGACGAAGTTCTTGAAATTTGTCAGCTTCCTCCTGATGAAAGTGACCGCATTTCAGAAAAAGGGGATATTGATGACAATATACTTAATCCTGGTGTGCCCTCGGATGTTTGAAGTCACCATAACATCTTTACTAATAAAGTGCCAATAAGTCAAAATAGTTGCGAAAATCAAGTTTCAGGATCTGCTTCCAATAAACAAAAAAGTAAACGAAATAAAGTTTGTAGTTCTGATAGGGTGAAAAAAGAGAAGTCATTTACACCAAAATTGAAAAAAAGTTCTCTGTTTAGTAAGCCCATCAAGAGTGAACCAACAATAAAAATTAGTTATAAACTTCCAGAACTAATAGAAGCAGAATCAATTGAGATTTTTTCCAAATTCATTTTCTTGGAATATATAAGTTTTCTGGCAGAAATGACATCAACATATTTCGCCCTAAAAGGGACTAACATACAAAAAAGATATTGGTCAGTTTTTTGGGTTACTGTTACTGAGTGGATATCATCAGGTACCCACCGAAAATGATTACTGGAGCACTTCTGAAGACATAAATGTCCCTATTACCTCAACTGTCATGCCAAAAAAGGATCAAAAGAAATTTTTATTTGATGGATAACACTTCATTGCAAACTGCGTGATAAGTTGGAAAAAATCCAACCAATCTATGAAGAACTAAATAAAAATGTAATCAATTTGGATTATTTCACAACCAGCTTAGCATTGATGAATCAATGGTTCCTTTTTATGGCCACCATTCCTCTAAAATATTTATTCGAAGATCATTATTGCTTTCATCTCCCAATACAGTCGACAAAAATATATTCACGTAAAGATAAGAAGAAAGTGAACATACAATAATCAAATGTAATACATAAATATAATACTGGAATGGGAGGGGTTTACCTGCTAGATAGTATGTTATGAAGCAACCGTCCAACACTTCGCAATAAGAAATGGTGTTGGAATCTATTTATTAATACATTAAGTATCGCAGTCGTCTATGGTTGTCTTTTACATTCAGCATCTCATGGAAAAAATATCAAGCTGACTCATCTGAAATTTTGCCGAGAGGCTACAATCGCTCTTCTAAGAATTGCACCAAGAAAGGATGGGCTTCAATCCGGGCCCGAAGTTCACCACCATATATCACAGAGAATGTGTGATGGTCCTTTCCTTGTACAAACAACACAAGGTAGATGTGCACTGCGCATGGTAAATGCAAAATTAGTTTGCAATCAGTGTAAGAAAAAAAAATGCATTTAAAATGCTTTCCACTGCATCATGGAATAAAGGTATAAACTTAACTTTTTTTTATATTTTGGTTAAGTAAAATGAATTGTTTTCATTTAAATTTATAAATTTCCAACTTAATTCATATGTGTACTTAAATTTAAAAATAAATGTTTCATTTATTTTTATTACTTTGCTTATAATTTAACTTATTCATAAATATATTCCACATTTGAATCCAGGGGAAAGTATAGCCAGAAGTGACCAATGTTCCCAATTGGGAACATTCTGAAAATTATGTATAAAAAATTTTTCCACGATATTAATGACTAATATCCCTTAACCGAAGCATTAGAAGGCATAATGTGTAAAAGTATAATTTAAAATATACCCGGATCTGAATTCGGCCTGTAAAAGGTTAAAAGTTTTATAATAAAATTACGTTACTTTTAGAAGATTTTTAAGTATAAACCTAGTTTCTATTCAGAACATTAGATTTTCAAAAAAGAAAAAAAACAATTTCTAACAAAAAATTGCTATTTTAGTTTCAATAATAAAAGTAATCTTTACAAAAGTCTGGTTGTTTAAATCTATTTTAATTATATAGATAAAAACATGTAGACCTACTGGAGATGTATAATTCTTAAAATAATAAAATTATTTATATTTTTCACCGAATGCATCATATTTTTTATACTCATTTGTACTAATATATTTAGTAAAATAATAGACATATTTTTGTTATTAAAAATTTTAATAGATTGCACAAATAGTTAGCATGCAATAAAAATGTCACATTTTGCTAATCGTATTTAGAAGAATTACCATGCTATTCTAACATTACTAAATTATTAATATTAAGAAGTAAAAACACAAATCATAATTTCTATTATTTAAATCACCGTAATCTAAGATCTAACTTTGCTAAATGCGAACAAGTGAAAATATAAAGCAAGAAATAAACTCATACGAAATGATAAACTTTTAAACTAAAACCCTTTATTTATGAATTTCTTTAGAAACCAACAATATCTGTCTTCAAAAAATATTTAAAAATATTTCCAGAAAATGATTTATTCGTTGCTTGACCCTTTTTTAAAAATCTGAATATTTTTGTATAACAACCCTAGTATAATGGAAGTTCAAAATGACTATTATTTTAATTTTATTAATTTTTGTTTGTGCATGGTGGCCGTCTTTGTTCCATCGTCTGCGGCAAATTTCTCTCAAAAAGGGTTTACGGAATTGTGAATAATCCATCGTATATTTCTCCAATTCAAGTGCGGATTAAAGCAATTTGTACAGAATACATACGGCTAAAAATTTGGTAATAGAGTAGTTTGCGAAAGTAACTGCTTATTGGTGAAATTTAAGCATAAAGTTTCAGTTTTTTTTTAGAAATTTGTCCATTTACAAGAGGAAATTTTTCTAGCAAGGAAAACTGTGAACATGACATAATTGTTTTTACAAATAGGCCGAAAGTATTTGTACTCACACACCAAGTTCCAATTCTGGGACTTTGCTTTCTCTTCGCTAAAAAAATTCCCAAATTTTTCAAAAATGTCAAAAATCGCACTTTTGAGGCTTTGATATCTCTGGTGGGGCACGAGATAAAAATCTGAATTTCTGGTTTCTGGGAGTATTGTATGGTAGTGTTATGCACAAGAAATTTCAGGATGGATATTTGACTACAAGCTGAGATATGGCAAGGACAACATGTCAAAACAATACTGCCAAAGTATTGTTTTGTTGTAGTCACAGGTAAGTATTTATTTCGGAGTGTCATTTAAAGTTATTTTTTAATAATAGTAACAGGAAATAAAGCTTTTTGCAAAGCTTAGCAATTTATTAAAAAAATAATTATGTCCAAGGCCTACATTTTGTATGGTTTCAGTAATTTTTGTTGTAATTTTAGTAACTAAAAGAAACCTTAGCACTTTTACATAAAGAAAAAAAAAAATATTATACAAGACCTGAAGCAAAAAAAGAATAGGGAAAGAGAAAAGCTGTTAATGTTGGCATACTTGTTGAGACATGATCAAACGTGTCAAAACACATTCCTACTTGTTGGTTTAAAAACCACAATTTTAATGCTGCTTTCCAGTCCCTGAAACGTGTTCCTGCCATAAGTATGTTCCTGTAAATGAAACATTATACGATGTCAACACGCATCAGCCTCAAATAATTTTCCTAACGTAAAGATATCCAAAGCTCTTTCAAAATTTATACTGCAGAAAAATGACATTTTTGCATAAGAAGTAAGCTAGGAATTATTAATGAAGTGAGACTTGCACATAGTGATTACATGTTTATTTCTGTGAGCCAGCAGGGCCAAGATCTTCAATCAAGTTATCAAGAGATGACAAGACTTGGTTGCTACAAATAAAATTTTGAGAAAGATCAAAATTGTGTTTTTAAACCAACAAGAAATAATGGGTTTTGACACGTTTGATCATGTGTCAACAAGTATGTCAACATTAACAGCTTTTCTCTTTCCCTAGTCTTTTTTTGTCTCAAGTCTTGTATAATTTTTTTTCTTTATGTAAGTACTGAGGTTTCTTTTAGTTACTAAAATTACTTACAACAAAAATTACTGAAACCATACAAAATGCATGGCCTTAGACGTAATTATTTTTTAATAAATTACTAAGCTTTGCAAAGGGCTTTATTTTCTGTTGCTATTATTTAAAGATAATCAAAAACATAAATTTAAGTGACACTCTGAGATAAATACTTAGCTGTGATTACAACAAATCAATAGTTTGGCAGTATTGTTTTGACATCTTGCCCTTGCCATATCTCAGCTTGTTGTCAAATCTCCATCGTGAAATTTCTTGTGAATAACACTACTATACAATACTCTCAGAAACCAGAACTTCAGGTTTTATCTCGTGCCCCACCAGAGATATCAAAGCCTCAAAAGTGCGATTTTTGACATTTTTGAAAAATTTGGGAATTTTTTAGTGAACAGAAAGCAAGTCCCAGTTATTGGAACTTCGTGTGTGGGTACAAGTATTTTCGGCCTATTTATAAAAACAAATATGTCATGTTCACAGTTTTCCTTGCTAGAAAAATTTCCTTTTGTAAATGGACAAATTTTCGGAAAATACTGAAACTTTATGCTTAAATTTCACCAATAAGCAGTTACTTTCGGAAACTACTCTATTACCAATTTTATAGCCCAGTGTATTCTGTACAAATTGCTTTAATCTGTACTTGAATTGGAGAAATAAACGATGAATTATTCACAATTCCGTAAACCCTTCTTGTGAGAAAATTGCGGTGAAACAAAGACGATGAAACAAAGACGGCCGCCATACACAAATAAAAATTAATAAAATTAAAATAAAAGTCATCTTGAACTTCCATCATGCAAGGGTTGTTATACAAAAAATTTCAGATTTTTAAAAAATGACCAAGCAACGAATAAATGATTCCACTTGAAATGGATTGACCCTAACCCTTTAACACCGGGAGTTTTTTCGGTAGAAATTGAAAGTTTGGGTGGTTTCCTTTTATCGGTAGGATCGTATATGATTGAAAAAAAAAAATACCTTATGCCAGGAAAAGCCAAGGGAGGACCCGCACAATTGTACGGGTTCAGTCTTAATGCAGCCGTTTCTGGACTAAATCTACGCAATTGTGTAGTTTGGGATTAAGTGTGCAAATATCTAAAGATAAAAGTTTAAGAAAAAAAAAGTTGTTGTTTATTGAGATAATTTTCAACAGCCACAATGAAAATGATTGAAACAATTTTTGTTTTCGGACAGACCACTACAATTTCATTTCCTCAGACGTGCTCAATGCTCGCACCCCTCTTAAGAGCCGTTTACAAATGGTCGTTTCACTCCGTTTGGATTGTGCCTGATCATTCAAATTTCTTTTTTTTTTTTTTTTTTTTTTAGTTTTTCCAGCAGCGGTATTTTATTGAAATACCAATCGAAGTACATAAACCTAGGTCTGAACCAGACTAAGGCCTACAGCAGGTCCTAAGAACAAATCCTTGTGGACCAGATCTCTAATTTCCCACTGGTATACTACAAAATTTAAAAATAACCCAGGCGATACTGTTACAACAGAGTGTGGTTTTTTTAAAATTATATACTGCTTTACTGAAGCACGTCCTAAAAAAGGAATCGTCTGCTTATCTATGGAAAATTTTCCCTAATCTTCTGGTAAATTCAAGCAGACGCTACGGAGTCTGTCGAGCATTTGCTGAACTTTCTATAATTTATTATTTATTTCTGGTGGTTTACTTGCTGTGTCGACAAAATGGAATGAATTTATCAAACTTAAAAATCTATCTCGTGATATGCATATAACTCATAAAAATTTATAAATCATATATAACATCTATAACTCAGAGCAGAAACATGCAGTTCGTTACATGTGCATATTATATATCTAATACTACCAATTTTAAATAGAAATCGTGAAAAGTACAAACCTATTAACTTAAAATTATTCCGATTTAAAAATGTAATTAATAAAAAATAAATTGCTAAAAGCATAAGTTTAAAAAAATCACTTAAAAGTAAAAATTTTATATATTAGGAATTGTAACCATTTTTAAAGTGGTAAAGGCCGGACCCACACAATTGTGCGGGTCGTTTGTTTTTCAACATTTGTAAAGCCTAATTAAATATATCAAATACAAAATCAATTAAAATCATGAATAAAGTATATGAAAAGAAAAATTAAATATCGGCAAACACTAAATATCATATTTAAAAGAAATTACGAGAGTACATACTTTTTGTCTATTGCTGTCAGATGATATAGTCTTTTTAAAAGCAGAAAATCTAACCCTTTATTGTAGTTGGTGCCCCCTAGTGGTGTCTTATCAAAGCATCTGAAGCCAATTAACTCATATAAATGTGCAGATTTGGTTTTAAATCTCACAAAAACAGGAAATAGTCATTCTCTTTTACTTTAGTGTCACCCGCACAATTGTGCGTGTCGGGGTTTAAAGGATTAAAACAATATATTTATTCTGTACTAAATACAATGAAATTACTTTTAAATTTGTTAAAGCAAGAATTAAAGTCAAAGATTTTGGGTTGATATCACAGCCACTATATTTACTCAGTTGAAAAAATAACTACTCGTATATGGTTTTAAATCTTCCGCTAGAAGTATCCCCAGACAAGAAATATCAAATCGTTTTGAGGTATGACTTTCGCATTTTAATTATACATTTCAGTAAAAAATGCTAGACAGTTTTATGTATATATTTTTGTATTTAATGCAATAATGAACATAAATTATAATTTATTATACTGTAAAACTGCAAACGCTTAGCATTAATTACGTAGAATGTTTTTTTCTGGTTTATTGTACGAAATAAGATAAAAATTTCTAAAAGGGATAAAAAATATACTTAAAAGGTATATAAATATCTTATTCATATCGACATATGTTTCATCGCTCAAACGGCGATATTTTAAAGATGTTTGTTGAAACAAATATTTTTGCAAAACTTAAAAAATAAAAATGGTAAATAATGTCAGGAGTACAATGCAAAAATAAAATAAAATAAAAATGGATATTGCTGAGCGTGAATTAACTTCTACTATTATTTCAAATCCTACAGAGCATCTATTTCCAAAAGAAATTTTTGGTAATTCAAGGGGCACTGAATCATTGCAAATAAAGACATAACATATTTAATTAAGACATACTTAACACTAGAATCAAAGAACACATACCAGACATCAAATGCAACAGGAGAACTATAGCTTTCGGCAGATTATGTAGCAAATAGCCTTTACAGGATCAGGATCACCCTGCCAGGGAGCCAACCAAAAATGACATAGGCATGTACGCCTGAGAGAAAAGTACACTCTCCGACCAGCAAAACCACAGCACAGGATTAGCCCCAGAAATACAGTGACAAATAATGGAAGTGACACTCACGAAGAGCGCCCTAGCGCCAGAAAAGTGATTAAATAAAACTAAGTCTAAAGTCCTTTACACTAATGACAGTTGACTGAAAAAATGACAATATAAACAAGGAAAGGTTTACAAATATTAAAATCATTTACAATTTCGACATATGACTATGATAAGATGAAAACAAAAGCACGAAGAAACAGTGTATAAAGTTAATTACATTTATAATTATATGACTATGAGATGATAATAAATCAATGGTAAAGTCAAGTTGTCCGTTGTTAGTTCATAAGTACAGTGTAAAAGAAACTTTACATATTGATTTTAAAAATAGTAGAAGAATTTATCCATCAAAATGTTATATATCTTTCATTATCCGTGAATGAATGTAGATCTTTTTACGCAGTGAGAATATTTGCAATGATTCAACCTCCCTTGAGTTACTTAAAATTTGGAAGAGATGCTCTGCACTGTGAAAAAAAAAAAAAAAAAAAAAAAAAAATCTGTAAAGTTACTAAAGTTTTTCTAGGAAACTGGGATTCCTAGAACTTTTTATGTAACGGCAACAACAAAAAATCATGTAACAGACACATTTTTTTCGCCGAAAATCAAAAAATCTGTGAGTTTACTAAGAATTTTTCAGGAAACTGGGATGCCTAGAAGTTTTCATGTAACTGCAACCAGAGTTACAGATAAAATTTTAATAAGATTAATGTAATTTTAGCAGACTCATTTGTAAAGATACAGATTTCTGTATCTTTACAAAAACTAGTTTTGTAGGTTTGCAGCTTTTTTTGTACAGTTACAGATGAAAGTTTAGTAAGCATGAAACTTTACATTTGTAGAAGTACAGATTTTTTTTTTTTTTAGTGTTTTTTAGTTTCTTTTTTTCAGTGTGCAGGATTAGAAACAATAGTCGAAGTTAATTCACGCTCACAAATATACATTTTTATTTTATTTTACGTTTGCGTTTGTCTTTCATTGTACGTGAGGTCTCGTCAGTTTATTTACCAATTTCTTATTTTTCTAAAAAAAAATTGCGAAATTATTTGTATCAGCAAAGACCTTGGAAATGTCATCATTTAAGCGATGAAACATATGTCGATCTGAATAAAGTTATTTATATGCCTTTTAAGTATATTTCTTATCACTTTTAGCAACTTTTCGCTTATTTTGGATGATTATAAGTGATTTTTCATACATACATATGGTTTATTTTCGTTTTTATTAACGTTAATACCATAGAAAGACGTAAGATCTTCAATATATTTATTCATTTTTTTTTAACTTTAAATATTTTAATTATTGATTTTATTTTCTATTTCTTCAGTTCATTCAGCATACTAATAACATGAGCAAAAAATTTTTAAACAAAAATAAATATTATTCTCTGATATATTATTTTTTATGCTTATGTGTATAAAATCTTTGAATATCCAAAGTGTCAAATGTTAAAGTCCATTCTAGATAAATAAATTTAAAATTGAATTAAATTAAGTATAAATTGATTTTTAAATTATAGCCCTTATTATTAAAATATAATGTAAAAAATGTAAAATTTTATTAATGGTAATACGTATATATATATATATATATATATATATATATATATATCGCTCACACACGAGAAAAGTGACACATCTCACTAAATTTCATTTTGCTTTTTATTCCACTAATAGCTCTGTCATAGGTGCGTCCTTCTTCACAAAAAGTTTTATAAGATGTAGTTATACGGAAAATCACTTTATTACCCTATATGTCCATTTGTGACCACAGGACATTGGTGGAGTGTAAGGTGAGGTAAAATTACCCAACCCTCCAAATCTCAACCTATCTTTTCTTTCTTGAAGGTTTTAAGCTTTTATGCGCGTTTTTATTCCTCCTTGTAGAACAAAGTGCTATAATTTCATGTTGCACTAAAATTATGCAAATTTTCTTTTGGTTTTCTGTTAAATTAACTTTTGTCGAGATATGTCTCTTTTCTTGCGGTAAGCGATATATATGTCGTAGGCTAACTGAGAAATCCGGCTCTTTGCAAACAGCCTGGGCTCTTTGCAAAGAGCCGGGCTAATTGGAGAATCCATCTCCTTTTTTCCAATTAGCCTGGTATTTTTCAGGCTTATTCCAAAGAGCCATAGAAAGCGTTAGGCTAATTTAAAAATGATCACTTATTATCCGACCAGGGTGATATTTTTAGCTCACAGGCGATCACAGCCTGAGAGCTTATGTGCCCGCCGATTCTGTATGTACGTGTGTACGTACGTACGTATGTATGTACGTAACACGATAACTCTTGATAGAAATATCCGATTTGCTTCAATTTTTTTTTCTAGGTTTATTCTGATAAGGTGCTTCCCTGATTAGTTTTTGGGGTTCACTGTTTAAGGATAAAGGGGGAAAAGTGAGGCTAGTCCCCAAAATTAATTTATATAAATGGTTTTTCATGCAGAAATATTCGATTTGCTCCAAATTTGGTATACCGGATTATTGTGTTAAGGAGCTTCCCTGATTATATTTGGAAGCTCATTATTTAAGTATAAAGGGGGGAAAGGGGGGCAATTGCCTCTCCCCTTAATTTAGATAAATCCGTTTTTCATGTAGAATTATTCGATTAGCTCAAATTTGGTATACTGGTTTATTATGTTAAGGAGATGGTTTGATTAGATTTGGAGGTTCATTAGTTAAATATAAAGGGAGGAAAGGGGAGCTAGCCCCCCCCCCCTTAATTTGGTAAAGGTTTTTTTTTATGCAAAATTATTCGATTTGCTCCAAATTTGGTATACCGGTTTATTACGGTAAGGAGCTTCCCTGATTAGATTTGAAAGTTCATCAGTTAAGTACAAAGGGAGGAAAAGGGCGCTAGACACCCCGCCTTAATTTAGATAAATGGGTTTTTCATGCAGAGTTATTCGATTTGCTCCAAATTTCGTATACCAGTTTATTATGTTAAGGAGCTTCCCTGATTAGATTTGGAGGTTCATTCGTTAAGTATAAAGGGAGGAAAGGGGGCTAGACCCCCCCCCCCCCCCCCTTAATTTAGATAAATGGGTTTTTCATGCAGAGTTATTCGATCTGCTTCAAATTTCGTATACCGGTTTATTATGTTTAGGAGCTTCCCTGATTAGATTTGGAGGTTCATTAGTTAAGTATAAAGGGAGGAAAGGGGGACTAGACCCCCCCTTATTATAAATAAATGGGTTTTTCATGCAGAGTTATTCGATTTGCTCCTAATTTCATATACCTGTTTATTATGTTAAGTAGCTGCCTTGATTAGATTTGGAGATTAATTGTTTAAGTATAAAGGAGGGGCATTGGCTCGTGTCCCCTTAACTTAGATAAATGGGTTTTTCATACAGAATTATTCGATTTGCTTAAAGTTTGATATACAAGTTTATTACGTTATGGCTTCCTCCATTTGATTTGGATGTTTATTGGTTAAGTACAAAAGGGGGGAAAGGGGACAATTGCCCCTCCCTTAAATTTAGATAAATGGTTTTTAATGCAGAATTATCTGAGTTAGTTTAATTTTTTTTTCAACCGGATCCGAAATTGAAGGTTCCATTTGATGTCAACCCGAAAACCGGCCACAACCAGGTTTCGGATTGAGTTCAATTAGGACTTTCAGGTTCGGATCGGGTTGCCGGTGGACGGAGATTATTTTGTCTGGCTGGCATCGGGTTATAGTTCTTTGGAATATTTTTGTCGGTTAAGATACGGGTTCCAGGCTGAATTCGAATGGAATTTTTAGGATCTGGTAGCGTTGCGTGTCCACGGAAACTAATTTGTCTTGTTCGGATCCGGTTATGGATCTTTGGAATATTTTTGTCGGTTATCAGATTTGATTCGGGATTTCAGGTTTTTTCAAATGGAACTCTCACGTTCGGGTCGGGTTGCATGTCGACTGAAATTATTTTGTCCTGCTCGGATCGGGGTACTGTCTGTTGTAACTTATTTTTTGGCTTTGGGTAGGGTTATGCGTTAATAAACCTAATAAAAAGAAAATTGCCCAGTTAAACTGATGGCATTGAGCTCACAGGCTATTCACACTAATTGTATATTATACTGTGATTTCAATGAATAATGCCCCTCGAAAAATAAATGAAGGTATTAGTCCCCGTTGCCCCCTTTCTACTTAACCAAAGAACCTCCAAATCTAATCAGGGAAGCTACTTAAGGTAATAAACTGGTATACCAAATTTGAAGCAAATCAGGTAATTCTGCATGAAAAAACCATTTCACTAAATTAAGGAGGGGGGCAATTTCCCCATTTCCCCTTTTATACTTAATCAGTGAACCTCCAAATCAAATGAAGGAAGCCATATCGTAATAAACTGGTATATAAAATTTGAAGCAGATCGAATAATTCTGTATGAAAAACCCATTTATCTAAATTAAAGGGACACTAGCCCCTGTCCCTCCTTTATACTTAAACAATAAATCTCCAAGTTTAATCAAGGCAGCTCCTTAACATAATAAACCGGTATACGAAATTTGGAGCAAATCGAATAACTCTGCATGAAAAACCCATTTATCAAATTAAGGGGGGTTTAGCCCCCCTTTCCTCCCTTTATACTTAACTAATGAACCTCCAAATCTAATCAGGGAAGCTCCTTAACATAATAAACCGGTATACCTAATTTGGAGCAAATCGAATAATTTTGCATTAAAAACCCATTTACCTAAATTAAGGGTGGGGGGTAGTCCCCCCTTTCCTCCCTTTATACTTAACTAATGAACCTCCAAATCTAATAAAGCCATCTCCTTAACATAATAAACCAGCATACCAAATTTGAGCTAATCGAATAATTCTACATGAAAAACGCATTTATCTAAATTAAGGGGAGAGACAATTGGCCCTCTTTCCCCCCTTTATACATAATAATGATCTTCCAAATGTAATCAGGGAAGCTTCTTAACATAATTAACCGGTATACGAAATTTATAGCAAATCGCATATTTCTGCATGAAAAACCCATTTATCTAAATTACGGGGGGGATAACCCCCCTTTCCCCCCCTTTATATGTAACTAATGAACCTCCAAATCTAATCAAGGTAGCTCCTTAACTTAATAATCCGGTATTCTAAATTTGGAGCAAATCGAATAATTCATCATGAAAAACCGATTTATCTAAATTAAGGGGGGTAGCCCCCCTTTCACCCTTTATACTTAAATAATGAGCTTCCAAATTTAATCAGGGAAGCTCCTTAACACAATAAATCGGTATACCAAATTTGGAGCAAATCGAATATTTCTGCATGAAAAACCCATTTATATAAATTAAGGGGGGGGGGGACTAGCCCCCTTTTCCTCCTTTACCCTTAACCAATGAACCCCCAAAAATAATCAGGGAAGCACCTTATCAGAATGAACCTAGAAAAAAAATTTGAAGCAAATCGGATATTTCTATCAACAGTTATCGCGTTACGTACATGCGTTCGTACGTCCGTACACACGTACATACAGAATCGGCGGGCACATAAGCTCTCAGGCTTTGATAGCCTATGAGCTAAAAATATCACCCTGATCGGATAATAAGTGGTCATTTTCAATTAGCCTAACGCTTTCTAGGCTCTTTGCTATAAGCCTGAAAAATATCAGGCTAATTGGAAAAAGGGAGATGGATTCTCCAATTAGCCCGGCTCTTTGCGAATAGCCTAGGCTGTTGGCAAAGAGCCGGATTTCTCAATTAGCCTACGACATATATATATTTTGAGGCAGGCATTCTCACAAACTTTTGACTTTTTGGGGAAAAATGTGGGGAAATTAAACTTGCTAAAATAACATTTTAATCTGATAGACGAATGCCTTAATGATTCAAAATAAAGAAAAAAATGGTCAGCAGCGAAACATTTTTTACTTAACTGAGGTTTAGGTTAAACTTGCGAGTTTAATTTTCCTTACTATTTTACCCCTATAACTTTTTATTTTCTTCTAAATTTTTACTTATAATGAATTTGCATAGTACCCACAGGGCATTCAAATAAGAAATAACGCAAATGTAGTACTTTTAATACAGAATTTTTGTATAACATTGTCTTAAAGGGGTGTTAAAGAAGGGACGGTAAGGTAAAAAAAGGGACGAAATGGTAAAAAAGAGACGGTAAGGAAAATTACCACCTACTTTTAGGAAAATCATGTTAAGACTAAGTGATAGCCACAATGTTCATTGGTTTTTCGAAACAGTTGTTAATATTGGATTAAATTATTATTATTTTTTTTAATTTACCTCGAAAAGTGCAGGAATAAACCTTTGGGACGGTAAGACTACCAATAAGGCCACGGTGTTTGAAATTGATATTTAAATGCTGATTTATATTCTGTAGTAAATATCCATTCAAAGAATTTTAGATATTCTTTCTCTAGCATACTTCTGCATGAGCAAAAATTAGAAAAAAATACTGTCGCTGCATCTGAAGTGATTTTCTGTATAATTTTTGAAGAGGGATGGTAAAAAATCTAAAACCGAGGGACAGAGTTCAAAAAATAATATCAACCCTAAAAATGTGTGCCGGATAATTTTTAGCTACATATTTATATAAAACAATAGTTCCAGTTTCAGAAAAAAATTTCATCAAATTATTTTTATTGAAATAATTTTATCCAGACAGCTCCAAACTTCAAAATCAGCATCAGAGACACGGGAGGGGTAGAGGGTTTTCCATGTGTTTGGACCCCCAACATCGTCCAAAACTTATTTATCTCGTTAATATTGTTGTGCAATCATGCAATGTGATGTTCCCCAGTATATGAAAAAAAAAAAAAAACACAAACAAGTGCATTAAATAAAAAAATATTATTCAGGGACATGAAGGTTAAAAGATTGTGAGAATGCCCCATATATATATATATATCTATATATATATATATTTAAAAAGTTTTCTTGTTATAAAAATTTTGACTGACGCAGTCTTCAGAAGATCAACTAAGTTATAATAGTGTACATTACTAAAGTTTAAAAATTTAGCATTTATCATGTACATTGTTTTATTTGAGTTTCTATATTATAAAGGACAAACATATCTGTGCGTAACGCATAGGTCATTTTGCGAATGGCAACACTTTCAAATTTGAAATAAAATTTTGGTTTTACAACTTTCTCTACTGCAAATTTTAAAAGTTTTAAACATCGCACATTTAATTTTTTACACCGTCATATAAGGAAAAAATGCTCTTTTAAATGCAATTTGTTTGAAAGCTGTATCTCAATTTATTTTAAAGTTATTATTCTTTTTTCTAGTTTTTAATACCATTTTTTCAATCGTGGCAACAAAAGCACCCTATTTCTATTGAAAGTCATTGAAAGTAAACGGAAAATAGTCAAAAATAGGAGATTATTGTATCTTTTTGTTGCCATTTTCTCATAAAAGCAGAAAAAAAATTTGAAATTAAAATACGGGCTATGTCAAGAACATTGTCTGTTATTCCGCGATAATGATGTCATATCCATACTTTTCTATAGACGAAGATTGGATTGTAAAAGTAGACTGCTTTAGAGAATGCAAATGACGTCATTTTATAAAACAGCGTGTATTTTAATTCTTAAAACTGAAATATGTTTTGTAGAAGTGCGTCATTTTCTCAGCCCAGCTGCTTTCAAATTCTTTACTTTTGAAAATAAAGTAATCGAAATCATACACTGATAAAACGCAATGTTTTACAAAAATTTACAGTGTCTTTATAAAAGAGAGGTGACATGCAAATAATATCGATGATTCTCGACTGGAAAGATTTGCTTCGCCGAGTTAGGCAAGTAAACAAATAACTCGAGGTTTAAAATAATATCATGTTCCTGAAGTTATTGTCCAAAATTATCTGGAATAATAAAAGTTTAATGCTATTCTTTAGGCCATTCTATTATAATTTTATCAAAATAACATAATTTGATTAATTTAATTTTTCACAATTTTATATAATCTATATATTTAAAACACAAGTGTGTTTTTTAGCCATCTGCCCTGATCTTTCTAATGAACCAATTTTACTAATATTTTTTTTTCAACTGAAAGCTGTTCATTTGTAGATGTGATTGCACTATCCCTACTTTTATATTTTAATTTTAAATGCATTATATGAAATTTCTCCAAAATGATGAAATTTGGATAGCTTTCATTATTGCAGACAAGAGAGGGGAAAAAAAATGAGTTTTTTTTTATCTTTATTCATGCCATTTTCTGTTAAAAATTCAAAATGTTTTATCAAAATTGTTGTATAGGGTTTAGTGGCGCAAAATCCCATTAGAAGCATATTATATTAGGAGAATAATAATGGAAAATGACATACTGCTTTTAAAAACATGCATTTTCCCTCATAAATTTTCTATATTGCTTTTCCTTCAGCATGCGTACTGATACTAAGTTTCAAACACTAGGCGAAATGCTTATTTAATTGAAAATGAATTCGTATTTAAAAGAAAACGATCATTTTCTTAGATAAAACTAAACATTTTAACACAAATTCGTCTAAAAAACATAAATTACGAAAATTTTTACTCTCCGCAATTGAGATTACAATCTCAAGTAAAGAGTGCGTCTATTCACATAAAAGCTGACAACGGTGACTTTAAGTTTTGAGTTAAAATTATTTTAAAATGATCAAACAAAATACAATTTTTAAAAAAATGATGGATATGAGAAGTGCGTGTGCATAATTTGAGAAGGTAAAAATTGCTATTTTTCATTCCGGAATACCAAGCATAAGAGCTTAAATTGATAACCACATCGTAATAACTGATCTTTATTATATTTTACTGATTACGTATCTACCGAGTGTCCTAAAAAGGACTGGCTGATTTTAACATTCAATAACTTGCAAACGGTGACAGATATTTAAAAAAATTCCTGCAGGAGTGTTATGCATGAGGTCAAAAATTTTTTACAGTGATTTTCGATTTTAGTTCGAATTACAAACAATAGATGGTGATGTAAGCAATAGGCGCTAAATACAGGCTCGAGTTTTTGGCCTTTCTCCTCTTCCATGCGGAAAAAGGAGATTAAAATGTATTGAGTGGGTCCCGAAGTGCGAAAAATCGAGCTAGAATTTAGCGTCTATTAATCGCAGCGCCATCTATTACTTATAATTCGAACTAAAATCGAAAATCAATGTAAAAAAAAAAACTTTTGACCTCATGCAGAACCCTCCTGCAAGATTTTTTTACATATCTGTCACCGTTTGGAAGTTATTGAATTTTAAAATCAGTCAATCGTTTTTACGACACACGGTATATTATAAAGGGCAAACGTGCCTGTGCGTACACTGACGTCATTTTGCGAATGGCAACATGTCACGATCAAATTTCGGTCTTGAAATTTCCGCTACTGCATTTTTTTAATCTTCTGACCATCGTACATTTTCAATTTTCGGCGCATAGGGAAAAAAATTACTTTCAAATGCAATTTGTTTCAAAATTGTATCTTAATTGACTGATGTATTATGTTTTTTAAAATAATTTTTAAGCATGATTTTTTTAAAGTTTATCTTATCACGTGCCTTTTTCAATACATAATAATAATAAAAATATTGCACATAAAGCAAAAATATTGTTCAGCATTTGTTTCTGACTATTTTTGCATAACGAAATTAATACTTCCTTTATAAACAAATAAAAGAATCATATTAAAAAACCCAATTTAACATATTTGGGAAAGACAAATTAACGAAATTAATACTTCTTTTATAAACTAATAAAATAATAATATTGAAAAAACACAAATCTAACATATTTGTAATCGTACAATTTAAATTTTTAGATCACCAAATAGGATTTTTTTGTAATGGAATTTTTTTGCAAAGTTCATCTCAGTTTACTGATTGTCTATGGTTTTAAAAACAATTTTAAAGCATGAAATATTTTTTAATTTATCTATATCGTGCAAAGCTCGATTACGAAAGATTAATCTGTTTGCCCTTAAAACAGAATAAAGAGTTCATCATTTTCTTACGGCTGATATCCATTAAAAAAATCTTCCCTATGAATAAATAAATAAAATAATAAAAAAAAATAGCAATTTATCAAATTACAACGACCATTTGGAAAACGATTTTTTTGAAGACTAAAATTTAAGACATAAAATATCGCACGGCGTTGATCATACATTAAGTACGCCATGAATGATTAATAGTGTTATTACACGTAAAAATTGCCAGCCAAAAATATCGCCTGCGACCCGTTAGATTTCATGAAACTTAAGTATTATCCACCTGAAACTTACGTAAATATCCAAGCATTTCATTGGCTGTTCGGGAAAAGGCTTTTCCATCGTCAGATTTCCAAGAAATCTGACGGCCAATTTTAAATGAAATTTCATTCTTAAACTTCTCAACATCCGACAATATTACTTTTTACACCGTCGGATAGAAAAAAAAATGTACTTTTAAATGCAATTTGTTTGAAAGCTGTATCTCAATTTGTTTCTGAGAGGTTTTTTTTTTTTTTTTTTTTTTTTTTTTTTTTTTTTTTTTTTTTTTTTTTGTAGTTTTTATTATTTTTTTGTCATAGTGGCAACAGAAGGTATCCATCGTTGTTGAAATTAAAGGGAAATACAGATTACTGTATAGACCAATCATAAAACGAATAAATTGCGGATTATACCAATGAAACCCTCCAGATATGCTTTTAATTTCCCATCCTGACAAGAGCAATAACCATTTTTCTAAATGGTTAATAAAACACAAATTTAATAGACATGTATAAGCTCTGAAATTACCAGGATATAAAAGGATGTCGTAAGTAGAAAAATCTTGGTCAAATGACTCTTAGCATGTGGCTAATAAGAAAATATCGGTTTTGATAAATTTCAAAAAATTATTTGATTATATAATTCGTATTTTAAATATGAAAAATGCTTTTTTAATGTAAGTGGGCAATCTAAAAAAATTATTGCGTATAAAAAATTATTAGTTAAAAAAAAAAAAAAAAAAAAAAAAAATGTTTTCAACTATATTCTTTAACCCGGGAAGCCCTGGTATGATTCCCTAGTCTCGTTAATAAAGAAGTACGTAGGTTCGTCTGAAATACTCCAGTTTTAAATATTTCTAACACAATTATAAACAGATGGTACGAATTGTTTTTTTTTTTTTTTTAAGTATACCTAATAAATAAATAAAAATTTAAGAACTGTTCTTGATAGTGACAGTATATATGTATATATATATATATGTAGGAAGATTATATGTGAAATGTTAATTCATAGATGACTTGAGTAACTAGACGTAGAAATAACAATATATATACTTTCATAGCTGCCAACTTGTACGGATTTTTCTCACCACTAAAATTTAATAGAAAATTTTATCACAAACAATCGCCGATATTTGAATTTTTTTAAAGATTAAACAATACAAAAATTTCTGTTAAATTTTTGTGGTAGCAAAGATCCGTACTAGTTGGCAGCTACGTACTTTAATACAATTCTATAAAGATAATTTTACACCACATCATTGATACCTTTTTTAAATTCAGCTTATTTCTTACTTAAAACCTATAACATACTTCTTTCGAACAATTTTATTAGGCCTAACAGTGCCTTGCTTGGCATGTCATAAACCGATGCTTCATGAACGATTTTATTTTATAGACTGACTCTTTTCTAATTTTGAATATGTCCAAACCTTGATCTCGTGATCGTGAATTTTCATAATTCGTGCTTTCAAATCAGGGATAATAAAAATACCAGAGCGTTAGTTAATTTGCTGATCATACACGTCATAAAGAAAATAAAGTGTGTTTAAATTCAAATCCTACAAATATATATATATATATATATAATGAAATCACAATGCATGAAAAAAATCATAAAATGCTGATGATGAACAAAATATGAACAGTGGAAAATGGAAACGTACAATAATATGAGTAATCTACAGAAACATCAGAGGAGCTTGTAAGTTTAATTCATAGTGAAGATATGTTACTCCATCCACTTTTCTCGGAATTCGGCCTAAGATGACTAAATTTAGCTCCTTATAAACATATCAAGGCATTTCCAAAATAAACCAAAAGTTACACATAAGATATGGAAAGATAAATAAATGAAGATAAGAAAAACTTCAATAATGTATAAAAATCTATAATACAAGAACTTTAACTTACTAATGGAGAATGTGCAAAGATGTGAACGGATTTGAGATATTGATAACATTGTGGCTGTAATTTAACTACTATAGGAGCAGATATTTCATAAATATAGATATTTATACACTGAGGTGTGCCTTAGCAAATAGTTTAAAGTTAAAATTCCATTATTGGTAAGTTTTATTTTAATTATTTCTTTATTAGCAATTTTTATATGAATTACCGTTATATTTAATCATAAATTTATTAAAGACCTATTGTGCAAGTCAACCTGTCTTGAACGATTTTTTTACATGATGCTTTCAAATAAAATATCAGGCAAAATTTTTAACTAACATTTTGCCTTTTTCAGAATCAACAATTATTTCTATTGTGATAAATGACTATCTAATGTAAGAACATGAAAAAGAAGTATGTATGTGAAAATATACTATGGTCAGGTTATATCAAACTCTAAAACCTTGCAAGTTATTTAAAAAAGGTATAAAGGATCGAATAGAATATATTGTACAGAGTGGTTATTAATTAACGTGAGGTTTTCAGATCCCTCTAGAGAGCAAAGTATTGGACAAAACATAACCAAATTTGATGAGCATGCATAGTGGAACTATGGGATTTCGAATTTTTTAAAAGTTCAAAAATTCGCCCCTAGGGGCAATTTTGGCGCTGAAACAGGGTATTAGTGTAAATATTGAATGATTAAATGCCAAACAATACACATCAATTGTATTTACAACAAATGTTTTTTACTTAGAAATTAGGTTCAATATGAGCACCATTGGTATATTGCAAGAACTGCATACTATGCACGACCTTTTCTATTGCCGCTCGAAGCATATCAGAGTTGATTTGCTTCACTTGTAACGTTATTCGATCTTTCAACGTTACGATATCGGAGACATGTCCTTGATAAACAACACCTTTAAGAAATCCCCGCAATCAAAAGTCACAGGGATTGAGATCGGGCGACCTTGGTGGCCATGCCGTAAGAAATTCACAACTAATGATTCTGCTGTCAGAAAAGTGTTACCGCAACATACGCTGTACCCTAAGTCCAATGTGGGGTGGTGCACCATCCTGCATGATTATGGTCGAATCGAGTCATTCTCGCTGTTGTAGTTGTGGAATCGTGAAGTTCTGTAGCCTATCTGCATACCTCGTAGCAGTAACAGTAAAGGTCACTGATCGCTTGCTCCATTTTCCTCATAAAAGTAAGGATCGATGATAAAGGATTCTTTAAAGCAACACCACACTTTGACTTTTGGCGAGTGGAGAGCCTCTTGCACAAAAGCGTGCGGATTAATCGCAGCCCAAATGCGGCAATTGCGGGTGTTAATGCCACCGTTGAAATGAAAGTGCTCTCCATCACTCCATAAAATCTGCCACAGGCATGTAGCATCAACTTGCACGCGTGAAAAATCCAATCGGGTGGCTGCATCGCCTGGGAGCAATTCTTGAACAGAAGAGATTTTGAACGGATAAAACTGTAATATCTGATGCAGGATCTTCCCCACCGTTTAGTATGGTATCTGCGTGTGCCGAGATAATGCTTGAGTGCTGCTGGTAGCCTGCACGTTTTCCAACGCCTGTTCGACAATAGCAGTTGCAACTTCGTCAATTTGTTGGTGACTAGTCATTTTGCCTTCTTGGCCTGGTTGTCGTGCTAGCGTCCCTGTATTTTAAAATCGTTGAATCATCTTTCATAAATTTGTTATGCTCATCGGTCCTTTTCGCAATTTCTTTAATCGGCGAAATTCACGAAGAGCAGCATTGCAATTCTTGTTCCGTTGATAATACAGCCTGACTAGCAACGCGCGCCGTGAAACGTAACACGAGAATGGGCATGGGATTGTCCGCACACCCCAAACATATTAAATGGCATAAATACAAAAAAAAAAAACTTGAGAATTCTGTCTGTTAGTGAAATTCGTGATAATTACACTCTTTCTTGTGAAAAATGATTACTGAAATGTAAAATTATCGTTAATTTCAAAAATTAATAAATAATAAATTAAAAGCACTCACCGACACCAGACGAATATTTTCGGGCGTGGGGTGTAGAAGCACTCCACGCCCGTCCTGCCGGGTTAAAATTGCGTATTTATTAAACAGAAGCGCAAAGTATACTATAAATGTGCACTAGACTTTTCTTTTAAAAAATGGGCTTTTTATCAATTTTGATGGATATCTTCAATTAAAAAATTTACAATAAATACACTGCTCAAAACAATTAAAGGATATTTGAAGTTTTATATAAAATAAAGATATAAACGAAATTTTTTTGCCGAAAATAGAAGAAGAGAATCACAAATGCAAATTTTTCTGGTTTTCAAACTGTGGAGTATGCAAATTTTGAGTTCGACGTCAAAAACGTCGCTTCAGCGGCAGCGAATGAAATTTGACTTTCACCTGGATAAAAGAGAATGAAGACAAGGATGATCGGCACTCAGTGATTGCTTTGTTTCGATGAGTACGATGTCTCAGCGAAGTCATTTGACAGATTCAGAAGCTTTAAGAATTGTTGGTAGGTTAGAAGGGGGCCCAACTCAAGCCGAAGTAGCGCAAGCCATTGGAGTGTCACAAAGTGTCATTTCCAGGATCTGGAACCGTTTTTGGAGAGTGGATGTGAAGGCCGAAGACCAGTGCAAGGTCGTAGACGGGCAACAACGCCCAATGAAGATCGGTATTTAGCGTTAACAGCTCGGAGACACTGAACCATGAACGCTACTCTTCCCCAACAACACCTTCGCTCGGCTACAGGCACCACGATTTCAACTCAGACTGTCCGAAACCGGCTCCATGCTGTAGGTCTGTATGCTCGCCGACCGATGGTATGTGTTAGATTAACATCAAGGCATCGTCGCGACCGCAGGGAGTGGGCAACCGAGCATGTCAACTGGAGGAGAAATAAATGGAGCAATATTCTGTTTTCTGACGAGTCCCGTTTTTCTGTGCATCCGGATAATAGGCATATTTTCATCTGGAGGGACCGTGGCAGTAGGAATAATCCTGCGTTCATGCACTAAAGTGTCAGATTTGGCGGTGGAGGAGTGTTGGTGTATGGTGGCATCTCCATTGACGGGCGCACTGACCTCTACATAATTCGAGATGGAGCTCTGACTGGTCGCCGATATAGGGATGAGATCCTCAGACCTATTGTAGTCCATTACGCTGCAGCAATCGGAGATAACTTCATTTTAATGGACGATAACTGCAGGCCACATCGTGCAAACGTGGTGGAGGATTTCCTTTTCGAGGAAGGAATCGTTCGAATGGAATGGCCAGCGTGTTCTCCAGACATGAATCCAATCGAGCACGTTTGGGACGCTCTAGGAAGACGAGTTTCTGGCCGCCAACAACACCCACAAACTCTCCTAGAACTGGAAAGAGCTCTTCTGGAAGAGTGGGGCAGAATACCCCAACTCGTCATTAATAGCCTGATTGAGTCCATGCCTCAAAGGTGTTCAACGTTGCTGGCCGCCCGTGGAAACCATACCCCCTACTGAAAATGATTTTCTTTGAAGAAAACACCTTTTCTTATTCTTTTTTTCTCATATGCACAAATTGTGTTTTTTTCCTTTAGTACACAAATGCGCAATAAAATGCATTTTTTTCTGCCAAACATGTGTAATTTATTCTCATATAACCTACTATGTCTGTCGACCATGTATCAATCAGCTAAACAATTTACCAGATACAAAATCCACCTAAAACTGCAATATCCTTTAATTGTTTTGAGCAGTGTATATAAAGACATTTCATATTTTCTGTAAGATATTGATTAAATAGTAATTATATGCAGCTTAAGAAAAATATATTTAACAGATTTCAAATTTAAGGAAAAAGTCATAAAAATCTAATTACATTTTTCGACAGCATAATAATCTGCAATGACTTTATTAGCAAGAAAGGAAAGTCATACATAAAGCGAAGATCATGAAACACTTTCTAAAATTTTCAGAACAGAAAATAAACTTCGTCATTAAATAAGGGGAAAGAAGATATATACATAAACAGTTTTGAAAATGCATAAGATATTTAAAAAACAAGTTTCAGCTCTTTCCGTTCATTGTCGAGAACGTAATTGAATACTTTTATGCAGCCCTATATACGAGGTTAAGTCAACAATTTTCCTCAATTTTGACATAAATCTTCTTACATTATTCATGCTGACTTCTGTACTAGTTTATTTTATTGTTATGCTGTTGTGGTCATGCTTTAAATGTTCGATCGCAATTCCTCCATTTGTCTTCTTTTTATTGCAGATAGATCATGGGCGTACTATTAGAGGTTTGAACCAAAGAGGAGCAACGAGCAGTGATACGGCTTTTGTGGTCGGAATGTGTAACGGGATCCGCAATCCATCGAAGACTCGGCACAATAAGGCAACAGAGTCTTGCCGAAACGGAGTGTCTACGAACGGACTGAAAAATTCAAAAATTGTCACACAAATGTTACGCATGAGGGAGGAGACGGATGACTGTGTACGGTTACAAATGAGGACAACATTGAGCGTGCAACTTACATGGTTCTGTTAGGCAGACGAGTGACTATTGATGATGTGGCACACCGTATGCAAATCAATCATGATTCTCCCTACGAAATCATCCACACCAGACTTAGGCTTCATAAAGTCGGTGCATGCGTGACTCGCTGCACAGCCGAAAACCTTCTTTTTTGATGGCATCAGGAAGCTTGTGCAACGATGGAATAAGTGCGTTGAAAAGCACGGAGGCGATATTGGAAAATGATGTTAACTTTAGTTTACTACTTGTATTGCAATAAAATGTATAAGTACATTGCGGATAATTTTTGACTTACCTATTATACATAAATTTGTACATTTACAACATAGAATGCTAAGAATGCTAAAATTTAGTTGAGTTATAAACCGCATGAAAAAATCTGTGTTGCCACAATACATTAAGTATTATGGCCTACAATGTCATTTCTTTCTTGCCTTTCTTTCTTGATCATACGTCTTGAAATTTTATACATCATATGATCCGCCCAGATTTTCAACCGAACTCAGTACCCTGAGTGTCTAGTTCGCAATTTATTTTTATAATCCACATAACATAATTGAGAATTCACATTGAGTAATTTTCGTCAATAACTGGAGATGCACTCGATTTCTTTTGAATCGCCCTATATATTATCTACAAAATTTGACAGACAATAAATATTCAGGTTTAATTCAGGTACAAAACACATAACACAATTAAAAACATATTTCCAGAAATTTATATCTATAGCCGGCAATGTATCCATTTACTTGCGAAGACTAGTATATGAATTTTTAAATATTCTGAAAATTCTTTTTTAGTATAATACATAAATTTCAGCAAGGAATTTATAATACGAGCAAAATTATTTTTAATAACCTTTTCTAAGCGATTCATGCTACTTCCATCGAAATACTTAAGGTCAAAGGACACGAGTTGTGACGTCATCAGTAATCGACCGACTTCTCGCTAGTGTTCGAATTTACACTGGAAAATTTTGAATAGCAATTTTTTTTGTTTTATTTGTGAAATATCTATTATCATATAAAACAATAATAACTATTTAAATTTACTTGTAAGTATTCGGTTCCTTAAATAAAACTTAAGCCAAATGCGGAGTGCCACAGTGTTGACGCATATGGCTGAAGTTTTATTGGAGGATTCTAAATTCTCACCAGTTTAAATCCTGATAAGTTTAAATAGTTAATATTGTTTTATAAGATGATAGATAATCCACAAATAAAATAAATAAAATAAAATAAAATAGCTACACAAAATTTTCCGTTGTGAATTTCAACACTAGTGAGAATTCGGTCGATTAGTGATGACGTCACAACTTGTGTCCTCTGGCCTTGAGTAATTCAACGGCAGCGTTCATGCCCTTCCAAAGTGGTGAGAGAAATCCAATTTTTCTAATTCCCCCCACTTAAAAAGACACCAACGGAGAGCTCCATCTTCCTGCCTATATCCCTCCTGTAACTAATCAGCCTTTATAAACAACACCAACACATAATTCGCCACACATCATTTTTTATTGAGAACGAGAATTCAGCGTAATAAGATGGAACGGTATACAAGAGGGAAATGAAGTGTAGAAAGGTGCATTATATACTTAAGTGCGTTGTGTTTTTAAATAAATAAATCTGTTAAAGGTTACATCCAACCTGATGTTTTAGAAGTCTACATGAGTCATCTAAGCAGCCTGAAAATGACTCATTTTACGAATCTAATCAATTATAGAACTTAAATGAAATTCAACTATCACTATTTCGAATAACAATGCTTATGTTTTTAAATAACAGAAATTCTGCATTTAAATAAAGCAAAGATATCTATTCGGATAATATAGGTAACAGTTTCACATGGTTTCAATGCCTCAGTCGTATATTTTTCGAAAACACTTGAAATATTTTCTCTAGAAATTTTTCAACATTTTTATTTATTTTTTTTTCAATTATGTTTTTAAAAGGGTGATATTTATTTTTTATAACTCAAAAATAATAAAATTGATTTGTAAATATTCAAGTAAACTTTTCATTTTAATACCAATATTACATGAAAAATAAAATAAACAACTGCATAATTTTCATTACAAATTCTTCAATTATAATTGTATTTAAACAGAATTCATATAGTATATGATTCATGTTAATAGAAAATCTGGATGGATTTATAAGAAATACATTTGCTCCAAATGAATTATGAGAGTTTGATAAGTAGATTATTTAGCTTTTTATAGAGGATTTTTGATTTGTGGCATCAAATATTCTATTTAAGTGAAAATTCCTCACATTTTGAATAATTTATATTTATACCTGTAATAGGGTAACGCAGAACGATAATTATACTAGAAATCAAATTCCGAAATGGTTTACATTTAATATCATGCAAATTAAAATTGGATGATGTAATAAATAACAGAAAATGCGTCGATATGTAGATGATATGATGTAACAGAAAATAGGTTATTATGTATATAATTTAAAAGTATATAACTTTTGCTTTAAAAAATAATAAAACGTATTAATTTCTTAAGAAGATAGAATTAAAAAGAATAAAAAAGTATTCTACAAAACGTGATGACACGATTAACTACTACTTGTTTTTTGCTACCAAAAATTGCTTATGTTTTTGGCTTTTCTAAATTTTATTATATACTAGCTGACCCACCCGAAGTCTTCTGAGCTCGACAAAGCACGAACAAGAAAAAACTATAAAGAGCAAAATAAAAAATCGCTGCATGGATTCCTAATAAACTTCTTTGAAAAGACAATTTTTTTTTCAATATTGAGATAGAAGATTGAACCCAAATTCCGTTTAGTAATGTCGAAAAATCGTAGTTCATCGCGGAGAGACAATAAAATATCAAAAATCGCAGAGGACAAAAATTACTATATTGGACTAAAATATTAAAACAGGAATACTTTTGTCCAAAAACCTCCGTGAAAAGCAAAGAAACTTTAAAAATCACATAAAAAATTTCATGAAATTTTTTAAAACTACTGTATCAAGTTACTAATTTCTTTGGAAAAGGACAGAATTTACCATATTGGGTTAAAAAAATCTAATGTATAAAAAAACTGACTGCGAAGAAACGTAAAAATCGCAAAACATACAATCACGAAGCACAAAATTTTTAAATTAGGATAAAAGTTTGAAAAGCACTAAAAAGTAAAAAAATCTGAAATGTCAGAAGGATCCCAATTTGTTTTCTGACGTTGGAGCTACAATAAACATATTAAAACGGTGTATTCATAATATTTTTTCTCGTATTGAATACTTCAAAGGAAAATAATTTTCAGGAAGGCCAAAAGTAGTCAGATTCAGAAAATATTGTCTCAGTAGAAATTTGCTACATCTGAGAATTGTTCTCTTTTTAAAATATAAATACAGCCGAAGGCAAAATGTCAAAGTATTCTATTCATACAAATATTTTAGAATGTTGGAAAATTGTGTGATCTTGTACCTTTAAACGCGACGAACATCAGCAACAACTTTCAAAGATTCAAATGGTGTATCTTCAAAAAATTTTATGTATAAACAGAAAATTTTGACTATTGATTAAACAGATTAGATTGTTTCATATACTACCATTGGAAACTGACTAGCCTTTCACAGACTTTATGGATTATTGAAGTTAAATTAACTCATTTTATTACTCTGTAAGTCATTGCGCGCATGATATCATGAGATCGTAGGGGAGAGTAGCCATATTTGGATCGATGCTTTAATTGGACCGTTGCCATTCTGCCGTTAATTACAGGAAGAGACTCTATCTACCGCTGAAATTCTACTCATCAGAATGACGTTACTCATGATTAGAAGAAGCAGTCGCCTACCACGTGCTGTTTTCAGACAATTTAAAAAAACCTAAAGTTAGCTGTTTTGATCTAATGTTTTCCTACTAAACGTAAGTGAATATTTTAAAACTAAGATAAGTTGTTGTGTTTTCATATACGTATATGAATTCATCTGTTTATTATGCATATTTTTCACGCGGATTTGTTTGATTTCGTTTTTGTTCTTAGTCTTGAAATTAACTGTTTTAAAAAATGGCGCAGTTGCCGTAATTGGGCCAATTTAAGTTGCTTAAATTGGACCAGTTATGCGATCATAAATTTGAAAAGTAAGTAATGAATTTCGAGGACGGTACGCTTTGTACACTAGTTTTTTTATACTTTATAAGGAATTACTATCTCCATGAAAGTTTTTTTTTGTATGTCTGGATTAAATTTTTTATACGTTTAGGCCTATATAAACATAAAAATATTTTTACATGTCTATGCAATAAATTTTGTTTGCAATGTCTTTTATCTTGTATCTAATTGTATTTATTTTCTTTGAATTCGTTATTCCTACGGCACATTTTATTTACAGAGTTGAATTCAAACATTTTCCTCCTGCAGGATATTTGTGATGGAAGACTTTTTACAGTTCTAGAGGGTGGAATTATACTTTTTAGCCACTAAATCGCATAAAATCTTAAACCTTGATGAAAATGTTGAAAAAGATATAGACAAGCTGTCTTGAAGAAAAACACCCGTGACAGCAAAAGCTATTAAATATATAGGAAACAAAAAGCAGACAGTAAGTTGTGAAGAAATTGACCTGCAACAAGGCTGCAGCTACAAATCCTCCCGAAAAGCAAACAAATCATTAGAGATGTTATTTTCATTGCTAAATTCAGTTAAATCAAAGTACAAAGGGAGCCAAAAAACAGTTGTATTAACATCATCGCCATATAAAGTAAACCTTGAAATGAAAAACAAAAAAAAAAGAGAGAGAGAGAGAGAGAGAAATGAAGTTTTCACAGCACAAAAGCAATTGGAACATCGAGTTTTAAAAAACAGGCGTAATGCAATTAGCAAAAAAATGATGGAACGGAAGAACAAGAAACATAATGTAAAGAAAACTTCTGTTGCAAAAAAAAATGTCTGATAATTCACAATCTAAAGAGAAAAATCTAGACAGTGATGATTGTGCTTTAGCCTAATTTGTAAAAAAAAATAAAATAGAAGAAATTATTTAGTGTTCAAATTGCCATATAAGTTTCCTTGTTGTCTGCGATGGAAAACAAAAACAATAAAAAAATTCATGTATAAGCTTTGCATCACTCCTTATATGAAATTCAAGTTACTGAGAATTAGTACCATAATTTCTATTCTTAATTAGTGATAACATTGATTTATATTTTGAATACATTTTGATTTAAAAAAATTACTCTTATTTTGAGATATTTGATTTTATTATATTTTATTGCTGTTATTTTGTTTGATTGTTTCATTTATCGCAAACTTTGCTTTTAATAAGATTTGTTATATTCCCTAGTCATTAACAACCTGATATTATTTGGTCCAATTTAGGAGACTGGGGGTCCAACTTAGGCGACCAGTTGCTGAATTTGGACCACTTTTGACAAATTTTTCAAATTCAAATAAAATTTAAGATTTTCTAAAAGAAATTGATCTAAAGATTTATTTAGTTAGTAGATGAATAGATTGACCCCGTGTAGAGATGTTTCGCAGATATTCCAAAACTTAAGTGAGTTTTATTAGATGTAAATTTCCAACTGGGCGAAAAATGTCCGGACCAGGAATCGAACCCGGGAACTTCTGGCTGAAGCCGCCAGTGCTCTTCCATCTGAGCTATCCCGGACGATTCTGGTCGAACTTTTTCACCCAGCTAACCTTGATGATTACAGCATCTGGTCTGAAACCTGGTTCAGCTCAACAGAATAAATCTCAGGTAATGGAACTCCAGAAATCGCTGGATACGAAATTACACTAGATTAATTTTAACACAATTATTGTAATTGGTAAACAAATCATATTAGATGTAAATTTCCAACTGGGCGAAAAATGTCCCGTGAATGTTAATGAAAATGTTAAGTGAGTTTACCTGAAAATAAGTGAAGTGGTCCAAATTCGGCTACTCTCCCCTGTGTATTGAATGCTATTAAATTTGAAATAGGTGATAAGCACATATGTGCGTATAATATGACCTACTTTTAAGTATTTATAATTGTAAGATTTTTAGTTATGGCTATTTTTATTCATAAAAAAAAATTCGATTTTTTTCACAAAAATATTTATTTTACATGGTTAATAAAATAAATTTGACCTAAGAATAGATCATTTTAAAATTGCATATATTTTTATTAATTATATCAAATTTCATAGCAATCCATACATACGTTCAGAAAATATCATACTCATAATGACTTGCGGAGTGAAAAAAAAAAGCTCTTTTAATTACAATACATAAATTCTGTGAAAAGCTGGTCAGTTTCTAATGCTTGTATATTAAAAAGCAAAATCTGTTTAATCAATTGTTAAAATTTCATGTTTATCGATAAAAAGTAATCAATAATTAATGTGGGGAATTTCGTAAGTAACACTTGCAACAGACTGAATGTCCCCGACTCCGTATTCCGGTTCGAGATTAAAAAGGTAACGAAGCTGCGTGAAGTGAAAATGCAAAAGAAAAAGTAAATAGAACGAGAAAGTGTTCGGACGACGCGGGTTTTGTTAAAAGGAACAGAATATTTACGATGAAATAAGATCGAAGATTTAACTGACTTATGAAAATCTTAGAAATATTCAACGACGCTAAATAAATGAAGTCTAAGTTGTTGCTTTAAAGCTAAATATAGATTGAAAAGAGTGCTTTTAACTGTATTTTTGTTTTGTCTTCGTCTTAATAAATGTCAGTGTTCGTCTTAGAAGTGAGTTATGATTTATAAATATTGTCTCATCCCATATTAATGTAAAAAATACTGTAAAATAGACAAGACCCTTTAAATAGCATGTCTCAGTTTTCATACATCAGACCAAATTATAAAGAAGATGGATTACGGCGGGGTAAACAGCATGTATCATTTCATTTTAAGTGTCTGAATGTCATATTCAGAGATGAAATAAGTCAGAATTAAATATCATTTTTATTTCTAATGGAATTGCATACTACTGTCATGTTCTCCGAAACGAACATATGGATGAGTTTTGTAGACATCATGGTGGTAAACTGTGATTTTAACGCAATCAAACTTATTGGTAAAGTTATCGTACGAATTGAATATTTATACGAATTGTGTTAAAATAATAGTTTATCTAGGTACCCATAGTATATATGGAGACCCTTTACCTGCGGTTTATAATATTGAGCTTTCTACGTGACAAACCAGATGTTATTACCAATGAGGTTATCTGAGCGAAATATGCTCGCCAGTTATCAACCCAGTTAGATTAAATGGTAAAGCATTGGCCCTGTAAGTCAAGGATCTGTGTTTCAATTCGTGGCCTGGACATATTTTTGCTCAGTTGGAAATATTCAATTCGTAACATGCTGGTAGCTTTCTATGGTATTGGGAGAGATTTGTGTCAATGCTCAGCTAACACTGTCATATATAAATGGTCGTCAAAAATTTGAAAACTATTAAAGTAATTTGCCAATCACTTGCCTCCTATTGGAGAAATTTAGTTTAGAACATCGGTTTTTTGAACACGACAACGTTTGTACCCGTATTTCCAACTCAACTTCGCGGTAGTTTAGGTCCATCATCGTATCGGTTTTGCGACTGGCTAACCATTAGACATAATCTAAATCGTTTAAAGAATGTATGGGGTATTTTAAAACGTGTAGTTTATCAAAATAATAAGACATTTTATCAGTTAAATAATCAAAATCATCTGATAACATTTCTTATCATGAATTCAAACGGAAAAAATGATGTTAGTATTATCAGTGAAACGCCTTTCACTTCAGTTAATAAAAATAATGAAGTAATAATCCAGTATAGATACTTTAGTATTATCTTTCTGAAAAAAAAAAAAAAAAGTTCTTCCGGCCAGTGCCGGGAGGAAGAGGTAGCTTTCATATTCCTTATTTTTTAAAGGCCAGCTTATATTATTCAAACACACGGAGCTCAAATTAGTGAAACTCGATTATAGAAGATTAAATACTAATTTTTGTCAATATTGAATATGAATGAGAATTTCGCGAAATTAGTCAGCGTCATCAAAGCGGGTTTTATTAAAGTGATTTAAATTTGTCGCCAAATTCGGTGATATCCCGAATTATATTAATAATTATATTAACCCGAAGTATCGGCGATAGCCCGCCATTTTAAAACAACATAATGTGAGCAACAAAGCTCACCAATGAACTTGGTCTAGACCATAGTAATTCCTGTGCACCTGCTCACTCATATCTAAATCGGTTGATACAGGCGAGTGCTGTTGCAGGCAGAAAATCAGATTTTTTAAAATGTCACACACATTCGAAATTCAAACTGCATATGTCGGCTTTTTTTTTTTTTTTTTTTTTTTTTTTTAGATAAAGGAAAAACAAAAAATAATCCGGAATCTTTGTAACAAGCTGAAACACATAAGAAAAAAATCTTTTTCAATTTCTAATGTTTTAGTTAGTTTCATTACAAAAAGCTACCTATTGCAGCCGTTCGGAGGAAAGAGATTTCAAAAAATTTTGGTATATTTTCATCGATCATGACCCCCAGACCCCGAAACCACCCTCCGTTCAAAATTGATATATATATATATATCTGACCTATGTCACACTGTAACTCCCGTGATTATGGACCGATTTCGATGTAATTCGGTGTGTACATAGTAATTACAAATGTCTCGACCGAGTTCGTTGGCCAGCTTCATCCGCCGTTTTGTTTCAAAATGGCGGCCATTTAAAAGTTTTTAAAAAAATTAAAATTTTAAATGTGGTACCAAAAAATTAAAAATTGAAAAATATTTTTTTCTTATGTATTTGACCTTTATACAAAGATTCCGGAGCAGTTTTTGTTTCGTCTATATCTTAAAAAATGGCTGAGTTATAGCGTTTTGAATTTCTAGCGTGGCTGACATTTTGAAACGTCCTGAATTTTGTCACGCGATTAAAGGCGTATTTATGAACCGATTTCGATGTAATTCGGTGTGTACATAGTACATACCAATTTCTCGACCGAGTTCGTTGGCCAGCTTCATCCACCATTTTGTTTCAAAATGGCGGCCATTTAAAATTTTTAAAAAAAATTAAAATTTGAAATGTGGTACCAAAAAATTGAAAATGGAAAAATATTTTTTTTCTTATGTATTTGACCTTTATACAAAGATTTTGGAGCAGTTTTTCTTTCGTCTATATCTTAAAAAATGGCTGAGTTATAGCATTTTGAATTTCTAGCGTGGCTGACATATTAAAACGTCCTGATGTTTGTCACGTAATAACAGGCATATTTATGAACCGATTTCGATGTACCTTGTTGTGTGCATAGTACATACAAATATCTCGACAGAGTTCGTTGGCCAGCTTCATCCGCCATCTTGTTTCAAAATGGCGGCCATTTAAAAAATTTTAAAAAATAAAAAAATTAAAATGAGATACAAAAAATTTGGAAAATGAAAAAGATATTTTTCGTATGTATTTGACCTTAATACAAAGATTCCGGAACAGTTTTTGTTTCGTCTATATCTAAAAAAATGGCTGAGTAATAGCATTTTGAATTTCTATTGTGGCTGACATTTTAAAACGACCTGATTTTTGTCATGCGATAACAGGTGTATTTATGAACCGATTTGGATGTAACTTGGTCTGTACATAGTACATACTAATGTCTCGACCGAGTTCGTTGGCCAGCTTCATTCGCTATCTTGTTTCAAAAGGGTTGCCATTTAAAAAAAATTAAATTTAAAATTTAAAACGAGGTATTAAAAAATTGGAAAATGAAAAAGGTTTTTTTTTATGTGTTTGGAATTGATACAAAGATTCCGGAGCAGTTTTTGTTTCTAAAAATTTGTTCTTTTGTTTATATCTTAAAAAATGATTGAATTATAGCACTTTAAATTTCTAGCATGGCTAACATTTTGAAACGATCTTGTATTTGTCACGCGATAACACACGTATTCGCCTATTTCGATGTAAGAAGGCATGTGGATAGTATACATCAATACCTCAACCAAGTTCGCTGGCCAGATTCATCAGCCATCTTGTTTCAAAATGGCGGCCATTAAATTAAAAAAATATATATATATATTTAAAGTGAGGTGCAAAAAAATTAGAAATTGAAAAAGTCTTTCTTTCTTAAGTATTTGACCTTGATATAAGGATTCAGGAGCATTTTTTGTTTGTCTTTACCTTAAAAAATGGCTCAGATACAGCAGTTTCAATTTCTATTGTGGGTGACATTTTGAAAAATCTGATTTTTTGCATGCGACAGCACTCGTATATATCAACCGATTCCGATGTGAGTGAGCATGTGAACAGCAATTACTAAAGTCTCGACCAAGTTCACTGGTTAGCCTCATCCACCATGTTGTCTTAAAATGGTAGGCACTTTAAGAAATCGCCGAATTTGGCAGCCAAATATGAGATGCTTTAAAGAAAAGCAGCTTGGATAAAGCTGACTAATTTCGCGAAATTCTCATTCATTATATTGATAAAAATTAGTATTGAATCTCCTATATTCAGTTTCCACTATATTGAGCTTCGTGTGTTTGAATGATATGTTGATAATGTTTGAATGATATGAATATAATGTTTGAGTTGGCTTTTATAAAATAAGGAATATGAAAGCTACCTCTTCCTCCCGGCACTGGCCGGAAGGACTTTTTTGTACTTCATTTTAAATTATTTTTTTTTTAATTTTTTAAATGGCCGCCATTTTTAAACAAGATGGCGGATGAAGTTAGCAAACGAACTCGGCCGAGAGATAGCTATGTACTATGCACATGCTTTGTCACATCCTAATCGGTTCATAAATACGCGTGTTATCGCGTGACAAAAATCAGATCGTTTGAAAATGTCAGCCAGGCTAGAAATTCAAAGTGCAGCAATTTTTTAAGATAGAGACGAAACAAAAAATACTCCTGAATCTTTGTGTCAAGCTCAAACACATAAGGAAAAAATCTTTTTCAATGTCTAATTTTTTTTTTGTGCCTCATTTAAAATTTTAATTTTTTAAAAATTTTTTAAATGGCCTCCATTTTGAAACAAGATGACGGATGAGGACGGCCAACGAACTCGGTCGAGACATTGCTATGTACTATGCACATTCTTTTTCACATCTAAATCGGTTCATAAATACGTGTATTATCGCGTGACAAAAATCAGATCGTTTCAAAATGTCAGCCATGCTAGAAATTCAAAGTGCTATAACTCAGCCATTTTTTTAAGATATAGACGAAACTAAAAATGCTCCAGAATCTTTGTATCAAGCCCAAACACATAAGAAAAAAATCTTTTTCAATGTCTAATTTTTGTGTGCCTTATTTTAAATTAAATTTTTTTTTAAAAAATTTTAAATGGACGCCATTTTGAAACAAGATGGCGGGTGAAGCTGGCCAACGAACTCGGTTGAAACGTTGGTATGTACACACGAAAGTTTATCCAAATCAGTTCATAAATACGAGAGTTACAGTATGATAAAGTTCAGATATATATATATATATGTGCGTGTGTGTGTGTGTGTGTGTGTGTGTGTATGGATATATATATATATATATATATATATATATATATATATATATATCAATTTTGAACGTAGGGTAGTTTCGGGGTCTGGTGGTAATGATCGCTGAAAATATACCAAAATTTTACGGAATCGTTTTCCTCCGAACGGCTGCAATAGGTAGCTTTTTGTAATGAAAGCTACCTAATACAATTGTATTTATATTATAATAATGTAAGTTATTTGACTGTCATAATCTGTGACGTGCTGACCGCTTCGCTTTTCATATGCCAGGCGAATATTTTTGATCAAAATCATTTTTTCGAATTAAGCTCCATAAAAGTCAAATTTTTAAGGAAATTAATGTTTGATAGATGAGTTGCATTCAAATATGTATATATTCTGAGATAAGTTCAGTTGAAATTAGGTTGAGCTCTATTTATATTACACACACACACACACACACATATATATATATGTAAATATGTATAATATATATAAGAAATATTATTTACTTGACAACAAAAAATATACTAAATAATCACAACCATAATAACAAAAAGGTCTTTACACGTATATCAGAATCTTCGCATTTGGCGAAGTGTTAAGCAAGTAAATTAAATTATGAATAAAAGTAGCATGTTGAAATGTTTAGAGCATGTTTGGGGAAAACTAAACTGGTCGTCATAGGCAACTAGTTTAGTATATTGGTAAAATTACAATTTTTAACACATATCAGCAAAGATTTTAAAAAGAATGAATATTTAAGTTTTATTTGAAAAATGCTTTCTTTGTTTTAAACTTTGGACACACGCTGTGACAGTCGTTAAACAATTAAAATATGAAATAATACTATTTCTTTACGTGTGTCAACGTGCTTATTAAGCCAGCAAAATAATGATACCATAAAATATACACTGTTAAAAATTTGCAGCATTCTGGCAGGTCATTTGACAGTTTTTTTTCGTAAACGGTTACACGACCGTTAATTTAAGATTATTCTGACCATATTATTGGCCATTTTATGGTCAGAATATATTTAAATTATGGTTATGAAACCGTTTTTTCCGAAAACGGTCGAATGACCTGCCAGAATGCTGCAAAATTTTTAACAGTGTAGAAAAACGTTTTATTTTTTGAGTAGAAGTTATTTATGATATATATAAGTAGACAAAACTGTCAAAATATATTAGGTCATACTTCCAGAGTGATCCAGTATTAGTAATTGTGATCCCGCGTTGTTATTGCTCCTGTAGGTAGTAATGTATTGTTGTATTGCATTTTTATGATATATTTAAAACGTTTTCAATTCAATGTTTAAAAATTGCGACAAATTTATTATTTTTTTGATAAATTTTCAACAGCGTTGGTAATTGACAGAAAAGATTGCTTAAATTGAATTTAATTTTTCGTATTTAAAAACAAAATTAAACTAAAATTTCAGGTGACCTGAAATTTTTATGATTTTTAAATAAAATATGTGAAGACACATATAAATATCGCATTTACATTAACGCAATATAATTAAATGCAAAGAAAGAAATTTAAAAAGATTGAGCAACAGTTAAAAGTACTATCAAACAATAGTATTGAAGATATTTTCTATATAATCGATTAAATATGAAGAATGCACAATGTATTTCGAACAAATTGATCTTTTATCTTCAAGCTCAAGAGTAGGTATTAAAAATGACGGACATTTTATTTTCAAAGACTAGTGGCTTGCTTTAAAACCTTGTAGTGAAAGTCCGTTTTTATTAACATCAAGGAAATTATTAAAGTCATTCGAAACTCTTTATGTTTTCTTTTCCCTTTTTTGTGTCTTTATGAACTTTTTTTTTAATCCGATAAATCATTAAAATTATTTTATTTTACTAAATACTTTTTTCAAAAAAAAAAAAAAAAAAAAAAATCAGAAAAATACTCACCATTTTTACTAGCAATAGTTAAAGCAAAATAATTGAATTTCGTCTGAAAATTAGTCAAAGATCTGTAGTCAAATCTTTGTAGCTTATGTGAAAAAACATATCGCTCACAGGCTATCAAAGCCTAAGAACTAATGTGCCTAAAGGTTTTGTATGTGCGTACATATGCATATACGTAAAGCGATAACTCTTGCTTGAAATATCCGATTTGCTACGAATTTTGTAAATAGATTCTTACTGATAAGGCGCTACCCTGATTAGTTTTTGAGGTTCATTGCTTAAGTATAAGGGGGTGCACAAGGAACTAATCTCCCTTAATTTAGATAAACGAGTTTTTCATACAGAATTATCCGATTTGCTTCAAATTCGGTATACCGGTTTATTCTGATAAGGCACTTTCCTGACCAGATTTGGAGGTTCATTGGTTAAGTTTTAAGGGTGGGGAGGATGGGTGTCTAATCCCCATTAATTTTTCTCTAAATGACGCTTTTGGGCATAACGCACACGATATCTCTAAAATTTCTAAATATGTTTTCATGCAATTTTCAAAACATATGTTTCATGTTAGTATGTATAAATGGAACCTAAAATTTCCTTTTTATTGCTCAAACAAATATTTTTGTAAGTGATTATACTGTTGAAGTTTTCTAAATTTTGCATTAGCTAAATAGAACTTTGTATTAAAAATATAAAAATGCTTTAAATACTAATCTATATAAGTTCATGGTAATTATTGAAATCTGGGGTATAAGAAGGTACCAAAATTTTCATTTTAGTTTCGAAATTTACTTTATAATCCTGCCCATTATCTGTTATGTCAATTCCCTGCTCGTCAAGTGTCTGAGAGTTTGGATCTCCCTGTAAATGCTAATTCTGCATCTTGAAATTTTTTAAATACATGAAATGAAAGAAAATACTTATATCAGTCCTTCCAATAAAAATTGTGTCTTAAAATCAAATACATTTTAAGATATTATATGTTGAAAATGATTTTTTTTCCAATTTTAAAGAGTTCTGATACCCCTTAATCAAATAAAAATTGTGGATATATATTTGTATGATCTTAGTCTGTTACATAATTAGGGAAAGTAATTGCTTATAGAAATCATTTGCTACATTTTGATAGTTATGGCATTGTAGTAAGACAGAAAACATAGTATTTATATGAAGCAATTAGTGATGTTGTTCTATGTCAAACGTAAATTACGAGCATTTCAGTAAACAGCGCAACGGTTCAAATATCCCCCTGTTTAATCTATAACATTATAATGCAAATTCTTAATATATTTACATTTCTGACGTCCACATATAAAGGAAATGTTAGCGGTGTTTGTGTAGAGTAAAATATTTAAAATGAGGAAATGTATTATTAGATATTTTTAAGAGAAATAATTTTAAATATTTTGTTTATTAAATTAAGCTTTTTCTTTAGTTTGCGACTAAAATAGTACAACCATGAAAGGATATTACTTAGCAATTTTTTTTATAATATTTGTTATTCTAAAAAATGCATAAAATAATATTTAGCTATGAAATAGTACAATTATAAAAAATAAATAATTTAGTATTATTTACGTTATATGATAAAAGTATAGAGAAATCATTATCAAATGATAAGGATCCATTATTTTTACATACTTTTTCTGGCAATTTTTTTTTTACAATTTTTTTAAGTTAAACTTTTAAATGTTCATATTCTTTTATTGTAACCTTTTGAAAAATTTTACTCATATCAAGATCGATTCATTGAATATACTCAATTTATTAGAAAATAATTAATAAACGCTCAAACGTATTAAATATACTAATGTAATTTAAAATAAAATTTTATGAATATCTTAAATGATCCAAAATAATCATACATTTTATGTGTTTTTAAAAAAATATATAAAAAAACAGAAAAAAAATGGAAAAGAAAGCTTAAATCAATTAAGTATATTAATGTGATTAAAATATACATGTTATGAACATTAATCTGAAATGATTTAAAATATTCGTAAGATTAATGTGTTTTCAAAAATAGGTAATAAACAAGAATACACAACAATTGAAAAAAGACTGAAATCAATTAAATATATTAATGTAATTTAAAAATATATTTTATGAACATTAATTTGAAACAATTAAAAGTTTTCGTAACTGTTACTGATCGTAATTAAAATCTCCTGTACGAGGGCGCTGCGTCAGCGCCATAATTTTATTTATTATTCCAATCATCTGCGAGTTGACGATAGATTGTAATTTATTTACTAGTGAGTGGAAACACTGAATTTTTGTTGTTATTGAATGATGGAATGTATGGACTTGGAAACGGCCAGAGAGACTGTTTCACTCTTAAAAATTATTGTTTTAAAATAAAGAACTCCTTAAAAAAATGTGTCATTGAGTAACTTATTGTTTTATTCTTAACAAAAATTTGGTCCTTCGAGGCCAAAGTAAATAGATTTATCGTTTGCCTTTAAGAGTCAAGAATCAGCGACGAGACTTGGTTTCTTCGAATAAGGTAGGACTTTTTCTTTAACATGTCAACTGAATAAAAAAATATTTTGACTAAAAAATAGTTTTAAAATGTAAAATTACTAAATTTTTGAGAGAAATTAAATTAAGTGACTCTGATGAATGCTCTTTAGAACTTGTAAGTACGAAATGTGATCAATTCAATGCAGAATTGAAAGAAATTTTTGATAAAATTTATTCATTGTGCGATGAAGAGGAAATTGATAAATATCTCGATGAACAATCATCGACTGAAAAAGAGTTAGATGAAACTTGGTTAAAAATTAAAAGAGCGAAACAAAAACAAATAAATGTTCTTAATGATTCAAAGCCAAAATAAGAGAATAGTGTAACGGAAGTTCGACTTTTCACGATTAATTCACGTTCTTTTAGAGGAAATGTACAGGATTGGATATATTTTAGTGATCTTTTCAATCTAGCGTTCGCAATAATAGCGCACTTTCGGGTGCTCAAAAGTTATCATATTTGAAATCTTCGCTTCAGTCTGAAGCTGCCAAAGTTATACAAAGTATAACGATTTCAGATGATAATTATCAAACAGTGTGGTCCTTATTAGAGGAAAGATATTCCAATAAAAGACAACAAGTGTTTTCTCACATTAAAAAAATAATGTCCATTAATTCAATACAAAGTGAAACACCTAGTGCTATTCTTAATTTGGCAGATATCGCCAGTAAATGTATCAGATCTCTAGACATTCTCGATCAAAAAATTCAAGGGTTTGCGGATACAATAATAACTTATATATTGTGGCAGAAATTAGATAGGTCCACAAAATTATGGTTTGAACGTGAACAAAAAAATGACAAGCTACCAAAATTAAAAGAATTAATCGAATTTTTAAAAAGACAAGCGAGAACACTGCTAGTTTCCAAACCTCTTATAAATAATGTAACTCCTAAACGCAATGCTCAACAACGAATCATTAGTATGGTATTTACATCTAATGGTAAAAACTCAAAAACATTTAAATGTGTTAAGTGTCAGAGTAATGAATTCCACGGTTTGCACAGATGTCCAGAATTCTTAAATCTTTCAGTGGCTTCTAGATATGAATTCGTAAAGAAAAATAATATTTGTTTTAACTGCTTAAAATTCCCCTCGGTTAGAAATTGTAAATCTACATATTGTTGACAGAAATGTATGAAAAAGCATTCATGTTTACTGCATTTCGAGAATGAGAATGAAAAGCAAATTCAAAACAGCGATAGAAAAAATTAATTTATTTCAAATCCCGAGGTCCGTGATCGCAATACCCAAAACCAGAATCAAATCGTAGCGCATTCAAGTCTAGACCCTAATGCTGCAACATTTCACATTTCTAACGAAAGAGTATTTTCAGGTAAATCTGTTTGTGAGATGAATTAGTTAAGTTCTGGCATCTTAGCAACTGTCATTGTTTATATTAAAAATAAATTTGGCGAATTTAAGCCGTTAAGAGGTTTGTTTGATGCTGGATCAATGAGTAATTTCATTACGATTGAGTGTGCTGATTATTTAGGAATTAAGAAAGAAAAAAATAAAAGTTGCGGTTTCAGGATTAAATGGCATCTCCGTGAATATTAACTCCAAGGTAAAAGCATTAATTTCGAACAATTCAAATTTTAAGGCGGAAATAGAACTTCTTTGTGTACCAAAAATATCGGATACTATTCAGTAAATCGGTGTAACGTTCCAACAGAACATTACCCTAATAACATTAAATTAGCGGATCTAGAATTTTACAAACCTGGAAAAATTGATGTTCTTTTGGGAGCTCAAATATTTTATGATCTTTTAGAAGTCGGTCGAATTGAAGTCCCCAATTCTAATTTAAAATTCCAAAACTCGGTATTTGGATTCATTGCCTGAGGAAGCGTATTAAATCCTGACAATCAAATCACGCAAAATACTCATTGTGGGCTTGTTTGAAACTATGAAGATTTGATAAAAGAAGTTCAAAAATTCTTTCAGTTAGAAACATTAGGGATAAAAGACGATCCCACATGTACTGACGAAGATAGAGCATTAGAAATATTTGAAAAATCTGTATCTTATAAAAATAAACGTTACGAATTTCCTTTACCATGCAAAAAAGGATTGGCGAGAAATGAACGACAATTTCAAAATAGCCAATAATAGACTAAACTGTCTTAAAGTGAAAATGAAGCGAAAATTAGAGCTTCGTGCTCAATAGTGTGAGACTTTGAAAGATTATAAAAATAAACGAATCATAGAAAAAATAACGGAAACGCATAAGCCAGTGGAGAAACCACTTTTTTATCTTCCACATCAGCCTGTCTTTAGACAAAGCCTAACAACAAAAATGAGAGTAGACTTCGATGCCAGCTCACACGATGTTCGCGAATTATCGTTAAATGATTGTCTTTGGCCAGGTCCAAATCTTAATCCAAAATTATTCGATCTACTTATCAATTTTAGATTAAACAAATTAGCATTGATAGGTGATATAGAAAAGGCCTTTCTGCAGATATCCCTAGCGGAGAAAGACAGAGACGCAGTCAGGTTTTTATGGATTGAAGATAGAGGTATAGAAATATATCACTTCAACCGAGTTCTTTTTGGTATGAATGCTTCTCTGTTTCTTCTTGCTGCTACTCTAAGAAAACATATCAAGAAATTTCAAGTTAGATGTCCTACAACAACAAAGTTATTAGATAGGTGCCTCTACGTTGATGATTTCATCGCTGGTGCTGACAACGTGCAAGATGCGTTAGAAATCTCTCGAAATGCTGTTTATATTATGAGCGAGGTAAGTATGAAACTCAGAAAATGGTCAACTAATGATAAAGATTTGATGGAGCAATGGAAACAAGAAGGGTTTGATACTCAGCCTCTACATAACCCAATTGAATTATGATTTGACTCAAAAAACGTTCTAGGAATGTCTTGGCATACGAGTGAAAATTGATTTATCGTAGATGTAAAAGGCTTATTAGAAATTTTATCAAAAAATGAAAACACCAAGCGCTTCATCCTGCGTGCTATTGGAAAAATATTCGACCCTCTTGGCTTGCTCAGCTCACTCCTTATACTATTCGCATGAAATGCCTATTTCAAGATCTGTGGTTGAGGAAAATTGCTTGGGATGAAGATCTACCAATAGATGTTAAATTAAAGTGGCTTCAATGGTGTTCTGAGATCCCACGCCTCTCCGACCTACAAATTCCAAGAATTGTGCTAAATTCAACGAAAGCAGAAAATTCAGATGTGGTAGAGATTCACCGTTTCTGCGATGCTAGTAAGAAAGCCTTCGGCACTGTCATATACCTCAGAATTGTTAAAGAAAATGCTGTTGAAATTAACCTTGTGACTTCAAAAAGTAGAGTTACACCTCTTAAAAAATCACTTTACCATGATTAGAGCTATTGGGAGCTTTACTTGCTGCACGACTAGGTAATACAGTCAAGAAAATAGTAGATCATAAGAAGTCATCAGATATGTTCTTCTGGACAGATTCGAAAATCACTTTGTACTGGATTAGAGGTTCTAGTAAAAGATGGAAATGATTCATAGCGAATCGTGTCAACGAAATTCAATCTTTGACTGACTCCAATTCGTGTTTTTATTGTCCAAGAAAGTCTAATCCAGCCGACTTCCTTACCAGAGGCGTCAGTGTTGATATGCTCTTAGAAAAGGATTTGTGGTTTAAAGGTCCCCCCTTTTTGAGAGAAACAGTTCTCCCAACCAATGATTGCAACAGCCAAAATTTACTAGATGACTATTCTGATGAACTAAAGAAAACAGTTAAATGTGAAAATGACAACTCTTTAGTAACTATAGCTTTTTATGATCAAAATTACTTATTAGATTATATTATTAGTGTTAGTAATAATTATATAACTATCATTCGTATTTTATGTTATGTGCTTAGATTTATTCAAAATCTTCGAAATGTTAACAGAGTGAAAGATCATCTTACTCCTAAAGAATTGAATGCTGCAGAATTATTACTGATAAAGATGATTCAACAAAGTGAGTATCAGGAAGAAATAAAATGTCTTCAGAAAGGTAATTCAGTACCAAATAAAAGTAAACTAAATTCTTTAAATTGTTTCTTAGATGAAAGTAATATTTTAAGAGTTGAAGGTAGATTGGGTAACTCACATTTGACAACAAATGAGAAACATCCTATGGTTCTGCCAAGTAAGCATCCCCTTACTTTAATTATTGTAAGATATTTTCATTTAAAGTATTTACATGTAGGATCACAAACATTGTTGTACCATATACGCCGTAAATTTTGGATAACTAATGGTAGAAACATATGTCGCAAAATAACATATGAATGCGTCACTTGTTTTAAAAACAAGCCTGTATTAGCGATTCAAGTTATGGGTGACTTGCCCAAAGAGCGTGTTACACCTTCATTTCCATTTTCCATTATTGGAACTGATTATTGCGGCCCTTTTTACATTAAATTCAAAACTCAAAGGAAAGGTACATATAATAAAGTGTATGTATGTATATTCGTTTGTCTCTGCACCAAAGCTATTCATCTAGATTCCGTTTCAGATCTCACTTCTGCAGCCTTCATTGCTTGTTTTAAGCGCTTTGTTAGCAGAAGGGGAAAGTATTCAAAAATATTTTCTGACAATGCAAAAAACTTTGTAGGGGCAAACTTAGAATTGAAAAGGCTTCACAGTTTGGTTAGACACCCAGATGAAGCATTAGCTGATTATTTTGCAAGGTAAAATATCGAATGAATTTTTATTCCTCCGAAAGCGCTGAACTTCGGTGGTCTTTGGTAGGCAAGGGTTAAATCATTCAAATTCCATCTAAAACTTGTAATTGGTTACTCGCACCTCACTTTAGAGGAATTTATGACAGTAATTCTAGAAATTGAAATTGTTTTGAACTCAAGACCTCTGTCCTTATTATCATCAGATTTCGACGATTTCGAGACTCTGTCACCGAGTCATTTTCTTATAGGTAGGCCCTTAAGGTCTATTATTGAACTCCAGCTCACTGAAATTTCGGAAAACAAACTTAGCAACTGGCAAAAAATAACAAAATATAGCCAGCAAACATGGAAATTATGGAAGCGGGACTATCTGAACACCTTACAGCAACGTAATAAATGGCAAAATAATAAAAACAATATAAATGTTGGTTCTCTCGTATTGATCAAAGATGGAAATATGCTCAGCACAAAATGGGCAACAGGTAGGGTTTCCGAGATATTTCTCGGTAAGGACAAAAAAGTTCGAGTAGTGAACATTCGTCTACCTAACGGTAGAATAAAAAAGAGAAATGTTAAAAGTATTTGCCCCCTTCCAATTAATGGAAACTAATTTCTTTTATGTATATATTTGGTGTATTTGAATGTATTTTGTTGTTTAATTTCTATAGTATATTTTATTGCATTCAAATGTAATTTTGCCATTTTTCCTTTGTTATTAATTATATCTTTTGCATTGTTATATGTAGTATTATGTAATCTTATATTGTATACTACAGTAGTTTGAAACCTGCAGGTTTCAACGGTCAGGAGTATGTTACTGATCGTAATTAAAATCTCCCGTACGAGGGCGCTGTGCCAGCGCCGTAATTTTATTTATTATTCAAATCGTCTGCATGTTGACGATAGATTGTAATTTATTTACTAGTGAGTGGAAACACTGAATTTTTGTTGTTCTTGAATGATGAATGTTTTGACTTGGAAACGGCCAGAGAGACTGTTTCACTCTTAAAAATTATTGTTTTAAAATAAAGAAATTACAGTTCACTGCGATGAATTCCTTAAAAAAAGATGTAATTGAGTAACTTATTGTTTTATTCTTAACACGTAACATTAATGTGTTTTAAAAAATGGTTAATAAATAAGATTAGAAAAGAATAGAAATAAGACCTGAAATCAATTAAATAGATAGTTAATACAGTATACAATACAGTATACAATACAGTATACAATAGAAAATACAGTTTATGAACATTAACCTGAAACGATTCAAAATAATCGCACATCCTTGGGTACTTTGAAAAATTCGTATAAAACAAAAGTATTAGAGAACTGAAAAAAGGCGAAATATATCACGTATATTAACCTTTTAATACCTGACTTACACAATTGTGTAGGTGATCCTTTAAAAGAAAAAAAAATCTTTTTGTGCGATTTAAGATCGATCTTGTACCCACAGAATTGTGTGGATCCACCCTTGACATAACCTGACATCGGGTATTTAAAAAATATATTTTTTGTATTTTATTTTTTAATAAAACATGATTCTAACCACCAAGACATTTAATTCCTCCCAAAAACTTCCGGTCTTAAAGGCTTAGTGTAATTTAACAATACATTTTATGGACATTAATCTGGAATGATAAAAAAAAAAATTGAACATTTTAGTTGTTTACAAAAATATACGTAAAATAACAATAAAATTTATGTATAAACACTATAAAGAATAAGTTAAATTTTGTATAAGTTCTCTGTTGCTATAAAAGTGTAGTAAAATTTAGTGAGGAATTTTATTTTATAAGAAATTACCTTGAAAGTGTCTTAAAAGTCTAAATATAAAAAAAAAAAAATTGGTAGAATCATAATAGTTTACAGCGTCGAATTCTATTATTAGATTTTCTTTTAGTTTAATGGAAGATTGTATTTCGCTATGAATGTCTTGAGCATTCGCTGTGGTGTATGAGTTTAGAGCATTTTCCAAGAATTGTTTATAAATTCAGAAAGATTGGAAATATCAGAACAGCTTTCTTTTTATTTTGCTTTTATTTTCTAAAATTCTTCAACACATGCACCACTTTATATCATTTTCTACCAATTTAAGATTTTACGAGCAATAAAATATGCACAAGGTATTCAGAGATAATAAAAAAAAATTAATGTATTAATGTAAATAATAGACGATATTTTTTTTACCGTTTCTGATCATGCTTTAGAAAAGTGTAGAATTAGAATTTGTAATTAATATATTTACATATTTTTACAAAATTAAATTTCCCAATAAATTTTTTATACTGATTAGATATTAATATTTTAAGAGTTTTTCTTCATTTTAGGAAATTCCGCAAATTTAATATACCTAATTGTATAGAAAACCTTTACATAGATTTAGATCTTTTTCCGACATAAATACAGCCAAAAAAATAAACATTTTGGAAACACAAATATGTAAAAATTCAAGGCATTCATACCTTTTATGTATGGTCCAAAATATGTATAATCTGAAATAAAAGCTGTCGTGCACAAATTAAACAAATTACCATAATTAATGTATGAAATAATATCCTTTTATAATAACTTTCGTTGTAAGTGTGTTAGCAGGGCAATTATAAAAGATTTTGTAGAATTAAAATACATTATGTCGTCAAATGCGAACATTGGATTTTCTTTTGACTTTTCGGTAGGCGTATTTATTATTTGTGTCATTGAATTCTCATTGAAAAGCACATTTATAGTATTACTAGCAGATCCGCCCGCCGTTGCTCGGGATTTGTAAATAATAACCTTAAACAAAACTCAAGTTATGATTTTATATCTTTTGAAATACATTTAAATGAACCTAATTTTGGAGTCCGCATTGCCTTCTGCAGCATCTAGTGTGTTCCAAACAAACTTCTTTCCGAACGAACATGTAACCTGAGTCCCCGCTACGTATGGCAGCATTTACCGGAAGTGCTCCGCACGTGCCGGAGACAATCGAAAACCAAGTTGAGTGAGCGAAACCTCGCAATAATCAAGCCGATAGAATCCAAAAAAAGGATGGACCATTAATCATTAATGTTAGAAAATGTTGGCAACTGAAGTCTACGGATAAAATTTCATAATACAGAAAGTAGCTGAATTGTAATTTAAGTTGAATGAACCAAATCCCGTTGAAATTGGCTCCTTAGAACCCGAGTGAAGAATGCGTACCCAAGCGGTGAAAGATGCCACCACCCCTAGTAAATTTTACGAATTACTCTTAACATTAACAGGATATTTAATAAACGGATGAAATCCGTTACCTAAAGTTACCTTTTAAGTAACGCGACTTTTAATTTACGGCTGTGGTGAGTAGACGAAAGTTGATGCTGAAAAGGATATTAATGTACGAAAAATGTGGTAGCTGAGGTATAAAGAAAGACATAATTAGAATAGTATTTTAAAGAAATGCGCAAAAAATGGGGTAAATGCTTAAAAAGGGCCCTAGGGGCCCGATAAATATATGCGGGTGTTGGCCTAGGTAGAAGAGTTCGAGATTCCATTTTAACATTATGCAATTAGAAGGTGATAAAATTAGGGGGTGAAAAATACATGGCACACAAAAAGTTTAAGAGGCCCCGGATCGGACCAAACGTTACTCTGGGTTGCCCCAAGATTTTAACTGGAATATAGAAACGGGAGAATAACTAAATGGAAAAAATGAAGTGGCAAAAAATGAAGATTAAGAGGAGCAATTTATTTACAATTTATACTGAAAAATCATCAAAAAGCATGTAGTTTGGTAAAAAGGTGCTTTTGAGTAATTTTTAAAGTAATCAGAAGACGCTAAAACTATGTTAAAGAAAGTTGCAACCAATTCGGTTCATTTTTAAAGAAACTACACCAGGGGCCCAAGAAGGCGATTAATATTCAAAATTGGTGGTAGATGAAGACTTAAATTTTTTTGTCGTTCATGTAGTAGTTGGAGAACCTAAGAAGTTAGAAAAAAAAGCTCAGGAATCGGAGCATTTTTAAGGTGGCTATAATAGAGGGCTCCAAAAGGGGGCAACTGATAGTGAAAAGCAGGGCCCTAGCATGGAAACATGTTAAAATTTCTCAGTACTTAACGCTTTAGATCTATAGATAGTCAAAATTAAGCATAGGGTGTTAATTTTTCGTTAGAATAATATTTTAATTAAATGCGTAAAAAAATGAGTAAATGCTTTTAAAAAAGGCTCAAAGGCCCCTATAAAAATATGAGTGTGTTCGTCCTAGAAGAAGAGTCCAAGACTCAACTTTAAAATTATGCACAGAAAGGTTAGGAAATTAGTTGGTGCAATATGCATGGCGCACAAAAAGTTCAAGGGCCCTGGACGTGCCCTCGGGCCCTACGGGACCATTGGAGCCCCAGGGTCTTAACTGGAATGTATAGACGTGAACTAAACTAAATGGAAAAAGGGTTCCAAAAATGAAGATTCCTTGAATCAAACGAAATTGTGATTTTAACCTTCTATTGCAATTATCAGTAAAGACCATCACCTGGAATGTCCTTCCGCATTGTTGAAAGCAATGCGAATGCCATTGGGATATTATACACTCTTATGCCTTGGAAAACAATTGGGCAATTAAGAAACAACCCTTTTAGTTGATCATTTAAAGTAGAGTTTGGTTCTGAAATGATACACTTATGACAACAGGAATTAAACTTTCTCTAGTCATAACACTATTAAATTAGAGAGCATTACAATGATTGCAGAGATTGATTATTAAGAACATTCGGACCGTTTATTTTCATTTGTTTGTTGTTGAACTCCAGGCCTCTCGACTTGCCCTATATGAGATTCTGGTAGCTTAAATTCAATCTCATTACATGTTGCATTAATTTTTTTAATAAACGTCCTCTTCTGGCAGGTCTGCTGCTGTTTTCAATCTGTCGATTCCAGCAGATTAAATAGAATCAAAAACATAGGACAACAAACGAATAGGACAATAGGACAACAAACCGATGTGTTTTTACCGTAAAGCATATTGAAAAATATTTTAAATGTCTGAAATTAAATGATTTAATCATATGTGCGAGAGGCGGTGGGGGAGGGAACACATTTAGCCTAAAATTTAAATATTTTACTTAACAATCATAATGTTAGCTGCTTTTTATATAATTTACATTTGAATATAAAACTTTACTTCGAAATGTGCTCATATACTTAAAAAACACTATTCTTGTGAGCGTTGTTCGGGCCTATGTCACTCTTCTGCCTTTTTGGCTTAAAATCGCAAAAAATTGTTGGGCGACCAAGGTAATAAACGAATAGAATGCAACTCACAAGTATAACCATTTTTACAATTACTGCTGCAAGTTTCTCTTGTAAGACACACATACACACACACACATGTATATAAAACAATTTATTTACATATTATTATTATTATTATAAACGAATTAGGTACTACTTGATTGTCCCGTCGACCAATTTCGCCAAATTATTAGCCAAATTATGGAAAGGATATAATTTTTATTTTAAATAACGAAAGAAAAAATAAATTAGTAAAACATTAATAAGAATAAAACGTCGAATTAAAAATCATTTGATGACGTAACAAACACGTGTAAAGTGTTTAATGTCAAGTAAGTTTGACATTTACGATCACCCATTATTGGCATTTAATTTTATAGTTTGGCGATACTTTTTAGGTCGACTGCAAAATCAAGTAGTACCAAAAATTATTTCTGTTCGAATTTAAATGCAGATAAATAGCTCTCCTTTATATTAAATAACTATCATAAATATTGAAAATAATAATTACCTGTATATGAAAAATTAATAGGTTGCCAGTAAATATACAAAAAAAATCCCTTCACCCGCTAAAGCCATTTTCTCTATCTCGCCAAAGCCCATATAATAAAAATATACCAAATACTCTTCAATCTGTTGTCTGATACTAAGTAATCACAATAATGTAACTGTTAGGCACAGATATCATATACATACCGGGTTTGGCGCGCTTCTTTTTCACGCCAATTTGGCGAAAACACCGTTTTCGAATACCAGTTACATATTTATGTTTATATTATTTTCTATTATATTAAAAGGAAAAAACAATAAATAAAAAAAAGTATAATTAATAACTATAGAACAAAACAGTTTATATAATTGTAAAAAAGAAAATAAAAGTAAATAAATAATTTATTAATAAATAAACAACAATAGCCGGGTTACCATTTCAGGCAAAATAACGCCATTTTGGAGCCCATTAAGTACCATGGAGCGTTTATGATATCTGTGCCAACAAAACTTCCAATAATATAGTAAATATTGCATTTCGCGTTGACTTGATTATCGGAGATTATAAAATAATCAATGATAATAAAAATAATAACAGTTAATAAATAATAATAATAATAATATAGAATTGAAATTCAGACGTTAATTTATTTGCTTTTACGTATCTAAGATTAGTCCAATATCTTTTAAAATATTACCTAACAGAGGGGAAAATATGAAGAAATAACAAATATAAAAAGATTTGTAATTTTTTTTTCAGCAAGCAATTATTATTTCAAAATGTTGAATTTTTTTACAGTAATAACACATAAATTTCCTTAAGAATAATTTTCAGTTCCTAAATTTTGAGAGTGTGAATTTTCCGTACTACTTAGTTATCCCGTCGTCCAATTTCGCCAAATCACCAAACCACTCGCCAAGTTGTACAAATTGACGTAATGTTTATTTTAAATAATGAAAGAAGAAATAAATTGGTATGAAATTAATAAAAATACAAATAAAACGTCGAAATAAAAATCACTTGATGACGTAACTTGCTTAAAGTCAAATGATTGTGACATTTACGATCAACCATTATTGGCATTTAATCTTATAGTTTGGCCATAGATTTTTGGTCGACGGGATAACCAAGCAGTACCGAATTTTCCTATACGTGAAACTGGCGTTATCAAAAAAATAAACAATAATATTTTCTAAAAAGAGAAAGAAAAGAAACGAAAATAAGGGATAATATTCGTTGATCTGAGTTGGAATGTATAAAAATCACATGCTTCCGTAATTACGGCGAATTTTTTTTTTTTTTTTTTTTTTTTTTGATTCCATTTGATTCCATTTGATTCCATTTTAAAAATATTAACTGATATCTATATAACTTATAATTGAATATATAAATGTACTCCAAAAATGATCTCGGTCAATTGAGAAAAACACTATTATTGCGAAAATCCTCAAGCTAATGCATTTTTGGCTTTAAAAAAATGGCTAAACATTGTTTGGCGACAAACGCAAATTAGAAATCGTAAAGAAAGAAATAATATATAATTCACAATTTTAGTAACTTTTACAGTTACATCTGTTTGTTTATACTGTAAATCACATGATGTGGAGTTAGATAAAATTAAAAAGAAAAGAACTAAAAAAAAAAAAAATGTAATTCGAAATTAGTCTAATCAATTTCTCAGATTCATTTTTTTTAACGTAACGCAGGCTATAATTCGCCAAATATTGTATCAATTGTAAAATTTCACAATAAATTATATTTCAAGCATTAAAAATGTTTATTTCATGTTTAAATTAAATATTTTCGTTTTGTAATATTGTGTCTCATTAAAACTTTTTTTTTGTCTTTTTTAATTAAATATCAGTACTTTTTTTCATTTATTTGCGAGGTATTTGTATTATTTTCTAACGAATATAGCCATTTCAATTGTCTAATCAACAAACTTTTCGCCAAAATATAATCAGTGGCAACCCTTTCCTTCAAAATAATAATAAAATACGAAATTTATTACCAAAAATCATAGTTATTCCTTTATATTTGACTAGTCTATTCTTTTTGGCGCAGCATGTCCCTTAGGGGATTTTGTGCCATTAAACATCATTCAACCAACCAACCTTTATATTTGACTCACAAACCATCCGGAGAATATTCTCCATCGAATGACACAATTTGCAAAGAAATCCCCCGGATAGTTTTTGAAAACACTCGAGCGGAACTTTTAAAGCTTACTGCTTTATAATATATATGATACCTCTTTATAAAGTTTTACTAGAACTATTTTATTGGTTTAAAAAGAAAGTGATAATATCAGATCAACTTTAATTCAATATTAATTTCATATCCAAATCTTTATACCAGATACGGATTTTATAAAATTTCCAAATAAGAATACAAGTGCAAGATTTTAACAGAAATAAATAATAGCTTTAAAATGCGATAAAGTTTAATAAGAATTTATTTTAATTAAAAAAATTCCTTGAAAGTTACTTAAAGCCCAATGGCCTAGTAGTCAGAGCATCTGACTTCCGCGCCCCAGGTCGAGAGTTCGACTCCCGACTGGGCAAGGTTCACTCAGTTTTTCATCACTTCGGGGTCACCGAATTGATGAAATGAGCACCAATCTTGCTTCGGAACGAAAAACCGCGGGTCTGGCGTTAGGCTAACCAACTGGCCGGGACGCATGCTGCATAGCACCTCGGGCGACAGGGTCAAGGAAACAGATATGTGCACTGTCGGCCCAGATATTTCATGGATTGTATAGCCACAGAGTATTAGCTTAGCTTAGTTAGAAAGTTACTTAACAGGATAACCGTAAGAGAAAGATAATAGTTGAAGCTGCCCAATTCGAACATTGGATTTTCAGTTTGTTTATTGGAAATATATATTTGCCACATGTCTTTAAAACCTATATTGATAGTTCTATATATTTTTTAGAATAGTTTCGAAGAGCTTTGTACCAGATTAAAAACATTTGTATGATGTCAAGTCAATCGTATTTTAATATTGTGGAACACACAAAGCATAAAACTACTTATCACTTAAACGTTCAGCTATACGTAAAACGGCTATTAAACCTACTGGTGTGAAATTAAAATATTACTTAAGACGATAAAGAAAAAAAATATATATATAGCAGTAGTTCCTCAATAAGAACCCAGAAAAGGAGCAAATTACGAGCACGGAAAGCTGTGCGCAAGGCTTAGATGCAAAAGCATTTAAAAGAAACAAGTTGTCAGCTCTATTTTATACAATGCTGGAGTAAAATAATAAATTGTTCAACTATCATGGTCATTCCTTCTACAGCTCATTTCTTGAACCTCTTCGTTTAACACTGTCTTAAAACCACTTTCGGACATTGGGCTGTATGACCTAATCTTTGCACTGAGGAGTGCATTGATTAATAAGAAGTCCTTGTTTATCTTCCTTAGCGCAGGTAACAATCTCTAAACTCCGAACAGACAAACAATACTGTAAGGAATTCAAAAAGGAAATAGAGGTATAAATGTAGTAAGAGAAAAAAAATAAAAGTACATTTTGAAAGATTAGGGAACCTTGGATTATATAGAAATATACAAAGAAATATACATGAAGATGCCATTTATTTTTGAAAATTTCTTTTCCTTCTACAATGCTCAAAATCCTCCATATATTCGCACACATGCTGAGTTTTAAATTTTCTCTATAACTATGCCTACGATTTACTCTTTATCTGTTTGATGTGTTCTTCGTTTTCTACATTAATGGTTATTTAAGTTATCAGCTTATTAACCATTTTTATATAAACGACTTATATATATACCATAATAATTAAGTTACACTGCAATTCCGAAAATAGGAATAAAATGTTTCTAGCACACATTGTTCATCACCGCATGCCTTCCATTTCATTCAATTTACTAATTATGGACAAAAAGTGAAGCTACTATCTTTATTACGAGATATACTCGTATGCTGCTTAATATAAATCATATTATCATTAATGTTTATAATGTTTTTATAAAAACTTGAACCTCTCTTTCAGTGTATTTTTATTAGCATTTTTCAGAAAATATCCTAAAGCTACAACAGCATTAATGAGGTATTATCTTATACATAAAAGCGTAAATTGGTATATATATTAGTTACAAATTAATAAATTTGTTTTGTGTATCTTCCAATGATCATCTTAATAAATAATTTTTTCTATAGCATTAAATTTAAATATTCCCCCAAAACAGTTTGTCTTTTGAAAAAAAAAAAAAAAAACCTCCCATTGATTATCTTAATGACTATTTTTTCTATAGTATTAAATTTATGTGTTTCTCAAAATATTTCGTCTTAAAAAATGTGAATTTTGATTAAATATAATTTCCTTAAGTTGACTCAGTTTTATATAAGCAAAAACTTAGTAGTCGCAATAGATATTTTTTTTAAGAAAATTTTCGTTTAATAAGTGTAGTTCTATTTTTAAAATTATATTTTAAAGACTAACTATTCAATTAAACACATAATTCCCGCTTATATTGTCGAAAAATTTTAGGAATACAGAGAATTGGAATGAATTACAAAAGAATGTTTGTTTTATCTGCAAAAACGTAATTTTTTAGCAATGCATTTTAAATGTAATTATTTCAAAAGATAAATGGGATGTATTTTGGAAAATAAAATGGGAAATGTAGTCTGTATAATATAGATCAATACAAAAACCCTTAACGGGTTAAACGTTTGACGCAGCACTTTACTTTATGGCTATACAAATCTGAAATATGGGTCTTAAAATTTCTGATATCAAAGTTTGTGCTATTAAAAGGAATATATATATATTTATTTAATTTTTCTTTTTTGTTGTATTTATTTTTAATCAGTGATGCTTTTTCATTCAAAATATTAATTTTAAAAGTTTAAAATATATGATATCAAAATTCAAGTGAGGCTGTGATCTGATTTCAAGATTTGTTAAAAAATTACTTTACACGTACTTACGTTTTGTCTTCTGAAATATATTTAGACTCTGAAACATTTTTTTTTCAATACACTATTAAATATATAACACTCAGCTGATGTTATGCATTAAATGTATTTAATTCACTAAATTCATTTATCTTTTGCAGCACGATATCCAGAACCATCCGTAAAATTTGTGTAAATGTTTATTTTGCGTCTCAGTATCCAAACTAAGTAAATTATTTCCAAATAGATAGTCAGAGAGAGATAGGTTAAAGCAAACTGCCGAAATTTGCGATAAACAGACAAAATACACGATTTTTGTGCAGCCGATCGACAAAATTTGAGATTTTTCTGAACCTAATCGACAAGATATTTGCGCAACTGATTGCCAAAATAAACAATTTTTTCCCACGGAAAGTTGTCGAAATTCGCGAATTTTTCTCGCGATTAACGAAACTCACAATTTTTCAGCAGCCAATCAACTAAATTTACAATTTTTCCACGCATCATCAATGAAACTCACAATTTTTCCGCAGCCAATCAACAAAATTTGCAATTTTTCCACGCATCATCAATAAAATTAACAATTTTTTCGTCACCAATCAATGAAATTTGCGATTTTAAAGCACTCGATCGATAAAGTTCTCGATTTTTCCGAGCTTGACCAAAAAAATTCGCGACTTTGTCATGTTTGATCGAGGAAATTTGCAATTTTTCCGTGTCTCACAAAAGAAATTGCCATTTTTCCGCGCCTGAGAGATTTTTTTCGAGTCGGACCAACGAAATTCGCAATTTTTCCACGCCCGATCAGAGAATTTGGAATTTTTCCGAACAAATTGACGAAATTCGCGATATACAGACGAAACACGCGATTTTTCTCAGCCGATAGGCAAAATTTCAGATTTTTCGGCTTCTAATCTAGGAAATTAACAATTTTTTCCCACGCAAAATTGTCGAAATTCGCAAATTTTTCTCGCGACTGACAAACTCACGACTTTTTCGCAGAGGATCAACAAAATTTGCAATTTTAAGCATCATCAACAAAACTGACAATTTTTTTGTGCCCGATCAATGAAATCTGCGATATTTTTCGCTCTTGATTGACAAAATTCGCAATTTTTTCATGCCTGACCAACAGAATTCGCGATTTTTCAAAGCCCGACCAACAGAATTCGCGATTTTTCTACACTCGATCAACGAAATTCGCGATTTGTCTGCACCTAACTAACAGAATTCGATATTTACCGAGCCTGGCCGAGAAAAATTGCGATTTTTCCAGGCCCGATTGACAAAATTCGCTATTTTTCCACACCCGATAAACAAAATTCGCGATTTTTCCGTGCCCAGTCTACAAGATTTATGATTCTTAAATGACTGACGAAATTTGAAAAATTTCCCGAGGCAAATTGACGAATTTCAAGACTTTTCTTGCGACCTTTGAACAAAAATTGCAATTTTTTCCAGTTATAAATTGACGAAATTCGTGTGGTGCACGTTAACCCGTCGCGGGCTACTTTTTGCCCGCGGGCCACAGGTTGTGCATCCCTATTATAAATGAATCATTTTTAAAAATGACTGAGATAAATAACGATACACAATATTTGGCATAGTTTGGAATAAAAATATTTTGCATGGCCAAAGTCGAAAAAAAATGCACATTAACATGCATTTTGGAATAAAAACACCAGAATGTAGCTATAACAAAAATTTAAATAAATCAAATTCAAACAAAATCAAACTTTTCTAAATGGAAAAAAGCCCATTTTGTAAAAAAATTCCCCAAAAATGCCAACCCTCCCACATGCAGAAGGGGGGAGGGGGTGTACTTTACACTTATCCATACAATTACCGCCAAGCATAACAGGTGGCATTAAATAAACCCTTTGAAAAAAATAATATTGTCGCTAAAACGATCATTCAAAAATCATGTTTTTATGAAATCTTTCATTAAACCAATACAAATATATGTTCAAATTAAAGTATACCATAAAATAAAACTATTTAAACACCATGCAAGAAATTATAAACGTCTCTAAGCATTGAGGTAAACATGTAACTTTTTAAAAAATTAAGATATTTTGTTGTCTTATAAACTCTATGAGATAAGGTGGTAAATAATAATTAATGTAGTGCCTACCTAGTAAAAATAAGCCAGTTTGGTAGAAGTGGTGGTGGTGGTGGGTCCAAAAATCAAACATTCCCATAAAAACTTTGAAGAAAAAAAATAACGTTTTGAAAATGATCATTTGAAAATTATAGATTTTCACGAATTATTTTACTGAATCAAAACAAATATGTGTTTAAAATATAAAAAAAAGGAAATTAAATGATAAAATAAAATTGAATTTGAACTGCATGCATAAAATTGTGATTAATTTCAGTAAATACATCATTTTTTAAAAATAAAATAGTGCCCCGTTTAACACTTTTCAAAGTACAATGGGATTCTTTTAAAAGATTCTTAAAAATATATGACGATTTCAGCTTACCTTGAAAATGTATGCTAGTGATGAATTCAGAAGGTGGCTTAATGGGAATATCCCTCCCACCCCCCTGCCCTGTACATTGAAATCCCTCTATAAAAAATAAGACAATGATTTTTAATTTAGAAGTGAAAACCCTCCTCCTTCAGAGATGAAAATATCACTTCTAGAAGAAAACGTGTGATTTCAACACCGATTTATGTTACACTGACAAGTAACAATCCAATTAGAAGTTTAGCCGACATAATTTTAATTCCAAAACTTACAAATGACATCAAAAAAATTTTAATAAAATTTTGTTTTTGTATTGAAAGTGAAAAATATTGGGTTTTTATTTTCTAAGAAATTCGTTTGAATATTCTGGTGTTAGTCAATTGTTTCATCATTTTACGAACAAAATTCTTCTGCCTCTGAAAGGGTTAAAGAAGGCTAAGCTTGCATGTAGTTAAAAAAGAACCATGTGGAAACCCAGTATATTTATTCTATTTTATTTGTTTATTATAATTTATCCTCATTATTTTGATGTTTGCAAAATCGCGATATTCTAGAGGATGTGCTTATTTAAAATGCTGTCAATCAGAAGATCATCATTCGTGTAATGCAAGTGCAAAATAAGTTAATAATTGTTGTTTGTATGTTTCAATTCTTAAAAAAGCTACATTCTAATGTGTTTGTCTTCATATTTTGAAAAGTTCATTTGCTTTTATTGTTCTATGTGCAATTTTTCAAATTCTTTAAAGCCCCAGCAATTATAATAGTGAAATAATTAAAATGTGCTGTTGCATGCATAAAATTGTAAAAAAAAAAAAAAAAGCTGCAGGGTGCGTAAAGTAGTTTAAAATTGATGACACACTGCCCCTTCAATTTGACGTAAACAGTTTTATGGCAGATTCCTCATTATAAAGCAGGGCTCGAAAAGTCTATTGCCCGACATGCCCGGAGCATATAAAAATTCCAATCGGGCATGTATTATTCTTATCAACATGCCCGATCGGTTATGTACTTTTGGTGGCATTCGAGATCCAGTAGTCATGTCGAGCATGTAAATTTGTTTATTCGGGCATCAATTTTTTTTCCTACCACATGCCCGAACAGGCATCTAAAAATCCTGTTATAAAGTAGTAATTTTTATCTCAGCATCAGCAAAAAGTATGAAATACAACTTAATAAAAAATAATCTAGAAATAAGAAATCAAGATTTTCTGTGTGATTATAAATGTATCATTTTTAAAAAGGACTGAGATAAATAACGATTCACAATGTTTGGCATAGTTTGGAATAAAAATATTTTGCATGGCCAGAGTCGAAAAAAAATACACATTAACATACATTTTGGAATAATGTTGTTATAACAAAAATAATGGAATTACTTTCAGGCTTTTGAAATGAAAAATAGTAAAAAAATATTTGACAAATATAAAATTTTAATTTACTGAAAGTTAATAAATTTCTTTTACTAAAATCTAAAAAATATAGTCATTTTGTGTACTTTTAATACAGCAATAAGCTTAGAAATAAAATAAATATACATATCATTTTCTTAATTAAATATACATACAATTTTCAGTTGCTTTGGAAGGTCTAAAGACAGAATGATTACGTACAATTAAAAAAAAAAAAAACCTGAATACACCCATTAAAAATTTTTAAAAACAATATTTAAGAAATTAACTTTCAGCATTTTGAAGAAAAACACATAAGTATATAGCTAATATACTTATGTGTAATAATACTTACGTTCGTAAAGGATGGGGAAATACATCTATTTTTAATAGCTAGCTATATTTTTCAACTTTTCTTATTTACCGGGATGTAAACATGGTACTAAATTTTATAAGTCACGTACATTTTCTCATAAAAATAATTAACTGTACTTTGTGTCTAGGTGGTTGGTAAAATAAATCTTCGGCTGGTAAAGTTTTCTGAAAATTTCCAAGTCCTGAACGTAGCTATTATAAAAATTTCAATATAAAAACTCTAAATTTATCAACAATTGCATTACGCGAGAATCAAGTCTGATCATCTGACTAGTTGCATTTTAAATAAACAAAGCAAATATCATTCGTTAGAGCATTGCAAACATTAAAATAATAAAGCTTTGAGATGGATATCTCTACAATTTATGATAAATAACTAAAATAGAGTAAATACCTTCTTTTTTTATAAGCTGCATATTTGGAAATATTTTTTTCGTAGCATAATAGCGATGGTCTATCCGCGTGTCTCTAGACAGGAATATCTTTAAATTCCCATTCGCTCGATGTTATGACGTCAAAGCTACTCACTAATTACAGACGAGAAAAGTACCAGAGAGATTAATGGTTGACTGGTTTCGTAAGAGTAAAGTAACAGAGCTTAGACAGGTTGACTGGTTTCATTTTACGCATTAACAGGAAACGAAAATGACAGAATTTAAAACGAGCTTTTCTAGAAAAAAAAAGTGTTATTCACTTCATCTTAATCAGATTCATATTATATATCAGCTGTATATATAGCTGTATATATGAGCTGTATATATGATGAGCTGTATATATGATGAGCTGTATATATGAATTCTGCCATCTACTGAAATCTACGATACGATTTTAGGCTTAAGGCTGCGTCACTCGGAATACTATCGTCTTCCATGATTAATCACTTATAAAGAATCCCCATGCAACAGAATATCTAAAATTTATAATATAATTCATAGTATTAAAAACATTTTAAAAATTCACACTACAAATATCCTTTTAACTACTATCTAGTTCTCCTACAAAATGAAATTATAATTAAAAGAAAATTCCATTTTGAAGTACATTTTTAAAAATTAAAATGTACATAATAAGTTAATAACTTATAAAGAATCCCCATGGAACAGGAAAGCAATAATTTATAACAGGATTCGTAATATTATTAACATTTTAAAACTTCGTACTATAAAATTAATTTTAACTTTTTTCTAGTTCCTATAAAATATGAGTTTATGATTTTCAGAAATTTTTCATTATAAAGAGCAAAATAATACAGTGCGTCTCAAAAGTTTATAGACAACCATTTTTTTTTTTTTTTTTTTGATTTAAGAGCTAACTAAATGAGTAAGAAAGACGAAATAAATTATGCAAATATATGATGATGAAATAAAAGTAATAAAATACTCAAGCAACTTTTAACTGTCATAGTTTTAATATAAAAAAATAAAAAACAAAAAAAATGTTGTCCCAAAAATATGCAGACAGCCGTTATTAAAAGCTGATTAAAGTACTGATATAAGAAAAATTGCATATTTCAAGGTCATGTACTTGTGACGCAATAGATTCCTGAGATAAAAGCGAATCTGTATTTTCATTTCTGTCTGATTGCACAGATGCTTCATAACGTGAAGTTTTCCAAAAAGGAAATTTTGCAAATCTATCATTTAAAGGCTTGTGGATGGAAAGTTGTGAACATTGCAAGGAAAATTAGACGCAGCAGGGTTGGTATTTACCTAATTCTATCAAAAGGTGACAATTTCGAAACAAAATTACGTTCTGGACGACCAAAGAAAACAACTAAACGGCAAGACAGAGATATTTTGAGATTAATTTCAACCCAGACTCTCTCTGTACGGTCAGTTTGCAAAGAAGTAAGCGTTCCAGTATCAAAATCTATGGTTTATCGACGGCTGTAGGGAATTGCATTTCTTGATTATCGCAAAATGCGTCGTACGCCAAAATGTACAAAACGCCCGAAATGACATGAATTGGACTGATGAATGGTTGAGTGTTCTTTTCAGTGATGAAAATAAGTTTACCATAGATGACCCCGCTGGTTGGTCATATTACTGGCACGATATTCGCAAGGAAACACGAACTTTTTTCAGCAAGAAACAAGAAGGGGGTTCACTCATGGTGTGGGGAGCATTTTCTTATAACGGAACAACTTATATTGCTTTTTTGAAAGATTGTCAATGTTCCGAAGATTACCAGGAAATGCTTGAAGTACAGTTGCTTCCATTTGGAAAGTTGCTAGGTGGGGACAAATGGATATACCAGCAAGACTGTCGCTCCGTCCACGAGCCCAACTCTACATTGCTGTGGTTTAGACAAAACCAAGTAACTGTTCTGGAGTCGGCAAACTGAAGTCCTGACCTAAACTAAATGGAGAACTTCCGGGGAAGATTAGCTAGAGACTTATGTACTAATGTGCGTCAGTTTGCAATGGTTCAAGCGTTAAAGCTTAAAATTGAACTAAGTTGGTCTTCATCAATGTTAGATTTTCTTCAAACTCTTGTTTTATGTATGGTTAATCGTGATTTTGAAGTGATTAGAAAAAACGGCTTGAAAATGTGTTTAAAAAATCAAAAGACCCAACTGCGTAAAAAGCGAACTAATTAATTATTTCTTATCAATGTTAAACTATTTTTATATTACTTACATATTTTTTATATTTACTTGTATTAATGACTTTTAAGTTGTGCTTAATTGTTAGTTCCTATCTATAACACTGTTTTGATGAGGCCTATAGATGTCTATGATGGTTAGAGTGGCAGTAAAGCTAGAGATCCGACCTACATAACTTCCAGGTTGTGTAATATTTAAACGGAGCTTCTGACTGTAAAATAGTCAATGAAACATCGTCTTCATTTTGAAAGACCTATCCAATGATATGACACTCAATATGCGTAAAAAAAGTTTCGTGTTCGCGTGTCAAAAATCGCCATTTTGTATTTTACGTCCGCCATTTTGAATTTATAAAAACAACAACTAGCCTATAACCATCGGACGATTCTGACGACTCGACAGAGACCCCATTCATTAAAATCCATCCAGCCGTTGGGATGTTTCGAGGGTATAAAGAAATCCACATACATAGATACTCATGAAACACATAACCCTTCTTGGCAGTCGGGTAAAAAATGAGAGTTGTCTATAAACTTTTGGGACTTAAATTTAAGTTTCAATTTTTCTCACAATGTCTGTGATTTTGTGATATTATTTTTATATAGCATTATTATTATCTTGATATTATATATAATTATAAATTATAATTATTTTGAATTTCTTACTCCTCTTTTTCATCTGTAAAAAAAAAAATAATAATAATAAATAAAAAATAAAACTGTTGTCTATAAACTTTTGGAACGCACTGTATACATACTATATTTTATTTAAATGCTTGTAAAATATATAATATTATTTACATAATTTTAAACTACATAAATGTTAAAATTTACATATGTATATATCAGGGATGGCCAAAGTGCGGCACGCGTGCCACAGAGATACCAGTATTTATGTACAAAAAAAAAAAAAAAAAAAAAAAAAAAAGTATTGCTTAATGACAGAAAGTCTGCAATTTAAAAAGGATAAAATTACAACCCCTGGTAAGGAGAACACACTGCAATACGAAATGTTCAGCATGCTGGCAGTTTCCTGGAGTATTATGCGCCGATTCTGTCTAATGATCACATCCACACTGTCAACATTTGCAATGGTACTGGACTTTGCGGGCCTGCCTTCGCGATATTTGTCCGTGATATCCGTGCATGCTGAACATTTCGTACGGCAGTGTGTTCTTCATTGTTCACGAGCAACTTGGATTTCGCTGTCTCCGGGTGGTTACATAGCGCTGCTTGGGATTTCTACGCATCGGGAATCGAAAAGCTGGTTGACAGTTCAGAGAAATGTTTACAGTCTCTTTGGGACTATGTGGAAAAGTGAACTTACACGTGTTGCCTATGTACATCTCGTTTAATAAATAACTATAAGTTGAATGTGCAACTTATTTTTTAATTTGCTCTCGTAACAGATGAAATATAATACATTTATTGTATATTTTTCATGAAATATTTAGTGAAACATGCTCAAACAGGTATCGAGTAATGTGTTAGTTTATACATTGCAACCATATTTATGCATGTTTCAAGTGATACTGGCTGGAGCATCTATTCCGATCAAATGGAGCGTACCCGGGTGAGATTGCAAAAACACTGATTATTATTATTTTTTTTTTATAAAAAATCCATTTTATCTAGAACTTGTATTACAGTAATATTTTTTATGCAGTTCTACATAAAATGTGGAGTAGATAGGTTAAGTTTGCACTACAAAAATCGGTACTATATATATAAAAGAAAAATGAGGAGGGCTTAAAAGTGACAACTATCCCTGACATGCCATATATATAATTTTATTCAAATCCATGGATAACTTCAGACACCTTTCGGTACGAATTAAAGACACGCAGACATGCACTCGCAAACGGAACACGGGTCGACGGACCTTCATAAAAACATATTTTTACGATGGAAAAACGTATTTTTCTGGATCTCTGACCCCTAGAATTTGTAAATCTGTCAAAAATCTAAAGTTTAAAAAATTTCGATTACAATATTTTTCTATTACAGATAGAAGAAAGTAAAAAAGGATGGACTGTTGTTGAATACTTTACGTTATTTGATTAAACGTTTAGTATATTTATACTGCTTAATATCTTATCTTAAATAGACATTCTTGTTTAGTTCTTATAAAATTTTGATTTTCAAAAAAAAATTCATTAAGAAATGGAATATATATTAGGGTGGAGCGAATTTTTTTTTCTTCAAATCAGAATTGGGTGGGGTGGAAAAGTTGCTCTATCAGATCCTCATTCTGAATATAAAATAGCTTTGAAAAATATTAATATTAAATAACCCCCTCCCCAAGGTCATTGAATATTGAGAAAAAACGTAAAAGCGCTCGCGTATGGAATTTTTTTTTTTTCCAAATCAAAATGGGGCGGTGTGGGAAAGTTGCTCTATCATATCCTCTTTCTGAATAAAAAATATCTTTGAAAAATATTAATATTAAAACTGCCTCGAGGTCATTGAATAATGAAAAAACGTAACAGTTGTGCATTTTCCCATTTTTTATCAAATATACAAACTATTTTATTAATTTAATTTAAAAGGATGATAATCGAATTATTATTATTGTTATTATATATTTATAATAAAATTAAGTAATATTTATATCAAATTCGCTTTTATTATGGTTACTCAACGACTATACTTTTTTTTATTGCATGGAATTTGGATAATTGTAATTGTTTTATATTTTTTACTTAACATATGTAAAAAAGTATATTTTGAAATTATTCTTAAATAACTATATTAATAAGATAAAAATAATTTACTAATACAATTTACAAGCAATGAAGTTACCATTTTATAGTAGTCCATGCTGTCTTTTGATTTCAAAAACTGGCATTTTTTTTCCGAGACTCCAGATAATTTATTGAACTCAACGCCTCTCAAAGTACCGCAAACAGCACAAGAAGCCTCCGTAACAAATTTCACACATTTTCCAGAGGCTTGATTGTGACAAGGTAAATGTTTAATCTTAGGTAAGAAGTCTTCATCTATTGCCTTTGGATTTAGGATACACTTTGTAAGAACGTTATGATCTAAGTACTTAGTTAATGGTGATTGTATCACAGTCACTTCAGCTCAATTTATAGAATCTATATAGACTTTGGCTTCAAAATTGATCCGTATACAAAGAATTTCTTGACTTTCGAGATTTTATTGTTCTGCGTAGTACAGACGCTCTTACATAGTATGTAAGAGTGTTGGCACTATGCAGAATAATAAAATCTTGAAAGTGAAGACATTCTTTACTTACGTTCAAGTTACCTGAGATCACGTACGTAAAGAATTTTGTGACATTCGAGATTTTATTATTCCGCGCAGTGCCAACATTCTTATATAGCATGTAAGAGTGTTGGCACTATGCAGAATAATAAAAGTTTCAAGAAAACATAAGATCAACTTACCTGAGATCAATTCACTCTAAGCAAATTCGCCCCTGCGAGTAGTCAAGTTCTGTAGTTTTGCTTACTATGGTTTAAAAAAAAAAACTTTTAATCTGAGCATATGACATGTACATGTACGAACTCTTTCTTCTATCGCAGTCCATTTATTTACATTTTTAAAAAATCTGTAAATATTACGGATAAAAATTAATAACATATGTCAACTTTTTTAGAATAATTTCAGAAAATTGGGAAGTAAGTCATACGAAACTTTTCTTTACGATTTGTAAAGGAAATGTAAGGTAAAAATCGTGTAATCAATTTATTCAAACAAAACAAAAATCAAAATAGTTTTTTGGCATTTTATATAGCAGACAATATCATATTTTTTACTCTTTTTCACATAAACGGAGTAATTTAGTTGCAGTTCTAAGAGAAACTTTTTAAACCTAAAATAAATTACTATACCTGACCATTTCAAATTACAAAACTGTATGGGAACTTCTATGACATCCTCGGATCCATGCGGATAACTCGTGTTGGTTTGACTGAGCCATGTTCCATATTCTAGAAGCAGGATCTGTGAAATACAAACAGTAAGTAGATAACATCGGACTGTATTACAATACAGCCACTATTTAATATAATAGGTTAATGTGAATGCGTATAGTTCGTGGTCAAAGATTTTGTAAGATTTTATTTGTTTTTTAATATCACTGTTACTCTCATAAAAGCTTCTAAAGTATTTAACCACAATTTTTTTTTAATATTAAATTTAATAAGTGTAAAACGCAAAATTTAAACGAGAAATATTTCTTAAATCTTTTTAGAGCCGCTGATGCGTATGGCGGTGTTTGAAGGTTAAACTAACGAAGAAAAATTTGAGTTCGGATTAGAGAGAGGCCTTTGTGACTGAATAAATGGATTTTGACTCAAGTTTCCTATACAGAAATGGTTTTATGTAGTGTGTACTAACAATTCTAAAAGTGTGCTCAATACTTTCTAATTCATCCTGTATACAGGATTTAGACTTTTAGGTACTTTGAAGAACAGAGCTCGTTCACAGGCATATACAGGGTGTTTCACTACCAGACCGACAAACTTGCAGGAGGTGTAGCACAGGGACGATTCGGAATCACATAGAAATGTAGGACCGAAAATGCAAACCTAACGAAATAGAGGAGTTGTTAGGGGCTGAATCATAAAGATAGAAAATTGACATTTAAAGACCATAAGCTTAAAATAATTTATGCCTTTCCTCACAATGAAGTTTTTTCAAATACGCCGGGTGTTTTTCGGACGTTTGCGGTAGCAACGAAGGTGTGCCGTTTCAAAACGTCCCTACTACTTCAAACGTGCAAAACCGTAGAAGATAAGAACAAGGCGTGTAGGCAGAAAACTTCGGGGAAATTCATTATCAGGAAAGTCATGACTTATTTTATGTTTATGGTTTTTAAATGTCAATTTGCTATCATTATGATTCAGATCCTAACAACCCCTCTATCTCGTTAAGATTGCATTTCCGACCCTGCATTGCTGTGTAATTTCAAATCGCCCCTGTGCCCTCTACACCTCCTGAAAAGCTTGTCGGTATGGCAGTGAAATATCCTGTAGAGCTTGAGTACTTAAAACGAATTCACAATAACGAAAATTCCTGATTTTATCTCTTTCTTTCCTTTTAATGCCTAGAGAAAAAGCCCAAATTGTTAAATACTTCAGATATTGTTCAGTACGGATGTTTTATGAAAATATCAAGTTTTATCGAACTTTGTTTTTATAGGAATATGAAATGTGATATAGATTTATATATATATTTTTTTTTTTCTGAAAAATATCATACAACTCACGTATACATGAAACTAAATACTCTGTGGAATAGGTGAAACAAAGTAAAAGGAAAATAACGATCGCAAAGGAACAATTTGTAAAATGTACCAAAATAACACACTGTGCCATTATGGTAAAATTTTAAGCTTGCTAATATATATATATATATATATATAGATAGATAGATAGATAGATAGATAGATAGATAGATAGATATTCCTGATCGTGTCCTGTTATAACGGAAGTGAACAATTTTGAAACAAAATTCAATCAGACAAGCATTAAATATAAATCCTAAATTATTGTAAAATAAAAAAAGCCTGTAAAATAAAAAAAATGCCCAAGCCTGTTGCGCGCTATGAAATATGAGTCCTGTTATTTTATTTTGGCTATTTGAATGTTTCAAAAATCATTGATTTTTATATTTAAAATATATGTTTATTCTTATTACTTTTTATTCTGGTGTTCTAATCAGTTCTTATGAATCATTTCAAGATTACATTTTATGTAATGTTATAACATCACTGCATATGATTATATTTCAATTATTAAAAAAGTGGTTAATGCAGTTATAATCTGCACTTAATCAGTTGTTTATATTTCCAGGTTATTAAGGCATCGATTTACACCAAAATAAATAAGATAAAAAATAATATGTAGAATATATTTAAAATGTTTAGGGGAAACATTTTCTTACCTTCAAAAAAAATTCCATTTATAATTAATTGTTTCATTGCTTTAAAAATAACTTGCGCACAATTAAGCTTTAAATATTTTAAGCACCCGCGCTCAAAGCGTATATATGAATGATAAAATAAAACAGATAATTTCACTGCATTCAGGAAGTGAGTTTGTTTTGAACATGTTATAGCAAAATTTTATTTTTCTGCAAGTGAAATCCGCAGCAATATTTTCAATTCTTTATAAATATGTTTTTAAGATGCTTGCTTAAAAAGCTATAAAACTTTCTCGCACGCATGTAGCGTTAGTGTCTAATTACTCTCTTTCTGAATTTAGTTTAATGAGAAAGAATTGATCAGTTTTATATATGGATGTGTTCGCCTATTTCTAATAAACGTGCGTGAATGAGCCGTCTATTCTTTCATTGCTTTTATACTAGCATAGTGGGGTTTAATCTCCAGAAACATGGCTCTAGTGGTTATTACCCGACTGTCAAGAAGAGTTATGTGTTTCACGTGTATATGGATATGTGGATTTCTTTATACCCTCGAAACAGCCTGGATGGATGGATTTTAATGAATGAGGTCTCTATCGATTCATCTTAACAGTCCGATGGTTATAGGCTAGGTTTTGATTTTATAAATTCAAAATGGTGGCCGTAAAATACAAAATGGCGGTAGTCACGAAAAAAAATTGCGTACCCTATTGAGTGGCATATCATTCGATATGTCCTTCAAAGTGAAGACAATGTTTCATTGACTATTTAACAGTCAGAAGCTCCGTTTAAATATTACACAACCTGGAAGTTGTGTAGGTAGGATCTTTAGCTTTACTTCAACTCTAACCGTCTATCTCAAGACATCTATTGGCCTCATCAAAACCGTGTTTATAGGTAGGAACTAACAATTAAACACAACTTAAAAGACATCAATACAAGTAAATAAAAAAACAGGTAAGTAATAGGTATAAAATAGTTTACCATTGATGAGAAATAATTAATTAGTTCGCTTTTTACGCTGTAGGGTTTACTTATTTTTTTAATTTATTGCAAACATAGTGGTTATAGTGGTTATTGTTATTTAGGTTTATTCACCATCAGCTAGGAATGCGGCGTTACTAGTGATTTTAGTCGGATTTTGTCGAAAATCTTCCCTTGTGATACATCAAGACAAGTTTTAGCTTTCAGCGAGACGCCCGCGTATCGTGAGCAGTGATCGTCCCAGTTTGATTGAGTGGTTGAATCTCCAGAAACAAGGTTGTAGTGATTATTTTACGCATAGTGGTTATAGTGGTTATTGTTATCTAGATTTGACCAGTATCAGCTAGGAATGCGGCGATAGTAGTGAGTTTAGTCGGATTTTGTCGAATATACTCCCTTGTGAAACATCAAGACAAGTTTTAGCTTTCAGCGGGACGCCCGCGAATCATGAGCAGTGATCGTCCCCGTTTGATGGAGTGGTTGAATCTCCAGAAACATGGTTGTAGTGATTATTTTACGCATAGTGGTTATAGTGGTTATTGTTCTTTAAGTTAGATCAATATCAGCTAGGAGAGCGGCGTTAGTAGTGAGTTTAGTCGGATTTTGTCGAATATCCTCCCTTGTGAAACATCAAGAAGAGTTTTAGCTTTCAGAGGGACGCCCGCGTATCGTGAGCAGAGATCGTCCCAGTTTGATTGAGTTTGGATTAAGACTCTTCAGCTGAGAAGTTTGTTTTAGCGATAATGTGTTACTTCTTGTAAAGTATATTTTGGCGCACTGGATACTTTTCAATCAATGACATTTTCTATTGTAATATTTTTCTTGTTTTTAGTGATATTTTAGAGAGAGTTGAGATGTTCTCAATCGGTTCTCGCAAACTTTGATGTAGCCATCTTGCTTGGATGTAGTGGTAGATCTTACAGAATTTTTTAGAATTAGTCTCTTCCCTTGTAGTTGTTTAAGTGCTTGACCTTATAATTTAATCTCATTGAGTTAACTTTTGCCCGTTTCTAAATATGCCTATGTTATTACTTTTAATAAATAATTTTATTATTAATCTTGAGTCATGTTTCTCCATCAAGTGACAGAACCGAAGGGTCCGCCACCCTGCGTATGTATACATGATGCTATTCATCCCTCTAAAAATAAATAAAAAAAAACCACTTTTCTAACTTCAATTAAAAACTTTTTGTTATTCATCACACTTGACAGAATATTAAATAATAAACCTTTATTTTCTTCAATGAATTTTCTAATATTAAAAATACAATATTTGAATCTTGAACGGTAAAAATATAAATTCCGATTAAAAACTGAACAATGTTAGATAAGAAAAACAATGAATCGTTAAAGAATGTTGGTAAAATAAATTATAAATGACACAATGATCTGAAAAATAGTTTTATTGTTGTTTTTCTTATAATAATTAGTCAGTCTGTAGAAAAGCACCGACAATTCGTATGATAAATTACGTACTGAAAGAAAGAACCCGCCCTGCAGATGTTCTTTTTTATGGGGGTCATTATATTGATTTATTTTCGTTTTGTATGTTTTAAACATTATCTAAGTGTATAAGAGTGAAAGAAAAAAGATAAATTCTATGAACTGTATTCCACAACAAATTTTTAAAAATGTCTCCGGTGTTTTCTTTTTTCCATTTAACACTTAAAAAAAAAAAAGAAAAATACATATTAACGAAAACAATTATCGTTGTTTATCCTTCATTTACTTATAAAAAATTAAGAATAATGATTATCATATTTATCAGTAATTTATTAGTAATTGTTCATAAAAAGGTTTTACAGAATTTCAAATTTAACAAGAAGTGAAAAGCTATCGATGATTTATTCTTTACGTATTTATGTATTTTTTAATTACTTGAATTCAGTAATGTATTGATGAATACAAATTTTGAGAGTACAATTTTTAAAATAATTCTTGTTTTTAGTAACTTTACTTTGTAACATCATCAAAAACTTTATTACTAATTATCAAAATTCAGCAAATTTATTAAGGATGAAATTGTGAATTTTTAAGTATTTTTGCAAGTATTTATGTAAGTATTTTGTAAGTTATATAACATGAAGCAAACAAGGGTCTTTAAAAAGTAACTTTCAGCAAAAAAATAATCAAAATTTAGACAGAGTATTCTACAATTTGGTGATGTAATTTAATGATGTAGGCAGAAACCATTAAAATAAATTTTGTCTGAGGATATTCTGTTTTCTATGCATTATTTTGTTTTTAATAATATGAAAAGATTTCTATATTAATAAATATCCACGAAAAAAAAATGAATGATATTTCGGGCATTTTTTTTATTATTCTGCCTGATGTGAATGATTTATTCTCATTAAAATATAAAAGCTGTTCTTTATGACCGGGACTAGTGCTTTAAATATTATGTAATGAAGATTTCCAGCGGGTCCTAAAGTATAAATTTAATGTTGAAAAATATTAATGTTATAGGGTGAAGAAGAGAATAAATAACAAGACAAAGTAAAAGATAAATTTATTTATCCCCCCTTTTTAGGCATAAAGTTTTTTCTCTGTTATATTTATATTTTTTTACACCTTCCATACTGCTTGACATTGGATTGGAGATACTAGAATCATAACGTTCGTATAAATTAGAGCGTAAAATATCAAAGGGTTTTCGCCATTGAAAAAATTTCGATTTTGTTTTTGGGGGGAGGGGGGATGGCAGTTACAACAATGCCATCAAGTTTTTGTAACAGATTTTTTTTAAATTGTTTATACCAGTTCGATTACTGCATGCCAAAGTGGTTTCCTAAATTTCTCATTTAACAATCTTTATTCGTTTTTAGCACAAATTCGAAATTCAAAAAACTAAGACGTTTATTTTTCATCTGTATATGTGCTATTCAAGAAACAACTCTTTACACATTAAAAAAATCATGAACTTTTTATATTTTCAAATATTGTGTTTTACAGAATCTCAATTTATTGAATATTTGTTTATAAAAAAATATGATTTGATATACAACAGTATTAAATGACAAAAGTAAAAATTATAAAATTTCGATAAATGTCACGAAACTTTTTACACTCAGATAAACTATTCTTTGATTTAAAAAATTCTTCTAAATTAATTGTTTTAATTTAGCATTTTCAGATTAATATTCGTGTACAATATTAATACCGTTTTAACTATATAGTTTATATCCTCTAATTATTTCGTATTATTTCTAAATATATATAAATATCGGTATGTTTCACATCAAATCACTTAGCAAAAATTTGGTATGTAACTCCCCATCCGGTAGTTAAGCAGTAACGTAGAGCGAGATTTAACCAATTTAGTGAGAAATTAGTATGTAGTTTGATTTTTTTTTCAAAACAAATTTTCCTGAGTCGAGTTAAAAAGGTTGTTCTGTTATAAGGCAGTAATATTAAAGAATAATTATTTATGTTTAACCTGTGGCGAGCTATAAGGGCATAGAAATTTATTTATATATATATATATATATATATATATATATATGTTCATTTTTATATAAGTTTCTAGAAATAGCTGTGTCGCGGATAGTACACTTTTTTGCATGATATTTCACGTTTCTATTTAAGGGTCAATTGTGTAAGATAAAGTTTCTATAAAAAAAAGTTTACGCCTGTTGAATAAATTTTTAATTCGTTTTATAAATGTAAATGGCTCTAACAATGTAAAAAAAAAATACAACTTTCTAACCTTCACAGACAATATGTGCTTTCTACTGTTATACCCTGTCCCTAGGCTTTTATACAAAATCAGTAATTTGCACAGATGTTCCAAAATTGATGGTAGGAGAGGGGAAGGAGAAATTAGGATTTACCGTAACAAAAAAAAGGAAAAGAAAAATTGAGTTTCATAATTTAACTTTAGTTTTTAGTTTTATTGAAAATAAAAAACTCAAAAAATATATATATATTTGGCCCACTACACCCGTTTGGCCCACCCCGAGATCGCGGGCTAGCGGGGTTGGCCAGTCCGTCCTGGTTGTCTTAAGCATAAAAAAGTTTCAATAAATATTGCCAAAAAAATTGTTTTTGCCAAAATATTGATAAAAACAATCAAAATACCAATATTTTTACTTCATAACTGGTTAAAGGACTTTTATGTACAGTTGTTAATAAATCGACTTCATTGCCTCTACATCTTTTGCTGAAAATGTGTTTTTAGATCATTTCTTTTATTCATATATTTATTATTTTAAAAGTTTCTTAAAAAAAACAAAAAAAAACAAAAAAAAAACAAAAAACACTTATCTTTTTTTTTTAAATAAAACAACTGAAACAAATAAAAGACTTATTTTTACTTAATATACATACCTTAATTTCATACATAACTTATGCTAAATTGATTTGTAAACTAGATATGAAATATATATTAGACACGACACATTAACATTCAATATCGGATTGTCAGTAATGCCAACTCGTTGTAATTTTCTGGAACATTTTTTTAATCAAAAATTACTTAACCTTGGAGCGAAACGAAGTACTGTAGTTTGTATCTCAATAATAAGGACCAACACAGACGGTTTCACTTAAATCTGTGATGGTGAGTTGCATGATTGAGACAATTGACAAGGCATGAGTCGCTATAGTTTAAAGTCAAAATGCTATATGATTTTTAAAATGTTCAGTCATTTCCGTTTATGCGTAAGTATATTTTATATTCGGAAGTAGTTCGGGGGCAACGGTGGCCCAGTTGGCAGAGCATTGAACTTGCAGCTGAAAGCCGCGGGATCGATGCCTACTGCTGGCTATAATCCGCCATGTACGCTAATAGCGCCTGGTGCACGTAAAATCGAACGTTTGTGCAAAGTCCTCCAAGTTACCTGTGAATTATACCTCTGGAGAAGCCTTGCCAGGTGAAAGTCTCGACACCTAACCAAGGTTCCAAATTACGAGATCAACATGAGTAGCAATGCGCAGGCTCAAAACAACATGATATAAAAGTGAAGCAACAGGCATAACATCGTTCACAACTAAGCAATAGGCACTGGTGATACGATCTAGGCGCTCGTTAGGTTTATCGACGCTACGCGGCGATTAGGTGGTCACCCACTCCAATATAACGTATCACACCTGTTCAGCTGTGGCTTCCCATCAGCTAGGGGCCAGGTCATCAGTTAGAAAGAAAGAAAGTATATTTTATGCGTCCAAATAATTGTTATATAAAAATTCTGTTTATTTATGATACATATGCTTGTGTGCGTGCGAATTTATGAGTGTGTGTGGGTCGTTTAGAATCAATGTGGATCATAATCCGCAGTTACTTGGAAATAGCATAATATCTACTGCATTTCATTCACATTCATAGGTACTACCGCCATTTTTTGCCATTTTATTGTTCAATATAACACTTGGTTCATTATAAAACTGAACAAATTATTTTCTACACGAAAAAAAATCCGTTCAAAATGTGTTGATCGATAAAATGAGTTTGATCCTCTTCGGTTCAAAACGTTTTATATATTTTTTGTATGGCGTGTATAATATACCTATACACCACTGTTTTGATCGAAAGAACTTTTTACTAAAAGTAATTGTCCTAAACTACTTTTGATTACCGCTTGTTAAGAATGTGGGAACGTAATAACCCTGATTATAAAGAAAATATATTTTTCGTATTCTTCTCAGATTTGAAAGTGTATGATACGTCGTCATTGAGATTGCAGGTTCGGTAAATTCAAATTAATTCATAGTGCATCGAAGAATAAAAACGTCTTCATAACTTAGTTCTAATATATATCAAATTCGTAACTTGAATAAGTAAACACACTCTACAGTTCAAATTAAACTTCTTTCTTAAAAAACAACTATGTACATTTTATTTACAAAACAATATTAAATATTATTATTACTCTCATTTGAGAGTTCTGTTTTTTACCGATACACCGGTTCAAATCAAAAGTTACATCTACACTGAAAAGAAAATCGGAAAACAATAAAAAGGGGGTTGCCACAGTGCCGACTAACAGAAAATGGCAAGCATCGCCAAGTTGGCATTCTCAACATCCTGCCCCGGGCTGAACACTTAGTTCAGCATCTATATTAAACAATTTAATAAACATGAGAATATACTTACATACATGACAAATTTTCAGATACATACTTACATACAGCTACAGATATAAAAGCAAAAATAATAAGAATGCTGCAATCTACGAAAGAAAATAAAACACATGAATTGTATGAAAATTAAACAATAATAAGGGTAAATATGAGTAACAAAACAAATTAAATGTTCGATAATAGTTCTTATTTTTAGTGTAAGAGTTTTAGTGTCTTTTAGTCCACTAAGTCCAATTCAAGATTATATAGCAATTGCACAGGTCGTTTAAGATCGCCTTTTGCAGTCTGTAATACACATGATCTGATTTTAGAGTCACGACCAAATATGAGTTCTTTAACACGACCACACTTCCACATATGTTTTGGGAGCTTTTCATCATGAATTATCACTATATCGTTAACTTTGAACTGAGGCGATGAATTTATGTTTTTCACTTGAAAAGCAGATCTAAGTTCTAACAAATATTCGTTTCTCCACCTTTTCCAAAAGTGGTCAGTAATTTGTTGCTTATATTTATATTTTCTCGTCAACAAAATCTTATTGGATTTCTCTTGCGTACAGACTGGTAATCCATAAGAAGGTAAGGACATTAATCGTTTACCAACTAAAAAATGAGATGGCGTTAAAGGTGATGGTTCAGCATTTTCTTCGTAGAGATAACATAAGGGACGTGAATTAATCAAAGCTTCAATTTCTGTAAGTATTGTTTCTAGCTCTTCATAACGGAGACAAGTTTTTCCTAGAACCTTTTTTAAAGGTGTTTTAACTGATCTGACCATCCTTTCCCAGAAGCCGCCCCACCAGGAAGCCCTGGGAATTATAAACTTCCATATTATTTTATTCTTTCTCAAGTAATCAAAATTTTCTTGCTTAGAAATTCTTTCCCAAGCCTCTTTTAACACCAAATCAGCCTTAGAAAATGTCTTGGCATTGTCCCTGTACATTATTTTGCAGAAACCTCTCCTAGAGAAAAATCTTCGTAGTGCTAAGATAAAGGTTTCAGTACTTAGATTGGTGACTAACTCTAGATGTATCGCTCTAGTTACAGCACATGTGAATACGACAATATAAGCCTTACCAGTGCCTTCAGAAGTTTTATAATAAATCGGACCGGCAAAATCGACACCAGAGGTTTCAAAAACTGGTGTTTTGATGATTCTATCTTTCGGTAAAGGTGCTATTTCCACCTTTCTAGGAATAGCATTAAGTTTTCGACATATCATACACGATCTTAGGACGGATTTTACAAATCTTCTTCCCTTTAATATAAAATACCTTTCACGAAGGTGAGCTAAAGTGACAGCTACACCAAAATGGTACATTCTTTCATGAGCATCCTTAATTAGTAATTTTACAAAATAAGATTTATTGGGAAGTATCCACGGATGTTTTTCCTGCTCTGTAACTTCAGAAAACTGAAGTTTTCCGGATAAAACAAGTAAGTCATTTTCGTCGAATTGTGGATTAAGGTTGTACAAAGAAGAATCTTTATTAAGTGGTTTTTTTTGTTTAAGTGCTTTTATTTCAACTGTACAACTTCTGAACACCAAGTATTCCACTCGCATTTCAAATCTTCAGGTAATTTATTGTCCCACTCTAAACCTCTTTGCCATGTTTCTTGCAACAAGGCTTTAATACGTATTACAAATGGATTCACAAATCCTAATGGATCATAAATTTTCAGTAACATTTTAAGAACTGTTCGCTTCGTGGGATCATCGATGTAATATTCTTCAAAGGGCTGCGCATCTAACATCAAAATATCAGATTCAGTATTCCATATCAGTCCAAGCACTTTTAAGATACTACCTGTGTTTTCCTCACTTATACCTAAGTTACCAGATTCCCACATTTCCCTAAGTTTAATAGAATTTGTTTTTAATTTCCTCAAATTCATCCCAGCTTCTTTAAGAATTTCAGAAGCTGTAACTGATAAATAATAAGCTTCGTTATCTAAATCTGATCCGGAAATTAAATCATCGACATAGAGGGAATTATCTAACATATATACAGCATTTGGATGTTGATCTCGATATTTCTTTATATGATGTTTAACTGTGGCAGCCAAAATAAATGGTGAGCATGTAACGCCAAATGGTACACGTCTAAATCTTAAAATTTTGAAAAAGTTGTTTGCGTCATTATCGAACCAAAGAAATTTAAGGTAATCTCGGTCTTCTTCAGCTACAGAAATTTGAAGAAAGGCCTTTTCAATATCTGCACAAAACGCAGTATTGAAGTTTCTGAAATTAATAATAATTTCTAATAAATCGGGGTTCAAATTTGGGCCACCGTACAAACAATCATTTAATGATTTGCTATTTTCTTTTGAGGAAGCATCAAATACCATTCTAACTTTAGTTGTGGGTTTATCATCTCGCAAGACAGGTCGGTGGGGCATAAAATAACCGCTATTTACAGTTTTATTAGAACATGCTTCCACTATGTTATTTAATTCCTGTTCAATCACAATTTCTTTATATTTCTGCAATAATTCCTTATCTTTAAGCAATTTTCGATTTAAGTTAATAAATCGGTTTCTAGCATTGTTATAATTACTTCCTAAATCTCTTCTATCATCTTTCCATAACAATTTAGCTTCGTATCGGTGCTCAAGAAAATGCAAATTGTTTTCGAATTTTTCGATTATCTCTTTATCTAATTCAGAAATATTTTCTTCAGTGTTCATCCCTAAAGTTTCTAACTCCCACAATGTTTTCAAATCATTTTGAATAGGTTTCATAACCTGAGTGGACAAGACCCCAGCTTGCTTACTCTCACTATTTTTATTTACGTCAATTGTCCCGCAGAGGGAATGCCCAAATAAATTTTCACAGACGAACAATGATTTATTTATGGGGTATGTTTTGTCATTAATTTGATATAAATAATCAGCTCCTATTAATATATCAACATCACTATTTTCCAAATGTTCCCACCTGTCAAGACGAAATTTGGAAAGTTTTCTCTTAATTTTGATTGGAAGAGGAGGAATTTGTATCAAAGAATTAGTTATTAGCGGTGTGACGAATGCTTCAATTATTATAATACGTTTTCTATTCGTCAAGTGAATTAGCTTTAGCTTAACGACATCATAACATCGTTCTTCAGATTTTCTCGAACCGAAAGTATAGACAATTTTTCCTTTCTAATGACCTCAGGTTTTAATTTTGAAACTAAATTTTCTGTAATAAAAGTTCGATGACTAGTAGAGTCAAATAAACAAAGAGCAGTTTCTGAATTTTCACCCGCTTCCACTTTTACATGAATTGTTTGCAATATTACTTCTCTACTGATATTATTTATATTGCCTTTGCAATGAGATACGGGGGAAATAATACTACCTGAATTTTTTTATTCTTCTGTTTTTTTATTAGAATTACAAAGTATAGTATGATGATATGTTTTACCACAAACTTTGCAGTTTTCATTCGAAATTTTACAAAAATTCGCGATGTGAAATTTACGGAAGCATTTGAAGCACCTTCCTTCCCTTTTCAATTTTTCTCGCATTTCCGGAATGGTGAAAGACTTACACTTTTCAGTATCGTGATCTGTTTGATTACAAAATATGCAGTTATTTTTAATATTTGTGGTTAAGGCAGAAGCTGATGGAATGAATTTTTTATAATTTTTCTTATAATTTTCCTGCTTCTCAGGGATTTTTTCAAAATGGTTTAATTGGACAGTGGTCTCGCGAGATTCAATTTCATCTTTAATGAAATTTATCAGCTCATTAACATCCCAGTCAGTGTTTTTAATTCGTTTTCTATTAAATTCTAGTGCAATATCTGATGGAATAAGTTTCAGAAGAATCGGACATAACAAGTGCCCATATGAACCTGAGACAACACCTAAAGAATTAAGATTTCTTATTTGAATTTCGCATTCATCATACAAATCTCTAAAAGCCTTAATGTTACTAGAATTTCGTACTGGTTTCAAATTTAGCAGTTTAGTCATGTGACTATTTATTACCAGGTCATTACGACCAAAACGATTTTTCAATAATTCTATAGCATGAGCATAATTTTCCTTAGTCAGCGAAAAGCCTGCTATAGTATTTGCAGCACTTCCGCCCAAAAGTGACTTTAAGTAGGAAAATTTATCAATCGGAGTTAAATGTTCATTATTGTCAATCGCATTCGAAAACTGACTCCAAAATTCGAGCCATAAACACGAATCACCATAATATTTAGATATATTAAGTTTAGGAAGTTTAATCAAATTTTGATTCAGAATTTTCTGACTTTTTAGTAGAGAACTATTGTTGCTACTACTATCACTTTCAATGTCTGAAGAATCTTGTTTAGTTTCAGGAGTAACTGTGTTATCATTTAAAAATTTGGAAATTTTATATTTCCATTCAATAATATTCTCATTATAAGATTCCGATTTCTCGATTTCTTTTTCAAATTCAGTACTTGGAACCAGTGGTTCAATTTCAGAATTTAATGATTTTAAAGTTTTCATTTTGTCATTCAATTGCTGTTTAAAAAGATCCAGCTGTGATTTTCTATTCTCAAGCTCTAATTCTTGTGCATTATCTAATAAATCCCTTATTTTATCAAATATTTTCGTAGTTTGACTACGAATCGTAGCTCTTTTTTTTTTCAAAGTTTCGTAATCCATCATAAAATAAAGAATTCAATTTATTCGATACAGTTCAGTTAATAAATATATTCATAATTCTATTTATTCAATATAATTTAATTTGAGGTACTTACCTCAATCGATGATGAAATCCAGACATCCTGGAGCTTTGACGCCAGAAAAATTATACGTCGTCATTGAGATTGCAGGTTCGGTAAATTCAAATTAATTCATAGTGCATCGAAGAATAAAAACGTCTTCATAACTTAGTTCTAATATATATCAAATTCGTAACTTGAATAAGTAAACACACTCTACAGTTCAAATTAAACTTCTTTCTTAAAAAACAACTATGTACATTTTATTTACAAAACAATATTAAATATTATTATTACTCTCATTTGAGAGTTCTGTTTTTTACCGATACACCGGTTCAAATCAAAAGTTACATCTACACTGAAAAGAAAATCGGAAAACAATAAAAAGGGGGTTGCCACAGTGCCGACTAACAGAAAATGGCAAGCATCGCCAAGTTGGCATTCTCAACAGTGTATGCATTATAACTGAAAATAAGAACATTAAAATTCCTTATAAAACGTAGCTTACCTTACAAACCAGAATTAAAAATCATGCTTCAAGCATAGATTATGAAACACTTCCCGCCACTTCCAGAATGCTTTAACTAAACTTAATAAAGTAAATAAAATATTTTAGAATACGCATAAAACATTTAAAAACCAGATTTCAGAAATTACCGTCCATAGCTGAAAATACTCGAATTATTTTGTGCAGCACTGATTTTATCTATAGATTTGTATATATTCTACATACAGTACCACTCAAAAGTATTTTGACAACATTATATTCTCTCTTATTTTGTTTAATATTAAAATATAAAAGAAAATATATCCCTGTATTATTTAGAACAATATGACTGCAGTTATTCTGAGGTATTAAGTTTCGACTTCTTTGTTTACATTCGACGCCACCGAAGAAATATCACACCTCCTTATCTCAAAAGTATTCTGAAAATTAGTTTGCATTTAATTGTTGAAGGCGTCAGTTGCTCTATAGCTTCGATTAGTCTTTATATTGACTTATTGTGAATACTTTTAAATACCGAAACACAAAGAATATTCTAGTGATTTTAGAAAAGCAGTTGTAAATTCGCTTAAGCAAGGAAGGACGGAAGCAGAAGGTTCCCGTTCCTTTAAAATGTCTCAGTAGCTTCTTAGTACATGGAATAAAGTTCTTAATAAATGGAAATATATCGAAAATATGCCAGAAATTGGTCATCTGAAAAAAATAACATGCAATGTTGACCGTATTATAAAAAATCTATCTACAAGTGATTGTCGCAAGTCGGCTATAATAACAATAAATGAATTAAAAAAAATTACGGCATAGACATACACGTTTCAACTGTCAAACAACGACTAAAACTCTTTGGTTTACGTGGCCGAAGGCTAGCAAAACAGTTTTCGATATCTGCTAATAATAGGAAAGCTAGACTTGCAATTGGAAAACGGCATAAATCGTGGGCAAGTGTAGAGTGGTCTAACGTTTCGTGGAGCGATAAAAGGAAGTTAATTTAGTGTAACCTCATGGAATCAAGTACATTCGACGTTCTAAAAACAAATATATGATGTTCGATACCGAATACCCACCATCAAATATGGGGGCGACAATGTGATGTTTTGGAGTTGTTTTTGACACAGTATAGTTGGACCCTTAGTTCGAATTGAGAGAATATAGATCTGTTCAAGTATGCTGATATATTGAAGACGCATATGCTACCATACGCTAGGCAAAACATGGCTGCTAAGTGGCATATTTAGCAAGATAATGATCCGAAACACAAATTCAAGTACGTAAGTGATTTTATGAAATGCAGAAAAGTCAAAGTTCTAGAATGGCCAAGCCGAAATCCGAATTTGAACCCCATAGAGCATCTGTGGGAGGAGTTAAATCGTAGAGAAAAAGGGCAAAATAAGAAGATTTTATTCCAAGCTCTTAAAAATGAGTGAGACCTAAATAGCCCAGTGATAGGGGGATGTTTGGAATGAATATACAGTAAAATACGTTTAACACGAAAATGCTTAACATGAAAAATCGGTTAACACGAAATGATATAGCGGTCCGGACAGTATACTATGTAATTTAATGCATTTTATTTCTTTTAACACGAAACAAAAATCGTTTAACATGAAAAAAAAACCCTTTCAAGCAAGTTCGTTTGAGTTGAAATTGGTGAATTTTGTGTTAAAATTACTGAATATTGGGTGAAAATCAGTGAATTCGTGTTTTTTGTAAATTAGCTTATGTTTTATTAGCGCAATGGCTGAGAAATCGGTGTAAAAACAAACTGCTATTTCCCTTCAAATGAAGATGAAGCTTCTTAATGCAGTTGATGAAAAAGAAGGACGAAAACAGAAATCTGCAAAGAGTTTGGCATTTCCAATTCTATTTTATACACAATAATAAAAACAAGGATCCCATTACGTTAAATGTTTAAGACAGAGAGAAAATGTATGAGATCTGCTAAGCACGAAGGTGTAGAAACAGCTTTGCTTATTTGGTTTAAACAAACTAGATCTCAGAATGCTGAAAAAGACACTTAAAAATATATATGACTTTTTCCCAAAAAAACCATATTTTTTTACTTGCTTTTCATCCTAATGGATGCAAATTTCTAGTAGTTTAACAGGAAGTCGAAATAAAATTTGACGACGTCGAAAATATTTATAAATTTTATTCTTTTTTATGGATCACTTAACGCGAATTTCTTTTAACACGAAAAAATTTTTGGTCCACTTATTTTCGTGTTAAACGTACTAAGTTTCTAAGTTTCTACTAAGTTTTCCCCCACGTATTATTTGAGCGTTAGAAAATATGTACAGATTTATAGTCGAAAAACAGGTTTTTTTAATTACCATAACAATATTTAAAAAAAAACTAACTCTATAAAAAACAGTGTCAATACAACTGTTCTAGAGCTTAAAATTCTGAACTTAATGAGTACACATACTTAATATTTTTGTTGAAAATTAAGCTCACACTTCTACTTCAAAGTTTAGCCTAAATCGCTAATTAAGGACTTGAAGCCAGAACAGACCCCGTTATCAGTCCACACTGCTTCTAGTTTTTATACACATGTATATTTTTTATTTACTGAGGCATTTACGATGTTTTTGTAATTATTTTAGCTCATTATTTTGGATATTTTAATAATTATGGTTTAATATCTTGATTACGGGCCTAGTCGTATGAAAAAAGGCAGAATTCCAGATTAATTTGGAGAAACCGTTTTAATCCCTTTGACATATGTCAGAAATTAACAAAAATACATGTAGATAAAATTAATAGCAGGGTGGACTGATAATTTGGTCTCTCCTGGCTTCAAACTGTTGATTAGCGATTAAGACAAAATTTTCAAATAGAATTGCGGCCTTAATATCGAACAAAATAATAATTTGGGTACTCATTGTATTCAGAATTTTAAGCTCTACAACATTTGTATTCACGATGTTTTTGATAGAGTTAGCTGTTTTGAGATATTGTTAAATTAACTTAGTCTCTCCTGTCTTCAAGCTCTTGATTAGCGATTAAGGCAATACTTTGAAATAGAATTGCGAACTTAATGTGGAACAAAGATATTATTGTGAGTACTCATTTTATTCAGAATTTTAATCTCTACAACATTTGTATTGACAATGTTTTCTATAGAGATAGTTGTTTTCAGATACTGTTAAGGTAATAATAAAAAAAAAGTGTTTTTCGAAAATAAATATGTAAAATTTTCTAACGTTCACCAAGTAGAAGGAAGAAAACATAGTACGTTCATTTTAGACCTTAACGGAGGAGATTAAAACAATTTCCAGTTTTCCCGTAAATAATTATGAGTTCAGCCACCTTACCAAGTGACTAAATCATTGAAGTAGATTTGTAACCTTAATGTTCAACAAAAATAATAATTATAGGTACTCATTTTACCCAGAATTTTAAGTACTACAACATTTGTATAGACAATGTTTTTTTATAGAGTTAGCTCTTCTGCGATATTGTTATGGTAAACCCTCCAACTGTCTTGGAAAAGGGCAAGATTGTAATGTTTTTTTCTCTGCATTTTGTTTTAAATTCTAAAATAAAATGATTCCTTGAACATTTTATAAAAGAACTTAATAACGAATATGAATGCAATCCTTAGAAGTATTAATCAATGTTCAATGTATTTAAAATAGATTAAATCGATAGAATTATATTACTTTAAATATTACTTGTATTGCAGTGAAACCTGGAGCTTAGTGAACGTATTAAGACGGGCTTGTCAGTGAGGGGATTAAAAAAACGTCCGAACAAACACACGATTTCTGTCCGAATGGCGTATTTATCATGGCCAAAATAAGTTAAGGTCATTTGTAACCAAACGATGATGTACCGTAAGTGAACCGCCGCTAATTGCGGCGCCAATCGCGAAACCGATCACGATCCGGCAAGTTAAAAAATTGCATTTTCTGTACCCGTCAACTATTGAGGGCCGGTTTCCCGTAAACATGTAATGGACCCTCATCGTATGCAAAGTAGATGGCAAATATCGCCTAACCAGCATATTTATTTAAAGACAAAAAATTTATTTTTCTCTTCATTTCTTTCAAAGTAAGCTTAATTATTTTAAATTTGGGTTTTAACAAAAATATAAATACGTTGAGAGATTTATATCTAAAGAAGTAAAATAGATTACATATTTTTATTTAGTTTAAAAATATTTTTCTAAAAAAAAAAAAAAAAAAAAAATCTACCAAATGCGCTACATTTTTATGGCCACACTGGAAAAAAATGAATGTATTACTTTTCAATTTCTATTGATCTTAATAGCCAAATTAGACAGAGAGCAAATTAATAGGGAATACATGTGAATCGGAAATATACAAAATATTTATTACAGCAATATGCAATCATTGGGCATTGTATATTTATACAAATCATCTACTAGAAATTCCAATGATGCATAAAAAATATATGTTTGTTATTATTATTGAAAGATTTTTTACGAAAAAAAAAACAAGAACAAAATAAATAAAAACACTTAATGTTCTTGCTTTTAAAATATGCATTAATATGAAATAAACATATTTTTTGAGTCCATTGAAACAAAAATAAGTATATTTAATCATTATTTTATGTAATTTTTAATTACCAGAATATAAATTTATCAAATTGAAATAATAGGGAAAATGTAATTTATTTGATACATTGGCTATAAGTGTTATATATGACGAATGATTCAGTGAAAGTTTTAAACAATATTTTATGCACTAAAATAAACACGTAAAACTTTTTTACTCATTTCTTATAAATTATAAGTAAAATCGTCTTCACTCTAAAATAAGTCTTAATCTATACATACACATAAGATATTTGTTATCAGCACATCAGAATCAAAGCAAATTCACTTACATAAATTTCAAATCACATAATTTTTAATTGAGAAGATAAATAGATAAAAAAAAATGTATAAAGTACATGAAATACCATTTTAATCGATACTAACTGTTAAAATGTATAATAAGTATGCTTAAACTACATTTACATGTCAAATCACAATGGATTTTTCATGTTAAATAATAAATGGATAAATCTCAATGTTTACGTGGATAAGCAGAAAATACGTGGACGATCCTGAAGAAGAAGGTAAGCTGAATTTCCTTACCTTTGTTGTATGATTTAAATGTGATTATTTTTATATCACATTAGTCTCTTTTTAAAATAATCACTAACTAAAACTACATGAAGTTGTTTAAAATTTCATGTTACCCAAAGTGTTTCTTTCTCTACAAAAATAAAAATATTTTTTTCAAGTGACTTAAAAAAATAAATATTAAAAGAAAAAATATATGATTTAAGAAATATTAGGTTGTAACGAAAGTTTTCCGCCAAATCGCCATTACATAATGCTAATTATACTATACATAATTAACTGTAATATTATATATAACCACCATTCCACCAAACCTTCACAGTGTCATATGATACAACACTAGTACCTAAAGCTGTGCACTTTATTCGGTGACATTCTGTAGCTGATTTTTTGCAACAGAACTGGAAGTAAATGATGATTCAAACCTGGTAGCATGATAGTTCAATTTCAGACACCTTGTACTTAATGATAACGATATTTTTTACGAATTTCACAACACAGTGTTATAAAGCAAGTCTCTTTCTTTCAAATGCCAAAAGTCGTTTGACAAAATATGAGCAAATACGTAAACGCGAATTGTTTGTACAAACCGTATTTGCTGTGGCGGAAAACTTTCGTTACAACCTGATAAGTTACTTTTATTTATTATACTTATAAAGACTTCTCATAAACATTCCCCCCTCCCTTCCCCTCAAAAAAGATACCGCTTTCGTATCGCCAAGGTGGTCAAGCAAGGTCAGGGAGAATATTTCCTAGAATTACTCTCCACCCCAGTTTTTGGTATGTTTTTTGTTGTGTTATTCGTGTCGTGCCATTTGTGTACGGAATAAAGTGATAACAGCTAACACCGCTTACTCATTTCATTTCAATAGCACTATATGTTTGCGTCCGTCCATTGGTAAATCGTTAAGTTATTTTTATTCATTGCAAATTTATTAATCTCAGTACAATCTATCTTTTGCATCTTTTGATTTCAGGCTAATTGTTCGATATTTATATTTTTGTTTTTATGAATACGCATGAATTTTTTACACATACATTTTGTATCTTTCAGTTAACTTACCTTAAATAGTTTATTTTAATTTATTTTATAGTTTTTATGAATGCACAAGAATTTTATAAACATACATTTTGTAATCTTCGATAAAGTAGCGTAAAATTAATATCAATGGGTTATTTGCATTTATCAATAGGTTATTTTTAATTATTTTTATTAATTTTTAAGGGATTGCCTAAATAACTTTTAAACATTATAATTATTGGTATCACATTCTTTAAAACCTTTTGTATTAGTGTAACTATAAAAATCTGACTAAAAAGAAGGGTGTTTTATTTTCTTCTACCAGTAGAAAATATTTAAGAATTTATACTCGAGAAAATTTGATTGACTAAAACAATTGAATTTTAATGACATTTATAAATATCAAGATTAATTTAATATATTTTTTAAATCACTATTAAACTATTATTTACATTTCTAATTTTTATAAATAATTTTCAAGGATTTTAAAAAAGTTGAAGTACATTTTTTTCTAATGTTTGGTTCTTATACTGCAAGCGAAATATCTAAATATTATCTGATAAAGCAAAATTTAAAAATATATGAGAAATATTATACTGTCATTCTTTAACTACATAGAGAATCCAAAAACCATTCTTATGTTTATATCACTGGCTGTGTCCGCTTGGAAAATTAAAACATTGTGTATTATTTGTGCTTTCTTTATATATCGAGTCCCAATATAGCGGCTCTTACATTAAAACTGCCATATTAAAAAGCCCTAAATCTTATTTATTCTCACAGTTGTGTTTCACAGAGAAGAACCAGAGGTGTAGCCAGAAAAATGCTTATGAGACTACACTTCCCTGAACGATATCTACAATTATCATTATTTTTTACCTAATCATTCTACTAAATACAACAGAGTTGACCAAATATTCCAGTGTAATTAATTCCAATGATACTTTAAAAGTTTCTATGAGTTTTCTTTGAAGTAAGGTTTGGAAGAGAGTAAATATCTCCCATTGTTATCTAATCCAAACTCTTGCAACCCATGAATGACATCGAAATACTACCTGTAAGTGACGCTTTGAGCTTTGAGAAAACTATGATTGACAGCCCCACCCCTTCCCTTGTAAAGATGATTTCTAAAGAAAACAGTTCACAGGAACAGTAAAATTCCAAATAGTGGTAGCTTGCTACATATTTTTTTCATTGTCGCTTATTTAATAAAAGGATTATGAAATGTTTATGTTTTAAACTAGTTCTTTTAAAATTAGTATTAATCAATAATTATTAAATCATGAATATTGCACAATGTAACATAAAAGATTGTTGATATAAAAATAAAGTAGGGCATCATTAAAAAAAAAATCTTTTCTGACATCACAGCAGAAATCTTAGAATAACTCCCCCCACCCCCCTCCCCAACGGAAAATAAAAACTGATAGCCGAAGAGTTATCTTTATTGTAGCCTAAGAATTATTATTAAACTTATGGTTATTTTTAATAATAAAAACTTTGTTGCACATTTTCTGTATGTTATCAAATTCTGCCCCATTCCGCAAGCGTGCTTATAGAAGAATTTAGTAATTTAGTTATTCTACCTAAATACTTTTAAATAATCACTTTCAATGGTCTACTTTAAAAAAAATCAAATTCGTGATATTTGATATGCGCATGTTACCTCCGATATCGTAAAATCAAGAAAATGTTTCTCCGATTAAGTCACACACTAATGACAATTTGTAATTCTAAATTATGAGGAATTTATTTATTTTACATTTTCCAACATAGTTGAAAAGGGTTTGTGACTTCAGTTTGTCTGTCAGTGCTCTATCTTGCGCAAATATAATTCGATTTCCCTGAAATTTTGTGTGTTATTGACATTTACTATCGCACGATCACCATTGAAAATGAAATATGTAGCATGTACAGTTCCCTTACAGGGGCATTCAAAAGTATACCGTTAAATTACGACCAATGGGAAAAAATCGTTTCAAGTGCAGCACTAAAACATGCTTTCTGTAGAATATGAAATGCAAAGAATTTATTATTCATTTCCAGAGTCGCACAAAAGAATTCCGTTACATAATGATCTACGCGAGAAAATCGTTTGCAGTATATTTTAATGTAGATACTCTATTTCAAATGAATATAGGTAAAAAGGTCAACGGTGAAAAGGTCTTAGCAAAAAAAAATCAGTGGTAAAAATAATAATTATTATATATACTTAGATGAACCTAAAATTCAGATCTATTAGTTATTAAAGTTACATATATTTTCAGTTATAGAAAACTAATTCTAAGTTTCAACTAAAGCCCGTGCTAAGTCCGCATATCTATTATTGATATCAAAAAAGTATATTATACATAGCGTTACACTTAAAGGACACTAACAAATAGGTGCTGTGTATTGAAAAAATATATTCTGCTGGAGACGCCGGCTGTTCATTAGTAAGCCCCTAGAAAGGGCGGGGTGGTAAACAGAAAATACAATCTATAGATTCTCTCAATTTAGTACATGGATAGCTTATGTATAAGGCTATTAACTTTTATATATTTATGGGAACTTTGACCAAAGACAGCCTTTTGGTGAAGAGAAAGGGGGAGGACATGGAATTAAAAGAAACAAATTTTTACATACATTTAAAGGGGTCAAAACATAAACAAAAGTACTTTTTTCAAAAGTGAAGGTTTTTCATTATCTTGATTTTTATAATGTAAGAGGGGAGCAGAGTTAAGAGCGGGGTGTACGTGTGTGTGTGTGTGTATGGAGGGGGGTAACAATAAGTGGGAGTCAAAATTTTGAAGTTTCAACAAAGAAAACAAAATTTAAGGAATACACAGCAGAAATGAAAATATTTTCTCGAAAATAATTTAAATAATACTTAGGATCTAAATTTATTGAGTATGGCGTAGAGTCCTGCATCGGGTCGGGAAACCTTTCTTTTTTTGTCGGGGGTTGGATTAACTTCTACAATTTTGCTGCAAATCGGGTTGATATCCATTGTTTCGGGTTAGGTTTTGTCTCTTGCGGGTCCGGTTCGGCTTGACCCGATTTTTCAAAGAATTTCTAAAATATTTTTTCGGTTGAAAAATCTGCATACAATAACAGTTTTTAAAGAAATGGAAAAATTGAATACACAAGGAAAATTGTAAAATCTAAATAATTTAGAAACTAGTTTTATTAAGCTTGTCTTAATACAATTTAACAGACATATTACAAAAATGGGATCTGTAGGTCGAAGGGAAAATTTATGATAGTCATAGACCGTTTATTCAGAGCTATATTTCAATTTACATTTGTGAATATACGATCTTCAGCTGTGTATCGACCTATCTTTAACTACATTGTCAAAGGACTATTTCATCTTATTCCTCTATCTAAGATAAGCAAACGATATTACGCCGTTCAGGCCATTAAATAAAACTGTCATACAAAATTTCCCACAATTGGACTATTATCGTTCTTCCTCTTAATCATTTGATTTTCCTCTAATTTTTTACACGCACGCAAAAAAAAAACAAAAAAAAAAAACAAAAAAAAAAACAAAAAAAAAAGAACTGGAAAGTAAAAACTTTTTTTTTTCTCACCATTTGAAAAATTAAGAAAGATATAATGAAAGTAATGTTTTATTAAATTTTGAACTCGAGTGTGAAAACCAAATTTCAAAATAAGACAGTTTTCTTTATAGATATTAAAATTATTTTAATTTCAGCAATCCACCCTTTACTAAAAAATATTTTAAATATTCACAAAAGTGCCTTTTTCAACCGTTCTTTTTTAGTGCACTGTTCTTCGGTTGTCTTGGAATTCCTCTGTTAATGATCAGTAAACACTACGCGCATTATTATTACTATTAATTTTTATGGGAAACAGACTGCAGTGCACATTAGCAATGTGTATCAATTATTACGGTTGGAATAATATACTACTATAAAAAAAAGTACTACAAGCAGATATCGATCTAGACCGTAATTCGAGTTTATTCGAATTATTTTATACATCCATGTAAACCAACAATAAAGGCCACACTCACTATTTCCAATAGTGAACAGGCCTCCATATCATATATCGATTTCATGGCAATGCAAGTAATATTTACAAAGGTCAGATGGAAAAGCAGTACTAGACTTTTTCCGCGATGGCACACCAAGCTCACAATTAGCCTAAAATATTCAAGTGTAACTATATATTGTTTAAAAAGATACCAATGAACAGTACAAGTATAGAATTATTCAAAAATATCAATAGAATGGATGCAATTAAAGCAGTAGATATGATTAAGTGTAAGTATATGTCTTTAAAAACAGGGAAGAATCATTATCTAAAAGATTCTTACAATAATGCAAATGAAAGCATTATCTTTTTAAATTTATTGTTATTATTATTATTATTACTTTACTTTGTACAATCATGTTTGTTAAATGACAAATTAAATCATGGCAATCTATTTTTTTTATAAATATATCTCATATAGACTAATACTATATGATCAGAATTAATGCTAATACTATATGATAAGTGTGATTAAAACAATCATAATGAAATGAATGTATTGAAACTGGAAAAAAAAAGTTAAACTAGATTTTGATGATTGAACTTTTCATTTCGTTACCATGAGAATTAAACTAAGAAAACATTTATTTTAATGCATCAAACTACACTAATACTGTATAATGCACATTTATTTTAACGTATTTAAATATTCATTTTTAATTATAGATTACTTAGAGATCACAAATATATTTTACAATTAATGTTGATTTTTTTCCTGCTCATGCTGACTGATAATTGTTACATCATATAAATCCAACTTATTGCAATTGCTTCAAGGTCTATGACACTAAATTTGGGGGGCTCTGGGCGAATGCCCCGTACAAAAACTGCATAATCTTCCAAATTGATTTTTTTTGTGACACATTCCTGAATTCAATTTTGTTCATAAACACATGGAATTGGCAGGTACTCTTATTCAGAAACTATAAAGTCGAACAATTTTTTTCAATTTTCGATAAACATAGGAAGGAAGTCTTTTAGAAAATGCTGTTAAAGTTGGCGTTTTGAAAAAAAATTCTGCACACGGAAGCCCGATAAAGGTTACAATGGGAAAACGCTTGTATTTCTCATGTAATTTATTTGTCGAAAAGTGAAAAAAAGAAAAAGTGAAAGAAAAAAAAAACATTTGCTCTCAAATCATTTACATAGTCATACCTGCATTTGTCAAGCTTTTACACTTATATATTAATTCGTTAATGTGTCAAAGTTTTTATTGTTAAACGAGCAATTTTTTTTCATCTAAATAATATTTACAAAAGTTAGCGGTAGGGCAGGCGGAACAGCATTAATTAACCACCATATACAGGGCAGGATCCGACTTAGGCTATGGGGGGGAAAGGTAAGAATCATTCTGCCCCCCCCCTCTATCTATCTATCTATAGATTTTTTTGTGAATAATGTGGAAGTAGCTAGTAATAAACTTCATACTATTGTATTATATGCATAAATTTTATATCCGGTACTGCTTACATCTGTATACAGAGTGTCACAAAAAGATAATCAAAACTTTAAGAAAAAAATACTTGTAGGAAAATAGTAGTAAAAAAATGATAGATTGTTTGATACGAGTATTTCTTTGCAAACATTTACTTTGCTTATCTACGTACGTTATAAGATGTCTAAAAGAAAACGTCCCAAATTGGTTATAAGTATTGGTTTTAACTTGCCACGTTAAGAGAAAAACGTTAATAAAGAATTGCTTTTGAAAACTATAGAATACTAAATTGTCATAATAAAATATTAATCATTAGTTTTCTAATGATATTTGCGTAGGTGGAGAGGTTACTGAAAGCGGAGGGGGGAAGGGGGCCGCACTTCCTTCTTAAAAGTTCGAAAATGTATGAATTTTGATCACTTTTATTTAATTTTAAACATTTGACACCATTTAAATAAAAATCCTGACTACTCTCATGGGAGTCCCCTAAAAAGGGGGACCCGGGGAAGCTTCCCCGCATGCACCTACATAAGTCGGGCCCTGACAATATATATGTAATATACATATATATATATATATGTATTTAATGGACCACCATAACCAATAATTTTATATATTAAACTTTATTTTCAAAGATCTTTGTAAAACATTTTTATTTATGCAATGTATTGCCTAAATTGTGTTTCCTTGCGCTAAATACTGAATTTTTTACTCATACTTTGTTACCCCCCGACCCCTTTAACTCTGCCCTCTCCTACATTGTAAAGATCAAGATGATGAAATTTCCGTTTGTTAGTCAACATGTTTATTTCAACCCCTTTAAAATATCTGTATGTAAAGTTTTTTTATGTTCCCCCACTCTCTTCCTTCTCACCCCAAAGACTATCCTTGGTCAAAGATTCCATAAATATATAAAACTCGCTGTTCTTATACATAAGCTATCAAAGTAGCGCGTTGAAAGAACAGATACACCTGCTTTACTTGAAACGCAGAAAAAAAAAATAAGTATTACTGACTATGGAAGTTGCTTAGAGAATAGTTTTAATTGTGTGATGCATTTTCTCGCTGAACTATATTTGTATGCCAATAGAAGTTTGTGGAACATAAAAAATTTTATACAGGGATACGCAAACCAACAAGATACATGGCCGTTTGGGTGCGTAATTGACTATTTTTTTTAATTATTATAGAAGGTAATTGATAAAACTGGATTTCTAAATGTGTTATATGTTTACCATACTGTTTACTCACATATCTTCCTGCCACATATCTTGCGCCTTATTTACCGGTAAAATTGCAGTACAGTTTTATGGATAGATAAATGTGTTGGAAAGTATTTCACAATCTATTCTTGAAATCTATTCTCACAATCTATTCTTCGTTCTTATTTTTATGAGCTTTTATTTTTTATGCTGGAGAAAGTTTTCAAAGTTTCCATACATACAAATACGCAGAGATAATAATTACTACTATTTGTTTATTAATATTATTTGTTTAAAAATTAAATGAAAAAAATAAAAATATCTTGAGAAGGAAAATTAAAACTGGTTTCATCCAAATCCTAAAACTTAAAAAAAGGATAAATCTTAAAAAGTGATAAAAAGTGTCATTTGATTTTTTTTTAACTCTTTCCAGTATAGTTGAAAAGCGTTTATAAATTCGGTTTGTCTGTCTTTCCTTCTGTCCGTGCTCTAATTCACATAAATTTAGTCCAATTGCCATAAAATTGATATATGTTATTTTTGTTTAATTTGGCATGTTCATTATTGAAAATGAAATGTGTAGTATGTAAGATTCGTTTACAGGGACACGCAAAAGAATGCCGTGACATTACGGCGAATTAGAAAAATCGTGTATGGTGTAGTTTAATGATATTACACTATTTTAAACATATTGGAATTTTTATATTTCACTAAGGAGTTGTACACTACAAGGCGATTACTGTAGAATATGATGTGCATAGAATTTATATTTCATTTTCAGGGACACACAAAAAAATTTGGCCTATGACCAATAATTGCTATAAGTTCGTTATCAGTTGCGGTATACGTTTTTAAATTTGACTGTTGTTATTATTATTTTTTTTTATATTATGTGGTGTTTATAAATTCAATAGGTCATATACTGGGAATCACTATCGCTAGTACAATTCCGTTTATTGACAGAAATTGCTGAATCGGAATTTTCCTGCGGAACTAAATTTTTGCATACATACATAAAAAGTTATAGAGCATATACAGGGCTGCACAAAAAATAGATATTTTTCCAACTAACTGACAGCAATTGCAGAAATTGGGTTTTCAAATGCGTTATGTGTTTTCTAATTTATTTATTTAGACACCACCTTTCTCCGTAATAAGCTGTAAAGTTTTGTTTCAATATTCTGAATGTATTGGAAAGTGTTTCATAATTTATGCTAGACACATGATTTTTAGCTCATGTTTCTTTTTACAAATATTCTTTTTCAATTTCTCCAAAGAATTTTTGAAAAAATACGGAGTCTTACTGTACTAAATATAAGAAAAAATACATGAATACATTTCGAAATTATTAAAAATAGTGCTTAGTTTCCATCTGGTCTAAGAATGTTCAACTTGTGTCCCGCGGAGTTGCGAACTTATTGTTGTAAAGTTTAAATCCTTTTTATCTCTTTATGGCCGATGGACGCTGGAAGTTTTATGGGAGATAAAGTGGGGGGGGGGGGAGGGAGGTATTACTCTTCACAGATATTTGAAATGGATTGTATTTTTCTCGTTTTCAATAGGAGAATATATTAGGTACCTAAAATAATTCCTGTTATTGGAAAATTTTAAATGTAATTATTTTTCCTAGGTGGTGAGAAGGAGAAAAATGACACCCGAAAAAAAAGGGCACTTTTATTACAATGGAACTTACAAAAAGCACATTTATTTTGTATATTACTATGCAGACTCTCCATTGACCTATTTATACATAGTAATACCTGTACTAAGCGGAATCTTGCCTTAAAAAAATCCAAAGTTCTTTGGAAAATTTCTAATTCAAAATTATTATATTGCCCCTTATCATTTCGTTTTAAAGGGTTTCATTGTTAAAATTAAAACTTGCATTTAATCAGTAATACAGTCGTTCCCGTTTAAACGATTATTTTTGGTTCCAGAAAGAATATTCGATTAAGCGGGGTTTTTGATTAAACGGGGAATCATAACTGTAATATGCGTAATAAAAAGGGAAAATACCCATCTACGGTATGTTTAATTAACAAAATAATAAATCGTTAATAGAATAACATAAACTAAAATAAATACGAATGCTAATATAAAGTAAATACTTATTAATTTAACGTCAGTATATTCATTTATATGGTTTACATCACACTTAATACAGCTCGTTTGAGTTTGGTCAAAACTTTGCTACTTCTAATTTATGTTACTTATACTGCCTTTAAAAAATCGTTTAAAGTGGTTTGTTTAAGTGAAATTTTAAAGGAGTAAATATAGAGTTATTTTTCGAATGAGTGCAATATATCACAACGACCATCTCGAGTCTCGAAGTGATGACGCATTGCCATTAAAGCCTGATTAACAGCAAGAAGCGATGGTGGTGAGATCAAGGTGGGGAAATCATTTGACCTGTCCATTATATACCTGCCGACCAAAATCATTGCAGGAAGAACTGAAAATTTGTTTTCAGCGTAAAGGAACCGGAAATGACAAAAGGTGGAAGGAAATTCTAGCTGAAACGGGCTTTCTGCGCCTATTTTCAAACATCGGTCACACAGTTCTTATTCGATTAAGCGGGGAGGTTCGTAAAAGTTATTTGGTTTAAGCGGGGGAAAATAACATAGAAACAATAGGAATAAATTCGGTTCCGGAGAATTCTATTCGAATAAGCGGGGTATTCGATTATCCGTGACCCGATTAAGTGGGGAGGACTATTATACATATGCACAAGTATTACACCTATAATTCATTAATGATGCAATACTATGATCACTAATTAATTACAGTAAAACCTGTAAAAATGAAATCCATGTATAACATAATCCTGCCTTAAACGGAGAATTTTATATTCCCAAATACAAAATATTACACAATTACACCTAGTAAAACCTGTCTAAAACAGAATTTGTTTTCGTACCTAGTGATCTCGTATTAACCGGTTTTATTGTAATATACAGTGGTACTGTGCAGTGTTACTGATTAATTAATTATGTAAAACTTAAATAATATATCTTTACTATCTCTAAACATGATTTAAGTATAAGAAATAGTGTACTTTATAAAAAAGAAACGCCTTAACATGTTTGGTTTTACTGTACTAAAACAATTGCCTGCCGAGACGAAAGGAAAGGTTGAAATAATTACTGCCACTTTGATTACATCAATAAATGTTTTTCTTTTAATGTTCTACATTTATCAGTAAAATAATAGGAATTAATAAAAATTCAAATTTGTTATCTGGAAGCTAAATTATAAGATCCAAAAATCCGCCTGTTTTTTTTTTTTTTTTTTTTTTGGTTGTTGTTTTTTTTTTTTTTTTTTTTTTTTTTTTTTTTTTTTTATGTATGGCTGGAAAAAAGGTTGTCAGTTTGTATTTTTTTCTTCTTTTTTTAAACAGGAATTTGCACATTTTGAAAATCTTATTAAAATTTGTTTTAATTCTTTTATTGCTCACAAAAAAAAAAAAAAAAATAAGTTAGAAGAATTATCATTTAGAAGAAGTTTTTTCCATTTATTTTGAATGCGCATTTGAAATACTTTATAATAAATAACTTTTTTTTGGTGTGGGGGGGGGGTGTTAGAATATTTTAATGTATTTTCAACTGGTATATTCATCAGGATAATGTACAATATATCAGCTATCTCGGATTTATATCATAGAAAATCAAAGAAAGCAGATGTTACACTAATTTGCATAATGAGAAATTATTATTATTATTATTATTATTATTTATAAAAGAAAAAAAAATAATATTAGCATTAATTGAAATTGAGATACGATGAATAACCCTATCTAAAAGTGTAACTAAAGTGTACTAAACGTTTAATTGAGATTCGTTGTATAGTGAGATCTATCGCTATGCGTGCGTTTTATAAAATGTAAATTTATTTAAAAAATCGATTACTTCCAGTTTAATTTTGTAATTAAATCATTACAAATTAATAAAATTTACAAGTTTATATAACAGAAACTGTTTAGAAAAAAAGAATGCATTTAGAGGAAATGAAACATGCTTGTTATTACGAAGATATAAATTCTTTTCAAATTTAGATAAAATTTAATAGCATATAAAGCAAATTATACTACATTAACAGTTTGCAAACATTATTCTAAGCAACACGGAACACACACCTGTATTCCTGAAAACTGCTATTTCGTTACATACTTTCAGATGTTGTCTGGGATTAACTAGACAATCGTTTTCGAAAGCTATTAGTCAACTAGTTTTAAACGCCCATTCACGCCTCATAAAAGACAGTGGACAGCCGTTTCAATCATTCAGTGTTAGAAAGAAGGGGAAAGAACTAAATCCCTTAGCACTTTTCAACTACAAAATCACATGACCCCTTCTACCTTTTCGAACAAGTTCTTTTTTCCTATTCAAGGCCTTTTTAAGGTACATTTTTATAATCTAGTGAAACGCTCAATGGGTTAAGTACAAATTCGAAATTTATTCTTTAAAAGAAAATACTATTTAGAAGGTTAATTGAATGATAGAATGTTTTAGCAGGTAAAAAAAAAAAACCTTATAATTATTTAGATATACTTTTCAAGAAAATCAAGTTAATTTTAACTTGAACTTTAAAAAAATATTTAAAATGAAATATTTGAAAATGAATTAATTGTTTAATTTATTTTTTCAATTATATACTTTATAAATTTTTATGAAATGCATTGCATATAAATTTTGTAAATATGAAAGTGAATAAATGAACAAATAAATGAATGCACTAATGTGATTTAATGAACTAATTAGTGAACTAATTCAATAATGTGAATTATTGTGTTTTGGGTTATTTTTGAAAAAGTTCAAAGTGAAAGAATTTGATTTTCTAGAAAAGTGTACCTAAATAATTATAAGATTTTTTTTAATCCTTCAAAAATATTTTATCATTTAATTAGCCTGCGAAAGGTATTTTCTTTTATAGAAGAAATTTTGAATTATACCTAAACAATCTTTATTGCGCAAAAGTGGCTAGTGATTACATTTTAAATAACCATAATAGACTTTTATGTGGGCAGATTTGGCTAAATTTAATTTATGACAACCACAAATGGTAGGACAGTATCAAAATTCTGGTTAGCGTTTATTTTTATTGGCCCCTAAAAGAATAATTGTGGAAAGTTTAAGGCTAACATTTTTAGTGAAAATTAGTGGCATGATTGTGGGCAACTTCTTGTATTTACGGCCAATTTTCTTGCGACCTCATTGTGTCCGGCGTGACACTTATTTACGGATACGTTATGGTCAACGATAGGGTCTACATCGGACACTTTCGGCTAACGAACCCATCACTGGCCCACTAGTTCTGTGTTTGTTTGTGTATTTTTTTACTATAAATCTATGCATATTTCCTGACGCTCATCTATTACGAGGGAAAAATCACTGCATATTCATTCTAGGCCTAAATTGAAGGAATTAAGACAATTTCTAACTTTCGCCAAATTGATTCCGAATTCAACTCCCTCACCACTGGACTAAATTCCTTTAGATCGAGTACAAATGTTAGTCGACTCGATGCCAGTGCGTTGTCAGGCTCTCATAAAGGCCAGGAGATATGCTAGTAAATGTTGACCGACTTGTTACTACATTTGCTAATTATTTTGTTAAGTTTTTTTTTATTATAATGTCAAAGTACTTTTGTTTTATAAATTTTCTGATTTTTTTTTTTTTTTTTTGGGGGGGGGGGGGTTACATTATTTTTCTAGTAAATGCTACTTAATTTACTAAAATTATGTAAAACCTTGAATATGGTTAAATAAAATAACCGATTGATTTTTGTATTTTATTATTGCTTTAAATTAAGTCAATTATTATCTTTGTCAAAATACTTTTGAGCGCTACTATAGTATTCTAAAATTTAATATAATAGATTGAAAGTTCAAATTCGGTAATCACTACCCATAGACGAAAACATACTTAAGAACATTTGTACAGTCCTTTATTTTACCTACTATCTCTTTATACACGCCACAAATAAAGCTAAAATTTAATTTGGCCAAAACACGTTTAAAATTTCCGAAATCATACTTCCAGAAATTAACATCCAAAAGGCGAGAATGAATTCAGTTCTTTATGTGGTCCTGCATATGAGTTTATCTGTAGTTCACACACATCTCTCAGTACACTGAATATAGTTGAACTTGAAAATGCTTAACTCAATTAAAAATCACCTTTAAGCAATTTACTCTTATATGCAGTAATCCTTATGAATTCGCTTGTGTAGTCCTGTATATGATCTACAACATTTATACACACCGAATAGTTTGAAAAAATTTTGTTAAACTTAAAAACAAATACCATAACTGAAAATGCATCTGAGGCATTTGTATTATTTTAATTTACAGTACTTCGGATACAGTGCTGTATCCCAAATCTTACGCGTATACCAGTAACTCCATGAACTGTACGAATGCTATAAACTCAATATTCTACAGCAAGTAATATGTATTAAAATACGGTAACTTATATTAATTTGATTATACTTAAAATAGTTAGACATAATTAAAATACTCTACAAACATAATTTCTTCCCTACACAATTACATAAATTTTTTTGAAAGGCCCTGTAAGGCAATAGTAAACTCCTTTCAAACCCACATTATACAGAACGCATATTTTAGTGCACCTTATAAATAAATTCATATTAACTTCATTATGTTTAAAATTGTGTAATATCTTTCAAATGCACTTGAAACGATTTTTTCCATTCATCGTACCTGTAAATGAACTATTAAAGCAATACACCGAACCGTAGCAAACGTGCTATAATAAGCGTCAATAACATACAAATATTTCAAGACATTCAGAGAGTATTTAAGAGAATTAGATCTCGGAAAGTCGGGCAAACAACGCCATCATAAACACTTTTCAACTATGTTGGAAAATGTTAAAATGTTTATGGGAATCCGAGTACATTTACGAGAGTTAGAGCTCGGCCAGACGAACAGACAGGCAGAAAAACCGAAGTCATAAACTCTTTTTAACTATGCTGGAAAGTGTTAAACATTTTAGGGCAACGGTGAGATATTTACGGGAGTTATATCTCGGTCAGACGGACAGACCGACAGACAACCAGAAAACCCGAAGTCATAAACACTTTGAAACTATGTTGGAAAGTGATAAAATGGTATTAAATAATTATATCCATGGCAGTCATATATGGCGAAATGCTAAAAAAAATATTGTGTACTGTGAACTGTGCATGGCGTGTGCAGTTTAACACACGAATTTTGAATAACATTTTGTTACCTTATTTAATAACAGAAATATTATAAACCTTGAGATTTATCTCAAAAAGAATTTTTAATCTGAAGAAAGCTATTAAGGAAATGTACTGTATAGAAAAATATTAAGATTTCTAATCTGGAACAGTTGCGACGTATTTCAAATTTATTATTCATACCTTTAAGAGCAGTAGATTAAAATCGTTTAACCGCTTTTAAAATCTCGAGTTTTAGTCTCAAAGGAAGCGTTATTTTGCATTTGCGAATGAATATACTTTTGCTGCAACTTAAAAAAAGACATTTTATAGGCCATTAATTTTTTTTGATTTATTTATTATAGATACAGTATTAATTTTTAATAGAAAGACACACAATAAAACTTTTTTTGGAATGACCACAATGACTATTTCATTAAAATTTACACCGGGTGTCGGAAAGTATCATTACGGCTTTATCATGTATTCTCGAATAGATGCTTTCCGAGCCCGTGTAAAGGCTAAAAGGAGCAATAAATAAATTCGCAGATACTAAGTAATCATAAATATTAAATCAAAATTATTTCGGGAACAAGATTTATTTGTATGGTATCAGAAAAATTAGTCGGATGTGGCAATCCCAAAACATTCTTCTATTTCATCCATGTTAACACTTCCTGAAAAATGCAGAACAGCAGCGCCATCGATTAGATGATTTGCACCAGAATGTAATCAACAGCAACTTATGTTAACTTCTAACTGAATCTGAAGTTTCGCGAAAACCGTGCAGTAGTTTTTGAGTGGACGAAAATTTCTATGGTGGAAATCGTAAAAAATTCTGCGTAGCAGTACACCTGTTGGGCGATATAAACCAAAACCTAATAAGCAACAACTTAAATTAACTTTTTAACTGAATCTGATGTTTGATTAAAATCCGTGCATTACTTCTTGAAAATACTATTGCGGGAATCGGAAATAATATTATCATAACAGCGCCACCTGTGTGTGTGTGTGGGGGGGGGGGGGGGATTTACACCAAAATTTAGTCAACGCCAACTCATATCAAGGACTAACTGAATCTGAAGTTTTATGAATATCTAAGCCTGTGTCTTGAGATAGAGCCATTCTGGAAATTTAGAAGAATGCTGAACAGCAACGCCACATGTTGGGAGATTTACAACAAAACATAATAAACACCAACTCATATTAGGATCTAACTGAATCTGATGTTTCATAAAAATCAGTGCGTTAGTTCTTGAAATAGAGTCTTTGCGGTAATCGTAAAAAATGCAGCCTAGCAGCGCCACCTGTTGAGCGATTTTTACCAAAAACTAATCAGCACCAAATTATATCAGGGTCTAAAAAATATAAATTTTTATTAAATTCCGTGCCTTAGTTCTTGAGATAGAGTGCATACAAAATTTGTGGCACATACAGACACACAGACAGACAGAGAGACAGACTCACAAACAGACATTTTGTAAAAAAAAAAAGTTTTGGGGATCTCTGACCCCTAAAACGTGTAAATCCGTCGAAAACCGGAATTCGAAACATTTCAATAATTCGAATCCAATATATTCTTCTTGTAAAGATAGAATAAAGTAAAAAGATATTACAAATAAAATTGTTTAAACGTACTCTTATAATGATATATTGAATTTTATTCAAAAGAAGTAACTTACAACAATAATATCAATATATTTTTTAAATTGAAACTTTAAAGCGATATTTACACTTAAAAAAAAGGTCTAAGTTTAAGACTTTTCATGTTACGCAAGTGCTAAATCTGAGTCATTTATCTCTGTAAACGATATTTCTAAGTAACATTTCTCCATCTTTGTTACAGGAATGAAACTCACTATTTATATAAATTGAAAGTTCGCTGAGACTTTAGAAAAGTCAATACCACATGACCTTTCTATTTCATTCCAACCTTTTTCTTATATAAAGAGGCATTTTTTTAGTTTCATTTATGAATGATTAAATTTCATAATAAAAACGATGAAATATATTTTCTTGAAATATTATTGTAACGTATTTTTATTGATTTTTCCAGTTTTGCAAGATTAGTTTTAGAACTTGAAAGTGAACTGAAAATTTCCATGCGTTTTAGATAATACAACTTCAGAGATAAATAAATAAGTATATTATCTGTATTATAAAGGACAAACATGTCTGTGCGTAACGCATACGTCATTTTGCGAATGGCAACACTTTGAAATTTGATATGAAATTTCGGTTTTACAGTTTTCGCTACTGAAAATTTTTAAACTTCTAAACCTCGGACTTTTTCAATTTTACACCGACGTACAAGGGAAAACTGTGTTTTTAAATGTAATTTCTTTGAAAGCTGTATCTCAATTTATTTTTGAGATATTATTTTTTTTTTGTAGTTTTTAATACAAGTTTTGTAATCGTAGCAACTAAAGTAATCCATTTATATTGAAAGTAAAGGGAAAATAGTAGATTATTGTATCTTTTTGTTGCCATTTTCTCATAAAAACAGAAAAAAATAAATTAAAATACGTGGTATGACAAGAATATCATTTGTTCTATATTATAAAGGACAAACCTATCTGTGCGTAACGCATACGTCATTTTGCGAATGGCAACACTTTGAAATTTGATATGAAATTTCGGTTTTACAGTTTTCGCTACTGAAAATTTTTAAACTTCTAAACCTCGGACTTTTTCAATTTTACACCGACGTACAAGGGAAAAATGTGTTTTTAAATGTAATTTCTTTGAAAGCTGTATCTCAATTTATTTTTGAGATATTATTTTTTTTTGTAGTTTTTAATACAAGTTTTGTAATCGTAGCAACTAAAGTAATCCATTTATATTGAAAGTAAAGGGAAAATAGTAGATTATTGTATCTTTTTGTTGCCATTTTCTCATAAAAACAGAAAAAAATAAATTAAAGTGCGTGGTATGTCAAGAATATTATTTGTTAACAAATCAGGTGAATTTTGGATTTTTTTCGTGTTTATTATCCATTTAACAAATTATGAGTTTATTGCAAAATTACTTTACAAACAATACAAAGTTGAACGAATGCAATTTTATTATTCCGTGTATAATAACATTTTCCGAATTTTGAAAAAGTATACATGAATTATTTCTGATAAAACATGGAGCTATTATTGCTTTTTTCTGGGTTTGTATGTTATTCCCACATAATGTCGTTATATGCATATTTTTCTACAGATGTTGTTTAAGAGTGGATGGTAAACGTGAAATTCTTTAATGGATGCAAATGACGTGATTTGATAAAAAGAGCGTGTATTTAATTCTTAAAACAAATTATGCTTTATAGAAGTGCGTCATTTTCACTTGCTGCATTGAAATTCTTCACAGGTGAAAATACTTCACTTTTGAAAATAATGTAATCGAAATCACACACTGATAAAAAGCAATGTTTTACAAAAATGTAGAGTGTACTGTAGAGAACAATGACATATGATGTGCATACTCATATCGGACGTCTTTTTCCAAAAATATCAATTTATATTACAAAACTTGATGATTCTTGCCTGGATGAATTTGCTTCGCCTAGTTAAACAAGCAAGTAAAGAAGGTCTTGGGAATAATTCGAGGATTCAAGTAATATCAGGCTTCGAAAGTTTTTGTCCAAAATTCTTTCCGCTAATAAAATTTTATTGCTATTCATTAAGAAATTCTACTACAAATTTATCAAAATAACACAATTTGCTTAATTTAATTTTTCATAATTTTAGGTAATCTATATATATTTAAAACACAAGGCTGTTTTTTAGTCATCTGTTCTGAGAATTCTGTTGAACCAAATTTACTAATACATATATATATATATATATATATATATATATATATAACCATTATTTAAACATAACCTACCACCGTCAAATATTATGAATTAAAGCTGTAAGTATTAAAAAAAATAATAATAATATAAGAATTATTATGGAAGAAAAAGAAAAAAGTGGACACCGACAAAAATTGAAAAGCTTATACATTGAATTACGTTATCAAGGGCACAGAATTCAATGATATAAGCAAAATGGTTGTTTTCTGTGGGAAAAATAAGCTAAAGCTAAAACTTATTTTCCCCTGTGCCCAAACAACCATAAAATCAAGTGAATTGATTAAAAATGAAAGCAGAATAGAAACAAATAATATGAAATGGAAGAATCAATAAAACGTATTTAAATATTTATAGGATGTAAAATATAAATAATAAACACCATACCGATTAATATTTCAGTATTTTACAAAAATCCACGCGCACATGGCTGCCAGTATATCAAAAAGTTTAAGGTGAATAAAACAGTTAAGAAATCATAGTAAATGATACCAAAGGATGCAGTTAATACATTTTGAAATAAAATTTGAAATACCTTGTTAAACACATTTAATCTAATATAAAATAAATAGATATTAATTACATTATTTAAAATGCACTATTAAATTAATTAATAACAGTTTAACAATATCGTCAGAATTTAGCTAAAAATACCCCCTGGTGTATTAAATTATAACTATATATATATATATATATATATATATTTGACTGAAAGCTAATTATTTTCAGATGTGCCTGCACTAGCTGCTTTTTTTAATATCCCCATTTTTATATTTTAATTAAAAAGTATTTTTATGAAATTCCTTCAAAATGGTTGTAATGAAATAGCTTTCTTTATTGCAGAGAAGAGAGAAATACTCAGGTTTATTCATCTTTATTCATGCCATCTTCTGATCAGAATTCAAAGTTTTTGTATAGGGTTTATTGGTGCAAAACAGAAATTAACATACTGCTTTTGAAAACACGCATTTTTTCTCCTAAACTTTCCATATATTTTTTTCCTTCTGCATGTGTACTAAGTTCCAAACACTAGGCGAAATGCTTAAGTAAGTCAAAATGGCGTCATATTTAAAAGAAAACGACCATTTTCTTAGATAAAGCTAAACAATTTAATACAAATGCTCATAAAAAACATAAATCAGGCAATTTTTACTCTCCTCTTTTACGATTAGAATCTGAAGTTAAGGTGCAACTGTTCACATGCAAAGATGTTGCTGACAATCGTGACTTCAAGTTTTGAGCTAAAATGGTTTTAAAATGATCAAATTAAAATACTATTTTAAAGAAAATTGTAAAAAAGGAAATGAGATGTGCGTATGTAAATTTTGAGAAGGTGAAAATGATGTCGGGTCTAGATTTCACGGGGAAAAAAATTCCATGATCGTGTCAAAGTGGAATAATTTTTGCTGTTTTTCGTTCCGGAATACCAAGAATAAGGGCCTCAATTGGGAACTTCATGAAAATAACTGATTTTTATTATATTGTACGGATTACGCATCATTTTATATTATAAATGACAAACGTATCTGTGCGTAATGCATACGTCATTTTGCGAATGGCAACACTTCACGATCAAATTTCGGTTTTGAAATTGTCGCTACAGCAATTTTTTAATATTCTAATCATCATACATTTTTAATTTTTAGAACGTCGTTTAGGGAGAAAAATTTACTTTCAAATGAAATTTATTTTAAAACTGTATCTTAATTGACTGATTTACTATGTTTTTAAAAATAATTTTCAAGCAGGATTTTTTTTGTAATTTATCTTATCACGAACGGGCTTCAATACATAATAATAATAAACATTTTGCACATAAAGCAATAAAAATTGTAAAAAAGGTTTATTTCTGACTAATTTTCCACAACGAAACCAAGACTTCCTCTATAGATAAATGAAAGATATTAAAAGAAAAAAAAAAATACATTTGTAATCGAACAATTTAAATTTTTAGACAGCCAAACAGGAAAAAAAAATATTTCAAATGGAATTTGTTTGCAAAGTGCATCGCAGTTCACAGATCGTCTGTGGTTTAAAAAAAATACCAGCAAGGGATATTTTTAAATTTAACTCTATTGCGTGGAGCTTGATTGCTAAAGATTAATTCGTTTCCCTTTAAAACAACATACACATTTTCTTACTGCCAATATTCCATAAAATAAATTCCTCTCTGAATAATAGTCCCGGCAATAGAGACCGTATAGGGGCTCTACCTAGCAAAATTCATGGTAGTTCTGGAAAAAGGCTTACTATATGTTTTTTGGGTGGCTCAATCCGGATGTTTAACTTCCCGCCAAAATTTTCCTCGGCAACCCCCCCTCCCAATTTTGGTAAAATGCCCCCCAAAAAAGGTTTTTATTAAAAAAATCAGTTTTTTTTATTGTTTTAGGGAAAAAGTATCTAGAAATTCTGAAAGTAGACAAAATTTGCAACAAATTATATATATGACATTATAACGTAGGATGAAGGGGGAGGGGGATCTGCCTCGGAACATGCGCGCGGTGATGCGTGGACTAAGTTGCGCAATTCCACTTAACCACTCACACGTTTATATTCGCCCTCCCATCTCCCCTCCGAACTTTCTCTATAAGGTTTACTTTAAGTTTTTTGGGTAGCTGAATCCGAATTTTTAACTTCTCCCAGAAATTTTCCTTAACGACACCCCCCCCCCCACACACACACACAGATATTTGTTTTTAACTTAAATTTCTTATTGTTTTAGGGGAAAAGTATTACGAAATTCAGAAACTAGAAAAAATTTGCAACAAACAGGATACATGACATTATGACGTAGGATAAACGGGGAGGTAGAGGGCTGCCTCTGAACATGCACTGCGGCGCTACGTGCACTAAGTTATGAAGTCCAGGCAATAGGGAATTTTACCTGGAAAAATTAATACTAGTTCTAGATTTCGACTCACTTTATGTTTTTTGGGTCGCTGAATCCGAATTTGTAACTTCCCACCAAAATTTCACCCGGCAACCCCCCAAAAATTGATTTTTTGAAAAAATTTGGTTTTTGACAAAAGCGCGCGGGGAATTTTCCGAGGCAGCCCCCTCTCTCCCAGTTTATCCTACGACATAATGTCATGTATCCTATTTGTTGCAAATTTTGTCTAGTTTTTGAATTTCGTAATGCTTTTCCCCTAAAATAATAAGAAATTTAAGTTAATAACAACTATTTGGGGGGGGGGATTTAGGGGGTAAGTTAAAAGTTCGGATTCAGCGACCCAAAAAACTTAAAATAAACCTTATAAGGAAAGTTCGGAGGGCAGATGGGAGGGCGAATGTAAACGTGTGAGTTGTTAAGTGGAATTGCGTAACTTAGTCCACGCAGCACCGCGCGCATGTTCCGAGGCAGATCCTCCCTTCCCCTTCATCCTAAGACATAATGTCATATATCTAATTTGTTGCAAATTTTCTATATTTTCTGAATTTTTAGATACTTTTTCCCAAAAACAATAAAAAAATTGATTTTTTAATAAAAACCTTTTTTGGGAGCCTTTTACCAAAATTTCGGGGCGGGGGGGTTGCCGGGTGGAATTTTGGTGGGAAGTTACAAATTCGGATTCAGCGAACCAAAAAACATAAAGTCAGCCGATTTCCAGAATTACCATTAATTTTGCAAAATTCCCTATAGCCTGTATTATAAATAAATAAAATAATATCTACAAGACACAAATTAATCAGATATTTAATTAAAGTACTCGCTTAAAGCTCTGAAATTATCAGAATTCAAAAGGATGCCGTAAGTAGTAAAATCTTGAGTTAATAACTCTTAGCATGCAACTAAATATGCAAATATCGCTTTTAATAAATTTCAAAACTTTATTCGATTATATAATTCACATTTTTCATATTAAAAATGCTTTTTTATTGTAGGTGAGCAATCTAAAAAATATATTGCATGTAAAAAAAATATTAGTTTTCAATTTAAAAAAAAACTGTTTTAAACTATAGTCTGTAACTCCGGAACCCCGGGTACGATTCCCTAGTATATATAGAGAGAGGGATAAAGGGTGAAAAATAGGTTCGTCTCTAAGTGTCAAATATCTGTTTAAAGGAATACATAATCTCACTTACTGGGAGCGTTTAGTTTTACCAAAGTTTTCGAATAAAATTTTTTGCCTTATTTCGTCGAAGAAATATTACAAATTCTCAGAAAACCCGCCGAACGATTTTTAATCTAAAGTATGTATTAAAATTTTTATTCTGAAATAGTGGTAACATATTTCTTGTGCGTTTTAAGGAATATAGAATATGGAGTGTACCTTATTGAAAGAATGTGAAAATTTTAGAAATAAGAAAATGATGACAAACAACAGTAACATATTTTTTATAATTAATGTGTCTTTGTAAATATTTAATGATTTTATGATTATCTTTTTCAAAAGTGAAAAATCCTTTATCTTCATAAGTAATGTTTTCATCAATTTGAAGTTATTGTGGGGGAGAAGATGATATCCAAATATTATAAATAAGAATTGCAAGTTTTTTACTAAGAAGTTAACGCCCTATTTAGTGAAGTATGTTCTTTAGGATAAAAAATGATTAAGACGACTACGTATAAATGGCATGTTTCTTAACGTATTTTTTTTTTCAAGATTTTTTTTAAAGATTTAGACACATTTGAGCTCAGCTGCTTCCGGATTAAAAGCTTTCTCATACATGTGATTTTTTCGCCTCTTGTTGAATGTCGAAGTAACTTCTATCAACGTATCATAAATCTAAAATCAACGGAATATTATTACAAATTAGTTAATTTTTATATAATATAATTTTTTACTATGTGTAATTTTAACTTTCAACTAAATTTATTCAAAATAAGAAATGGGAAAATTCATTACGTACAACAACTTTAAATATAATGTGTATCATTCTCGTTAATCTTATCAAAGGATAAATACTCGACAACGCCCATTGCCGGACCTATTGCTTTCCAACTGATGTCAAACAAGATAAATGAAATTATTCCTTTCCTGTACTTTAAAACAAGGAATATATTTCTGCTATTACTTACCAAATTGTACGATAGTACTTAATCTATTTTATAAGATTTGCTTATAGAAGCTTTAATATATATATAAATATTTATATCCTCAATTCATTATTTTAAAAAGTATATTTTATTCATGCATTTTTTTTTAAATTTGAAAAGTAATAAAGATTTGTTTGAGGTACATTTCATTTACTGTACGATCTTTAGACTTATAGAGAGTGCAAACAATGTAACAGCTTTAGTAAGTGCTACTAGTAGTATTGGCACCGTATTTTTTACGTAATAATACTAATACTACTATCAAAGCACTACTAACTACAAACTTAAAAATATATGGCTAAAAAGATTCGTATAATAAATTTGTTAAGCAGTTTGTTGCTTTTCTGTTAGAAACCTCTTTAATGTGATTAACACTTCAGACATTTTCTTAACATAAGCAAATTAAAGCTTTAACTTTTGAGAATTTCTTTATACCATTTATACTTTAAATAGAAATTAAGGTATTTTATAATTAACCCTCTCGCTGCGCAGCCCGAGATACGCCCAGGCATGCATTCTTCCATCTAATTAATGCTATTTGGTTATTCCCACCCGTTATTTTTTAGCGAAAACTTTATCTGATTTAATCAGGACATTTTCCCCGATTACGATAGTAAAAAAAATTCTGCTTTAAAAAACCGGTGATAAAAGATTAAAAATTCTGTAAAAGACGCTCATCGCGAAGAAATACTTACGCAGCGAGGGGGTTAAATTAAATTTTGTTTGTAGCATACTTTTATGTTTAAAACACTTCTTTGAAATTTTTAAATTATTCCAACTTTAAAAACGACGATTTATTGTTTTCATAAATATGAAAGTTTTGCACTTCCATATTTCAAAGTCCCTGTCAAGCTTTCCGATTTTTAAATCAAAACTCCAGATTCGTTTCATTCTTTCTTACTTTTCTCATAAATTTCTATATGCTAGTGCAGTTCTAGGAATATTTCAAAATATGAACTAACTTTAAAATGAGAAGTCACAATCTTCCAACTCATTCAAGTTTCTGTGTTACGTAAATATCCTACGGCTGCATCTTCAAATAAGCTCTAACTTTTCCAGTAAATTTGTAAAATCTGAGGTTTTCTTATGTTATGTTTTACTTTTTTATATATTTTTACCTTGCATTTATTTTCTATTCCCCGTGTTTCAAATGAGAAATATAATACAAAAAATGCTTCACTTTGATTATTTTAAATGATGATGTTGTTTTTATAAAGCACACCGTACAATAATGTATTTACAGAAGACGTGAAGAATATTTATCGAATGTGAAAAATCTTTTAGTTCCATTTGACGGTTCAAGATTAAAAACGATGACAGGCGTCGATAATTAGATGAGAGTTATTCATCGTTGTTGCTGAATCCAGCGTCGACGTTCATCGTTCGTAAGCATTTAAACATGTTTCATGTTTATTTTTCAAATAATTATTTAAATCTTTGGCAAACAAATTTTCATACAAAGCAACCAAACTACAGTACGTCTCTCAAACTAACCTTTGATTAAAACACGAATTGAAATTTCTCCATCTTACTAATATTAATTTCCAGCTTATTCTTTCTGCATAAACCATTATAAAATTGTCTGTAAATAACACATAGTACTTTCCACCCCTAAACTTTATCCGTTCAAGTCCTTTGTTCTAATAGCATACGCAAATATGCACTAGACTTTCCAAAACACAACACATTCCAAATTTCTTTCTTTGATCAGAAATTATTCTAAAACATCCTTCATTAAAGATCCTCAGGGGCGCGCCGACCCAGTGTGCAAAGTGTGCAGCGCACAAAGGCGCCAAAGTTTTCAGTTGAGGAGAAAATACTAAAAAAAAAAAAATCCTTAATTTACTTAAACTAAATGTATTGCATTTTCTAGACATCTGAATTATTTTTTGTAGATTTACCTGAGACAAACTTTCTTATAGATACTTAATTCTTTTTGTTATTATTATGTATTTATTTCTTTTTATTCTACTTCTGAGTCTCCTAATAAGTGATTTAGATGTAGACATCTCAAACCTTTCAATAAAGAGAGGCGCATCTCGTGTAGTTGCAGACATTGAAAGGCGCCATAATTCATATGGCCGAAAACATGCAACACCATTATCTCACTGTAGTAGTGGTAAAGCAAAATACAGTTTTATTCCTACAGGGGCTAAATTCCACCTTTTTTCAATAGCAAGCTTTTCCTTACCGCCGAATTTCTGTCATAAAATTACTATTCGGAAAATTATACAATTACTTCGGAAAAATATTCAGAAAATTAATATTCGGAAATACTGGTAAAAATTCCCTTTGTGGTAATCGGCCATGAATAGTGATAGAAGATGAAGGGGTCTGTAAGCTAACGGGACAAAAATCTTAATCACTAAATAACAAATTAATAATATTAAATAATTAACACTGAATAACGATCACGGGTAACAATTAAAAGAACACCGTTCAAATATTATTGATTTTTTAGAAAGTATACTTTGAAGGGGATTCGCCGGAGATGCATTGGGCAGCCCTTAATTTGGGCGGCATTCCCAGGCCCGGGGTCGGCCCGTTTATATTTTTGTATTCGCGACCCAGCCTGTACAAAAATCAGTGAAAACAGGCCCCGCCCGACTCAATTTCTACACACACCCCCGCTCTTTTGTTTAACGTATGGTTAAAATCCTTTTAAAGAATACTGCATACATATTTATGAAGAAATATGTATCCTCAAGACAGAAAGTATAGACAACAGACCATTAATGATTATTTAGACTCTTTGACTTTTCAGCATTGAAATAAAGATTTATTAAAAAAAATAATGTAGTTTAGAATAAGAGAAAACAAAAAGCGGGTTAAAAACATCATAACTTTTGAAGCTGTATAATAAAAAGTAGATTTTTGAAGATATTTCTTTGTAATTTATTAAGGTATATTTGCAATGATTCTGTTAACAGAAGTTCATTATCGATATTACTATTTTTACAAAACACACTGCCTTACCGACACGTACTGGGAACAATTAAGTCCAATTCCGGCCCCGCTCTACTATGTAGAAAAAAAAAATGCAAGTATCAACATGACCCGGCCAGAGTCTGCTGAAAAAATTAAGCCCGGTCACGATGTAGCTGTCGGATGCTGATCTCTATGTTGGATATGTTACATTTCTGTATTGATGTTGTCAAACTCGCATCGGCTCGTGCAGCACTATTATAATAGGAGCAAAAATCGTGCGTGTGTGTAAATTTTATCTTAAAAATGGCTCAAACAATTTCGACTAAATTTTGCACCCAACCGTCTTCGGGCATGAAAAGGCCATTGAGCTGGGTCACATATTCTAGAAAATACGATTAGTGGTTCATTACGGGTCAGAGCCAAATTAACTATATCTAAAAAACGGCTCATTCGATTTTGCTAAATTTTGTATCCAATCGTTTTCGGGTACGAAAAGACTATTGGGCACATGCTCGAGAAATTTCAATTAGTGGGTCATTTTGGGGTCACTGCGGGTCAAGCTAATTTTATCTGAAAAACGGCTCTAACGATTTCACTAAACTCTACATTCCACAGTTTTGGATTACGAGAAGACCATTGGGCTAAGTCGTTCGAAACTATCATGTATTGGAGAAAAATTGTGTGTTTTTTCGGACCATAGACCTCCGAGCAGAACAAGTACTTTTATCTGTACTATCTTTTACTCTGGACCTATCATCATGGCGGAAACAGAATTTTTGTTAAGGTAGGAGAGGATGGTGAAAATGAGCTAAATCTGGCCATAAATGTTCGAAAATTCTTACTTTTTCAAAGACTGAGAGGGGCGGTCTTTCGCAGCAGCCCCTTCGTACCCTCGTGGCTAATCAAATACTGAATAAATAACTGTGATGATTGCAAGGTTTTTCCTTTTAATTCAGAACATAAAATTGGAAGTATTGAAATATGAGCATTTATAAGCATTACATATAACCGTAGACGCTTCAGAGACTATAATGGCAAAAAAAAGTTCAATTTAGACATAAATATGTTTGGAGCTACAATGATCGCTGTAATATGAACGGAAAAATACAGATTTTTTTTTTCTTTTTTTTTTTTTTTTAGAATTTTAAATTCCCGAGCTATGCCCTACTAAACGACTCGCCCCGCATGGCAAAAGATAATAACCTTAAATGCGCCTAAAATCAAACGTTGAATGATTTTATATTTTTAAACGAACATTCTTCCAAACGAGCTAGAGATGGGAAAGGGGACGCAATGTCTTCAGCAGCATATACACCGGACGTGCAACGCACTGTACGGTTTGTTTTAATTTTATATATTTAAGCAAAAAAATAAATAAATAAATAATAATAATAATAATAAAATCCAAATCAGCCTAATATTGTCAGAAGCACTGTTGCCGGCAGGGTACAACCTCGAATTTGCATGATTTTTCATTTTTAGATGAAATTCCACCCAAACGAAGCTCGAATTGGAGGCCCCGCTGCCTTCTGCCATAGCATACGCTGGGGGTGATATCCACGCTCCGGCCTGATTTTTCAAGCGAACCACGAACTTGAGATTAATTTCTGGCATTTAGATATATAAAAGTTTCAATTCGGACCAAAAATTTTTGGTAAAACATGAATAATATAAAATACGCATCATCTCCTTACTTTTTTAAAACGCGAAATGATTATTCAAAGCACATATGTCTGAGACGGGAAACGATACCTATTGAGAAAACTTGCACTGAGAGAAAAAATATTTCTGGCGAATCCTTAAAATGACTTCAAGATTTTTTCTTTAAATAGTAAATATTAACATTTTTTCACACCGGAGATAACGTTTGATTCGAAAAAATACCAAGAATGTATTAAAAAGATATTTTGAAAACGTAGAAAAACGGAAAAACTTGAAACGAGGCCAAATAAAAAGGTTTTTTGAAATAGTACCGAACGATATCGTTGGAATCGGAAAGGTAAGACGATTTTTTTCTTTCTATTATATTTTTTTGTAACTCTACGGGGACCTGGCCATCGCAATTTCAAAATGCAGTAAAAATCGAACTCTAAGCTTTCGTTAGTGTGAAGAACCGCTTAATGTCTTTAGAAATGCAAAGGCATAATTGCTTTGAAGAAAGAAAGCTCGCAATTTTACGATTATCATTATGGCTTTTAATTATATTTCGGTTAATTATCAACAAATTATAAATCTGAGCTCTCAGATGCATTTGGACCTGCTATCATCTATCCTTACACAAACATTCATACTTGTATGTGCGGTAGATTTTCTTAGCCATCGCCAACATATACAGAGTAAAGACAAGCGTCTTTCTTTTATTAATATAGATATGACAAACAACTTTCTTTTATTAGTTATTGATGCAATTTTTTGTTATCGTATTGTATTGTATTATTTTTCTCTGGTTTAATGAAATTTTACCATTTAATGCAGGATTCTGATACAGACAGGTTTTATTTTCACTGGCTTAACCGTGTTTCGAATTTTATTTACATAGCTGCCAACCTTCCTTATTTTTTCAAGTAATTTAAACATGTTTGGAACCAGAAACTTTATTTAATAAATGAAATAAAATACGAACCCTGTAGGAACAAGACACATTGAAAAATCTTTATTTGATCTGGAATAAAATTCCAGCAAGATGGCAGCTATGCATTTACAGATACTCATAGATTTTTTTAATATAAAGTTTTACTTTCGAAGTGAGGGGTGGGAAGGGGGTATAGGCGCCAACTGAAGTTCTGCACACAGGCGCTGGATACTGCTGGCGCGCCCCTGAAGATCCTAGTAAATAGCCTTCTCATGCACGATGTCTATATATGAGTTTGTATAGTAAAACAACATCCTAAGAAATGTGGGAGTAAGTATATATCCCTTTATCTACCCTATATATATAAAATCCAAATGAAACGAATTTATGAAACGGATATATGAAACGAATTTGTGAGACGGATATATGAATCGACTGATTAAGTAACTGATTATGTTTCAAACGATTTTTTCCTAAAATATGGAATACTTTGCGATGAAATTAACACCAAAAATCAGCATTGATCCGCAGATCTCAAAACTGGTATCAGAATTTTTAAATTCGAATTAGTTTTCGAAATATTCATTTTTTTCTAATTTTATATAAATTTTTCTAATGATGGCAACTCAAATTTTAATCAAACACATATATTTTTTTTCATATTTCATAAAAGGTTGAAATGGTAACCCGGCTATTGTTGTTTATTTGATAATAAATGTTTATTTACTTTTATTTCTTTTTATAAATTATATAAATTATTTTGTTCTATAATTATTAATTATGTTTTTTTTTATATTTCCTTTAGAAAATAATAGAAATAATTAAAAAATACGGTACTACTAAGTTATTCTGTCGACCAATTTCGCCAAATTATATAAATCGCCAAAACACTCGCGAAATTATACAAATGACATAATTTTTATTTTAAATAACGAAAGAACAAATAAATTAGTATAACATTAATAAATACACAAATAAAAGATCGAAATAAAAATCACTTGATGACGTAAACACGTGTAACTTGCTTAAAGTCAAGTGAATGTGACATTTACGATCAACCATAATTGGCATTTAATCTTATAGTTTGGCGATAGATTTTTGGTCGAAGGGTATGTCGATGGCTAAGTAATACCAAAAATGCATATATAACTTGTATTTGAAAACGAGGTTTTCGCTAAATTTTCGTAAAAAAATACCTGGCCAAATATTACCATTCGAAAATAAAATGCTAACTGGCGGGTTGAAAAAAAGCTATAGGCGAGATTTCCATCCGGCTAGCTTAACAGTACTACGAGTTCTTCGCAACCATGGCAAATTTTATGTAGTTTTACTCGATTTTTTTTTTTTTTTTTTAATAAAAATGGATATGGAACGTATGCGTCGTATACGGAACGGGCACTTAACTGGCGCCAAAGTATCGTTATTTTGCTTGATATGGTAAGCCTGATGTTGTTGTTTATGCTGTTGATGCGTTCCCTAAATTGGTGTCTTTAAAAAATCGCGCCAATATGGGACGTATATGACATCTGTGCCAAACTTTCATATGAACGGCGAAGGGATCAGACCGTATTTGTTTATGGCAGTTGGTGACTTGAACTACTATAATATAGATGAAATGATGGCGATAGAATAATATTTGGCGACTTATCACCTGTGCTTGGCTAACATTAAAGTACCAAAATGGCACCTAGAGTAAAAAAGCGAAGTGGTCCGTCTGGAACTGTTGATGATAGTCACACGATTTAGGCTATTGTTATAGAGATTATTTTAAAATACCGGGAGACAAAGATTCTGTATACTTAATTTATTTTATTTTAGCTTATTTTCAAATGTTTAACTGATTCTCTTTAATCAAAAACAAAAACAACCATTGGATGTCTTAACAGCAACTAATTCGCCCTAAATTTTTTTAATCAAAGGGGATTGAATGGAAACCCGTTTACAAGGAGATCTGCACAGCTTTTTTCACTACAATTCAATCTTCTGTAATATTTTTAAAACCCATCAGGTTAGCGTGTTTTTAAATTCTATGGTGTCTGAACGAGGGTTGGTGAGCGTAGCTTGCAGGGGACAGAGCCCCCTAGATACATGTAAAATTCCCAAGAAGTTTTGTAATGTTTTAAAAATGCATACATAAATTTCTGAAAACATTTTCTTTTAAAACATTCCGTTTAAAAATACGCATTTAACACAGAAAGACTCGCGCCTTTATGTGTTACATGGAAATGAGAACTGGGTCTTTCAGACACGATAGTTATTTGATATTCGAAAGATGAAAAAAATATGCATTTTACAAAATAGTTTTCGCAACAGTTCTTACATTCATTTTTTTTTTTTTTTTTTTTTTTTACTTTATTTAGTAATTCCATCACTTACTTGTAAAGAAATTCACAAATACGTCAATTGTATCTATTTTCCCCTTTCTAGATTTTTCATCAACTTTTTCAGAATCTTCTCCATTAGAGGATTTCAACTACTAAAGTCAACAATCAATTAATGTCAATCTACAATCAATCTAAAATCAAGTCAAATAATGATGCATTTTGAATTTATAGATTAAATTACAAATATAAACATGTATGATAAATCATGCGTCAAGCATAGATTATGAAGAACTTTCCAACACATTAAGAATACTGTAAGGAAGCTTCACCGGTTTTAAGTAAACTCGTAAAAAATATGAAAACGTAATTTCTGCATTTATCCTTTATAATTGTAAAAGTATCTGGAATATTTTGTGCAACACTGCATATGATCTATAAATTTGAATATGTAGTACATAATGTGCTAACATTAATAACATTGAAAAAACGCATAACACAGTTAATAATTCCTGTTCAACAATTTCTGTCAATAACCAGAAATGTCTCTCTTCAGAACTCTTTTAAGAGCAGTTTCATACATCATTTATAGAATTTATACACAGTAGGTAATCTGCAAAAAAATTAGATACACTTAAAAAAAACATGCCACAACTGAAAACGAACTTCAAACAATTATTTCTTACAGGCATTATTGTAACAGAGTTATTTTGTATGTTCCCGTAAATGAAAGATAAATGCTATGCACAATATATTATTTAGAAAGCATCTTTTAGTGAACCTCTGTGATGTATGTATATTAATTTAAATATGTCTTAAATTTTCTTAAATTGCACCGCAAACGATTTTCCCCATAGACATATAGTAACGGATAGTTTTTGCATGAAACCTGTAAACGAACTATAAATTCTGCACACATAATTTTCAATACCGTACATACCACAGTAAAACTCGATAACACATTTGAATTTAATGGCAATACGAGCATATTTACGCTAGTAAATATATATAGTGAATATAAATTTTGAGTATGGAAAGGAATTCATGTTCTATGCACATTTTAACTATGTTGGAACGCAACGGTCTAGTACATTCTTTATAATAAAAAATTGTCCAGAAATACATAAAAATAGGACGCAGATAACTTTTAGTGTAGAAAAATGTGCAACTCAGAAATTTTGATTCAAAAAGTGATTTTTTTAAAAATCTCCATGTCCTTAAAACACAACGCAAGAATTTTTGCTTTTGGATATCAGCAAGAAGAAAAAAAATACGCTTTCTTAAAGTATCCCAAGATTAAGTTTGATAAAAAATTAATTTCTGATTTTTGATGGAGTCAGTATCATTTAGCTCACATATGAAACTAAGACTTTTTCGATTAAAACTACGAATATCGTTTTCCTTTCATTTTTCGTATTCCTTTCAAAAATTTCTTATGAGGATGATGGAATTTTTAATATGCGTTCCTTTATGTTGTGACGATTTATCTTAATGCTATATCTTGTATAATTGATGACATGGATGAGTAGGCAGTAAATGAATAAATTGGCTAAAATGAAATAATGTCATATACTGACTATTTTTAGACATAAATAATAATACCATCCATATTAAGATTACAAATCCTCAAGATGAAATATTTTTGATAAATTTAAAAAGTTTTTATTCATTCGTTTTAAAATGATTCCGGAAAGTATTAAAAAAGTATGCACAAATACATTTTTGACACAACTGCATAACGTCTGTGCGTTTGGTACATGTGTTAGCAAGGGCCATGTGTTTTTAAATCTCACGTTTAACGAAAGTAATTTTTTCCTCCTGCCCGTTATTTGGCTAACGAGAACATTTTTTCTCTAAGCGCGCTTTTAGGGTTAATGTAATAATGTGACGTAAGAGGGTAGAGGTTTTTATTATTCAGACACACATGCAGTTTTCTGAGCTAGTGAAGGAGCTAGTTTTTTGCTGCGAAAATGCGAAGTCTTATGAGAGAAACGAAGGGTTCGGTTTTAAAGGTTTTGACCGATAACCCTTAAAATTGTTTGTTGCGTTAATCGCGCTTGAAATATTTGCTGCGAGTAAGAGTATAAAAATGTACGTTGGGCATAAGTTATATGTCATGTTTATATATATAAATTAACTGCGAAAAATTGAGTTATTCAGTAGGTGAGATATCGTCTGCCCATAGGATAAAACCTAAATTAAAATTAGAAAGCAATTATAGCTGCGTCACATTTGTAGAAAGTGAGTCCTTTTTGAGTTTATCGTAAATTGAGTTCTTTGAGATTTATAGTATGATTATTTCTGTAAATGTTGTTATTTCTATGTATATAGTGTATTATAACTGTGTGTTTGTTCTAAATTTAATTGTGTAAATATTCTATATTCTAAATTTAAGCACATTGCGCACAGTCAAAATTTTAAGCAGTGTGTTATGTTTTTATGTCTAAGAATTGTATATATAAATGTTAAGATTAAGTTAAGATTTATTAATTTGTTTTGGTTTAAATTTGAAGTATAGTGTGTATTTTTTAAGAATAAGTATAGCCGCCCTGCGGGCGTGTCATCGCAGTTTAGAGGCACATTTCTATGTCATTGTTTTAAGTTGTTATTTTGAGTTTCTGACAACATGTTAAATTTAGTCAAAAAGAAATCTGAATTCAAATTGGTAACTTATAAATTTAATCATTAAAACACTACAAACAATAAACATGACAGAATAATCATTAAAATATTAATCTAACTTACGCATTTTCTAACTCTTCAGTCATTCTTTAGATCCGGCTATTATTAGATTATTATCTGGCAACAGATTTAATTTCCAGTTGCTAAATTATTAGCAATGCCAATTGCATTTCGGAATTCAGTTTTCACGAACATTTAGCAATTTGTACTTATAAAGATGTAATGGTTAATGAAAAATCTGATTGCATTACCCTCTCTGCAGTTTGGAAAAGCATGTTTAGTTCAACAATATAATCATTTTACATTTTTTTTGGTATTTACATTTTTTTTACATATTTATATATGTATTTTTTAACTTATTGTTTAATTTTTAATTTTCCTTTATTTTATTGATATCTATGCAAACATTATAAAGTAAAGATTATTTGTTTGTGTGTTTGCAGGTATAATCTCTGGATCTACAGAACTGATTTCTAAAGTAACGGCGGCAAACTGATGATTTCATTCTATTTTTTAATGTAGAATATAATTTATGTCGGTGTCACTGCCCCCAGAGACGTTCAGGATCAAAACATGCTCTAAAAATGCATTTTGTGTGATACTGGATGGTCTATGAACTTGATATCTGGCATGGTAGTTACTTATTAGATGTTGATGGACTCAAACAGGGTTCACTACATATGAGGGAATTTCCCTTACTTTAATTCAGATAAACACCAGTATTTTCTTAGAGAAAAGCTAGGAGAAAATCGCGCGGTTATATAAGACGAGATTTATTTTGCATAAAAATACTGGAATTTAGCTAAAAATTTAGGAATTTTCTCTAAGAATAGTTACTAAAAGATTCGAAATTTTAAAGGATCACTGAGTCGAAAACGTTCTAAAACCTTTCTAAATAATGATTTCTATGAGAACTGAAGAAATACTCAACCGATTATAAAAGTAATGGCGGCAGGTGATATTCCTTCCTCGAACAAAGGCTATATTTTATGACGGTGCCACTAGCAAAAAGAGGAGGGGTACAGGAGTGAAAAATGCTTTAAAATTGAGAATTTTGTGATATTGAAGAGGCTAGAAACTCCAGATTTTGGGAAAAAATCAAAAATTATGAAACTGAAATGAGCAAAAAAATTCTAATAATTTTCTAAATATTTATTTCTATGGAATTGTTGTAGGTAGAAAATTCAAATTTAGCTTATAAGATTTAAACTCTCCTATGAACAGTTTTAAAAATTCGTAATTTAATAGGATAAAATGAGCGAGAAGTATTCTAAAAATGTTACGACTTCCATTCAATTGCTAATGATAGAAACTTAAAATTCGGCTTGATAGATACTTATAAGATGTAAATGCTCTCTAAGAAAATTTTCTAAAAGATCTGATATGTAAAATGGTAAAATAAGCTAAAAGCTTTCTAAAAACTTTCTAAATTACGATGTCTATGGAATTGCAGGAAATTCCAAACCGATTTGAAAAATAATGTTGTCAAATTCATAGTGACAGTCCCTGCTCCAAGGTAGGCTATATTTTAAGTTGGTACTACTACTACCAGGAGGGTGGTAGACCGTTAGTCTCAAAGCTTGGAATATGGCATGATGGTTACTTTTGTGATGTAAATGTTTGCTAAGAACGGTTTCTAAAAATTTCAAAACTTGAAATGAAAACTGAAATAAATGTAAAAGCTTCAAAATAAATTTTAAATTATACTTTTATTTAGAATTACTTTTATGTTCTTTTCATTAATTTAAGTATCTTTTTGCCTAATACAGCGTGATAATAAAGTGTCAAACTGTGGCTTAAATAGTGATTCTTAAATTATTCGTAGCAGTATAATTATTCTAATATAAATAGGCACACATATATGCCATTTGGCATATCCCAATTTTTACGCGATCAAAGACACGGGTTTTGCTACTTTTATAGAGGAAAAGTTCCAAATACCGGCTACCACTTTTGTTTTCAATCTAAATCATACAATTTTCAAAATTAATAAAATAAAAAGTGACAGCAGGGTACCTTGACATGTTTTACACATGTTTAGCGAAAAAGAAATCAGTTTAAAAGGCGTTTTCTATTTATAAAAAGCAAAATTACGAAAGTCTTCAAATTTCGAGTTTTTAAAATGGGGTCTAAATACCGGTTACCTAAATTTGTTTCCAAAAGATCACACAAATAGAGCTAATGACAATTATTAAGCAATAAGAATATTACTTTAATAAATTTGATTCATTAATAACTTTTCTTATGGGCAATTTTTAATAAATAGGTATTTTCGTCAAATTTATCAAATTCTTTACGACTATCTCTCACAGTCTTCTTCCCATTATGTTTCTAGTTTTGTTTTTTAACGTTTAAAACAGAAAAAAGGTTGCTGATTGAAATGAGAATTATTTTATCCGAAAAATCAATAAACATAATATCGCTCTCTGCGTCGGGGCAGTCCCTATCAGCCCACATATCGCATTCTTAACACTAAACCCAGAATCCTCTCCCCCATTCTTGTCCACAGAGAAAGCATCCATGCAGAAAACACAAATTGCATCATCTTCCTCTGTTGACTCTATTGGCTGTTTGGCGTTCCTTTTTCACTTTTTTAACCCTCTCGCTCCGTAATTGTTTTATCAAAATAGCTTAAAAAATTGCGTATTTAACACGTTCGCGACGAACGTCTTTTAAGAATTTTTATTCTTTTGTCACCTGTTTCTCAAAACAAAAATTTTTGCCTAATTTAATCGGAAAAATGTTCCGATTAAATAAGGCAAAATTTAGGGGGAAAATAACTGGTGGGAATAACCAAGAAGGGTTAATTAGACGGAAAAATTGTATCCCAAGGACATCTCGTGTTGCGCAAATTTTGCTTCTTTTACGTTGCCCGAGGAAATCTCGGATTGCGCATCGAGAGGGTTAAAATCCAATTTCTGCCTCTTTCGCCTGGTTTACTCCGTTATTTTCGTTTCTTTCTCCTCACATTTATTACAGGCAATTTTGGAGTATCTAACAGCGTTTTTTGGGAAGTGATCTGGTAACCAGTGTCGGTCTTGAAGAATTATGGCCACGATTGCATTTTTCATATTGCGAAATGGGACTGGAACTATTTTTGAACCATTTAAATTAATTTATTAATTATGGAACTATTTAAATTAATTTATTTTCCTCCCCTTCAAGCAGAGCAACCGAGAGAGGTCCAATTACAGGCTAGCCGGCATTTAGACCACTCTAGGTAGCGCGTATTCGGACCCACTGCTATGTTTAAGTTAAAACCGGTATTACTCATTCATATAATAAAATACCAATAATGTGCGCATGGCGATTGAGAGCTAAATATGTCCAGAAAACAACATCATCAACAATTCAAGCTAACATATGATCAGTATATTTAAAAAAATGAGAAACACACATGTGAAAACTTTTGATGTACCAGATTACGTCGATTAGACACTTTTGTATTTACTATTTGTAAATGAGACATACTTCAGTGACATACTTTTCATAATCTTTCTTCTCTCAATTAAAGCTACAAACTCTGCCTATCACAGCTAGGCTGCGCTGCGCTCAGTTCTCAGAACACCTAGTAGCCGGTATTTGGACCTTTTCTTCTATATATTCACATAATTTTCCTTTAGATTTCTGACTTTTCTTTTTAAATTTAATTGGCTTCATCTCCTTCTTTTCTCATGTGTGGTTTCATACTGACAAATGCTCTGTTACTGATAAGCAGTTGATTTCCGATTTCCTCTTGTGTTTTATCTTCAACCTGTCCTTTTCCTTTACAGTTCTTTTCGGTATTTCTCCTGCTTTCAAAGTGATAGCATGTCTTCTTCTAAGCTGATAAAATAAAAAGTTCTTTCAAACACCGTTCTACATTTCTTATTTTATGGTATTATATACAGAAGTTTTTGCTTACGATAGAAGACTTCTGCTGTTGCGACAAATATTTTAGAGCGCTATGTTTCAGTAATGATATTGCACTTTCTCAAAAACATGTAAAGCAAAACAAATTAATAAAAAGTAAGATGCACATATTTTGGAAAACTTTATGTGATAAATGAATTATTGAGCATTTGTTGTTGTTGCTGTTTAATTCAGCACATCAAAATAACATTAGAAATACATTAAACAATGCAGAAAAAATAAAGTACTATTTTAAGGCTTGCGACTAAGCTGATATATAACGCTATCGAGCGGTTATTTTACAAGTTGAAGAATTCTATTAGACTTTTACATACAGTTTTTTGATCCAATGTTCTCTATTGAAAAAATTGTATAACCTTGATAGTTCAAAGCAACAAAATTCTTTTTATTGCTTTAATAGAAAGAGAAGAAGATAGCGAAATTTAATTTCAATAATAAGCGTACTGAAATAATCTGTGACATTTTGTTCAACGTAAGAAATTTTTCTGGCGTTGTTTTACTCTACATTCATTTAAATTTGACAATGTATTTTTATAAAATAGCAGTGTGACAGTCTTCTCTGTTACATATCGGCTTGGCCCCCACCCTATTTCACTCAAAATCAATTTGAACATAACTCTAGTACTTAAAAAAAGATTTATTTTTCCCCTCTCCCCTCTCCCCCCCCCCGCCCCCCACCCACGTCGTGCAATTGAAATCAATAATTTAATTCAATTTCTAAAATCATGCGGAATTTTATCTACCTGTTTTTCCCTTTTCTGGTAGGACCTTAATTCAATGCTTTTAAATATTCAGTTTATGAGCATAGATTTGTAATAAAGTTTTACTTTGCAGTTATCAAAGTGAGTTCTCACTGAATCAGTTTCTTTCCGTTATCGCTCTTTGTTCAAAAACTAAATAAAAAATATATAAATGCAGCTGTCTGTTAACATTATAATTGCATTTAATTTCCATCTGCTTTCACCCACGTTGTAAATAAGTCATTCTTAATCGCTACTAAAATTTGACCGCTGAAAAGAAATAACAAAAAAGTAAAATGTGTTTTATGCGAATCAGAAATTATCACAAGTACGTTATCTTGATTAATGTTCTATGTAGAAACAAATGCCCTTTCTGTGCATTTCTCACATCCGTTTTTGTTCCTCAATAATAAGTAACGATCATTTAGTCTAATGCTTTTAACGAATATAAACAAAAATCAGATTTTTGTCGCCGCACAGCTGCATAACAAACTTTTATTTTGCAACTCTCTAACTCACACACCTAGAAGGGAAACCAGATTACATTCCTGTAAATAGTCTAACCAAAGCTTTGTTCATGGTTCAGTCGCCAAAACCTTTGTAAATTGGCGGTAATTTGTAAGGATAAGATATGTGAATTTCTAGCGAAACTTCCAACTTATCTTCTGGCCTACGGATTGTACGCAACAAAGAAAAGCGCTTCGGTGTGGCTGTGGACCTTCTCCCCTTATGAAGCACGACCCTTTTTGTATCCTTTAAAACGTTTAAATAAATTTTATGTCCCCGTAACTATAGTTGGATTTTTTGTGCTTATCTTGACCTCGGTTTCTGAACCACACCATGAGCGGTATTACAGACTATATGTTTCTATATTTAAATATTTGCACTCATTGCTAGTTAGAAACAATAATATTTCTTTATTCTTAAAAATATCAAACTTTTATCGCATTCTGCTCTTTATTGTGTCTGGTTTAAAGTTTATTTATTTCTAACATTCTACCTGCCTCCGTACTCACAGTAAATATGTGTTTATCGCTGTAGCAAAATAAAGAAAAAAATAAAGCGAGTTGGGAAAAGAGAGAATATCAAATCTCAATTTTACTGTACAGATTCCCACCTGCATTCTTATTAATGTAAAAGCATAAAAATAAAAATAATATTTTTCATTTATGAATCAACGGTGATGATTATTCAACAAAATATTTAAAATATATATAACTAATATATATGTATCATATCGGTCCGTTTTTCAGATCTTCAAAATGTTTGAAAATAAAACTACTCATAAATAATAAGTCAGAATTTGAATGAATGCTGCAAACTTTGGTTAGAAACTTTTCTTTTCTTGAAACAATTTGACATTTCGTGCTAAAAGTTAAACAATACAGAAGATTTGAAAATTGTATTGATGGGCATCTTAAACTGATATTTCGAACAGGCATTTTTATGATTTTTTCCAGTTAAAATAATATTAAAATAAAACACCCCTCCCTTTTATTAAATTATTCCATTCTGTATTTGTTAAGTAAAGCAGTGCCGTTTTAAAAAGTTTTGAGGTACGATTTCTATATAACGGAAAAAGTAATAAAAATATGGAAACATGTATTTTGCTAAATATCATAAAATGTATTTTTATGTCTACTTGTAAAAAATATACATTTAAATCGTTCTAAAAACCATAAAATCTTGAAATAATTAACGAGTTAAACTATATTAAATGGCACATGCGCAGCGCACATGCATATTGATGACTGAATTAAAATAAAATCTTTGAATTTTATTACTATAAAGGAATACGTTTATGAAAACTTAAATCTATTGCAAAATTTGTCCCAGTAGCCCGTCATTTCTTTCCATTGTTGCTAAACATTAAATGTTGTTTATAAATAACATTTTTAGAAATTTGATTAGTTAATTCTCTTTATTAAATCTTTATTGCTTGGGAAATTTTTTAAATGTATATTTACTGATAAAACTAGGTTTAAATGACTTACACAAAATATAATTTTACCACTGTATGAAAATTTTTACAGGTCAGGATTCAAACCTAAGCCCTTGTCTAACGGTCTCCTAACTAAGCTACCTTGTGAAATTTGATGGACAAATTTTTCCCAGACACCATTTTGGCAATTACATCTCGTCTGTTTTCTAAAACAGTCCAACATTATACACTGCAGGAAAAGGAACTAAAATAACTTTGCATACTTAAATACACACTTAATTATAAACACGTGTTGGAAGCTTAAGTCAAGGTCCTCGGTTCGAATCCCAGACTTAACACTTGGTTCAGTTGGTTTGAAAATTACAAATGGTATGAATTACAATCCAGTTTGATTATGTTAAAATAATTTAAAAATAAAGAGCTGCTCTAATCGAATATCAACTAACGTAAAAATAACTTTAAAAAAATGTATCAACTTAAAAAACCTAAAGTTCCTGTAAGGCAAAATGACAATTTCTTTAAAAGTGTTCTGTAATCTGTATTGCTTCATTTTTAACGTTCTCGAAACACAGAATGAATTTTTTAAACTTGAATGAATAATAAGGAAGATGAAAGGAACTTCTTAAAAACACAATGAAAATTTTAATAAATGCGAAAGGTCTTTCGTCATCATCTACTTTCTTCATCAGGCGCAGAGAACATGCCCTACTGCTTTGAAAAATGCAGCAAGTGTGACAAAGAACAGGGAAGAGAAAGGGATAAGTTGAAGAAACAGCCAATATGGAAGAATGAGTAGGAAACAGCCAATAGTAAAGCAGAAGGCATCTGCGAATCATTCAAGAGCATTACCCAAAGAGAAGAACACAGACCAGCAGGTGAATAATGAAGCAATTTAATAAAAATTAAGTCAAAATACAAATATATAAAATAATATATAAACTAAATAAAATAAAAATTAGCAGTTAGAAAAGAAGATAAATAAATAAATAATAGATAGTAATAATAATAAAAAAAAAATAATAATAATATATAAAAAAATTATATAAATATGAAAAAAGTAAAATAATATATAAGAATATATGGGGCATTCTTACAATCTTTTGACTTTTGGGGGGAAAAATCTGGCGAAATTAAACTTGCTATAATAACATTTTAATCTGATAGACGAATGCCTTAATGATTCAAAATAAAGAAAAAATGGTCAGCAGCGAAATTTTTTTTTTTTTATTTAACTGAGGTTTAGGTTAAACTTACGAGTTTAATTTTCCTTACCATTTTACTCTTATAACTTTTTATTTTCTTCTAAATTTTTACTTATAATGAATTTGCATAGTACTCACAGGACATCCAAATAAGAAATAATACAAATGTAGTACTTTTAATACAGAATTTTTGTATAACATTGTCTTAAAGGGGTGTAAAAGAAGGGACGGTAAGGTAAAATAAGGGACGAAATGGTAAAAAAAGAGACGGTAAGGATGGAACAGTAATGAAAAATACCACCTATTTTTAGGAAAATCACGTTAAGACTAAGTAATAGCCACAATGTTCATTGATTTTTCAAAATAGTTGTTAACATTGGATTAAATTAATTTTTTTTTTAAATTTACTTCGAAAAGTGCAGAAATAAACCTTGGGGACGGTAAGACTACCAATAAAGCCATGGTGCTTGAAATTGATATTTAAATGCTGATTTATATTCTGCAGTAAATTTCCTGTAAAAGAATTTTAGATATTCTTTCTCTAGAATACTTTTGAATGAGCAAAAACTTGAAAAAAATTCTGTCGCTGCACCTGAAGTGATTTTCAGTATAATTTTAGAAGAGGGAGGGTAAAAAATCTAAAACCCAGGGGCAGAGTTCAAAAAATAATATCAACCCTAAAAATGTGTGCCGGTTACTTTTTAGCTACATATTTATATAAAACAATAGTTCCAGTTTCAGAAAAAAATTACATCGAATTATTTTTATTGAAACAATTTTATCCAGACAGCTCCAAACTTCAAAATCAGCATCAGGGACACGGGGCGGTAGATGAGTTTTCCATGTGTTTGGACCCCCAACATCGACCATAACTTATTTATCTCGTTAATGTTGTTGTGCAATCATGCAATGGGATGTTCTCAAGTATATGGAATAATTAAAAAAAAACACAAAAAAGTGTATTAAATAAAAATTTATTATTCAGGGACATAAAAGTTAAAAGATTGTGAGAATGCCCCATATATATATATATATATATATATATGGTTTTGCGTCTTTTACTAATCACTTACACAACTGGTTCGTTCACATAAACACCAAAGCGGACTGTAAACACGAATTTATTTTAACACTAAATATATGCGAGCCAACAGACGGCTTACTACATTCCATCATTTTTTACATTCCACAACAACAAGAATCAAAACAGAACAAACACAGAATGTTGCCACATGCGGAAAAAAAGAACAAGAAACTTACATGGATTTGGAGCATACGAAACCAAGGAATATGCAGCAGACGATACTTACATAAACATTCTTGCCCCCGTTTAAATCCCCTGGGATTTCAACAAGTAGTTAGCTGCTTACAATTTATAACTATAATGAAAGATCATTTAATAACACAAACAAATTAATACAAAAAATAGAAAAAAAATAAGACAGTTCTGAGTTCACAGTTTTTAGTTTCTATAGGAAGAGGACACATTTTCACTATTGGACGATCGATGACACAACTACTAGTCTTGATCGTAACAACTCTGACCTTATTGTATGAACTTGGATGAACAGTTATTATTCGTCCTAATTTCCATTTAAGTGGTGGAAGGTTGTCATCTTTGATGAGGACTGAGTCATTGACTTCTAAATCTCGTTGACGTTTTTGCCATTTATGCCTTTGATGAAGTTGAGACAGGTATTCCCGTCTCCATCTTTTCCAAAATTGCTGAAGACGGTCTCACATGCCATCCATCAAGATGACTCAAAGGGCTGTGACTTAGATCTTGTTCAGGTATGGCAGTTAGAGAAGTTCCAACTAGGACGTGACACCTGGCGTTAGAGCAGTTAAGTCTGTTGGGTCAGATGATATGGCACACAGTGGCCTAGAGTTGAGACAAGCTTCAACTTGCGTAATCAAGGTTTGGAACTCAGGATAGGTTAAGACAGTGTCACCAACGGTTTTCTTCAGATGCGATTTAATTGATTTTACTGCAGATTCCCAAAGTCCACCAAAGTGTGGAGCAGAAGGCGGATTAAAATTCCAGCGTATTTCCTCTGACGACAAAAATTTGTTTATTTCTTCATTCTGCTTGCACTGCAAAAGGTAATTGTTGATTTCTTTATCTGCACCTTTCAAATTGATTCCACAATCACTAAAAATCTCAAAAGGTTTTTCTCTTCTTGCGATAAATCGTTTTAATGCACTTAAGAATACCTTTGTTGAAAGATCTTCTACAACTTCAAGATGGACTGCTTTGATGATGAAGCAGACAAATACACACACGTATGATTTAAATGATTTTAGTCCGCGTCCTGCACGATGTTTAATCATGAATGGTCCTGAAAAATCTGTTCGAACTCGATGAAATGGTCGTGATTTTGTTACTCTAGATTCTGGAAGATTAGCCATTATTTGTTTTGCAGTTTGAGCTCTATATCTGCAACATATAACATAAGTTCTTACTATTTTCCGAATAACAGACCAAGCAGTAATGATCCAAAATTTCTGTCTAATTAAAGAGAGAAGAAGCTCTGGAGCTGCATGGAAATGTTTTTCATGAAAATGTTTAATTATGATCTTAGTCACATGATGCTTTGATGGTAATAAGATTGGGTGCTTTTCATTCTCTGACAGCTGTGCGTTGTTCAATTTTCCTCCTACTCTTACTATTTTGTTATCATCTAAAATTGGACACAAACAAACGAGAGTGCTATTTGTAGGTGGCTCTTTTCCAGCTTCTAAACACTGAATTTCTTTATTGAATTTCACTCGTTGAACTATTCGAATAATGCAGCGTGTTGCGGCTTGAATTTCATTGCTTGATAAAAAGGATGTATTTCTTTCTACACGTGTTACCTTTGAATTGCACATGAATCTCAATAGCCAAGCAAATATGCGTTGCATCTTGGAAAACGAAGATATTTTTTATATAATATCAAGTTCTTTTACAGTTTCAGAAACTACAAATGATAATGTTTTACGTGCTTCTGGTAATTCTTTTTCATTTAAGGTAATAGGTTCATGCACGGGAACCTGACTGCTTCTTAACTACAGTGGTCCGTTCCACCACAAGTCATGGGACAGTAGTTTTGCAGGAAGTACCCCAAGTGATGCACAATCAGCGGGATTTTCTTTTCCGTTCACATGGTTCCAATTCTCAGCTGGTAAAATGGATTGGATTTCAGATACTCTGTTGGCTACAAAGACTTGCCATCTTTTAGGATTTGATCTTAGCCATGACAATACAATTTGTGAGTCGCTCCATGCGTGCACAGAATCGGGTTTTATATGTAATGCAATATTTAACCGCCTGTATTAAGTGTGCCAGCAATACTACAGCACATAATTCCAGTCTTTGAATCGTGATAGTTTTAAGTGGTGCTACGCGAGTTTTAGCTGTTAAAAGTTTCACATCAGTGTTAGAGTTATCACAAGTTTTAACGTAAATAACTGCTGAATTACCCTTTTCTGAAGCATCACAAAATCCGTGAAGTTCACATCGAGAATAATTGGGCAAGATGACTTTTCTAGGTATATATATGGAATTTAAGAGTTTGACTTCTTGGCACAAAATTTTCCACTTTTGATCAATATTTTCTGGTACTGGGTCATCCCATGATAATTGTAATTTCCACAGTTCTTGAAGGATCATTTTAGTTAGAATTCCAAAAGATGCAATCCATCCCAATGGATCAAAAAGCGTTGATACAAATGACAGAATAATTCTTTTAGTAGGGACACTTTGATAATCTATATCACTGAAATTACATTTGAATATATCATTTTCAGGATGCAATTCTACTCCTAGAACTTTTATGCCTTTATTGCCCACTACACTATGCATATTATCATTAATTGTGCTTGGTAATCCAGCATTTTTGAATAGTGATGGTTCAATTGTGGACCATGTATGTAACTCAAACCCACCTTTTTTAGCATTTTCTGCAATTCATATATCAATTCAGTACCTTCCTGACTATTCTCAACACCAGGTAAAACATCATCAACATAAAAATCTCTTAAAACTACAGTCTTTGATTTTGGGAAATTAAGACCCTCATCAATTGCTAACTGACTCAAAGTTTTAGTTACAAGATATGGAGCAGCAGCAGTTCCATACGTGACAGTGTTTAAGCGAAAAACTTGCATTTGTTTATCTTGACTATCTCTCCATAATAATCTCTGAAAATCCCCATCTTTGTCATGAATTTGTACCTGCCTATACATCATTCTTATATCAGCTGTGATTGCAATATTATGAAATCTAAAACTTAATAAAATGCAAATTAAATCATCTTGTGTTTTGGGACCTACCATTAGAGTGTCGCACAGTGGGGTATTTTACAAATCTGGGCGGCCAAAAGTCGATTTCATAAAGTACAACGCAGGATCGAATGGATGGATATAAGTTGAAACTGAATCATTGGGGAATCACGTGATGCGATTTTTATCTCCTTTAAGTGAACGATGACCTCCTGTTATCAGTTGAAACTGGAGTGTTGCGTTAAGTGCATGAGTGTCAAATCGTTCTTCATTGTGACTTTCTATTTTTGAATTTGAATAACTTTAGTTTTGAAAGTATTTAAAATCTAATCGTTATGGATAGTGACGAGGCAGGTATGTATCATTATATTTTTTAACTTTGAATTGAGAAAGAAATAGTTTTAGTATTTACAAAATTAATTTAAAATAACGCATATTTTTCTATTATTTTTTCCCTTGTTTCCCAATTCACGAAGGGTTTAGTTATATTTCCAAACATTTCCAAGCAAAGTTACTTGTTGTACCAATAAATATACACCCTTCTATTTGTGTTTTCGTTTAAAGTAGTTCCACCTTTGTCCCCTTTTTAAAATGAAGGCGATATAAATATGCTCTTCCAAAATTCTGAGTAAGCATACAAAATTACTATATATTGATTTTTAACTGATATTTATCATATAAATTTTAATATGAAAAAAAATTGTTATGATTCAATAGAAAGTGATCAGATTTGTTTATTTTTCAGTTATTCTGATTAAAATTAAATTTATATAATTAAAAAAAATTGCTTTAAAGTAATGTATTCATTCCCTTTTTAAGCTCTTTTCAGATAATTGAAATAATTTATTGCTCGTTATTAACATTTGTTTATCTAAAAAATAAGTCGAGGCAATTTTCATACGTTTTTGTTAAAAGTTAGCGAAAGATTGTGAGATTTTTTAAAAAATAAGGGATAAAATGATGTTATCTATCTAAATTGCATATAATTATTATGCATTCTTTTTGTTCATATTTTGTATTTATTTTTATTTAGGGCCTTCGAATGTCAGAGTAATGACTCGAAAAGAATTTTTAAACATTATGCAACAGCAGAATTTGCCAAACATTAATCATAGATTAAACTTCCTTGAAAATTACCTTCTTAATGGCGATAATTTTGATGATGATGAAATCAAAAACCTCAATCACAATTTCTCCCAATTTAAATTTTTCAGTTCAAGAGCAAATGGATCGAAGCCCATTATATGTTAGATAAATTTGTGAAAAATAATAAAGAATGGCTTGAAGGTACAGTAGAAATTTCAAGAAAAATAAATCGGCCAGGAAGGCCAGCAAAAGCTTTCACTGAATCAAGTGACCGATCAAAGCGGACAAAGTCTGAAAGTTTGAGGAGCTCGACTGATGTGGAAGTACTTACACATACTTTACACAGAAGATTCTTTACTGACCCATCTCTAGCAGCGGAAATTACCGGCATTGATGAAAATTTAATATATCGATTTAAAGTTATTCTTGAAACCATACCCAGTGGCCACAAAATTCACCTTGATAAATTAAAAAATATACAGAAAAAACAGCAGAGCTCTACGTCCAGTTATATAAATGGTATCCAATGTCACCCACAATGCATAAAATATTAATCCATGGACGCATTGTGATAGAGAAAGCTTTACCAGTAGGCCAATTGTCTGAAGAAGTAGCCGAAGCACGGAACAAACATTTTCGATTATTTCGCCAAAATCTATCGCGTAAATTTTCAAGAATTTCTGTAACCGTGATGTTCTCAACAGATTGCTTTTGAGTTCAGATCTAGTTTTAACTGGAATAAGACCCACGATAAGAAAAAAATCAAAATTGTTCCGTAAAGAAACTCTAGAAATGTTACTGCCTATGGAATCTTCTGAAGCTCGTGATCCAGAGGATTCTGATGAAACAGATTACGATTCTGAATTATCTGATTAAAAGATCCCACCTTGGTGATTTACAAACTAATTGTTCTTATTAATAATCTGTTTTTATAATTTATTCAATATATTATTCCATTTTTTTAATCATGATTATCATTTATTTTATAATACTCTTTATCATGATTATCATTTATTTTATAATACTCTTTATCATGATTATCATTTATTTTATAATACTCTTTATCATGATTATCATTTATTTTATAATACTATTTATCATGATTATCATTTATTTTATAATACTCTTTATCATGATTATCATTTATTTTATAATACTATTTATCATGATTATCATTTATTTTATAATACTATTTATTTTATAAACTATTTATCATAATTATCATTTATTTTATGATACTATTTATCATAATTATCATTTATTTTATAAACTATTTATCATAATTATCATTTATTTTATGACACTATTTATCATATTATCATTTATTTTATGATACTATTTATCATATTATCATTTATTTTATAATACTGCTTATCATAAATATCACTTATTTTATAATACTAATTTTGATCAATAAATATCAATACGAAGTTGCAAAACATCCATGATTTTCAAGTCATTAAACAATATTTATTTCAAAAAGTGCATTTATTTACTGCTTTAAACGTTTAAATTAGTTTAAAAGAAAAAAATAATTTTGGCCGCCCAGATTTGTAAAATACCCCACTGTGGTCGTTTAGAGATACATCTGTTGTTGTTTTAGCACTCCCATCAAGAACTACTCTTAATTTGATTGTTAAACTAAAACTATTCAAGACGAAGTGGTGTGGGATGTAATAATGTTTGTTCTCTAATTCACAATCTGTATTTGAAACAAGGTCGATGTGGCCCAGAGATAAATATTCTTTCATAAATTGAACATATTGGTTGTAAATTTCTTTCATGGATATTAATCTTTTTTCAAGATAAAGAAATCTTCTGTGTGCCATTTGGCGAGAATCACCTTAATTATCCCGATCCTGTTTAAACGGTAATGCGACTGAGTAGCGGCCTGTTTTTTCTCTGAAATGAGAACTCTCAAAATGCCTTTCACAATGTTTTTCTTCAACTGTTAAAGGTTGCACATTTGGAATTTTTTTCTAATTCCCAGAATGAATTTACTAACTCGTCAGTTTTTGTACTTAAGTGATTTACACATACTGGAAAAGTTGCCAGCGTTTCAAAATTTGTAGTACCCGAAATTATCCACCCAAGACTCAAATTTAATGCAAATGAAAAGTTGGGTTCACGTTTGACAATTTCTCCAGTCATTAAATGCATAAATACATTTACACCAAATAGAATGTTAATTTTTTTGTGATTTGAAAAATAATGGATCGGCTAACATTAAATCATTGAAATTATTGCAAATGATTGAAGGCAAAAACACATAGGGATTATTATCTGCCACCGTATCCATCACGTATGCTGATGTTGATACTCTAAGATCACTTTTGAAGTGAGAAGTGAATAATAAATCAACTTCCCCATTACTCACAGTATTAAATGCTCCCAAACATGACACAGAGATAGAACTATCTTTGACCTTTAATCCTAATTTATTTACACATTCTTGTGAAATAAATGACAACTGAGAGCCAGTATCACATAAACATCTGCATTTTACAAACTCTTGTTTAGAATTTTGATCTTTTACTAATGCGGTACACAACAAAATAGGGCTCTTTTGATTACAATTTTCGTTTGACTCATAATGAGAGGCACAGACTGTAGATGAAACATTTTCACTTGCTGACTCAATTTTTTGGGGGATAAATTCTTGTGCGTGTGGAGACATACCATTTGACTGATTCTTATTCCTTGAATAATTTACCATGTGCAAAATACTATGATGTTTCTTAAAGCAGTGATGGCACGTATTTAGACTCTTACATTTATTGAGGAAATTCATATTAGATAAGCAACTGAAACAATAATGATTAAGTTTTACGAAATATATTCGTTGTTGGGCAGGTAAATTAAGAAATTTCGAGTACTTAGCTAAACTATGGTCTTCCTTACAATACCCACAACCTAACGTAGCTACAAAAGCATTACTCTTATTCGGAACTACAGATTTAGGTACTTTAATTACCACTAGTTAGCTACTTTGAAGAGTTCTTGCGTAATTCTTAAGAAATTCGATTAAGTTTTTAAGTTTCGGAATTTCCTCGCTTTTAAGCTGACGTTCCCACCACAATTTTGTAGAAGGATCCAACTTTTGCAAAATTAAATAAGTCATTAATGTATCACCAAATTTGTCAATGGTTTGGTTCAATACTTCTAATGAGCAAATGACTTCATTAATGTTGTCAACTAGATTTAAAATAGCAATAGCTGATTCTGTTTGAATAGTTGGTAAACTTAAACATCGTTTAATATATGCAAATATTTGTTCTCGCTTGTTTCAATTTCTTTCGTCTAATAGATTCCACACAATCTCAAAATTAGAATTCGAAATTTGAATAGACTGAATGACGCGATACGCTTCACCTTTCAACGAAGCCTTCAAATACTGTAATTTTTGAGCATTAGATATACTTATATTGCTATTTACCCATGCATTAAAAAGATCCTTAAACGCTATCCATTCTGTTATATCACCTCCAAAAGTAGTTAATGATAACCTAGGTAATTTAATATTCTCAAACACGATTTCTGAAATTACACTATCAGATTTAATTTCACTCTTATTTAACTCAGCATTTTGTATTTTCAACATTTTTTCACCCTTAAATTTCCACAAATCAATTTTATCTAAGATTTCCTGTGCGCTACCCATCTCACTTTCTAATTGTCTAGATTCTGTAATTAAAACTTCAATTTCCCTATAAAGTTTTTTAGATCCGTTTCTTTCTGTTTTAACAATTCAATACTTTCATCTAATTCTATTACATTAATGTCATCACTTGCGATTATACTTTCGATTTTCTTAATGTAATTTGTTACATACGCCGCAGAGCAGTTCTTTTAGTTTTTAAAGATACCAGTTCACTCATTTTTGCTTAAATCAAGCCCAAAACTAGTTCTAAAATATCTAAACTGTATACTTTCAAAATAATTCTACATTTTTAAACACAAATTCTTTTTAGACATGAAATAGAATGTTCAATGCTAACTTACCTCACAACCTGGGGTAATTTTTCATCACAGACGATATCACTCGGCAGTTCATAAAATGTTCGATTGTACTCTTTTATTTTTCAGTAGTGCTCCGGCTAGACTTGTACCAGCAAATGGTTTTGCGTCTTTTACTAATCACTTACACAACTGGTTCGTTCACATAAACACCAAAGCGGACTGTAAACACGAATTTATTTTAACACTAAATATATGCGAGCCAACAGACGGCTTACTACATTTCATCATTTTTTACATTCCACAACAACAAGAATCAAAACAGAATAAACACAGAGTGTTGCTACATGCGGAGAAAAATAACAAAAAAAAAAAAAAATACATGGATTCGGAGCACACGAAACCAAGGAATATGCAGCAGACGATACTTACATAAACGATATATATATATATATATATATATATATACATATACATGTAGGATTTGAATTTAAACATACTTTATTTTCTTTATGACCTGTATGATCAGCAAATTAACTGACGCTTTGATATTTTTATTATCCATGATTTGAAAGCACTAGTTAAAAATATTCACCATCACGAGATCAAGGTTTGGACATATTCAAAAATTAGAAAAGAGTGAGTCTAAAAAATAATGTTGTGCATGAAGCAGCGGCTTATGAGATGCCAAGGAAGTTGTTAAGCCTAATCAAATTATTCGTAAGAAATATGTTGTAAGTTTTAAGTAAGAAAGGTGCTGTATTTAGAAAAGTATCAACGAAGTGATGTAAAGTTACCCTTATAGAATTGTATTAAAGTTTAAGTGTTGTGATTCAAACGTCTACTTATTCAAATCATCTATATATTAAAATTTTACAAACAATAACTTCTACAAATTTGGGGGTTTGATGCCGGGATATTAAGCAACTAGTAGTGGAATAGTTAATCAAATATTAATCGAAAACATGGGATTCTTAAATAAAGCTAAAAGAATTGATCTAATAGATCTCTGTGAGGAATGCGGAATTCAACCACCAGAAAAACCGACAATCCATGTCCTAATAAAGCTAATTAAAAACTGGGAAGACTACGATGAAGATTTTATAAAGGACCGCCTAGAAGTAATTGTGGTAGCTAGAAAAGCGCAAGCGGAATCGGAACTTGAAGAAAAGTAATTAAGAGCAGAAACTGAAGAAAAGAAACTAAAAGCGCAATCGGAACTTGAAGAAAAGAAACTGAAAATGGAAATGGAAGAGAGAAAATGGAGAATAGAATTGGAAGAAAAAGATCGCGAAAGAGAATTTGAGATTAAGAAAATACAACTACAAGAAAATTCAAGACAGCACATCGATGTGGACACAAGGACAATTCCAGGTAAGCAATATGAATTGCTTAGATTATTAACAAAATACGATAGTACAAATGATATTAGTTTATACTTGGCTATGTATTAAAGGCAAATGGCGCAAACGGGCATTGATAAAAAAGAATGGGTCAACTATTTAATTAACCTAATGCCATTAGATGTGATTAATATAATAACCAGGGAGAGTGAACCCGAAATGCAAGATTATGACCATATAAAAAATATTCTTTTAAAACGGTACAAACTATCGCCAGAAGAGTTTAGGCTGAAATTTTTCTCACTCAAAAAAGAGCCATCGGCTAATTGGCGCGATTTCGCTTATGAGATCAAGGTATATTTTAAACAATGGATCGACGGCCTTGATATAGATAGCTTTGAGGAATTATCGGGATTAATTGTAGTTAATCAAATTAGGCATAATTTACCTGCGGAAACAAAGACACATTTTGCAAGGGAATTGTTAATAATAAAAAAGATAGACAAATTAGTAAACAAATTAGATATTTACGAAACGGCACGAAGGGTTTGCAATAAACAAGCTATAAGGAATACAAGTGGGAGTTTTGAGGTTAAACGATCGAGAGTGGCTGACTACGCCAATTCGAAAAGGCGCCAAGTTGACAATAGGCACAATGTGAACCATGGAAGAAACGAGGCACATATAATATGTTATAATTGTGGCAGACCTGATCACGTGAGTAAGAATTGTACCATGGGAAGTAAAACACAACAAAATTATTCAAATTATAACGCGCAACGTAATCAAAATTGGCGAGAAACGAAATACCAAGATTGGAGCCAAAACACGCAAAGAAAAGTAGTTATTACGGGCACGTTAAATGGAAAGAAAGAAAGAATCCTGAATATTCAAGGAATAAAAACAAACATAATAATCGATACAGGGAGTGATATTTCAATCGCCAATTCAAGATATCATACGGCAATAAACGCGCCAAAGTTAACCAGCAACAATATAACTATATCGGGCATAGGTGGAAAATAAATTAAACCATTGGGGTATTTCTTGCATAAAGTTTATGTAGATGGTATAGAAATACAAGATAAATTTTATGTGGTACAGGAAACTAACTTTGATTTAATAATAGGTAGAAAAGAAATCGAAGGCCTGACGTTAAAAGTAGAGGAAGATGTCGTTAGAATAATAAACGAAAATAAAGTACGAGTAGGTTACATTAAAATTAATAAAGTCCCTTCCAAAACAGATGGAGTAGCCACACCAAATATAAGCAACGATAATCGAGGTTGGGAAGATATGGTTAATATCGAATGCGAAAATGGCGTAATGGATTTGACTCATATTACAAATTTAGAGAAGAAATACGAGGATTAATAAAATCCTGCAAAACGAACAAAACAAAAGATAATGAATTAAACATAAGAATACTACCGGAAGATAGAAAACCTATCTGCGAACGTCCAAAGAGATTCTCTTCAGTTGAGAATGAAATCATGAATAAACGAGTACGACAGTATTTAGATAATGACATTATCAAATGGAGCACCTCAGATTTTACGGCTCCTGCGATCCCGAGTAAGGGAAAAGAAACCAATAAGAAATTCATCATCACTAGACAGGAGAGAGCCGAAAGTAAAGACACTGAGAAGGAAACAAAAAATAAACACAAAAAGAGTAGAAAAAGACCCAAAAGAAAAACGGTTAGAAAGAAAAAGTCCAAAAACAATTATGATCAGAAAATAAAAGATAATCCTATTGGAAATAATACAAAAAATTTTAAAGAAAAGAAAAATAATAACGCAAGAAGATCTACAGGCAAAACTTTAGTTCAACCTGAAACATATAATGATGAATCCAAGTAGTATAAGTATATACCAAAATTACAAAAAATTATCCATAGCACAGTAACACGAAGCACCAAGTATAGTCCTTTTGAATTAATGACAGGAGTTAGAATGAAGGACAGTGACATGCAGAACATCAAGAAAATTTTGGAAGAAGAATTTACCGAATGTATGATGGAAGAACGCGAAGACATGAGAGAAGAAGCAAAGAAAAATATACCCAAAATACAAGAAGAAAACAAGGTGCAGTTTGATAAGAAAAGAAAACAGCCACGAAAATACAAAATAGGAGATATCGTCGCCATAAAAAGGACGCAATTTGGCAATACTATCAAACTTAAAGAAAAATATTTGGGGCCATATGAGATAACTGCAGCCAAGAATCATGATCGGTATGAAGTAAAGAAAGTAGGAGATCATGAAGGTCCAGGGAAGACGTCAACCGGGGCCGAATACATGAAGCCGTGATCTATGGGTTAAACTGCTGGACGAGTCGGATAGATTAAATATACGTGTATGTGTATTGAACCTATAATCAAAATTTTATGAGAAAGAAAAATGTATAAACGTCTCAAGAGTGTAGCTGTTTAAACATAAAAAAGATATAATAAGCCATGATGAAGATGTCGGGACGCCATCATGTCAGGATGACCGATTTGTAGGATTTGAATTTAAACATACTTTATTTTCTTTATGACCTGTATGATCAGCAAATTAACTGACGCTTTGGTATTTTTATTATCCATGATTTGAAAGCACGAGTTAAAAAAATTCACGATCACGAGATCAAGGTTTGGACATATTCAAAAATTAGAAAAGAGTGAGTCTAAAAAATAATGTTGTGCATGAAGCAGCGGCTTATGAGATGCCAAGGAAGGTATTGTTAAGCCTAATCAAATTATTCGCAAGAAATATGTTGTAAGTTTTAAGTAAGAAAGGTGCTGTATTTAGAAAAGTATCAACGAAGTGATGTAAAGTTACCCTTATAGAATTGTATTAAAGTGTAAGTGTTGTGATTCAAACGTCTACTTATTCAAATCATCTATATATTAACATTTTACAAACAATAACGTCTACATACATATATATACATATATATAAAATATACATATATATAAAATATAATATATATATATATATATATATATATATATATAATATAATATATATATTAATACCAAAACTCATATTTAGTCATTTAAAAATATAAAATTATATAGTAGATGTGATAAGTCTTTCCAAACTGTAGAGATCATAGTACAATAATATTTTTCACTGACAATAACTTCACGATTAATGTAAATGGCTGAATTTTCAAGAAAGTCCAATTCAGATGTGCTATTGGCATTAAAATTAATTTTGGAATTTTGAAAATTAAAACTATGGCCAAAATATCAAGAATGCGTGGCAATAGAAGATTTAGAAAATTTCTGATTATTAACATAACGAGAGTGATATTTTTTAGCGGATTTCGATATTTCTTTTACATTGATTAATATAAGAAAGATGACAACCATTACAAAAAACATTATAGATTCTCTGTGTACCAAAATGAGGAACCCGAGGTTTAGTTAAGAGGGATTGGAATTTATTGACAGGTTAAAAATAGCATTAAAGTTAAAACGTTTTATAAATTTAGCTAATTTAAAACATAAATAAGAATAAAAAGGCAAAACAATCAAATTATCAGATTTGGTTTTCTTAAATTTAGAAAGAGTAGAATAGTTAAATCTTGTATTAAATTTCTTCACAGCTTTATTGATAACAGAAGGTCTAAAGCCTTTTTTGATAGCAACAGATTTTAAGTAATTAAGTTCGTCCTTAAGGGTTGCACCATCTGAACAAATTTTGAGTGCACGGCTTATATTGGAATTGACAGTGAGAAGATGTTGGAAATATCAAACGCATTATCAACTAAACAAAAGCATCGTCAACATCGCGCATCCAACTTTTAGGATTTAACAGATCCAATCATTGTCACTCAAAGTAATGCATATAAATGTCACAGAGAATTGGTGATAGAGAATTAACCATACTTAAACAGTCAGACTCTTTGAAAAAATATTATCAAATTCAAATGTAATATGACTAATTCATATTTTAGTTAAGTTAATAAAATATTTGACTTTAATATCTGAATAATGAAATTCCATTAATCTAGATTCCAAACGTGAAAGAGCACCTTCAATCGAATCATTAGTAAAAGACGATTTGACATGAAGAGAAAGCAAAGAGTAATAGTAATTATTTAAACTATTATTCTAAAATAGAGCTTAATGGATTAATTTTATTTTCCTAATTTGTAGTAATTAGAATTAGACTTCGTTTTCAGAGTTTCGTTCATCTGACGAAACCCTATTCGTCTCACTCCTCTGTCTATCTGTCTGTCCGTCACAGAGCCCGTAATCAAAAACTATATATGTTGGAGAATTGAAATTTTGCATACTCATAGCTTAACACTTCACATCAAACGACAAATTCTAAAATTTTGAAAAAGTCTTATATTTAGCCGTCTGGACTCGTTCTTGTGTATTATAAGTTTTTTTTTTCTTTTTTTAACTGAGCCCTTAATTGTGCTGAAAACTTTAACTTTTGCATACTTATCACTTAACCCCTCACATTATATGACAAATAATAAAATTTTGAAAAAATGTCATATTTAGCCATCTGGGCTCTAACTTGTATACTTTAACCTTTTTTCTAACTGAGCCCCTAATTAAGTCGAAGATTTGAAATTTTGCATACTTATAGCTTAACACCTCACATCAAACGACAAATCGACAAATCATAAAATTTTGAAAAAGTCTTATATTTAGTCGTCTGGGCTGTAACTTGTGTTTTTTAAGCTTTTTTTTTCTAACTGAGCCCTTTATTAAATTGAAAACTTGAAATTTTGCATACTTACATCAGAACACTTGCGATCACACGAAAAATCATAAATTTTTTTAAAAGTCTTATATTATTTACCGCTCCGGGCTCTAATTTGGCGTATTTTAAGCAATTTTTTTAACATCACCCTGGGTGGGGAGGTTAACGAGAGTTAAGCGAGGGGACACTTTTCTAACTTTAATGTACTTACATATTTTACATATTTTAGTTCCACATTTTACCGCAGTGGGCGCCTACCTGTCTTGTGTGCTATGAGCCCGATCCCCTCGACTAATATATCTACGGATAGGTTGTAAAAATAAGTTTCGATCAGATAGAGGTTTGTTTGGGATGATTACGCCTCATAGTTTTTAAATATGGAACTAACAGCTTTTGAAAAAGGATAAAGTGTTTTAATAGGACGAAACGAATTCTCTATTAAACGAAACTCTGTGATCATACTTAACTCACTTGTTTCTATTTTTACTTCTACTCTGACATTTTCATTCAGATTTCTAACGATTATTTGGATTAATTTAAATAAAACACATTAAAAGTATGATTTTCTACAAAAACTCCCTACTTTTTTTTTTTACATTTTAAAAATGCGCAATCAAATTGCAAAAAAATTTTTAAAAAAATGCTTCTTAAATTCAAAGCAAGTTATTAAGAGAAAAGAGAATTAGGTATGCAGCAGAGAATTTCAAGGATTTTCAAGTACTCTTAATGTTGTTTAGAGAAAAATTTTTCGCCTGCGTAATATATATGAAACAGAAGGAATCATATACCGGGTGTCCCAAAAAGGACTGACTGATTTTAAAATTCAATAACTTGCAAACGGTGACAGATATTTAAAAAATTCTTGCAGGAGGGTTATGCATAAGGTCAAAAGTTTTATCACAGTGATTTTCAATTTTAGTTCGATTTACAAACAATAGATGGCGCTGTAAGCAATAGTCGCTAAATTCAGGCTCGATTTTTGGTACTTCGTGGCCCGGATAATACATTTCCATCTCCTTTTTCTGCATGGAACAAGATAAAGGACCAAAAATCGAGCCTGTATTTAGCGACTATTGCTTACAGCGCCATCTATTGTTTGTAAATCGAACTAAAATTGAAAATCACTGTAATAAAACTTTTGACCTTATGCATAGCCCTCCTGCAAGAATTTTTTTAATATCTGTCACCGTTTGCAAGTTATTGAATTTTAAAATCAGTCAGTCCTTTTTGGGACACCCGGTATATATATATATACACTGTAAGGAAAAACTGTAACGTTCCATGTAAATTCGAGAAATGTTTCTCCTTTTTTAAGGTTTCCGGAACAATTTAGCAGTTTCCTGAGAAATTCTGGTTTTCCTATCTGAAACGTTTCATAATTAAAATTGGCAACAGCATACCGCAGCCGCCCGCCATTAAAACGTGTTGTTATGTGTCGTGCACGAGACGAAAACGAATTCCTTCTATTGATGTCAAAAAATCACTGTGAGATGCAAATAAATGAACAGTGGGTAAACATTTCAATCTCTATTATCGAGAACTTTCAGGTAGAAATGCAATACCCTTTCTGAAAGCTCAGATCATCCTCTGTGGAATACAGTGACAATTGCAAAAGAAACGGAGCGTATATGAACCACGTGGTAATTCTAAGACTTTAAGTCTAATTGGGTTTTCTGTGGTAGCTGGTTAATTTGAATGAAATATATATTAATCAGTTATCTAGAAATCTTTGTTGGATATAAAAAATATTTCCTCCATCTACACAAAGTAATATAAATTACAAGAAAATGTATTCTACGCCAAAGGGTAAGTGACTTGACTTATAAAATATAATACTCCATTTTGTTCCGCTATTGTTTTCTATATGCTATATTATTTTTAGAACAAATTTGATTTTAACAAATATTAATGTTATCTATGTTTTAATGAGGTTCCATTCATAAAGTATACATTTATGTCTAAGATTTTAAATCAATATTAATCCATATTTACGTTATTGTTTTCTGTGTGTGTGTGTGGGGGGGGGGGGGGTCGTACCATAAAATGCTGTACAGTATTGTGTGACTCTGTGTTTTTATGCAAGTTTTTTTCTTATATAAAAAAAAACTAATCATATATATATTTATCTATTTTTGTGCAAAAAATAATGGTCTCATTTTTAATTATTCGTATTATTGCAACAGTCATAAACGTTTATCACAACAAACACAGAACTTGTGGGCCACTGATGGGTTCGTTAGCCTTGGCCGAAAGTGTCTGATGGCGGCCCGCTATCATTGGCCGTAACGGCTCCGTCAAAAAAGTGTCACGCCGGACACAATAAGGCCGGAAGGAAATTGGCCGCAAGTACAATAAGTTGCCCACAAACGCGCCATTAACGGTCATCTAAAACTGATATTAAGCCGCAAACTGGCCACAATTACACATTTAATGGCATTCCTGAATAAAAGCTTGCCACAGCTATGCCATTAAGGGTCATTTTAAATAAAAGCTAGCCACAAGCCAGACAGACTTATGCCATCAATGGGCATAATTAATGAATGCAAGCCGGAAGCTAGCCACATTTGTGCCATCAATGGGCATCATTAATGAATGCAAGCCAGAAACTAGCCACATCTATACCGCTATTGGTTATCATGGATGAAAACTAGCCCGAAGCTGGTCGGAATTATATTGTTTACCCCCCCTCCCCTAAAAGTTCAGTAAATGATTTTTTTTTGGGGGGGGGACAGAAAATTTTTTGATAAAAATTAGAATCTAAATTTACTGGTTTTGAAGTGTTTATCTGAAAACAGTTTATATTATAAACTGTTTTCACATATTATATATTAAATTATACTATGTAAAATTTGGAACAGGTCTAGGAAATTTTATTTTTTTAAATATGTTCTCATAACACCATCCTGACTTTCATACATGTTTTACTTTAACATACACTTAAGTTAAAAACAATTTTTATTAAAAGTCAAATAATTAAAAAAGAATAAATTTTACAGAACAAAATGCATTTAGATCCTAAATTTTATCAAAACATTTAAGACTGTTCTCAAATCAAAAGGGTTAACTTTCTGACGTAAGTTTTAATTCATTTTTGTTCGGATACGTATGAAACTAGGTGTTCAGAAACTATGCCATCGAACTGTTTTTTCAGTTTTCTTGTAAACGCAATAGATCTTTCAGAAAATACTGTCAAACTGGGCAATTTGAACTGAAGTTCCGAACGAAAGAAGAAAATCCAGTCAGTAGGGGGAGAAAAATGACGTGTCACGTGATCAAAATCTCTTATAACCCGATAGGTAATTGATTGATCAAAAAATCGAAAACACAGATTCCAAATCGCTTCCAAGGTCAGGCTTTCCAATTTTATATCTTTCCATTAAAAAATGAATTTGTAAATATGTCAAAAGGTTTTGCGCTTGTTGAGCAGAGCAGTTGAGAACAGCCTTAAAAGATAATTCCAATGGAGGCATAACTGAGCCTTATCTGCTCATCACCTTTGAACAGAACAAATTTCAAATTTGCTGTTAGTAAATGAACGTTCAACAATATTCAACCTTAAATATTTTTATAGAGACATATTCACCTAAAAAATTTCTTTTTTATAGTTGCTTTAGTTTTTATAAATATCGAGATTCCTAAACAGCTGCAAGAACCAAATTTACAGTTAACAAAGAAAATTTGATAACAAAGCCTTTAATGTATTTTTAAAAAATATTGAACATATGCTAGCCAAAAGAGCAATTTTTTAACTAGTTTCTTCATTTCCATTCAAAATTGTTATATAACAATTATATCCGACGCTTTTATAGTACCATGTTTTACACAGAATTTCTTACCTGGATGTTTCTTTTAATTATCCAACTGGAAAATAAAATACAAGACCACAGGAGTTTTATTTTTGTAAACTGAGAAAATGTTAACTTTATTGATCATTAGAATTTAAATCGATTTTTTAAGACAGATTATTTATGTAATTTGGTACTTTAAATTATAGTTGAAAATATGCCACTTCATTACAATAATTTCTTTGGTGTATAATTAATCAGGGGTGGGGGATAAAAGTGTGTCTATAATGTAATATGTTGTTGTAGTCTGTTAAGGTCTCCCCCCCACACACACACACACACAACCCATCCTTGACATACCTCATTTCATGAACTGTAAAAGAAATTAATTTTCAGCATACATTTTTTTTTTTTTTCAAAATTATTATGAATTGACAGAAGGCCAGTTGGCACCACTTTTAAAGTTTTTTTTTTTTTTTTCCATTATTCAATCTTAGAATTTATTAAAGGCAAAGAATATTTTTCCAAAATATTGGTGGCAATTTTTTTTTTTTTTTTTTTTTTTTTTTTTTTTTTTTTTTTTTACAATATATAACCGCTACTCAGGCACTAATCGTTCATGTTTTTTTCCAAATGAACTTCATAATAAAAATATATCTTTGTTTTCCTTACTCTATAAGGATCATTAAGTAATGAGCACTTTATATTTCATTTTTTAACAATATTACATAGACTATCAAAAATTCAAATTGCACTATGCAATATTATCCATATTAAAATTGTAATTTCAACACTCATTATAGACAAACTTTCATTTAAATAATAACAGTTTTTGAAGAGCAGTTAATATTTAATGTGTCATCTCCAAGCAATACTAATGTATAATTTGTACCATATTACTTTTTCAGGCCGTCAAAGTTTAAAATATATAATCTACATAAATCCAGATATTTATTGAATTATACATAATATATAAAAACTATTAATTATTTAACCCCCATTTTTGTTATGAAGCAAAGAAGGTGGTTTTCTTAGAAGGAGAAATGCTTTATTCCTTTTATTTCACTTTTCTAAAAAGAAAATATATTAAAACACTAGAACTGAATGCCATTTTGTCACACAATTTTATTTTTCACCAAAAATGTAAAGCAATCAAAAATAATTTTTTAATTTATTTACAAGTTGATCAAATTTATAACAAATACATTACAAGTAAAATTATTCCTGTTAGAATCGTGCTATTAGTCAACAAACGTTGATAAAAGAGCTGAAAATTCACAGCCATCTTCTTAAAGAACTTTACTTACAGATTTTCATATTTTTCTGTAAAACAAAAGAAAAAAACAGAAATGAAAAATTAGTTTTGCAGAACAAAATTCAAATGTTTTTAAAAAATCATATTGAAAAATCAAATTATGGAGATACACTACTATCTATTACTTATATTTTCTACTTTCCAGTACTTGAAATAATTCGGTCTTGCAGTTCCACCACAAGGGAGAGCATGGTTTGAAGCATAATTAACTCAATTGTTCTTGTAACTCATAAATCGTTATAATTATAAAAATTATTTGGTGATTTATTACCTGCACCTGGCTAACAAAAGACTGCTTTTAAAATTATTAAGTTAAAAAAATATTAAAATATTATATTGCCATTGGAAACATGCCTATGTACATTGTTTCGTTAATTTTAGTATATCGGGAAGTGAGTGAAAAATAGAATACAAAATTTCATCTTAATACAGAGATCAAGTTAAATAAAAGAATGCAAGAAACAATAAAGCTGACACTATTGCAGAATTAAATTTTACTCTAAATACTGTTAATTTAAAAAAATGTGCTGCACTTTATGACTCTTTATGGACTTGGGGGGGGGGAGGGGGAGGCCATTGTTGCAGAGCAAAACCAGAATAGGCAAATGATTAGAAATTTATGCCTAAATATCTTTAAAGAAATGTTTAGCGAGCCATTGTCATACTAGTAAATGAACAAAGTTTTAATGATTAGTTTTGAAGACATTCAATATTAAAAACCAAGCTAATTTTGGGTATCATCTAAAAGTGAAATTAGTTGCATTATAATTCAGATTACATACACATTTTATTAATTACTTTAACACTGAATATTATTAGTATTAGAAAAATGCTAAATAAACTGCTTAAACATTATAACAAGTAGCTGAATAGTGAACAAATATTAATAGTTCTTACAAATTCAACCATTTCTTTTTCAATGACTATGTAAGTTCCTGCTATAGTAACAGCTTAAAACATTTTTCCATACATTTTAATAAATTGCAATTTTACTTGTTTAAAACTAAGTTCATAACTGAAGTTTTTTACGTTTCTTTTTTAAAAAGCAATAAATAAAACAAAAACCAAACCCTATTGAATGTTAGTCCTTAACTCATTTGCAATGATGCACACATACAGAAATGCACTTCTGATGACACACTGCAAAAATTTAATTTTATCTTCTCAGGGTGTCTATTCCAGCTGAGCTACAAATTTCTTTGACTTTTTCAGGTTTTCCATACCAAAAAAGAAAAAATTCCAGGTACCGAGATTTAGTGATGTTACACACATAAAGTCTAAAAGGTTGTGGAATTTGAGAAGAGAACTTTCACAATTGATTCTGAAGCACAAACTATTGATTTTTTAAAAGATTTTTTTTTGTAAAATGTACAAATTGTCGAATACCAAGATATTTACTTCATGGTTAATGATTGCTTGACATCTCTATATTTCTTACATTTTGCAGCAGGGTTGGTAAAAAACCTGTTTAAAAAAAAAAAAAAAAAAACTGGGTTTTTTTGGTTTAAACCGGGTTTAAAAAAAAAATATATTTTTTTTCTTATTACATACACATGCATATTTAATGATAAAAATAAACATTGTTGGATATATAAGTAATATAACTTCATTTAAAAATAATTTAAATTAAATAATTACAATCAATTATGTAGAAAATTGAAATCATTTAGAATTTAAACATTTATAGTAAAAGTCTTATGTTCCATCCTTTAGTCTTATGTTCCATGAATAAACTGTTCTACATAGTGAAACACTGATACCTCGAAAATCTTAATAAACAATCTTTTGATTACTAATACTATAAATAAATATATGGTGTAGTTTCATAAATACAATATGCTTTTCCATGGCTATTCAAAGTAATTTCTTTGAACTATTTGCCATTTGAGATATCTGATTTTTCTGTTTACCTGAATAATTATCTTTTATTGAAAGTAAAGCTTTTTATAAAGAATTCCCGGAATGATTTGAATTTAGCAGTAGAGTCTTTACACGTTTCAAGAAGTATTGTGTATTGACATTTGACACTTCTGAGAAACTGCCAGTTAAAAAAAAAAAAGGGGGGGGGGCAACAGTTAATAAACAGAAATACCTTTTTACCAGATTTTTAGACTACTGAAAACATTGATCTTAAAATGGAAAGTATATTTATAAAAGTTGTCATCTACTAACACATTTAAACAGCCATCAGACTTAATACTCAGGCTTTTTTTTTCTAAGCTATGTTATAATACATATTACTTTTTAAATGTCTAAACTAAAAATTAATAATATATCTTTTTAGGCATTTTTATGAGACTTTTTTCTATTATGTCTCAAGCAAACCTTATCCCGATTTCCCCCCATTTTTTTGTCAGATCTAAATAGTGGATTGGATTATGCAATAGATGATTTAAATATATGTTATTGCATATTTTAGTAAAAAGTAAACATGTGCTTCGCTAGCACACAATTTTTCAATGTTTTTTTTATTTGACTTCATATCTTGAGTTTCTTTTTTATTCTAAGGTTGTTCTCAAATCCGAAAGGGCAACTTTCTGAATAAATCTGCTTATTAAAAATATTTTATTTATTTTGTTTACTGAAAGTGAACATTATTAAGTAACAAAATTTTAACTTTTAACAAAATAATTCTATAGCTGAGTATTTTTTTTATATATATATATGTTCATATATTAAAGACTAGTGAGTATTTTGCAATCATTAGTGTACTCAAAAAAATGGTTACTGGCCTGGAAAAAACATGGAAAGCACAGTTCTATTACATAGTTACTGAACAACAGCATCTGCTAGTTTAATGCATTTCCGAACAAAAATAAATTAAAACTTATGCAATAAATTAAATAAAACTTGCAAAGAACCAGCAGATGTTACCTTATAACACTTATTATACAGATACAGATATACTACATAAAAAAAAGAAAGTTTGTTTTAATTTTTATGGGAAAAAAAAGTATACAGACAAAGTCAAACACAGTATTGAATAATTAACATTAATCATGAGTAAAACAGAAAAATAGCTTAAAATATGAATTTCCACAATGTTATTGGAGCTAAAATATTTTTGCAAATGAAATATGTATAATAAAACTGATTAAATAAAAATTATTAGGTAATGTGCAAAATTGAATGCTAACTTAAAATATATTCTTCAAATATTTCATTGGTGAAAAAAAAAAATCTTTAAAATTTAAAAAATACATATTTAAATTTATAAAGAAATATTTGAAGTAAAAAGTAATGAATAAGAATGAGTATAAAAACTAAACCTGTGACTTTATGATCCATTAAGGAGGGTCTACAGTGCCCATCCCTATTTACTTGACCCTGGGGCCCAAAGGGCTATACAGCATATGTCCCGGTCAAGTGGACAGACTTATATGCAAAAACTTCAGTGTTTAGTTCCAAATAGCTTGGTACTCATTTTATCGGCTGCAAAGGAATGAAAATGCCAAGTTACCTTTGCATGCTGGGAGTCGAACATTCGACCAGTAGCGTGCTGACTAATATGCTATTAGGTTTAATAATGGGTATAACTCAATAAAAATGTAAATATACTTTTAAAAAATTTTGTTGATGCTAAAAATGTTTTTAAAATTGCAACTTTATACATATATATATACATATAATAAAACATTTGAAATAAATGAATTATAAGTGATAAAACCGACTAATAATAATAATTCTACATATGCACTTTATTGCATGTCACAGCTTTTAGGACTCTTAAAAATATTTTTGGGTTTGGTAAATTCTAAAACAATTCTCTGTACAAAGACCCAGAATTGATTTCAGAACTTTTTGTTTACTGCCCAACAATGATTATTCTTATCAACAAATTGCATCTGTATGTATGTAATTTCTGGCCTATAATCTGTGGATCAAACAATTATGTTTCTTTCCTGAAATCCCCAGTAGCAGAATTTTCGATGTCTGTCAGCAGCAAACTAAAATTTATATGCGACCAAACAATGGTGAACCAAGCTACTACCATAAATACTTACAGTAAACCATAATATAAGCAAAAGTTGCATTTTACAAAGAAAATGCACTAAGAAACACAACTATAAAAACAAAGTAAATTTTTAGTGAACTTTTTAAACCCAATATTTATTTTTAAGCTGGTAGATTAATCTGCAAGGTCTAAATAATCTGCAGCACTGCTGCCGTGCTGCACAGTTTCTGCTACGGGGATGAAATCTTATTTTCATAAAATGTAACTTATAACTCCAATTATTAAATAAAATTTATGGGTCGAAACACGATTGTTTGATCTGCGGATTACAGCTCAGAAATTATGTAATAAGAAATGATATTAAAAAAAAAAAAAAGTTATTAAGTAAACTGAAGAGAACACTACTAGTGTTGACTTTAAGCCAATTTGACAAGGTACAACAGCTGGCAGCCTTTTTTTTGCTATTTTAAGCACCCGAAGACCCCTTTCAAAACTATGCACCTGATGGTCTGTACCTATTACTCTTTTTAACATATCCTTTTGGTTAATTTCCTCTCAAGATACATCATCGTCCGTAAAAAAAAAAATAAAAAATGTGAATTTTGTCAATTGGCCAAGGTGAAATTTGCTATTGGTTGTGGAAGGAAAAAAAAAAGTTAAAATCCACCAATCGATTTAAAAAAAAAAAAAAAAAAAAAAAATTCAATCAGTAAGAGCAAAAGGTAATTAAAAAAAAAAGGGGGGGGGGAGACTCATATAGCAGTTGCATTAAAAAAAGTTTCACCAATAAGCCGCAGGGACAAATCCTGAAACTATGTTGTGAAATTTTCCAGTCGTTTGAGAAAATATCACAAAATTCCATGATAAGAGGGAATTCTAAGCAGATCAATTCAAAATATGTTTTTGAACAGGACAGGATTGCCCCTCCCTTTCTCTTATTAAACTAGGGGGCTCTGCCCCCAAAGAGCTACACTCGCCAACCCCCGTTTAAACACCCCAGATTCTAAAAGGACTCTAATTTGATCGGCTTTAAAAAAATTGAATTACAATTTAAAAAAACAGTGACAATCTTTCTGTGAATGGGTTTCCATTTGTTTTCCATTGATTGCAGATTTTTAAGACCAAATCAACTGCTGTTAAGAGATACAATCAGGGTTCGCAAAAACCCGGGGTTTTCTGAAAAAACCCAACCCACATGGGTTTTTTCATGAAAAACCTAATTTTCCCCGGGGAAAATCGGGTTTTTTCAAAAGTATAATACATGAGTAATTACATTATTGTATACTATATTTTCTATATATTATATACACTATACATTAAAAAATACATTGTTCTCTTATATACAATATAATTTTAATGCTATTTTACAAGTTATAAATTGTAAATTAAATGCCAGTGTTTCTCACAAATTAATTTTAAATATAATAGAAGATATAAAATTGTTAATTTTCTTTAAATCAAAGAATGAATAGAATATTAAAATTTAAAATATATAAGTAGGAAGAAAAAAAGGGGTAAACTAGTCGGATGTGCCAATCCCAAAAGTTTCTTCTATCTCATACATGTAATCCAAAATTCGCTATCACAGTGCCAAAATTAAATGGCAATTTATGCCCATCATGAGGATTGTAAAATATAGATTTGTTGAATTGGATGCATTTAACAAGAAGATATAAGTATCACCTGTTGTTCAATTTACAACAAAACCTGATCAGTAACAATTTACGTCAACATCTAACTGAATCTGAAGTTTGATGAAAATCCATGCATTATTAGTTCTTGAGATAAAGCTATTGCAAAAAGTGAGATAAATGCAGCACAACAGCGCCGCTTGGGCGATATACACCAAAAACTAATCAGCACCAGTTTATATCAAGGTTTAACTGAATCTAAATTTTTATTCAAATCACATTAGTTCTTGAGATTAGAGTTATTGCTGAAATCGCGAAAAATGCAGCATAGCAGCACTACCTGTTGGGCGATATGCACCAAAATTCAATAAGCAACAACTTAACTTATAACTGAATCTGAAGTTTTATGAAAATCCGTGCATTAGTTCTTGAGATAAAGCTATTGCAAAAATTGAGATAAATGCAGCATAACAGTGCCACCTGTTGGGCAGTATACACCAAAAACTAATCAGCACCAGTTTACATCAAGGTCTAACTCAATCTAAAGTTTTGTGAAATTCTGTGCATTAGTTCTTGAGATAGAGCACCCACAAAATTTTTTTCACATACAGACAGTCATTTTATAAAAACTATTAAATTGTCTTCAGGACCTTTTTTAAAACATATAAATCAATCATGAACTGGAAGTCGAAATTTTTCACGAATCCAATACTTTCTTTTTGTACAGATAGAAGAAAGTAAAAATACATATTTTTTATTTCCATGAATATAGTTTATTTGAATTTTTTATATAAAGACATACCTATAATTATGTACTATGTATGTTGCCTACTAGATTCTATGTTAGTAAAGTATTTCAATGTGCTGAAATACATTTTTATTTGTATGTAATGGCTTTTAGATATTAATATTTTTTCAAAATTAACTGAAATGCTTTAAATTTATATGTTGTTTAAATTTTTAAATTATATCTGAAAATTGAAAAAACCCACTTTATGGGTTTTTCAGTGGACTTTTTCAAGTGGGCCCATTCTGAAAAAACCCACCGGGTTTTTTCGAACTGGGCCCAGCTTTCCGAACCCTGGATACAATGGCTGTTTTTGTCTGATTAAAAAAAAATTAGTTAAAAATTTGAAAATAAGCTAATGTAATGTAATATGACTTTTAACGCATAATAATGATTTTAAAATTTTCTTTCTCATTTAAAATTCAAGTGTAAATGTATTCTTATGACGCAATTTTCAATATTTTCCTGCTTTTAACATGTAATCATTTAATCCTATTAATATTCACGTGAAAATACTTTTTTTATTAGAAAGGAAATATTATCTGCACTGTCTTAGAATTTACAACAATACTTGAAAAGATTATTTCAAAATTTGAAATAAATGTCTCATGCAAATATATTTTTTAATTTAAACTGTTTTGCATTAATATTTGGCCATTTTAAATATGACATAATTTCCTCCATTTATGACTTTTAACGCATAATAATGAATTTTTTATTTTAACATTTTCTTTCTCTTTTAAAATCCAAGTGTAAATATAGTTCAATGATATAATTTTCAATATTTTCTTACATTTAACAGGTAATTATTAATTCTAATTTGAAAGTTTTTTTCTGTTTATAATAGCCATGTGTAAATAAATTTTTAATTTGAAGGAAACATTCTTTCCATGGTTTTTAAAATTGCCAACAATTTAAAATAACACTCGTTACTAAAATATGTAGAAAATTATTCTCAAAATGCTGAAAAATTGAATTAAAAATGGAAATAAAACCTCAAAAAATGAATCAAATTAAAAAAAATTAGCAGTCTGCACATTGGGAACTTCTAATGTATAAAATGATCCAAAAATGGTTCAATTTCTTATGTATGGTTTTTGCTCCTATAAATTTTTTTTTAATGGAATGATTTTGACCAACTTTAACATTAAATATTTCTTAAAATAATTCTTCGGTTTGAAAACTGTCTGCATCAGCGTGTTTATGAAATATTTCTTTATAATACGACCCCGGGCGCAGAATCGGCGCAACGCTGTGACGCACGTCGCAGACTCCTGAGAAGGTCTGCAAACTGTTTTTCAACTGTTAAAATTTAGAAGAAAAAAAAGTTTGTTAAAAATTATTTGCCATGTGCCATAATAATACGATCCACGCCACATACTAATGACGAAGCTCCGATTTCCTTTAAATATAAATAATAATTCACAGAGAAAACTAGACATGCGATCATGAAACGCCCATTATTAAATGAGTCAATCCTCGTAGGGGATTGACTCACTCTATAGAAATATATTTGATCGCTCTATAGATTTTAAAAAAATCGGTCATTAGTCTGAAAATTCGGACGTAAATGTCACGAATTTCGACAAATGTTCGCCGAAAAAACATTTTCGTCAATCGTTTGCAGTTAAAATAGCCAATTTTGTCAAAGGATCGTGAAGAAAACGTGAATTTCGTCAAAAGATTGCGAAGAAAAAACGAAATTTTGTCATAAGATCAAGAAGGAAACATTTCGTCAAAAGGCTGCGGAAAAATAGCAACTTTCGTCGAAGGCTGGCAGAAAATTATGGCTTATGTCAAATGATCGCTGAAAAAACATGAACTTCGTCAAAGGGCTACGAAAAAATAGCAACTTTCATCACAGGACTGCAGAAAAACGCAAATTTCATCAAAGGATCGCCGAAAAAACACTAATTTCGTCAAAGGATCATGGAAAGAACGCGGATCTTATCGAAGGATCGCTAAAAAATGAGATTTTTGTCAAAAGATCGTGGAAAATAGCCGAATTTGTCAAAAGATGGTGAAAATTTTGTCATAAAATCAAAATAAAACCCATTTCGTCAAAGGGCTTCGAAAAAATAGCAACTTTCCACAAAGGATGGTGAGAAAACGCGAGTTTCGTTAAATGATCGGGAAAAGACGTTAATTTTGACAAATGATCGCGGAAAAAGCGCGAATTCTGTCAAAGGATTGCGGAAAAATGCGAATTTCGTCACGAGATCGCGGAAGAAAGGCAAATTTTGTCGAAAAATCGCGGGAAAAATGTAATTTCGTGCAAAGATCGCTAAAGAACGAAATCGTGAAAAAAAAAAACCTCTATCGTCAAAAGATCGCATAGAAAACGCAAATTTTTTTTCAAAGGATCGGCAGAAAAAAAGACTAATTTCTTCAAAAGATTGCGAAAAAAAAAACACGAGCATCGTCGAAAGATCGCGAATAAAAGCGAACATCATCGAAAGATCGCCAAAAAACACGAACATCATCTAAAGATCACCAATAAAAGCAAACATCGTCGAAAGATTGGCAAAAAAAAAAAATGCGAACATCATCGAAAGATTGTGGAAAAACACGAACATCTTCGATAGATCGCGAAAAAAGTGATCATCTTCGATAGATCGCGAAAAAACGCAAACATGTTCGATAGATCACGAAAAACGTGAACATCTTCGATAGATTGCGAAAAACAACGAACATCGTCGAAAGATCATGAAAAGATGCGAACATTATCGAAAGATCGTGAAAAAAAACAAACGTGAACATCGTTGAAAGATCGCGAACGACGTAGAAAGAGCGTGAAAAAACGCACATTTCGTCAAAGTATCGAGGGAAAAAAGGTGAATTCCGTCAAAGAATCGCGGAAAAATTTGCTGCAACATTGATGTTTTCACTAGATTTTTTTACAGCTGACTGGCAGGTTAAATATTAGTTAGCCATGTTTTGAGTGAAAGCATGTTAAATTTTGAATTGTACAACTAGCTAAGATTGCTAAATAAAACATCGCATTAGAATTACTTATAGTATTTGCATGAATTACTCAAATTTGATTTTCTAAGAATTTCAATTTGCTCTAATAACAGCTTTTATTGCTAAAAAATTAAATTTTTGCTGCTACAAAAATGGATTTTACTGCTACAAAATATAGGTTTTTTGCTGCTTCAAAGTGGCTTTAGTGCACTTTCATCTCTGTATTATCACATCTATATATAATTTTTGATATTATCACATTGTATCAATCTTTTCAAAAGTTTTAGAAATTGTTGTTCATATGTTATTTTTACTGTTATTCTGTTTACTAACTTCACAGAAATTTTGACAAATTTTATGAAGATTTTTCAGATAGCAATGTTAAAAATTTTGAGTACAAAAGTAAATTATTTTAAAAAATACTTTCCTTTTATGTTAATCACAAATACTTGGTGGGGAGTGCATGAGGGATTGGAAATAGGGCATTTGTCCTTAAGTTCTGCAGACTGTTTTTAAAGTTTCTACTTGTGTTGCAGACTGCAGAAAGAAATTCTGCTGCTGGGGATACGACCGATTTCCATATTTTTGCATGCAGCATTTTTCTTAATATTAACGAAAAAAGACCCCTGGTCACAAAAAATAGCAGTGGTGACAGTGTTAGTTACTTTCTAGTAATAGAGATATTCCTGCCCTTTTATTCTAGAGCTAACACTAATTACTGCACATACACACAAGAGGAAAATTCCCTAATAGTATCAGAACATCATCTTGTGAAAGATTTTAAGAAATAATTGGTAAAATTGAGAATCACAGGTAAAAAGCGGTAATATTATATATCAAACATGCAATTTAGCTTTTTTCTCCCCTTTCATATTTTTAGGGTTTCGTTCAATCTCACGAAACCCTATTCGTCTCGCTCCTCTGTCTGTCTGTCTGTCCGTCACAGAGCCCGTTCTCAGAAACTATAGATGTTGGAGACATGAAATTTCGGGTACTTATAGCTGAACACCTCACATCATACGACAAATCATAAAATTTTGAAAAAGTCATACATTTAACCCTTTGGGCTCCCGCATGTGTATTTTAAACAATTCTTTCTAAGTGAGCTCCTAATTATGTTGGAGACATGAAATTTTGGGTACTTATAGCTGAACACCTCACATTATACGACAGATTATAAAATTTTGAAAAAGTCGTACATTTAACCCTTTGGGCTCCCGCATGTGTATTTTAAACAATTCTTTCTAAGTGAACCCTAATTAGGTTGGAGGAGTGAAATTTTGCATACTTATAGGTGAATACCTCACATCAAACGACAAATCCTAAAATTTTGAAAAAGCCGTACATTTAACCCTTTGGGCTCCCACATGTGTAATTTAAACAATTCTTTCTAAGTGAACCCTAATTAGGTTGGAGGAGTGAAATTTTGCATACTTATAGCTGAATACCTCACAAAAAAAATATTGTAACATACATAAACATAGCTTTGTGTTTTGACAATGAAACTGAACTCGTTACTATAACAATAATAAATATTCCACCTACATTTTAGTATTTTAATATATTTATCCTTATTTAAAGCAACTTTAAAGTAATTTATAATTTAAGGAAAGAAAAATGAAAGTTTGAGAGAAACTTTGGAAAAGAGCGTAAAGAATAAGTATTCTAACTGTAAAAGTGTAAAAAATGGTCAAAAAGTGTACATTTAAATTCAGCAAATATGGTAAAGTTCACCAATAGCCAGGCGTGTGGAATTTCTAGTAAATCTTACCAGCCAGCAAGATGCAACATACAGTTGAAAATTGTTATGTCAAAATTTATGCGGCTGCAAAAATAATTACTGTTACTACAATGCATTTCTATTTTTCTATAAAATTAAGAAATATATATAACAGAGGAAAGTTTAATATAGGATAAAACTTAGTATCATGTTTACATCGCAGTAATTTGGAAAGTTGCAAAATATAGTTAACTAGTAAAAAAAAAATAAAATAAAATAAAGTTTTTGGCATATCTCTATAGGTTGCAGTTTTCAAAGACTAACTAAAAATTCCCTCATCCTGTCAGAAAATTCATTTACTGATCATTATGCGCCAGTGACAACTAAAATGATGAATTTCTCCACCCTTGTTCGCCTAACGATATAATACAATAGTGACAGTGCATTTCCATTTTTACATGCAAAAAATTCTAGTGACATTATAAATATAGAAAATTGACAAGTATATTTACCTTTGCTTGAATGCCAAATCAGCTGAGTAAGGTGCACAACCCTCTCTGAATTGATTTAAAATCATTGCACTCCCCTAAAATTCATGAAAATAAAAGTTTGTTATGCAATTCAATTATGTTAGTAGAACATAGCAACTCGCAAGAACAAATTTTCTATTCACAAAACAAAACATTTTATAAGTAGTAAAGTAATATAAGTAATGAGGGAACTTAACAAACTGAACATTCACTGTTAAAGAAAAAGAGGAAGATAGAAGTATTAAAATATTCTCTTTCCAAAGCCGGGTTGCCAGCTTTTAGCCAAGCCCCAGAAAGCCGGCTGGCTTTTTTTTTTGTTTTGAGTTTTGACCACTTAAAAAAAAACACTACTTTTAAAAAAGGTGGTTTACAGCTAATTAATATTAAATTTGGATTTATGGATTGGCAAATTTCTTCCAAAATGGAAAAAACCAAAATTTTCTTCAAATTTCAAGCAAGTTTCTTGCAAAATGGAAGAAATAGGTTTCTTCCAAGCGGAAGAAACTGCTATTCTTGCCAAAATCGCACACCTGTCTAAAGCTTTTCAATGATTGGCTGCTTCGAGAAAAGAAATTTTGTCCAAACTATACAAAATTAAAAGTTATTTCAATTTAACTAGCATATTTTTTAAATTAATTAGACTTCTGAAACTAGTAGTAAATAGTATCTAGATCATTTACCAACAGCAGGCAGAATGAAACTAATGAAAGACGGTGCTTTTAATTTACATCAATTTTATTAAGGTAAGTAGTAGACTCACTTAAATCTGCAACCCTAAAAAACCCACAAATGCCTAAAATACACACATCATTGCAGATGTAAACAATGAAACTTTCAATTCAGATGTAGGAACAAAATTACACACTTTAATTTTTATATCATTCTGTACATATTTTAATATGTAATTCTAGTTAATATGACTGAACTCATGCTTTTTTATGATGGAAGTATAAATTTATTTCTGAAAAAAGAAAAAAAAATATATATATATATATCAAGATATTGCTGATATCACAAGTAATTGCAATATTTTTACCAGATATATTTATGTATTAATCAAGCTTTTTCAGTTATTAAGTCTGGCTAAACCTGAAATAAAACTTCCTTGTTATTTTGATGTGAATTAGTAGGGTACCTTTATGAGGTAAGTTTCATTCTAATAATTCAAGAAAAATGTATCTCATATATATTATGCATATTTAATTATATATTATTAATTATTTACTTGACCTCTGCTCTTAATAATTTAATCATTTTTAAAATTATCTTAATTTATTACTTTACTTAAATATTTTCATATTTTACTATATTGTAAGCATTCATTACAATTTTGATTGCATTATTACATTCAAACTACTACTTAAAAATGTAAACAAAGCATGACCAGAAATCTGTAAAATTCTAAAATCCACACAACCTGTGGTTTCAATCTGTGCGGATTTGAGAGAGTCTACTGTAATACACAATAATAACTGTATTTAAAAATTTCATTAAAATCCTTATTTTTCTTGCAACCTGGTGTAACAAAACAAAAGTTTTTTAGCAGTAGGATTAGGTTGCTGCAAATGGTTTCTCAACTTAGAATAGATGAATGCAAAAGATGAAAAAATTCTTTCAAGTTTTACAGAACTTAAAGGAGTATTTAAAATCATTTCAACATACGCACAGACACTTTTAGAAAATTAGACATTAAAATCAGCATTGAGATATGCATGCTAGATGCTAGCAGGGGTGCAGAATATGTCCGATCCGGCGACCTAGGATCGGGGGAAATTTTGCAGAAACATAATACAACTGATTTCGATTTTAACTACAAATTCCATAATTTCCTGAGATAGAAAAATTTCACTATAAATAAAAAGATCCGTATGGTGAAATTCACAAAATCGATCTCAGAAAAATATGTACCGTATATCGGGTGATTCTGTTCCGAATTTTCCAAAAAATTAAGGCATGCAGTTCCGAAAATTTAAAAAAATCGTTCATCAATCTGAAAATTCGGACATAAAAATACTGCGAATTTTGTCAAAGAATTACGGAAAAAACACGAATTTTGTCATAAGATCGCAAAATAACAACAAATTTCGTCAAAAGATCACGAAATAACAGCAAATTTCATCAAACGATTGCAAAACAACTGAATTTCGTCAAAAGAGCATGAAACAACCGCGAATTTCGTCTAAAGCGGAGAAATGACCATGACTTTCGTCAAAACGTGGTGAAATAACAGCGAATTTCGTCAAAGGAACGCAAAAAAATCCGGAAATTTCGCCAAATGTTCGCGAAATGAATGCAAATTTTGTGAAAAGATCGCAAAAAACCGCACATGTCATCAATAGATCGCGAAAAAAGAACAAATTTCGCCAAACGATCACAAAACAACCGCGAATTTCGTCAAAAGAACGCAAATTTCATCAAAAGTTTGCGAAACAACTGCAAATTTCGTCAAACGATCTCAAAACAGCTGCGAGTTTCGTCAAAAGAGCGTGAAACAACTGCGAATTTTGTCTAAAGGGGCGAAATGACCACGATTTTCGTCAAAACATGGCGAAATAACAGCGAATTTCGTCAAAGGAACGCTAAAAAACCCCAGAAATTTCATCAAATGTTCGCAAAATGAATGCAAATTTCGTCAAAAAATTACGAAAAAACGCACATTTGGTCAAAACATCGCGAAATAAGAGCAAATTTCATCAAACGATCACAAAACAACCGCAAATTTCGTCAAAGAGCGTGAAATGAATGCAAATTTCATCGAAGATCGCAAAACAGCCGCATATTTCATAGAAGGGCAAAATAACCGCAAAACTCGCTAAAAGGAAGGCGAAATAAACGAACATTTTGTCAAAAGATCACAAAACAACCACAATTTCGTCAAAAGATCACGAAACAATCACAAATTTCGTCAAACGATCGCAAAAAACTGCGAATTTGTCAAAAGATCGCGAAAAAACCGCAAATTTCATCAAAAGGGACAAAATAACCACGATTTTCGTCAAAACATAGCGAAATAATCATGAATTTCATCAAAATAACGTGAAAAAAACTCACATATTTCGTCAAAAGATCGCGAAACATCCGCGTATTTCGTCAAAAGGGACGAAATAACCGCAAAACTCTTCGGGAAAAAAAAAACGCAGATTTCGTCGAACGATCGCGAAAAAAACGCAAATTTTACCAAAAGATCGTGAAAAAAACCGAAATTTCGTCAAACGATCGCAAAACAACCACGAATTTAAGCGAAAAAAGCGCTAATTTCGTCAGAAGATCGCAAATTTCATCAAACGGCCGCGAAAAAAAAAACATAGTTAGTGCTGGGAGTGGATCCCCCCTCCCATTTTCCCCCACTGTGCTGTAACCTTTCAGAAAATTTGCTGTGAATTTCAGAATTTTTGCTTTTCACTCAGAACCACCCCTGTTATACATACTCGCGCATAAGTTGAGAAATATTGGAACTTACGATAATACAGCATTTACCTCCTACAACATACCGTAAAATTTTGGGGAAATTATCATGTGGATTGGGAGAAATGTTTGGAGTAGAAACATTTTCTGCACCCCTGCATGCTAGTATAAATATGTACAAATTCATTTATTTACTGGGCTGCACAGTAAAATAATGTATAAACAAACACTTTTAAATAACACATTTTATATGAAAAATAAAGAATTTTACAGAATTGGCATGAATGTAAGATTGTCTGCTTTTTCATTCCCTAACCTGTTGTGCAGTTTAATTTTCAACAGTTGTTCTAGATAAATAATGTCCCACATCATTATTGAATGTATATTTAAAAATTCCAACTTCAAATGTAAAACTAGGAAATTTTATGTACAATTGTCATAAACATAATACAAAATCTGCAATTCAAATATTTTCAATTAAAAATGGTAGAAGTTTAAGATTTATTTCAATTTTATTTGAATGGAATCTAATTTTTTAGGGTGTTTTAAGTATCATATTGTATGAATTTTACTTATAATTTTCAATCTTCAATTGGCTTAACTTATTTGTTACAAAATTTAACATTAAATGTAGAACTAATTGAATGAAATTTCTTAATATCTATCCCTTCTCAGGCTTAAGCAATGCAGGAAATAAAGTTTGTGTTTGTTTTTAATTTGTTCTTCAAATTATGTTTTTGTTTAATTGTTTTTGATTGTAGAGAATTAGAATGAAATTCTTAAAAGTTGAATTTCCTGAAACTGCTTGATATATTAATTGTACTAATTAGTAATACACATAGTATGGAAGAAATGAAACTGCGCGTTTTCGTTTTTAAATACTAAACAAATTACATATAAATATAAAGCTGCTCCCATTATGTACATAATTAGTTTATCATAGAAAAATAATCTAACAAAGAATAGCTTTTAATAACTCTTTTGACTTTAATAAAATTGTCTATTTTAAAAACACCAGCTTTAGCGCATTTAAGCCTACTCATCGATACGTGATTGCATTGCTTTAGCTTAAATACAAATCTGTCCCGTGGAGTGATGAGAACTAATTTTAACTAACTGTAATAAACTTATTGAAATAATATATAAAAATAATCTTACCTTTTATCTTGATGATAAAGCTTTTTACTTCAGAAACATGACGTCGCCAGCGACGTGACGAGGCAGAACGGAGCGATTCAATTCGATTCTTTCACCTGAGAAGTAAACAAGTTCATAAAATCCCTAGAAGTCCCCACAAATCAAAAGTTGCACACCTTTCTAAAAAACTATCTTTTAATATAATTGAGTTTTCAATATTTTTATAACGATAAAATTACATATATAATTTAAAAATAATTTTAAAAGCTGAAGTTTTCAATACAAAGGCGAAAACATTTTTAAATATATCTACGAAAATCCCCGCTGGGGAAAACAATGTGTCGGAAAAGGTAAACCTCGTTTCGTTTTCCCTAGCTCTCCTAACTTTGGTCTTTGCCGGGCCAGTAAAGGCAATATTTGTTATTTTTTTAGGATTTGTTAGGATTTTTTTTTTTTTTAATCTACTTTTAGGGTTTTGAAAAATGTCAAATAACTTATTTTTTGAAACTGACAACTAATCACAGTCACACACACAGAGAAAAAAAAATAATAGTTCGTTTGACTTTAATTTCTTATTATACAGAACATTTTGAAACAACCATATTTGCACATAGACAATTTTAAGGGCAATGTTTACTTTTCCCTGCCCTCCCCCCCCCCTTCTTAAAATCCATAAGGATTTCATGGAACATTTGTCAAACTCTTTAACAATAAATAAAATCTTGTTTTTGTTTTATGCATTATAATTAGGAATTTAAGGTGTGCAGTATATATATTTTAAACATTTTGATTCACAAAACATTCTATTTTATTTATTTATTTTGTCACATTTTAGATTATAATTTTTCTTCACAGAAAATTCTGTTTTCAGTATTGTACTTTAGACTGAAAATGTCTCAAATGATACTGAATAAAATTTTAGCAGCAGTCTTTTCAGTACAAGGTTTATTTACATTTAAAAATTTATTTTTTAGAAAAATAGTTTTAAACTAAATAAAAATATGTAATCTATTTTACTGCTTTAAATATAAATCTCACGGCATATTTACATTTTTACTAAAACCCAGATTTAAAATAATTAAACTTACTTTGAAAGAAATGAAGAGAAAAATACATTTCCTCTCTTTAATTAAACATTCGGGTTAGGTAATATTAGCCCTCAACTTTCTAGACAATGACGGACCATTACATTTTTGCCCGCAACTGCCCCTTAAGAGTTGCCGGGCAAAGTAAATGCAACAGTTTTCTCAATGCCGAAACATTAGCGGTTCGGCAATAGCTGCCGCAACTAGCGGCGGGTCATTTACGGCACAACATTGTTTGGTTACAAATGGCCTTAACTCCTTTTGGCCGCGACATATACGCCTTTCGGCCATAAGTTGAGTGTTTGTTGGGTATTCTATTGTTGAAACACACTGAATTAAGTTTTTTTTATATTAATATTTTGTCAAAGGAAGTTGAATAACGGCTATTCTTTTTCAAAATCTATGAGTATAAAAACCATTCAAAACTTAAAATTACCCTAATACTTTATGTGATTTATTGCTAATCATTTATAATTAATTTATAACCAAAACAAAGCCTTAAGAAAATTAAGTAAATATGCAAAAAGCAAATTTGCAGTTAGATAAGGATACAGAATTAAGATGATAACTAATAGTATACTAAATGACACTTTCCCCCTTCTCCCTCCAATGGAAATTTGAATGAATTAATATGTAAAATTTTGACAACTTTAATTATTAAATGTGCTTATATGTTATATGGAAGCAAAAAGGCATGCAATGTTTTCAGAATTTTCTAATTATCAGATGGAAAATATTTATATATGGACGGTGAAATTTAATAACAATTTGAAATCATGTGCAAAATTATTTAAAATATTTACTCCTGTTTAACAAACACATTATTAGCTGTTGTATCATAAAATGATTTCTTAAGTGATTTTAATATTTTACAGCAAGATAATTTTAAATAGTAAAATCATACGTAAATGATTATTTTAATTTCACCTTACAAAAAAAAAAAAAAAAAAAAAAAAAAAAAAAACCAGCGTTATCAGAAATTTTTAATATGCTTCAAAAGTTTGTTTATGAAAATGTTCCCGGATTTGTGTTTGTGCACATTTTGCTTCAATTATAAATGAAATATAAAATTTTTTTATGATTTACCTTATGAAGCATAGAAAATTTTCATAAAGAGGGGGGAGGGATGTCGATTTGAAAATAACATTATATTTATCTTGTCTACAATGTTGAAGGGGTGAGGAATTCTTTTTTTAATTACACTGAATCTATGAATAAAATAACATAAATAATAATCCCAGATATGGTTTGTATGTATGTCAAATAATTTAAATTGACTAAACTGATTAATAAACTAATTGACTAAATTGATTAACAAATTTCTTCAACTATTTTCCAAGTAAACAAAGAAAAACTAATATTTTTAAATACTTGAAAATGGATTATAATATATCTTGGCATCGAATCTGATAAATGTAAATAAATAAATAAATAAATAAATAAAATAAAAAAAAATACATAAATAAAAAAATAAAAATCAATAAAACACATAAATAAAATATATATATATATATATATATATACATCTAGTGAAATCTAATATATGAAACGTTCCTGCATTCTGAAAAGAAATCTAGGAATATTCCTGGGAAATAATGGGCAGATGAGTTGCCCATTATACGAAACGTTTATGGAAAATAGCAGAAACCTTACTGAACATTTCTGAAACGTTCCATAGAAAATAAGTAAGCTTCCTGTGAACTATGAGTAATATTTTTGTTCTCCGCAGAAACTTCCCTGGTATTTCACAGGAACCTTACTGGCTTTTCTGGGGAACGTTTTAAAATTATACAGTAAAGTTCCAGTCATTTTCAAGAAATGTTTCTTGGAAATAATAGGCACATTAGCTGCCCATTTTTTCCCAGGAATGTTTCTGGATTTTTTTTACAGTGTACGTATATATACATGTGAATATAATAGGTAACAATTGAAGAGAAAGTTTGATTAATATCATATTGTGAAATTTTTATTTCATATCTTTAAATGAAATAAAGAATTTCCAAAAAATATTAATTCATTATTTGATTTGATAAAATTAAAAAAAAAAACATTTGTTTTTATTTTTTTTGTAATTTGATTTTATTCCAAATGTTGTCTTCTACTTAATTTTTGTAAAGGTTTCTAAGATATCTATACATATATGCATATGCAAAATTTCTTTTTATGAAAAACTACGTGCATTTACAAAATATATAATTAAACTAAAAATTAATTTGAAAACAGTTATTTTTAGCTTATTAGTAGTATTATAGTAGGTTGTTTGTTGAAAAGACATCGCATTTCGATGCACTAATTATTAAAGATTTCCAAATGTCCTTCCTGACATTTTGGGGAAATTTTACCCTTCGAGATAATCAATATGTACAAGAAGAATTATCTATATATAGATATATATATGGGGCATTCTCACAACTTTTGACTTTCATGTCCCAGAATAATAATTTTTTATTTAATACACTCTTTTGTGTTTTTTTTAATTTCATATATTTGGGAAAGTCCCAATGCAAAATTGCACAACTATATTAACGACATAAATAAGTTTTGGACGATGTTGGGGGTCCAAAGACATGGAAAATACATCTACCGTCTCGTGTCCTTGATGCTGATTTTGAAGTTTGGAGCTGTCTGGATAAAATTGTTCCTATAAAAATAATTGGATGTAATTTTTTTCTGAAACTGGAACTACCGTTTTATATAAATATGTAGCTAAAAGTTAACCTGCACACATTTTTAGGGTTGATATTATTTTTTGAACTCTGTACCTCGGTTTTAGATTTTTTACCCTCCCTCTTCTAAAAGTATACAGAAAATCACTTCAGATGCAGCGACAGAATTTTTTTCAAGTTTTTGCTCATGCAGAAGTATGCTAGAAAAAGAATATCTAAAATTCTTTGACGGGAAATTTACTGCAGAATATAAATCAGCATTTAAATATCAATTTCAAGCACCGTGGCTTTATTGGTAGTCTTACCGTCCCCAAGGTTTATTCCTGCACTTTTCGAGGTAAATAAATAAATAAAAAAGAAAAAAATCCAATGTTAACATCTGTTTCTAAAAATCAAGAAACTTTGTGGCTATCACTTACTCTTAACATGATTTTCCTAAAAATAGGTGGTAATTTTCCTTACCGTTCCATCCTTACCGTCTCTTTTTTACCATTTCGTCCCTTTTTTTACCTTACCGTCCCTTCTTTAACACCCCCTTTAAGACAATGTTATACAAAAATTCTGTATTAAAATTCCTACATTTGTATTATTTCTTATTTGAATGTCCTGTGGGTACTATGCAAATTCATTATAAGTAAAAATTTAGAAGAAAATAAAAAGTTATAGGGGTAAAATGGTAAGGAAAAATTAAACTCGCAAGTTTAACTTAAACCTCAGTTAAATAAAAAAATTTTCACTGCTGGCCATTTTTTCATTATTTTGAATCATTAAGGCATTCGTCTATCAGATTAAAATGTTATTTTAGCAAGTTTAATTTTGCCAGATTTTTTTCCCAAAAGTCAAAAGATTGTGAGAATGTCCGACATATATCAGAGTATTTTGTAAACACAATAACTGTTAAATCACAAAAAATCTACACTAGAAAAGGCGAAAAATTGATAGAAAATATTGGCAGAAAACTCCATTTTAATAGGGCCAAATGCAATGCAGACAAACATCCAAAAACAGAAGGGAAGAATCAAAGTAATAATAAAATAGAAACTTACATTGCCAAGCTTGTTAAGAAAGGAAATAATTGTTATATATGGAAGTCGCAACGATTTCGCCTTGTAAATAGTTTGTGTGTGAAACAAAAGTGACTATACAAGGTTACAATATACAGGCTAAAATTACTAATCCAAATTCCGATTCAACTGCACATGCACAATATATATGAAAACGATATTATAGAAAGTAAGATTCTATAAGTCTTCTCTCCTTATATTTCTATACGTATATATATATGCGTGTGTGTAAAAAATAATATACTTGTGTGAAAAAAACGAGTAACATCTAAATGTGCAACATCTCAACTCAATTGAGGAAAAATATATACGAGCAAAGATTATGATGGATGACGCAATTAAAAATTAGTAGGATAGACCGCATACGTTTACGCGGGTTTTTTTTTTTTTTTTTCAATGAATTTTCTAATTTTTATGTTTTAACTTAGGAAATTTTAAAAATTGACTGACACAAAAATGTTCAAGTCTTTTGCGTAAACTTGCCACGCTCCCGGGTAAAGTTTACGCATCATCTGGGGCACGGTTGCACATAAGATAAGTGATACCAAAAAGTAAGTGTAATAAATGTTTAATCAAATTGAAATATTTTATTAATAATTTAAAACACTATTTAAAAATAAAAAAGTAAAGAGAATTAATTAAAGAACATTTTATAGGCTAAACTGAAAACATAGGGCTTATTGCTAATTAAAAACAAGCTTTTTAGTCATCTTCATCATCACTGTTACAGTTTTTACGAACAAAAAATAAAGTATTTCCGTTTGCACACTTGTCCAGGGATCATCTTATGCATTTAAAACATTGAACCCAGTATTGTCCTTTTATGGATTGGTTGTATGATTTCAAACAATAAATACACACACATGATATATAGTTTTCTGTCATTTGAATATTTTGTTGCACTGATGAGGGGCTAAAATTTAGCTCGAAACGTTTGTTTTTTAATTTTATTAAATGTATTTATGTAATTTTACTTGTATGTCTGATGAATTGTAATATATATTTTTTATTTTTAACTCGTATATCAGACGTTAAGCAATGATTATTTATTTTAATACACACACAGTTTCCATCTTCGTCATCAGATTCATTCTATTTTTTCTTTATTTCAGAGTGTACCAACTTTTTCGCTTTTGCAGTTTTTGGCTTCATATTTTTCCTTTTGCTGCTTTCTTGTTCTGCTTCCAAAGAAACTAGTAAATTTTTACGTAATTTATTCTTTTAGAACGTGCGTAAAGGTGCCCCGATGTCAATGCGTAAACGTTCCCCGTCGCCATGCTTGGATTTATTTTTAATGTGCAACGAAAATTGATAACTTTTCTGTTCATGGAAATACAGTTCTCAAAAAACGATAAAATTCTGCTAATGTTCATATATTTGTTTATCTTTAACTAAGTATTATTAGTTCACAATAAGTTTCAATAAATTCAACACAAAATTTACTCACCTTGACAGAAAACAAGTTATTATTTATGCATACTAGACCGAAGCTCGACTGACGCTCAAAAACACGTAAGAATATCGGCTAAGGAGCAGCATCAATCTGTCATGACTGGTGTCCCGCCAGTTTTAACTCGTTTCGGAAAACGTGCACTACGTAAACGTGCCCCGGTCTACCCTATTCCTGGGGTTTTTAAGCCAGACATGAGTAGCTGCGTGTGTGTTTTTTAATGAGAGTAACAAAAATAATTCTCTGTAATTTTGTTGTCATGAAGTCGCCAGGTGGTCATATTTAAAGGTGTGTATGTAGTATCCAACCATCTACTGTTTGTTTAAGACATCTGGACAAAGCAGGAAATTAATTGTTGAGGACGGAATATTGAGCAACTGAAATATTTAGAAAAATGTACGTTTTTAATCTGAAATAGATTACTGTATCGATTTTTTATACAAAAGAGAGAATAACGTCAAGCTCTAAAGAAATTATTTTCTAAATCTTTTTTATTGTCTGTGGTATGGGATAACGCTTATTCAATATTCTTCTTTATAAAAAGTATATACAGAATTAAAATAAAATAGGTTAATTTCCTAGTTTCAAGTTTTCGTGTTTACTTTATTTCTGAAGTACGTTATTTTACATAAAACATATAGAAAATGACAATATAAAATTTGAGAACTCTTTTCATATCAAAATTGCGTAATACAATAACAAGTACATTTAAAAAAATAATTTATTATATCAAAGCAGTGTTTTAAGATAAAACAAAAAACATTATGATGGAAAGATTTTGGAAGATTTTCAAGAGTCGTACTTTCTATGTCGTTTAAAGAAAATTTATTTTCCTGTCTATTATTATTTCTTCCGTTATTCTCATATATCTGAATAAGAAGGAAACTTTTATATGTTTGTTATAGCTTTCTAGAAATTTAAGATTCGAATCCGTGGAAAGCAAGAAATTAGTAGAATAAAGCGGAATATTGATCAAAATAAATATTTAAAAATGTACTTCCCAGAGTTTAAATAACTCCAAAATTGTACCAAAGGATATCCATGCAATAGAGCAAATTTCTAGATGATAGAATATAAATGATAGGATATAGATGATAGAATACCTATGATCGTCAAGTGTCCTCTATGGCATTTAAAGTAAATTTTATATTCTTGATAATCAGATAGAAGTTTCCAGATTAAAATGTGTGCAATGCAAGAAAGTTAATTTAATAGATCAGATGGCATATTGTGCAGATTAAACATTCAGAAAATGCTCTTTACTGAATTTTAAATATATTCAAATAATTTACCAAAAAATTTTCTATACAACAAAGAAAACACTTGATGATAGAAAATACCTGCAGATAATTTAAAAGATATTCCACTGCTCACCATGGAGTTTACAAGGAATTTTATTTACTTGTGTAATCCATTTAAAGATGAAAAACGTAAAATAGGGTGAATCTAAACTCGTGGTCGCAACTTTAAGGAGTGATAGTACACATCAAGACAAACAATATTAAATACGGAACTAGGGGTCCCAAACGTCTTCCGAAGGAGATAGGCGCCATTAAAGTTTAGGACCCAAAATTTCAAATGATTATAAAAAACGGAAAAATTGGTCGATTATTTTGCGGTTTTCGCTAAAACTATTCTTTATGTCAGTATTTCCTTGAAAATAAATTTTAAAGATAAAGTTCAAAAAGTGCCGACAGAGGGCACTTTAGACTTTGGAGTAAAGAACAACTATTTTTTACCGTTATTTTTTGTATCTTATTAAATGCTTTCAAAAGCTTAAACGGAAATTTTGAGCTCAAAATCTGAATCGTTAGGAGTGGTTAAGTAGCGTAAACTGAACTGTGTTCAGGAGGGAAGGGAGTAAAATTTCAACATCTGAACACAGGAATTAATCTATAGATTTGGAATGTTATATTAGATGAACAATGCTATCAGTTTTCACGGTTTCCTTCTTGCATCAAAAATAAATGAAACAACTATCATATAGCTTTCTATAGAAAATGTAAAATACATTTCTTACGCAGCTTCAAATCACTGTAGATTTTAGAGAGAAATGCATAAACAGAAATTACATGAAAAATCATCAAATATTGTAAAGGAAATCTTATATATCTCATTAAAGTATTAGCTAGATCCTTTTATTCCATTCTCAAATTTTAAAACATTGTAGAATTTATAAGGTTTCTATAAACCACAGTTACATAATACTTTAAAACAGAAAGTGGGAGAAATCTTAAAAATTCTCATTAAAATATTTCCTATTATTGACTTTTATTCTGAATCTCTGGGACAACAGCAGTTAATATGTAAAACCCGCAAGCATAAAATCAATGAAGTTTTCTAATATCTTATAAAAATAGTCATTCCTATTTTGGCTCTAATTAAGAATCAACTGAAAGTTTCACACATTATCATATATAAATATTCTTATGTATTATTTCGAATTTCATTAAATAGTCGCTGCCTAAACTAAAAATCGCAAAATAGTGTAATATTATATTATCTTAAAGAATTGATATAGTTCGTCTGTTGTATTGAAAATTACCTGCAACATTAAAACTAATTAATATATAGAAATATATATTTATTTTTAATTTTTACTTAGCTCTATAAACCATTATCTTTCATTAATTTCCTACTCTGCACACATTCCCATCTGAAAACTGATGGAGGATATATATATATATACATATATAACTCTTCCTAATCATATGGTTACCCAGGAGAATGAAAATTCCAGTAAACGTCATGAACAGCACTTGAATGTCCTTGAAAACTTCTGCAGAAAAATGAGAACTTCTTTTGTGGTTAAAAATGATTTATTAAAACTAATTTGCATTTCAAACGTTTTGGAACCTTCAAACCTTTTTGAAGTACGAAAATGTTATGAAATTTTTAAAAGAAAGAATAATTTATATATTATATGGAAATGAAATTTTAACAACTACAAAACCTGAGGTCACACAGTAATATCACAGTAGTAATAAAAGAAAGAATGAAAGATCATGCATACAGCATAGATTATAAAACACTTTCGAACACATACAGAATACTATAACAAAATTTCACAATTTTTGAAGGAGAAAGATGGTCTAATTGAAAAATTTGCAAAACGTATAAAGCATTTGAAAACACAATGTCTGCTATTACCATGGATAGAGTATATAATATATGATTTTTTTGTGCAGCCCTGTATATGATCGATAGATATGTATATATACTTCAGTTTATCGTATAGCGCAGTTGAAAATTTCATTGAGCAATTTCCGCCAATAAGCGGATGTTGTTAAAAACATTTGTGCGGTCCTGTATGTGATCTATAAAATTTATACACACCAAGTAATATTTCAAAAAGTGTTAATTTAAAAACTCATACCACAACAGGAAACGCACTTCCAGCAATTTCTATTCTATGTTTAGTAGTTCAATTATTGTTCATTTTTTTTTTCGTAGAAAAATACTTTTATTTGTCAATGAAAGCGAATGATAAATTCTATCCACACTATATTCTATAGTAAGAATCTTGTAGTACATCTCATATATATATATCAATTTCAATATGTTTAGAATAGTGTAATATAATTTAAATACACAGCTAATTATTTATCGGCATTGACCGTAGCGTAACGTAATTCTTTAAATGTGCCGATAAATGAACCATAAATGCTACTCATTTCATTTTCAATACCGAACAGACCATAGCAAACTCAAATAACATTCATCAATTTCATGACAATCCGTTTATATTTATGTGAGTTAGAGAACGGATAGTCGGACAGAAAGACGGACGGACAGACAACCTGAATTCATAAACACGTTTCAATTATGTTGGAAAGTGTTAAAAATACGAAAACCACTGCATATTACACTTTTTAACTTTAATATTTTTCGTATTCAGATTTTATATTGGCATTACATATAACCAGGGCGCGATTATCGCACAGACGGACAATGCCGCGGCGTTCCTCGAAAATAGTTAAATATATATAAAAAAAATATTTAAGATTTAGTTTTGTACAGTGATTTTAGAAAATAAAAAAAAATTGTTAAATGGCATTTTTTTTCGTAATACACAATGATAAAAATTATAGACAATACGCAGAATTTAAAAAAAAAATCACTGTCTAACTACTACACAGCATCCATTCCTTAGGATTGACCAATCAGTTCCTTGAAATTAAAGGATGAGCGCATTCTTCCTGTAGTTCCTATATGCGAATAAAAAAGTTGTGAGACAGTTTCCGTTCACGTTACATTTATTGAAAAGCAAGGAAAACCTTTGCATATTCTCGAAAACGTTTTGTAGCTACTATTTTACTATGAAGGGGCTTTAATAAATGCTAAGCTGCGAGAACCAGAATTACTTAATCGTGCAATATCTGAAGTAATGTGAAAAACTTCCACTTATTTTCTTTTACCTTACACTTATGTTACTTTATACTATTAAATTTTTATATATAATAAAATTTCAATTAGCAAGTTTTACAATTATGTTTGCGAATTCCATATTTCTTTTAAAGGAGAAACAAGTAAAAACAGATAACATATTGCCAAAATATCTCTCCATATTCTATCTATTGCATTCAAAGATATTAATTAATCATTACCCTATTCTGCAAGCGGTAAAAAACTTTTTAAATGTATATCAGGAAGGATTGGAGTTAATTTCTCTATTGTATAAAGCATTATTTGTTAAAATATTTCTATTTATTTAAATTCAGTAATTTTATAAATATTTAATCTGTTGAGAGTGCCTTTCTATTCCCTTAATTTACTGTTTTGCTCACATTATATATATATACAGGGTAAATCTGAAATCTTGCGCAAAACTTTAAGGTGTGATAGTACACATCAAGGCAAAGAATATTAAGTAGGAAACTAAGGGACCGTCTTCCAAAGGAGATAGGTGTCATTAAAGTCTAGGGTCCAAAATTTCAAATGATTATAAAAAACGGAAGCTTTGGTCGATTCGTTTGCGATTTTCGAACTATTCTTTATATCAGTATTTCCTTGAAAATAAATTTTAAAGTTAAATTTTTTAAAAAGGCATATAGAGGGAGCTTTAGACTTTGGAGTAACGAACAACTATTTGTTACCGTTATTTTTTGTATCTCATTAAATGCTTTCAAAAGCTTTTGATTCAAAGACTTTTGTTTGTTCTATATATCAATTTTTATTGCTTATTTATTGTGTTTTTTCTAAATTTGTTTTCCTGTTATTACTAAATTAATGTTCTATTTCATTTTTCTAACGTATTTTAAGATTTCCATTACGTAAAGAATTTGAAATAGTTTTCTCTAAAATAATCACATCTTTTTGCATTTCAAATTGTTAGTTTAAAAAAAAAATACTTTTATCTTCAAAGCAAGTTATTAAGATAAAAAATAACTCATTATGCAGCTGAGATTTTCAAAGAGAAATTAAAGGGAGAGAAAAGTATACTAGTAAGTAGACATAGTAAACATATTCAAAACATATTTTTATTAATTTTAATATGATTTGTTGTATCTGATGACTTTTAATGCTGAAATGAAAATATAGTTAATCGTTTAAGATACTTTACTCTTAAACTTTTTCTTAATGTAGGGGGTAACTTTTAAAATAATAACTTTTAAAATAATACAGATAAGATGAAGTGAATATTTCAGAAATGTATATTTTGTCATTATTATTCTGTTAAAAAAAATGTGGTATATTTATTATTTATAACGGTTTATTGTATTGAAACATTTTAAGCTGAAAATTGTGTTCATATAAAAATTTTCATAGTTTCTCTTCTTCTTTTTGCTTTGCGGTAGTACATTTTCTTTTAATATCCTTTCATGTCTAAATGTTCCAGACTTTCAGAATAAAAGTCAAAGATCAAAGAAATATTTTAATGATAGCTTATAATATTTTCCTGTGTATGCCTGATATTTTTATATAACTTCCGTATATGGAATTCTTCCTAAATTCCATAATCTTTAAAGACTCTCTTTTAAGTTTATATTAATTCTTTCTCAATAAATCTCCATTCCTACTTTTTGGTCATTCTTCATGCACAGAATGAAATGACCAAATCATTCTGTGCTTGTATAAAACATATCGAAACTAACGTTAAAAAACTATGTTCTTTTTCTACTATTTATTTCTTTATTTGTTCTATTTTTCTAATTTTATACTATATTTCGAATGTGATAGTCTATATTAGTTTTGTCACAATTTTAACGTTAAAATTTGTCATACATACATATCTTCATCATCATCAACAACAACCACCGTTTTCTATCAATCCTGTCAAGTGCTTTAGTCATCCAATTAACACCGTCCACTTTTCTGATTTCGACAATCCATCTTACTTTGCGTGGTCTTATTGACTTATTGGACGTTTTATATATGTCAGTTACCACTACCATACCATACGAATACCAGACAGTTTTCGTATACCATATATTGTCTTGTCTTCTTGCCATGTGTTCAGCACAATTCCAATTAAGTGTTTAATTCTCTCGATGATGTCAAAAACTTTTCTGGCTTCTTATCCAGGTTATATATATATACATATATATATATATATATATAGATAGATAGATAGATAGATAGATAGATATAATGAGCTAATCTATAGACAGACAAAATAAATTAAAAGCACGATTCTTAATCAAACGGTTACAGCTTTCATTTTGTAAATCATTAGAAAAAGTACTTTTAACTATACCTGATAACTATACCTGATAATCTGTATCCATCATCGACAATTAAATAATTTTCTTTATAGCTTGTGTTGTGACGTAATTTTCGATTATCCAATCTTTTGTATAGTGTTCAAAAGATTGAAAAATAATACAAAAAATAGAGAAGATATTTTTCTTTTTTATGCTTGGTGTTATTATTAGCATCCTTTTTTACTATCCGAAGAAACTTCTACAATGATACGGATTTAAGAATAAAAGGACAACAGCCGAAGAATTATTTTAAGGACATCTTAAAAGATTTTCCATTTCATGCTTAGTGATTTTATGAAACTTTCGTTTATGCAGTCATTGTTAGCTCCATATCGCTTTCAAACATTAATCTGAATTTTGTATAAATTTTGCATAAAAAGCTATGTTCCGGCGTTTATACTAAAATCGGTGCACAGAATTAAACTGTGAAAAATAAATAAATATATAATATATTAAAATTAATCTCCTATATTATTTTTCTACATATCCAACTTATTTTCTTATTAGTTGCATTATTTGTAAATTTGTTCTTTATTTCTTTTGTGATATTTTATTTGGGCTTTGTAATGTTTTTTTAAGATTAAATTTCCAAATAATATATAAAAAAAAAGTTTGCTGTAAATAACTTTTTTGAACTTCCAAAATGTGTACTCAAAATTCAAATTATTTACAAAAATCCTTTTTAACATCAAACAAATTTAGTAAAATAAAACTGTGCTTATTATGATACAGAGCTTTTCAAAGATTTTCAAGTGATCTTTATGGTGTTTAGAAGAAATTTTATTCTCCTAGGTCATCCATATATAAGAAGAAATCTTTTACGTGCATATATGATTCATTCAAACGGTTTAAAGTGTCTCAGGACATAAAGCTTTAAGATTATCGAAATTTTATTTTTTTAGATGTTAAACTCGTATTTTTTCTGAACATTTTGATATATTTGTTTCCTATAAATTCCTATTAGAACAGAACTTATGGCTTTTAGAATTATACCTGCTCAATTCCTGAAGCGGCGTTTCCAAAACTTTGAAGTAATTTTCACCAAATGACGTTTTTCGGAATAACGCGCAGGATATCTGAAACACTACTGAATATTTTTTCATGAAATTGACAAAACATATGTGTCATGTTAGTCTGTGTAATCGGAACCTAAAATTTCTTTATTTATTGTTCAAAAAAGTATTTTCTTAGGTGATTATACTCTTGAAATTTTGAAAGTTTTGTATTATCTAAAAACAACTTTGCATTAAAAGTATAAAAAAATGCTTTTAATAAAAACGTATTTAAGTTCAGGGTAATTACTGCAGTATGAAATATAATTAAACGCCAAAATTTTCATTCCAGTTGCGATATTTATTTTATAATCGAGCGCGTAAGCTGTTATACCCATTTTCTGCTCGCCGTATGTCTGACTGTTTGGAGCCCCAGTAAATGATAATTCTGCATCTTGTAATTTTTTAAACGCATGAAATGAAAGAACATACTTATATCTTTCATCCCAATAAAAGTTGTGTTTTTAATCCAAGTACATTTGAAGATATTAAATGCTGAAAATTGTCTTTTTTTTTACATTTTTCCCAATTTTAAGAGTCCTGGGACCCCATAAGACTAAAATATGTATAAATAACTAAATTAATAGAAAATAATAGAATATTGAGCAGAATAAAGATTATTATTATTTTTCATTAAATGGATATATTAGGTCTGGGAATTTTAGAATAGAGGATATATTATTATTCAGTTATATTATCTATTCTTAAACTCATTTTACGGCATGTAATTAGGGTAAGGATTATACAATAATCGTTGAAAATAATGGATACAACATGAACAGAATTTTAACTAAGTTTGACGAAGTAAGAACGTTGATTTCATCATCCAGACAGCTATTAGCTAAACAATAATATAACTGATCTTGATATAGAAAGGAACTGTTAATTTGGTCAACCTGAGAATTTACTGCAGTAATTTCTAGCAGATCCCCAAGCACATATCAAGAAATTAGCTGAGCATTTGACACTAAAAGCACGAAAAAAGAAAATTAAATATAGTAAAAAATATCATCATTCAAAAACCAATTTCTATTGATTAGTATACTACGAAATAATTCATTGGGAAACGGGTGTTTAGGTCATCCCGAGACATTACGGTTGTAAATGGTAATAGATTCCCAAGTATATATCAAGAAATTAGATACGCATCTAGTCTGAAAAGCTCAATGAAAGAAAAATATCAAGGTAGAAATTTTCAGCTTTCAAATATTAGTTTCACTGCACCAACGTACTATGAAATAATTGATTGGGAAATTGGCAATACCAAACCTCTGGTGCTAGCAAATTTACCTTATAAATTCTTCAGATTTCCAGTGCTTGAAATGGTAAAATCATATTACCTGTTCTACTAGTGACATGCCACATTCAAGCAGTTGAAAGATCTGTTAAAATTCCAGTAGAGCTTTCAATTGCCAACTGCTGGAATTCAAGGCGAGCTAGCTGCTTTGTTAAAGTGACGATTCAGTCGCATAAATTAATGCATAAATTTGAAAAAAGATATTTTTTTCCCATTGACAAAATACAAAATTAACAAAATAATCCTGTTTTATTTGAATTATCTTTCTGTAATATAATCGATTAATGTGCTTTGAATTTAGGATCAGCATAAATATTTGTTTTACATCAGGTTTTTTTCTATCTCCTTTACGCGTACCTGTTTCTTCTGTTATATCAAACCTTTAGTACATTATGAATATAAACGTTTAATTGAAATTCATTTAAGGAATCTTTAAAAAATATATAAATGACTGTTTTTTATGAATGATATTATTTTTTGTCATAAAATAAAAATAAATAAAAATTAGTGAGTGGCGACTAAACAATGGTAAATATAACTATAAATGATTAATGAATTGAAACATAATTTATAATTATTATTACTTAAATATGAACAATGAAATAGTTTTAAATAAATTTTGTGAAATTTAAATTGTATTGAATTTGTTGATACAGTAGAAACCTGTTGTCACGAACTATCCTTCGACCGGTAAATGTAATACGTTAAAAGCCCCGTGAGTCACAAGAAATTTTAACAATTAAATGCAGTACGTGATGTAAATGATAATGGAGTAACATGTCAAATCCAATAATGGACATTTATATTAAAGTTTTATCCAATTCTGAAAATTACGTATGGGAATCAAAGAGAATGATATTCTATTTTCGTGTTTATTTAGAAAAATAATCTGCTATTTATAGGATTTCAGCACAGACCAAAAGTCTGACTACGTTGAAAGAAGAAGTACGTTATAGCCCAGGTATATTATAAACAGTTCTTACTGTATTAACTCAGCAGAAAACAAAATTGTTCCGATGTTACCTTCCCACGATATAGCCAAAGAACAATATCGTTCCAATATTTTATGTTGTCTATATCTTATCTCTTAACTCAACATTGCTTGAAACATTACCCGATACTGAATTGCTTAAATTATAGTTAATAGTGCGTCAATATTGTCAAGAAATATTGGACCCTTTCATTGCTAGTATTTCTAATTTAACTCCAATATTTCCCCAGTATTGTCCATTTCATAGCAAATATATTCAGATTGAAGAATATATTTTCGTAGCACTGGTGCTTCATTGATAGTATTTTCAATATAAAGCCAATACAAGTTAAATATTTATTTATTTTATAGTATTATAGACGTACACAATGATGAGCTCAGATACAACCAGTTACATTTTGCTACTAGGGTAGTATATATATACACCTATTAGAATACGCAGTGAAATATCTGTCAATGTTTTAATCTGACAAAGAATGCCTTAAAACTAGTTCTATGAAACTTTGTTTGTCTAGATTTCTTAAACAAAATTTAGTTATACATTAAATTACCGTTGAATTTTGAAACAAATAAAAACACATATTAATCTTATTACAACTATCTGTATAAAGCTTGGAATTAAACTCTATAAGAACAATCTGAATTATTCCAATAGCTATTCACAATGCATAAGGAATATGCGCGACTCTCTACGTATCTATTTCTAGAGAGTCTATGCAAGTCTTAAAAATGCATTTCATAATTCATACACACAATTAAAAAACACATTTAATTTCGGTTTAGTCTAACATGCTTCTCAGGATGCACAATTTTCTTCAAGTGAGTGAAAATAATTAGTTCCAATTACGGTCATTTTTGTGTCATAGCATCAAAATTAATCTGACAATCATAAAAAAAAACCACATGTTTGAAAGCAAAATACGGAAAAGTGGCGCCATCTCTGATTTAAATTCCCAACTAATTATTTTCATTTGTTTGAAGAAAACGTTTCATACTGAGAAGCATTTTAGTCCAAACAGCATTCCTGTACGACAACTAATTAATTTATATCGAATTTTAAACTGTGCCCAGGAATTTTTGGACACCCGGTATATGTTCTTTCCTAACAGACTGATTTACCTTTTTCCGAAATGCATGTAGTAAGTAAATCATCAGATCATGAGCCTCAACGTCAGCTCTGTAAGTCATAATGTGTTAATATCATTTTACATAATATTCAACATCCTACAATCCGCATTTTATTTAATGCGTAAACATTTATAAGTATATAAAATTCTTAGAAGGTTTAAATAGGAATAAATAATATAAGGAAATACAAAAACAGCAATATCTAACAGCATAATAAACAGCAATATAAAACATGGTAATCTGGATTACTTAATAGATTTATTTTTTATTGGTCATGAAATGCAGTTGCTAGGTAACTGACGAAAAAAATAATATGTTTCCTGTCAAATAAGTAAATTGATTAAAAAAAATGTTTTATATTATTGGAAAACATGTATAAATTTCTACGAAAAATTATACACCTAATTAAAAAATCTGACAAGTACATTAAGAAAATTTCGAAATAATTTGAATAATTAAAAACCTTTATTTGGGCATTTTAAAATCAATAATTTACCATTTAATTACGTTAATCAAATGCATCCTTATTTTTCAGAAAGTAGAAATTTGAATATCTCGTGAAATGCCATAGAAAAGCATTATGACGCAAAAGAAAACGTTCTATATTTTTCGAACGAATGAACGAAATATTACCAAAAACTATACAGCTAAATCCGGGCACCTCAACAACAGCCATATTTATTTTTCAGCTAATCGGATACTTTCTGCAGCAGATATGGCGGAACAGGCAGACTAACTAACTAACTAACTAACAGACGGAAACCAAAACCTTTTCGTGTGTCCGCAGTAAGCCTTCACTGCCGTTTTTGCAAAAAAAAAAAAAGGAAATTTTGATTAACCAGTAAATCTGCAGATCGGGAGCCTTAACGTCAACTCTGCAAGTCATTGTCTTTTAATCTCACTTTGCATAAAATTCAGCATTTTTTTTTTTTATTACATAAATATTTATAAGCATATAAAATTCTTGGAAGGTTTCGGAAATTAGAAGGGATAAATTATACATGGTGTGACAATTGATATTTTGAAATTCTCGTGAACAAGTTAGTCTGGTAATTTTTTAGATGTAAAAGTACATTTCACCTTATTTTCTCATTAAATTTAAAATAGTAATTTCCCAAAAATTATGCGATTGATTATAGTATTTCTTGGATTTCCTTTTACGCTGTGATTTTATAAGGATAAGCAATAGTTTGGACAATGATTTTATGTCATTCTAATATTTAAATAGAAATATTTAATTAAACTTAATCTATTATATCTAATTTTAAAAATCTAATGTTAAAAAAATTTCAATGACTTTTTGATGGTCATAAATGTAAGGTCTTACCTAAATAGATTCTACAAAATTACGTAAGGAAATCACTTATTAATATTAAACTAAAATTAAAACATGCTAAACGTGAAAAAAAAACATTTAAAGGCAATATAAACACCTTTTAATCCCTATTGGATGCGCCCGATACATTCACGGGCACTTCGCACGTGAATGTATAGGGCGCGACGATTAAAGAGTTAATAAACAGATATACATGTTATGTAGGCACAATCAGCGACATTATCAAGATCAATATTGATAAAAAACTATTTCAACATTTAAAAAAAAATGAACTTAAAAAACAAAATTCATTAGATCACAGGTTTAGTGAAATCAGGTGCATAATAAAAAGGAACATCTGTGAACCCGAATTATTTTGTCTCATTGTTGGAAAGCATTTCTTCCATATTCTCAGATTAATTTATTAGCCAGAAAAAATATCAGGCGTTAAGCATACATTATGAAACATTTTACAACATGTCCAGAATACGTAAACAAAACTTCGCCGCTCCATTCTTTTGTGCTGTTCTATACGTGATCTACACGTTTGTAGATATTTTACATAGTATGCTAAAATTTAGTTTCGTTAGAAAAAGCATATCGAAGATTAAAATTCACCTTTAGTAATCTCTACCAATAGTACCTGTGCATGAATTTTTTTTCTAAAACCTTGTATATTACGTGAAGATTTTTATACGTGCCACATATTAAACTTACATTTAATGCTGGAAAACACACGCTTAAAACTACTGAAATCACACATTCTGGAATGACTATTCTTAAGTAACCATGTATCCATTTTTTTGCATAGCCCTGTATATGATTCTATTTAAAATTTACAAACATCTGCTATTGTGTACTAAATGTAGCTGAGCTTGAAAATACATAACTAAAGAAAAAAACAATTCACGCTCATTCTCAGTAATGCTTACGAATTCATTTGTGTAGCTCTGCATATGTTCTATATAATTTATCACATAGTAACACCACATAGTAAGCAAAAATTTGGTTAACCTTAAAACACATACCACAATTGAAAACACTCTTCAGCAATCATCCTTAATAGACAATAATTCAGATAGAATATTGTATCGAAATATTTTATGTGACCCTGTAAATGAACGATAAATGTGATGCACATCATATTCAACTACAAGCTTCATGTAGTAAACATCAGTAATGTATATAAATTTCATAATATTTGAGCTAGTGCAATACAATTAAAATACGCTGCGAAGAGTTTTTCCTCTTAGATCATTATATAACCGACCTCTTTTGTCTGACTCTGTAAAAATTGATATTTCCTTTAAAACCCATATACTACAGAAAGGATGTTTTAGTGCATCTCAGAAATTCATTTCACTTTTATAATGTTTGTAACAGAGTAACGTCATTAAAATACGCCGCAAAAGATTTTCTTCATAGACCGTAATATATTGAATATTTTTGTGTTAATTGCAGGCGTACTGTAAGTGCTACACATAACATATTTTGTAGTAATGATGTTTTATGCACCTTAATAATGTTTATAAATTTCATTATGTTTAAAATTGTGAACTCTACTTAAATACACCGCAAAGGATTTTTTCCATAGATCATATTGTAAAGTAATAATTTCAATGCCCCTAAAATTGAGTATTGAATGCTACACACTTCATTTTTAATACCGAACATACTGTGAAAAACCACAATAATGTATATCAATTACATGTAATTTCGATTATATTTTTCAGAGTTAGAGTACGAAAAGACAAACGGTAGGCGGCAGACAGACAAACGGAAGTTATAACTATACTGGAAATTTTGAAAAAGCATTTATATGCCATTAAATGTATTTTTTTCACTTTTATCATGTTAAAACATTAGTTTAAATTTTGGGGGACCAGCTAATAAGACCCTGATTTCAAAATTAAATATCTCAAAAACAAAGATCAATAGAATTATGCGGTAAACGGTTTGTTTATTAGCTAAGCTGTAAAAATGTTATACGGGAGTTGCAAAAATTAGTTGCAAAAACCGCTAACAGATGGCGCTGTAATCGCAATGCCTATAAATTGTGTTTTGAAGTCCAGAACACTAGCGTCTCATTCCTAGATGGCTTCCTATGGAAGAACGAAAATTGGGAAAGACCACTTTTTCATTGGGGTGATGTTCAGAAGTAGAGACATCTGGTTATAGAATTATTGCATCAGCTTCAATTTTAGAGAATTTCAATTAATAGAATTTTCAATAAAAAGTTTAGCAATCATTATATAAGAACTTATTAAAATATTTTATTTGGGTAATGTGCCGAAGCGGAGCCATATGTTGACAGAATTGAGATTTGTTTCAAATTTTGTTATAAGTTACTTCAGTCCGGATACCAGTATCTCTGTGGTCTGTCTTTTCCCTCCTAATTGGTAGATCGTGGAATCGAATCCAAGTGGAGGAGGATTTGAAAAATATGGAAATCTTTACTTTTTAATATTTACAAACCGTGAAAAAAGTTTGAATAAAAAAATCCAAAGTTTCTGGTTTCAAAATTTAATTAAGGTAAAAAAAAACCCCGTTTTTGAAAAATCATTGAACATTTATAATAATGATTCATAAATCATTTTTTTTTTATTGTAGAGAATAGTTTGAATGAGAAAATACAGAGTTTCTATTTTTAAAAACTTTATTAAGTTAAAAAATAATTTTAATTTTAAAAACTCGTTTTCATTTTTTTCATCATTGAGCACAGGAATATGGTGCAGCTTCTAGCGATAGGATCCGAAGTGTTGGAAAGGAATGCAGCATCCAAAATACTTTTGCTTTGACGTTGATGATATGACTTATCATCAATTCCTTTTAAAAAAGAAATAATTTAATGCATAATTTCTGTCTCTAAAACTTTGTTTACAAAGGAAAGAAATATATGTGTTGTGCTAAAACCAAAGTATTATGCCGTGATTTAAAAATAAATGAAAAGTGCAAAATTACTTTTTTATTTATAATAATTCAGGTATAAACAATAATACCAAAATATTATGCTGTGATTTAAAAATATAAAAAATAAATAAAAAGTACAAAATTATTTTTCTAAATATATGCATTTTGATTTAAATATGGCATTGGTATTTAAATATGGCATTGATATGGCATTAAAAATTGAATTTAATAAAATATTTTAATAAGTTCTTATATAATGATTTCTAAATTTTTTATTGAAAATTCTATTAATTGAAATTTTCTAAAATTAAAGCTGATGCAATAATTCTGTAACCAGATGTCTCCACTTCTGCACATCACCCCAAAGAAAAAGTGGACTTCCCCAATATTCGATCTTCCGTAGGGATTTATCTAGGAATGAGACGCTGGTGCTCTTGACTTCGAAGCACAGTTTACAAGTATTGCGATTACAGCGCCATCTGTTAACGGTTTTTGCAACAAAATTTTGAGACTTCTGTATAACATTTTTACAGCTTAGCTAATAAACAAACCGTTTACCGCATAATTCTATTCATCTTTGTTTTTGAGATATTTAATTTTGAAATCAGGGTCTTATTCGCTGGACACCCTGTACATCCTAATCTACTCGATAGCAATAACATACTAAAATCACCCAAAATTAGGCATATTTGGAGACCTTTAAATCTACTGGACAATTATTCATTATCGTATTCACTGCTAATTAACAAATCGCATCGATTTGGCATTATAAATTATTTTTGTGATAGCTTTTAATAGTATCTATATTCAAATTAAAATGGTAATTTACTGTTTTCGTTCATATTTGACACAAACCTAGATTGAAGATCATACGTATTATTACTAAAGATTAACGAAATTTTTATTTTCCTCAGCCGGACTTTCTTCTTAATATTAATCGGGATTATTTGAATGATTTTTTTTTTATAGGCTACGAAATGCAGTTACTAGGTAACGGACAAAAGAAGAAGAAAAAAAATTAAATATGTATCATGTCAAATATGTAAATTGATGAAACAAAGTACTTTATATTATTGAAAACAAGTATAAAGTTCCACCACAATTTATACACGTAACATAAAAAGGTCTGTCAAATATATTCAAAATAATAGAAATAATTTAAAATCCTTATTTAGAAATTTTAGCATCCAAAATTTGACATCTAAATCTACTGACCAAATGTGTCCTTCAGTTTCATCAAATGGAAATTTGAAAATCGTCTGACTTGCCATAGAAAAGCATTATGAAGCAAACAAGAGTGTTCCATATTTTTCGAGCGAATGAACCAAAGTTAACCAAAAAGAAGTTACAGCGAAGTCCGGGTACCTCACGGACATACACGATTAATTTCAAGCTAATCGGATGCTTTTTTGTCAGTTATCGCGAAACAGACAGACTAATTAACTAACTAACTAACAGACGCAAACCAAAAACTTTTCGTTTCTCCACTGTAAGCATCACTGATGTTTCGTGAATAATATGTTAATCACTTTAGATATAGTTGCATGCCCTTTGATAGCTATTTATCTTGACAAGCTTCTAAATTAATCATGAATACTAATGTTGTGTTATAAACGTGCAGACAGATATATGATTAAAAGAGACGATGTTGATGTTTGAGACATTTTAAAGTTATACGAATTATTTGATGCATGAAAATAATTGTTCTTCAATTACAGATATTTATTCATTTGAATTTTTTGTAATGCAAATTTGTAATTCAGTGACAGCGTAATAAGCGTAAAATAAGTATTTTGAAAATGGGTGTAGTCATTTGGTCATAAATAGTTTTGATATTAATCAAATTTTCAAATAAACCTTTCTCTTGTTTAAAGAAAATTATAAACAGTTTCTTTAACAATACCAAATTTAAGAACAAACATACGTCTATAAAAACCTAAAGAAAAAGATAAAATTATTTTAAAAATACGAGAAAATGGGAATAATTTATAGAAATAAGAAAAGATTTCTGATAGCAGAATATTTGGAGCTATAAGTATACATGGTTCAAAGTAAAGGCCGGTTGGGTGATTGAGGGTTAATGACACAAACTCCTTGTAGGCATATACCGCACCAAAGTAATGTTGACGAACTAAAGTAACGTTTCAACGCATATTTCTAGAAGCGTAAAATAAGTGTCCACGTACATTAAAGCAACCATGTGCCGTCATGTTAGAGAGGCTCCATTACTCCAATGAAGAAATTAAGAAGTTATCAACCGTTTTTAGATATATTTGAAAAATAACGAAAGAAAGACGAGTATAAAAAGGTAGAACGTAATCGACTTTGTATGGAAGTGCATGTAGAAAGAATTCTAATAAATAAAAATAACTTTTTTAAGAATATTTGAAATGTAAGTTTTTTTATACCTAATAACCAGTTTAAATACGTACATCATTAATCAGCAGAAGTGTCGCATCACTTCGTTCGTTTGCCATCTGCTGTATGCGTTAGTGGGCACATTTAACATACATAATTTGATTTTGAATTTGACAATCAATATAATTTAATGCATTATCAACAGTTTAGTAGCATTTTTAGAATAATTTATAATTATGTTATAAATTTTCAGAATCATTTTTTTTTTTTTTTTTTTTTTTTTTTTTTTTTTGCAAAATGATTGCAAACTTCAGTAAAAAAAAATACAGTATAATTTAATGTGCTAAATTACATCTGAAAGGAATATTAATGGACCGACATTTTAAGAGAGCACAAGAGATAAAATTATTTTAAAAATCATACAAATACGGTAGCAAATAAAATTAACCATTTTCTTACTAATTTCTAAAATGAATAAAAATTAAAATGTATTTGAAGTACACTTAATGTAAATAACAGAAAAGAGAACTGAATAGTACAACCGAAAAATAAGTCGAATAATATTATCAATGTTTTATTCATACATTGCCATTAAAGGCCCTTGTATTCAAATAGAAATGAAAATCAAAATCGCTCTGAAAATTTTTATTCAATGAAAACATTTCAGTTTCATTCTACTGAAATGTATATTTAAAAATTACGAATTATTTAAGTATTTGGATAATAGAATTATATATAAAACAATTCTAGAATTTCAGAACTTTTGCAGTATAAATTTTATATAATTTGAAATACTCTTAAAATAAATAATTCAATACCAAATAACTAATGCGTTGAGAAGCTGATTCAAGTAGTTTTTTAGTTTAAATAATAAAATCGAACTTGGAATATTTTATACGGTATCTATATATGGGAGGCAGTCAAATGAAAACAGAACACCTGCCATGAAACACATCCCTTGCTATAGTTGGCATCATTGCTGTAACATATCAATACTGCCAAAAAGAGAGGAGAGGTGTGTTTCGGGTTTTGGTGGCTGAGGGTGCTAGAACACGTAAAATTCCTCGGCGCAGGTCTGCTGTCTACGGAGAATACTGCATGTTACAGGCAAATGTGCAAGAGTGGCAAAAGAGATTCCGATGAAGGGCACTGCAAGACGATCCCACGCCAGGACAATGCCATCGAGCCTTTACTCCTGATATTATTGCACAAATTGATGATCTTATCAAGGAAAACCGACGAATAACAGAGGAAGAAATTCGTGCTCAGCTCGAAATTAGTCATTGCTCCGTGCATGATATTATCAAAGATCACCTGCTGTTCCGAAAAATTTGCGCTCAGTGAGTTCGGTATCAACTGAAGGACGAGCAAAAAAAGTCAGAATTTGTTCATGCATGTCATTTGCACCATGAGAAAGAGTATGCGCTTTTATCCCGTATCGTCACAGGGGACGAACCGTCGTGCCACCATTTTGAGCCCGGAAGCAAATCTTAAAGCCAGCAATGGAAACACTCCAATTCTCCCTCGCCAAAGAAAGGGAAAGCTGTTCGCACTTCCGGTAAGGTTATGATGACTATTTTTTCGACTGCAGGGTTCCTCTGCTTGTCGACTTCCTCGAGCGTGGGACCTCAATCAAAAATAATCGCAATGCACACACTTTGCAAAAACAGAAACTTGACATAATGTCAAAACGCCCTGGAAATGACGGAATCATCCTCTTGCATGATAATGTCTGTCCCTATACCGCTAATCTGGTGAGAGATAAGCTTCGGGGATTTGATTGCGAAACACTTTAACAAAATCCATGCAGCCCCGATCTTTTGCCATGTAATTTCCTCACTTTTGACACCTAGAAGCGCAAACGTGCATTAGGATGTGGATTCGTCAGCAACCCAACTCTTTCTACTAGACTGCAATAGATCTTTTCATCTCCGAGTGGGATAAATATCCTAACAGTTCTGGCAATTATTTTTGAATAACAAGTTTCCATACTCACATTTTAGTGTGCGTTTGGTTTCATTTTTCTGCCCCTTATAATTACAAATCAAGAAGTAACAAACAATATGAAAATACAAAGTACATCTAAAAGTTTGTAAAGGTTTTGTGTCATCAAAGAAACGTATGTTATTTCATTGAATTCCTGAAATTATAAATTTGATTCTACTTACAAACCTCTGTGCCTGTTTTTACCGACTCTTTCAATTTTCAACACGTTTAAATGACAATAAACAATAAGATGTACTTAATATGTCTTTAATTACTTAGCAATATATTCCTTTAATTTTTTTAAGAGTGGACAGTCAGTTTTAATTTCTATAACAAAAGCTTAGACACGAAAAAAAGCGAATTTCATATTTTTATTCCATGAAAAAAAAAAACAATAAGAAACACAATTTTGTAATACATATACATGATAAATATGAAATGTACTTTAGGAATTGAACTTTCTATCTTACAAATGTAAAAAGAATTTTGACATAAACATAATTTGGGATTTTATTTCTCTAAAAATAAAACCATTTTGATAGGAATAAAATTGTATTATTTATACGATTTGCGTCTAAAGTATTCCATAAGCAGCGTGAATGCTTGGAAATATTCACTAGAAATTTCATTTTTTATTAAATTTAACTTAAATTAGTTTTATGTAGAAATTTATGGAATGTATTTTAAAATACCTCTTGTGGAATAAATATTTCGCTCTAATCTTCCTAAACAGATTTTTTAAAATCGTAATAAAATTATAAATACAGTAGAGCGCCGATTATCGGAACTCCAATTCCTCGAACATCCAATTATCCGAAAAGCCTATTTCTCCCATTTTTTTTTTTTAACCAAGCTCCCAATTATCCATTGGCTTGGAATAAAATTTTAAATAAAGAAAAAACTGGTAGTGGATCAGAAAATGAGGAATGCAAAACAATAAAGGATATGGGAAGAATCCTAAACTATGAAGAAAATGAAATTAACGAGTGGTTAAATAGTGACGTACAGTCCTGGAAAAAAAAAAGTAAACACCCCCTACTAACTCCTCAACAAATTATCGTAGAAGAAAGTTACTGGTACCGAACGATTGAAAATAAAGTCTACTTTTAAATAATGTATATAAAATTTGCTTAGGGGCACCTACATATTAAAACGAACCATAACATTGTTTTTTTCAATAGCAGTACCCCATTCTGACAGCATAAATGAACTCTACACCCTTCAATTAGCCTAAAAACGAATTTTTATGCAATTCGTACCATAAGTTTCCGAGAAATTAATTATTTTAAAACGAGCGTATTTTAAGGGCTGTATCCAAATTGAAGTTCCGTACTGGATTGTTAACCGAGAGAGCCGCTTCCTTGATCAAGGCACCTTAAGCGCCACTCAAGGAGTCAATGAAGCGTGTTAGATTACAGTACGGCAGAATAAATTTCAAAATGTCTACTCACTTCCATCATAGACGGCCCCTTAAACCATCATTTTGCCGTTTTTAAAACATAATTTGAAAACTACTTGGAAGAAAAATGTGAAATGTTTGAATTTCCATAAAGCAGGACTTAATAAATCTAAATCCATCAAAAAAATTGTAGGTTGCAATTCATAATTTTTTCGAATATTAATTTCATAATTCATAACTCATATCATAAAATTATAAAAACTGCAAATTCAGCTTATTTATGCTTGAATATATTAGTATTATTACCACAAAAAAAATTAGCACATTAGGAGCATAATTTCGGGAGATATAAATAAAAATATGAAAATATAATTTAACATTAGAAGCACTAAATTTTGAATGTTTATAATTCAAAAACTGATCATTCAAATGACTTGAAATTTAGTGTCTAGGCATAGTTTGCACCGAAAATTTGAAATATCTCGTTAAAATTGGGTATTGCCATTGAAAAAAATGAAGTTAGGATTCGTTTTAATATGTAGATGACACCTAAGAAAATTTTATATACATCACTTAAAAGTAGGCTTTGTTTCCAATCGTTCGGTACCAGTAACTTTCTTCTATGATGATTTGTTGAGGAGTTAGTAGGGGGTGTTTACTTTTTTTTTTTTTCACGACTGTACATGACCCTGAACATCAGCATTTAAATGATGACGAGATTCATGATGAAAAATAAATTGAAGCAAATGAAAACGAATGCTCTGAAAATAACCCAGGTCCACACATGAATGCTCTTTGGATGCTCGGAAACAGCTATGAGAGGCTCGAACGGCAGAAGAACGCGGATCATATTCATATAACGCATTTCAAAAGAATTTGAGATAGGGCAGCATTGAAAGAATGTCTTCGTGGAAGCAAGCAACAATCAAAAGTTTTTTTACTTAAATTATAATCTCTGGAGTTCAGAAAATGATAAAAAGAGAAAAAAAATTAATTATAAAAATGTAAACAAAAAATAAAATAAAAAAGACAAAAAAAAAAAAAAAGAAAGAAAGAAAAAGAAAAAAGAAAAATATTTTTTAAACATGCCAGCACTAACTGGTGCTGCTAGTCCTAAGCTTAGATAACGTGAGAAGGTTTTAGTATAGTCAGAAACATCCCTTAAATTGTCTGTCCATTTATCCGAACTATTGCTTATCCGAACTAGGGTTGGTCCCGTCTTGTTCGGATAATCGGAGCTCTACTGTATACCTAACTACGATGAATTTGAAAAAGTAAAGCACTAGCCATTCTAACTATTTTATAACTGAAATTGTGATATTATGCTGTGCTGCATTATCTTTTTAGAATGTAACATATTACAGTGCTAAACAAACTGTATAAAAGTAAATCTATTTTTTCTTGGGGGGGGGGGGGATTAATTCAAAAGTGAGAAAGTGCTTAGCTAATATAATAAGTAAGTTTTCATGCATATGCGAGAGAATATAAATTACTATTAAAGATAAAAAATGTAAATGTAGCTTTAAAATATAAAATAAATCTATTATTATTATTTACTTCTAAGATTATTTGATGAAGACAAATATTTTGTATTTATAATAACTGTGAACGAAACTTTAAATCATTAATTTTCGCGATTTTTATAGCCTACTAAGACATTAAGATAATTTTTAAAAATGAAAAGAAAAAAATGGATTATATATACAAGAAAGTATTTTACTTCTAAAAATTTATTTCTTATTTCTGTCACAGATTCAAATTATTATTATTATTATTATTATTATTATTATTTTTTAATTCTTGTTAAAAAATTCTGAAGGGAATGAAATTTGTATGCAGGTATGTTGTAGCATGCTCAAGTATAGTAAAACAATTCAATGGCACTTGTTTATTTTTATATGTATGAAAGACTTACTATCTGGATACACAATCTGCTCCTTTTTCCATAAAGCTAGAAAGATACAGCTTGAATTTATCAGCGTAATACCTACTTTGTGTTAGTAATCTTATTGTAACAGCATCAGTATTCGAGTTAGTTCCATCAACAATACAACTTTGGTAGGTTGTATTAAGTTGTAGAAAAAATCCACCTTGTACCCTGTAAGCAGTGGTTTGATTCAGCCGGTTCGCCCGGTCGAATAGGTTGGTTCGGCGAACAGGTTGTTAAAATGAAATTCAAATGCTAAAAGTGCTTTTAAATTAATTTACTTTCTTTAAACGCTTATTGGCATAACAGTATTTTCTAACCATAGCAGTTTGACATATACACCATATGGCCAAAGGTGACCGATCACTTGCGATTTTAGACGTTTTATTAAATATCTAGAAAAGTACACGAGGAAATAACCTGAAACTGCAGGTGTGTAAACATTATAGTATAGGTCATATATTTCCGCGAAGATTTTTTCCTGAAACCCCACAGGGGACCGTCAACAAATTGAAAAAGAACGAATATCTTTTGTATAACCCTGTAAAAACTAAAGTAGCAAAAGTGTTCAAACACGATATTACTAATAAGTGGCTTATTGCAATATACTGTGTTCATTTTTATGAGGATAGCATGTGCACCAGTAAAGAAATTAAGGTTTTTGTAAAAACAGTCCCAATGTTTTGCTTATAATTTACAGAGTCCTTAATATAAGAAAATGTTCTTTTCAACTTTGACAAACAAAATTGTACACAATACCCTGCAATCAGAATTAAAAAATGATAAAAAATGGATGAAAATTGAGCAGGTTTACTAAAAACAGTTTCACTGTGCATGCGCCAAAGCAATCAAAATCTAGTGTGCATAATATATTAGCAACGTATATAGAGCAACATTTGTGAAAGTCTCAAAATTACAGCTTGAAAATTTTGAAAATAATCGTTGATAGAATAAGCTCGAAATCCGTTATTCCCCAAAACAAGCAAAAAGATCAGGGGTTGTATCAAATATCTGTTGATTAGTGCCAAGATAGCGCACACAATATTACACGTACTACTATATTTGGATACAACCCTGATCGTTTTGCTTGTTTTGGGGAACAACGGATTTCGAGCTTATTCTATCGACGATTATTTTCAGAATTTTCGAGCTATAATTTTGAGACTTTGACAAAAGTTGCTATATATACTTGTCTAATACATTATGTACATTATATTTTGATTGCATATGCGCATGCGCAGTGAAAAATTTTTTAGTAAATCTGCTCATTTTTCATCCAATTTTTATTATTTTTAATTCTCATTGCAAAGTGTTGTGTACAATTTTATTTGTCATATTTTCTGAAAAGAACTTTTTTTTATATTAAGAACTCTGCAAATTATAAGCAAAAAACTTTCCGAAATTTGGGGCTGTTTTTATAAAAACCTTAATTTCTCTACGAGTATACATGCTATCCTCATAAAATTGAACACAGTAAATTACAATAAGCTACTTATTAATAATCTCGAGTTTGAGCGTTTTTGCTACATTAGTTTTTACAGGGTTATCCAAAAAATATTCGTTCTTTTCAATTTGTTGATGGTCCCCTATGGTGTTTCAAGAAAAAAAAATCTTCGCGGAAATATATGATCTATACTATACAGTTTACACACTTGCAGTTTCAGGTTAATTACTCATGTATTTTTCTAGATATTTAACAAAACGTCTAAACTCGCGAGCGATCAGTCACCTTTGGCCATATAGTGTATTTTAACTTAAAAATTATATATGAAATTTTTAAGATTTGAAGAATTTTGGGACACAAATCGAAAGCCTAGACCAACCCCTAACCTTAGTAATATGGTATGTTTATTGAACATTACAATAAATACTTATATTCGAATAAAAGTTTCTTTACTTTGGCTGCTTCATTTGAAATTATACGGAATATTCCGTGTTATCGCTGATCAATAGCTAATGATTAAATCGTTATTTTTATTATTATACTTCCAGCTGCATATCTTTAAAATATTGTTCTTCATAGTAATTAGCTGTCGGTTAGCGATGAGGAGGGATGCTTTTCATATTTATAACTGACATTATCTAGATGCAGAGGGGATTCTAAGTAAAAAAAAAAAAATCTGAAATTCACCGAAAATTTTCTTAAAGGTTACTGCAGAGGAAAGGGGGGCGGGGAAGAAATCCCTCCAGTTGCTAATTACACTGTAAAAAAAAAATCTGTGAAGTTACTAAAGTTTTTCTAGGAAACTTGGATTCCTAGAACTTTTCATGTAACGGCAACAACAAAATTCCATGTAACAGACACACTTTTGCGCCGAAAATCAAAAAATCTGTAAGGTTACTAAGAATTTTTTTGGAAACTGGGATTCCGAGAACTTTTCATGTAACTGCAGCCAGGGTTACAAATAAAAGTTTAGTAAGATTACTGAAATTTTAGCAGATTCATTTGTAAAGTTACAGATTTTTGTAGCTTTACAAAAACTAGTTTTGTAGATTTGCAGCTTTTTTCGTACCGTTACAGGTGAAAGTTTAGTAAGCATGTAACTTTACATCTGTAGAACTACAGATTTTTTTTTACAGTGTATGAGTGTTTTGCGTGACACTTTGATGAATTTCGTGTTTTTTCCGCGATCCTTTGGCAAAATATCTATTTTTTGCGGCCCTTTTACGAAATTTCCGGCGTTTTTTTTTCGCGATTCTTTGTAGAAATTTACATTTTTTACGCGATTCTTTGACGAAATTCGCATTTTTCCCGCAATTATTTGTCAAAGATCTTATATTTCCCGAGGTCATTTGACGAAAATTGCGTTGCTCTAGCGATCACTTGATGAAAATCGCGTTTTTTCCGCGACTCTTTGACAAAATTAGCATTTCTTTTGCGATCCTTTGACGAAATTTGAGCTTTTTCGCAATTTTTTGACGAGATTCTCGTTTTTGCAGCGATCTTTTGACATAATTGACGATTTTTTCTACAAACGATTGACGAAATTTATTTTTTTCGCGAGCATTTGTCTAAATTCGCGATATTTTATAACCGAATTTTTGGACTGATGATCGATTTTTTAAAAATTTCGGAACTGAATGCCATAATTTTTTGAGAAATTCCGAACAGAATCACCCCTGCCTTTATTACTTTATATTTTAAATGAAATTGCTCGTCTTTCAGAAGCAGTGCGAACTAATACAATAAAGCATAATAAGCATAATATAGAATGATCATAAAGAATGAAAACTTATAAAATTTATTAAAATGTTTGAAATTCATCGGAAGAAAAAGCACATACAAAAGAAAGACGATGAGGGTTTTATTACTTCATAAAGTTTAAAAAATATCCAATTTGTCGAAGATTATAAATTTTTTACTGATCTCGGGAACATGTTTTCTAAAAACAAGGTAATGAATTACAAAAATGAATGGGTACTGCATTCTGAACATTTGAAACAGGCTACTGAATTCTGAACATTTGAAACGAAATTGTTAGCCATTTGAACAGAGGTGTAAACTACTTATTTTTCACCATCACATTTACTCAAATATTGGAGAAGTAATGCTTCCATGGAAAGCAGCTGAAGAACCATTATTTATATTTAATGACACTTGTAATTAATATTAATGATTATCGAGAGTTTTTTTAAACTATATTTTAAATATTTTTCTAAAACTATGGAAATTTTTAAAGTATTCAAAAGGCTATAAACATTGTCAGAACAAGTGCTGAAAGTTCTGCCGAAAACGGAAAAAGGATTCTCAAAGATAAACATAATATGGTCAGAGAAGAAAATTCGACTAAATATTTCTAATATATCAAGCATGAAAATTAGCCTTATTTCCCTAAAAATCTGTAAAAGAATCGGTTCCTACTTTTATATTCAATGTATGTTAAGAAAGAAGCATGCGTCCGTTAACGCTCGAGTAAAGACAAAGAAAATTGAAAGTGGGGACGCTTATCAAGTAGCATATGTAAATATCTCAAATTACACAAGTTATTTAATATTTTAAATATATTTTCTAGACTATAATCTAATTTTTGTACGTCCTTTATAATTTTATTTAAATATTAACTATATGAAACAATACTTTGAACACTTTTTTAAACTTTTCAACGTAAATATAAAGCTATTTTAAGTACAGGAGACCCAAAATAATTCAAATTTATTTCTCCTAATTTCAGTATAAAAATGTATAGAGTGCTGACGAACTTCATTGGCAACTGTTACCCATGGGCATTTATTGTATTAACGGTTTTTAAAATATGTTGCATGTTTTAAACAGAGCATCATTATTGATACTAAATTTCCAGATATATCTTCTTCATGTGCGAATTATTTCTACTACATAAATATTTTGAGTTATTTCAGATTAATTATAACAGACGATACTCATGAATATCTCGGTGAAATTTGGGACTTTGGTGACAAAACCTAAGATAAAACATGCATTCAAAAAATCCAGAAATCAAGCAACTAACACTCACAAGAGCCGATTTATCGAGATAAACTTTGAAGAAATGACAAGCATTTATCACTAAGGCAAGGATGTAAATAGGAATGATTGACAATCAATGAGTTAGTATTTTCACGAAAACAGACTTCAGCAATATCTCGAGCTCTTTATGTAGTTTCTGATAGAAGTTTCATGATTGCCAAATATTTATTAAATAAGTTACGTTCTTTCATAGGTAAACATGTTTCATGATTTTTTTTTTTACTATACCAAGAGATCTAAGTTTTTTAACAATGGTCTTAAAACATTGGAATGCTTTTCATAATCTATGTTTGATGCTTCATTTTCTTTCACGTTTATGCATCAAAAACAGTTCGGGCATCGAACTGGTTGTTAAATTATTTGAATCCCACCACTGGCTGTAAGCGTATCTATAATATTCATGTAAAGCGAGTATAATTATTTGCAAGTGCAAACGAAAACTTCGAACTACGATACTGGAAAGGGGATGCAGCAGTCAGATGTTCGCACAGAAGTTCATATTCTCGCCTAAGCGCTTAGATACAGAGATTGGCAACAAGTGTGTTAGGACGTTGAATGTATGTAAATTTGCTTCCGTGACATGCTGCATATTATAGAAGGTACATTAACTCTGTGAAGATATAAGTTTCTTTGTTTTAGAAAATATTGTTTGATATTACATTCGATGACGTAAATATGAATTTTAATTAAATTTCATTATGAAAAAAATCAATAATTCTTTGCAATATATATTTGCTAATTTATTTGTTGATTTTTCAATATTTATGCCTTCTAATATTTCTAAAAGTAAATTTATTTACTGATGGGGTTTTATTTTAAAAAGAAAGACCGAAAAGTCGAGTATAATTTTTATTTTTATTTTTCTGATTTTAATTTTTACATCTGTAATTAAAATCTCTGAATAAAATATACGTTAGTTAGCAATCTTTTGTTTTGTTATCGCAAGTGTATTCAACATAAAGTCCTCCTTTATTAAATTTATTAAATTATTTTAAAGATTTGTTTATCGTGTTTTGCGAGGCGATGAATAACGCTTTAGGAAATCAGAAAAGCGTTTTCAAGTAGAATTTTTGATTTATATCATTAATGTAGATAAAGTAAAACTCATAAGAAAACATTATTAATATTATTATGCATTTTGTAATCAAGTTAATTCGTTAAGTCACAATCCTTTATTCATTTCACAAAGACTTTAATTAAACAATCTAATTAATATTTAATCAAGTATAATTTGATTGCGTTATTTGCTGCTTATTGACAAGAAATCAATATCCTAGTTTCCCAAACGTTTAGACTGATGTACAACTAAATCGAAATTCACATTTTCGCATACACACTAAGTAACAAACGCAAAGCTAATAAAGAAAAACCTGTGAAAAGGGAACTTGTATAAAGTGGAATATTTCTTCTGTTTTTTGTGCATCCGTCTTAGAAGATTTTACAGTATTTAAAATTGCATGATTGCATTACTTAGTATGTTCTTAGATTGACCACATTATATTAACTTTCCTGTAAAAAAGGAGTATGATAATTACATTTTAATATCACATATAATATCAAAATAAAATGTTTTGGTATAAAAAAATTACAATACTTAATTACATATTGGGGAATACTGACACGTGCATAGTAGTTGGTTGATTGCACTAATTTCCTCATGTCAATAACGTGAAGTGTTGGCCTTGCTTTATCAAGCACAACTTTCTCATTGTCTGGTTCAATAGAAGGTTTAGTCGCCAGTCAGATTTGATATTTAAATTGTTTCTGTATTATTTCTCGTATAAAGAAGTGAAGAAAATGTACATCCACATAGACATCTTGTTGCATAGACGAAGGAAATTTATGTCTTTACAGATATCAGAGGGTATTCTTCCTTTTATCAAAACAAATTTTCCTCACATTCATCATTTTGAATGAAATATCGATAATATATCACAGGGCAGTTGAGAGAATTCAATGGTTACCTATCTCCTAAAAGAGAGTAGCTGGGTGCTTCTATTGGGAAATGGATTTCTGTTTAAACAAATGAAGTTAAATGGTAAAGCCAAGCTCTGGCTTTAAATTTTCAGGAAAGTATTTCTTTATAATCTGTTATTACACATTTAGAGCTCACGTTTATGCACAATGGCAGTTTTTGAGGAATATTTGCAATTTAACTTTCAGCCATGGAACTTTCTAATCAGAATCCGAATTATTAAAAAAAGACTATTTCCGAAACAAAATTAAGAATGAGCCTAGTAGAACACATGTTACGAGATCACATGATATAATAAAATCAGGTGCTCTAATAAATATGGTCATATGTGAACGTGTATTATTTATCTTATTATTCTAAGGTATTTATATGCCTTTAAATGTGCTTTTTTCAATTTCTGTATATTAAAATTTTGTTTAATGAAAGTAAGTTATTTTCGTACATAATTTTTTATTTTCTTCTTCTGATGCTTCTTCTTCTTTTTTCTTTTCTCTCTCTCTCTCAGTTGAGTCAGGATGTGTAAGGATATTTTTTATTCCCAGATTCTCCGACAATAAAATTCTATAGTGCATTTCATATACGAGACATACTTTTTTCTTTTTTTACCAATTGCAAACGACGCACAGTATGATTCATTTTTAATTTTATAACATTCGAAATGATATTACATTGTGAATTTAAACTAAATGTAATTGAGGTTCGGGGGGAGGAGATTGGGGGGGGGGGACTATAGAGGGGAGCAAGTTTGTATTAGATTTTAATTTTCTTTTTTTACAGGAATGAGAATTTTTACATTTTGTATTATGGTGAATATTTTCACTTTTTTAAGAGAAATCATCTAATTCAGTCTCCCTTGAAATTTTAATCTCCCCTTCCCTACCTCCCTGAAAATATACAGGTTAAAATCTTATATTTTTTGTCTTTTTAATGTTATTGCAAAGTAACAATAAAAAGTATAAGCAATCAATAAAATACATAAATAATTAATCAGCTAAATCCCCCCCCCCCCCTTAGCACACATATACCTGAGATCTTCCCTTTTTCTATTTGCCCCTATAGCAAGGAAAATCTAAAAATATGAGTACTATTTTTTAAGTTTTCGAATTCTATTTACTATGAATTAATAATAAAATCATTCAGTTCATAAATTAGATCACTTTCAAAATGTTCGCCCCTTCCACTTCTTTTGCCTCTTTCTATTACACAGATCTAATACCATTGAAATTTCAATAAAAAATGAAGAATCTGCCTTTGTTACTTTATTTTTGTAACATTAAATAAATAATCACCTATCTAATTTTCTAATATATTTGAAGTTTCCGATTCGTAATGTTTCTTAATGTTTCCTCAAAGAAATTACATATGTTCTTTGGTTTTCTTCAGAGAACGTGTAGGAAGCTCTCCCCTTCTACAGGAAGAGGGGGAACGATTGCAATTGCGGGGGTGTGAAATGAGGTGAGACCCATTTATTACTCAATGTGGGGTTATACTTCTACACCCATATCGAGTTTCAGGTCAACACATTTCTCTAGAATAGTAAAAGCGCAAAGGGTGGACTGTACATATGATTCCATATGGAAATCCATATAAATGTTTACATTAAAGTATTGTAAAATTTGAATGTGCATATAAATAAATAGAATTAAATTAACATTCATATAATAAGCTGAAAAAAAAATACCGTTAATAAAAAATTTTACAGTAGATTTATATGACGATACGTGAAAATTAAAAAAATATATATTTAATAAAATTTATTTGTAAGTATGTAACATATACTTTTCAAATAATCAGGAAATTAAAGTATTCATTAAAATTTATATGTGCATATAAATTAATATAATTAAATTAAAATTCACATAGTAAACTGAAAAAATAACGTTAATAAAAATTTTTACAATAGATTTATATGGCGAAACTTGGAAATTAAAAAATATGTTTAATAAAATTTATTTGTAAGTATGTAAAATATACTTTTCAAATAATCCAGCAAATTGTAAACATTGAATGATGTTTTGTATGATTCCAGTTGATTGAATTTCCCATACATGCATGTTGGTAGCATTTAATATATATATGTATAAATATATATATAACTATAACTATATATATATATATATATATAAACTGAACTTTAAATATGTACTTAATGTAAAATAAGGTAATGTTTTAATGTTATTTTTGATATAAACGAAAAAAGCAAGGGGAAATTGTAAAAACAAATAAAAATATATACAGTAGAACCTCGATCCATCGTTTTTCAAGGCGTACGTGAAAAAAAAAAAAACAAAAAAACAAAAAAAAAAAACAAAAAAAAAACGATGAATGCGGGAAAACGATGAATGCGGGTTAATGTCAAAACACGAAAATAACAACGTTTATGCATTACTAATACATGCAATGTATACAGTATACTAATAAATACTAATTTGTTACTTGCCAAACTGTAAAAGAAATAAATCAAAGATGTAGAAAATTGATATTTTAAAAAATCAGTGATTTTATGTTGGGTTTTACGTTAATTTTACAAATTAAATAACAAATTTTCAAGATGTACAACATTTTTCTGATAATTTTCTGTAATTTCATGTGCACATATAAAAGTTCGTGCATGTTCAAATGCAGTAATTGCATGAGGCATAGACTTGGGCACTGGTGTAGGCTCAGCTTCATCGGCACCAACATTATCCTCCGCTTCTTCGCCATTATTTTAATTTTTTGCATCATCACGCACTTCTTCTATGCTTAGTACACCACATGTCGCAACATTTTGATCTATGGAAATATAATAGCTAAATTTCACTAATCGCGCTAATCACTGCCCCCCCCCCACTCCCCCCGCTAAAACAATACAAATGAGGATAAAAGAAGTAATTCCAGTTTGTATGTCATATGAATCAGCTGAGACCTTCAATTTCATTTCGGTGAGGAGAAAAAATTTACGGCGATGAATGCGGGAAAACGACTTTTTGAAGAACGATGTATGCGGGTTTTGTTAACATTATTTAAATATAATTTGTGCAGGGGCCATAGAAAAAAAAACGATCAATGCGGGAAAACGGTGAATGCGGGAACAATAGATCGGGGTTTCACTGTACATAAATAAAAAAATTATCCCCAACTCTTAAGACCCCCTTTCCCTCCGTGAATTAAAAAAAGGAAATTGACAGTGTTATGTTAATTAGAATTTTGCCTTATATAAACACTGACAATTTTGGGTCAGTGCGGAAATTAGATTCACTTTAAACTCGATTACTGATTTTGGACTGATACTGGCAGTATCCAATGTCCAACTACAAACTACTGGTTGTCGCAAAGTCGCAAAAAATCGCAATAAATCGCTTGGGATAAGATTTTAGAAGGTTCATTATACATTTTGTACTATAAAAGTCCGACCAAATCGGAAGGACTTTGTTTATATATCACTTTTTATGTAAAAAAAATCTTTAAAACTATGTATTTTTTTAAAAAATCCTCTTTTATAAATTTTTGAGATTTTTGTAATCCAAAAATCAAATTTAATATGTAATTTAATTATGTTTCAGAAAAGTACAAAGAAAAAAACAACAAACTATCTGAAAAGGTCTTAGTTACGGTGTGAAGGCAGAAAATCTGCCTGAAATTCACGCAACAGCAGAAAACGCTAAAAGCTCCTAAATTCACATAAGCAATGCGAATCTATGGGACCCTATAAAACCAAAATACTAAAGAATATAAATCATCATATATTTCTAAATACTGTGGAATTCATTTCATTTCGAAATACGAAACTTGGATTTTCTCATTTTTGGCCACATAATCGCAATTTGGGACCACTGTGCGGCGTATGCATGAAACACGAGAGTACATGATACTGGGTAAATACAATAATTATACGATCTTAATTCTGCAATACAATGGTATCGTTAGCAGCGTATGAGAATTTCAGAGGGTCTGCTATAACAAACTTTCACTGTGATAATAAGTGGAAATTATACATAAAGTGTGGCAAACGAAGTGCCTTGATACTAAATCTAGTTTTATAAATATTCAGATAGTTCTGAGTGCAATAGCTGTTGCACTATTATCAAAAATTGCATGTATACAAACTTTATTATAATTATATATATTAAATTTAGTACTACTTAAATAATAGGACTCCATCTCAAATAGGACTAATCACCATGAACCACCCATCATTGAATTAATTACGTATGATAGGTTTTAATAAAATGAAGAAAACTCATTAAAATCTTTTCAAGTTTTGATTCGATATACATAATATTTGAAATAACTCGGCAAAATTCTGCAACGATTATAGATTTTAAATTTCAAACCCTTCAGTTTTGTAGTTTTTTGATGTTTTATGCGGACAGACGGACAGACACGTAGACGAACGGACCAGACGTCGACTATAGGTGCTACGGATTTATATAATTTCAAACGCACCTATAAAGTATAATAAAGAAGCGGCTGTTTATAATATAACTCGAGTTTGAAAATTTTCGCCAAAAATAAGAAAGCGGAATAAAAATGCAGAAAAAGGAATAGAAAATATGAAAGCCCATAAACAATAAAAATGAAGAAAAAGGGAACTTATTTTATTTATCATTATCATTATTAAAAAAGAAAGTACTGGGGAAGAAAAGTTAATTTTTCTGTTACCGCATTTTAAAAACTGATGTGTATCATTAGCAGCGTGTGAGAATTTCACAGAGTCTCCTATAACAAATATTTACAGTAATGACAAAAAGAATAAAAAAGAAAATGACGCAATAGTAGAGTACAGGTTAAGTCACTAAGATAATAACTAACACAGTATTCTATGACTGAATTCAATAATCAAGCGATAATAGCTCATTTAATATGATTAAACAATGCTGTTAAACACTGTATATTTGCAATTGTTTTTGAATGAAAAGTAATAAAGAAAGAAACGAAAGAAACCAACATTTTTTTTTTTTAACTGCAAGCTATTCATTTTATTCCTCTCTATTTTCCCGTAACTTTTTTTTTCTTTTTTTTTTAATTTAACTGAACCATTGATTTTCAAAGAGACAAAATAAAAGTTGAAATTATATAACTTACATAAAAAAGCAGTGTATGCATATGGAATTGAAGAACAGGAAAAATAAAAGATATATATATTTTTTTATAATTTTCTCTTTTTTACGAACATTTCACCGCTCCTCCTCCACAATATATATATATATATATATATATATATATATATATATATATATATATATATATATATATGGTTCTATTTTTTCTTAATATTTGTTTAATTTTATTTCTCATATTATATGCACTTTTTCTGCTTTGAAGTTTTCGGGGGGGGGGGGGATGTATGGTGTTCATTTTTAAATTCTTTTCGAGCTATTCTGCTTGTCGGTTCTTGCAAGAAAATCTGGATTTTGCATCGCTATCCCTGTATTGTCATTTTTTATGTCTAACTTTCTTTTGTGACTTGTTATTCAAGCAGTAAAATGAATTATTACTTTAAGGAATATACTCATTTTCTCTATTTTGTTTTCTTATTTTTTTCCAATTTTCTTTATAAAAATCTAATTCGAAAGTGCGTATACGTTTTATTTAGAGTCGTTTAATTTATTTTTCGTAAATTTAATTCAAAATTAAAATATTTTGTGCTTGGAATTGTTCTTAATATTTCATTTATTTAATTTTTTCAGAATGTCTGCATTATTTTTATTTAATTATTTTGCACTGCTAAGAAATAAAAAATGAAGTGAATGAAGAAAAATAATGAAGAAAATTTCGTTCTTTTCGAATTACGTTTTTTGTTGCTTGTTGTACGACGATATTGATTTCACATTGCTATTTCTGTTTCTCCTTTTTTATCTCATTTGTTTACATTTCTTCTGCATGCAGTTAAGGCATTACAACTATTCATTACTTACAACAAAATCTTTTCACAAAAAATGTCATTGAGAAATCATTTATTTGTTATTTTCTTTATGGACGTTTATTTTATTTTAGAATAACTTCAGTCAAAATTAAAATATCTGAATTTTTTTTAAATATTTAATTCATTTTGATATTTAGAACACCTGCAATTTTTCTATTTAACTATTTTGGACAAAAAAGAAAAAAAAAAGAAATACATTTTCCATTTTTTTTCAGGCTACTTTACTTTTTGCTTGTCGTAAGGCAATATTGGTTTTACATCGAGATTTCTCTGTTCTTTTCTTTAATCATACACGCTTACTTTTTTACCTAAAGGAAAATAATGATTTATTTTCTTTTGTATTGTTATTTTGTTTTTCAATTTTCTTTATAAAAGAAATAATAGAAGTCTATCTGTATATTATTTTCTTAACCGACATTTCACATGCCATTATAGTACAATTAATATTTAATTTAAATAATATTTAGATGCATTAAATGCAACATATAAAATAATTTTCCTCAAACATTTTTTTATAAAATTTATTTTTTACTTTAAGATAAAATGCATTTACAGTGTAGATGCAAGACAGAAATTTTCAGGATGCTTTATTGATCAAACATAATTAAAATTGTCTACATGCTCACGAAAATAAATAAATAAATAAATATTGGTACTTACGGTATTTTGTTAACGACTGTTTGATAGTTGTAGGGGGAATAAATTTTTTGATGAAATTAAAAACATTTTACACTTGGACACCTTAAGACTATTCCATTTTACGTAAATGATTACTTAAAATTATTTTTGATGCACTTTCCCTAACATTACTGTTTTTATAAATTTCGAATAACTGTATACTGTGTAAATGTTTAACTGTATGCTGTTTACTGTAAAACTGCAAAACTATATACCGTTTACTGTATGAACTAATATTTAACACAATCAAACTGATTGGTAAAGTTATCATACGAATTTAATATTTCCAATTATTACCAATAAGGTTTTTCTGAGCGAAATATGCTGGCTGGTTGTCGGCCCAGTTAGCTTAAACGGAAAAGCATTGGCCTTGTAAGCCAAGGATCTGGGTTCGATTCCCAGCCTGGGCATTTTTTCGCTCAGTTGGAAATATTAAATTCGTTTACTGTATGCTGTAAAACTATATACTATCTGTAAAAATTCTTTGTATAATTTATATTAAATACGTCGTATGCTTTAGTAATTTTAGCTCTGTGTAATTCCCTCTAAATCACAAACAGTTAATTCTTTATTTCAGTAATTCATACATGTGATTGTGAAATATATTTAGAAAAAAAAATGTCCAACTATTTATTATGTAGGATGTAGTAGTAATATCCACAAAAAATGTGTATTTATGAATGTTATTGTCCTCTTTAACATGACATCCTACAAACTAATATAATTAAAAAGTTATTTAGAAGACATTACAATTGTATTAGTCTTTAGATTTTTCGTTTCTATAATAATGATATTTAATATGCATGAGTATTTTATCTCTGTTTAATAAGCGAAAATAATTAATTAAATTTTAAAGTAACAAGATTATCTTATATATTATTAATTTTTCTTTCCTACCAACTATATATTTTCTATCATATGAAAAATGTAATCGAAACTGCTAAAGAATTATTAAAATTGCAGTTATAAATTAAAAATGCTACATAAGGAATTTAGATATTTATTTTTAACGCAGTTTCACAGAGAATTAAAAAAAATAGATCTGATTATGGTATTATTAATATGATTCAAATATAAATGAAAATTAAAAAGAAAGTAATGCTATTAATAATATTATTACAACTAAGGCAACATGAAGATAAACGTTTCATAAGTATATCTTTCTAGAAACATGTATAAAATATTTACAAAATACAACATGACTTAACCTCTAAGAAAATTTGCAAAATGAAAATATTTTTCTCACTTTTATTAATATATAAAGCAGATTTTTCTTGGAAACTAAAAACTTTCAAAATTATTTTAATTTCACTTGTAGTAGAGTATAAGTTTCAGCAGAAGAAAGATAATTTTTCTCAATACTTTTCACATTCATTTTTAATGGTATTTTGAGGAGATACTTAATTTTTAATACTTTATTTATAAATGGCTTTGATCCAAAACATATATATAAACGTTATATATCTTTCTTAGAATGGGAAAAGTTGTAAAAGATAACGAAACTCGTTTAAGAGTTATCTAGTACTTACTACCACACATAACAGAATTTGTGATTATATTTTACTCAACTGATAGTAGGAAAATTTTATAAAAGCAATATAAAGAATTTTCTATATCACATATATTTATATCAACAACTAAAATAACTGGACAAAATGCTATATTTCAGATGTTTTGTATCATTTAACAATAACCAAGGAAACAAATTCAATTTAGAACGAAATGTCTACCAATTTCCAAAATAGAAGAGAATGTGGAACGGAAGTGAAGAAAAAAGAAATTAAATTGATGTGATAGAGTTAACAAAGACTTTTATTTAAAAGATGATGCGTTATAGTTTTTATAATGTGAGGAAACGGGTCTCGACAAGGCTCAAGTTACATGTTGACAAATGATTAATAAATATAAGTAAACGTTAAACCTACTTACATATTTCTTGATAATATAGGTGCGTATTTCCAGAATTTTTAATGAACCACTATCTCCTAACTCTCCAAAATCTAGTCGCCACTTTGGCGCCTATCCAAAATATAGCGGCCAAATTGTGAAACAAACTCATAAAACAATAGTGCTTATATGGAAAAAACTTAACAAAAAAAACTCAGGAATTCAAAATCAAAAATGAAAAATAGTTTAGTTAATAAGTACACATGTAGGGGAGGTGGGGGATGAATGGGACATTTTCATAAAAATATTTTTTTATATTTTTTTATTTAAGTTACTATCACCCGTAAGGCATGGTGACGTCACGGCGACGTCGTTGTGAAGTCACACTGTGACTTTGTGACCGTCGATGTGACGTCACGTGACGTCGATGTGACGTCATAGTGACTAGAATGCGAGGTCGTTATGGCCGTTTTAGAGGTCGTTTGTGACGTCACATTGTGACCACTCTGTGAAGTCACAGTGTGACTAATTTGTGAAAGTGTGACATTTGTGACTACTTTGGCATTAATTTTGTGACGAACATGTGACGAAAGCGACAATGCTTTGAAGTCACATTGTGACCAATTTGTGAAATGTGTCATTTGTGGCGAACTTGTCATAAACACTGTGGTGATTTCAAATGAAAATCAAATTTCAAATTAATTTCTTAAAAGGCGCAAAGACCAACCGTTTGAATTTCGTAACAAAATCTCTCATGACTGCAAAACAAAAGCGTATAAGATTGCATTGGTGTAAATCAAGACGTTTATGGAGCGAGGAAGATTGGAAAAATATATTATTTAGTGATGAAAGTATGTTTTGTGTTTCATATGGTAATCCAGGTATTCGAGTTTGGAGATTGAAGCAAGAAGCATTTGATAAAGAATGCCTTAAACGTTCCGTAAAATTTGCTGTTAGTGTCATGGTTTGGGGTTGCATGAGTGCAGGAGGACATGGAAAGTTATGCATCGTCTACGAAAAGGTTAACTCTCAGATATATCAAGAAATTTTGGAAAATTACATGATTACATCATCAGAAGATTTATTTGAAAATGATTTCATCTTTCATCTTTCAACAAGATTTAGCGTCATCGCATACCTCGATCTCAACTAAGAATTGGTTCCGCAAACGCAACATTAAGGTACTTCCTTTGAGACCAAACTCACCAGACCTTAATCCAAACGAAAACTTAGGGTATATAAAGAAGAAAAAATTCCAAGAAAATCCTCCTTCAAGTAAAATTGAGTTAGTGTCATGTATAAAGTCTATTTGGGATAATATTGATAAAAATGTTTCTAAACATCTTGTATATAGTATGCCAGATCTATTGTACGCTTTTATGGAAGCTAAAGGAGATGCTACAAAATATTAACTACCATTTACTTCATATTCATAAGGTCATATTGTTGCGTAAAATAAAATATTCTAATATTTTGAACCAATGTGAATTTTGCTCTAATATTTTTATGTGTTTTAGAAAGCTCTATACCTAATTTTTTGTACTGTATTTTATATTTTGTAAATGTTAAAATCTTATCTAAACATTCTAGATTCATTTATAAAAAAATTAATTGCAATTACTTAGTATAAAAAATGAATAAATGAAAAATATTCTTTGCTTATTACTTTTTCTCAATTATTCTAATATTTTGAATGTGAGCTGTAATATACGCTAAATTGTATCATTATATAATGATTACCTCATTCCTATCGGACCTATCGCAATAACAGAACATTGCTTGCAATTGTTTTTAAGTAGATTTCGTATGAAATACCACCTATTGAGATCTCCCCAATGTTGGAATTTCGGAAATTGTTTTGCAGATCTACACCGGCCATGAACCCTAGAACCCAAAACCAGCCCCAGTAAAAAATTTATGTATATATCTATCTGTCTATCTCTCTATATCCTTTTTTTATATATACTATAACTTACATAATTATGCACAAATCTTTTCCAAACTGTTACATAAATAAAGGAACATAAAATCTAGGTCAAGTTCGTTAAAGGGCAAAATCGGACCAAGGGGGTGGAAATAGGGAAGTGTTTTGTGAAAAACGAAAAACCCCATAACGTCTCAGTTATAGTATACATCATCTCAGCTTAAATTTATTATTACTTGTAAAGAATGTGCCAAAAATTTATGTATGACAGATATTTCATAAAAATAAAAATGGGCTCAAGGGGCGAAAAAAATAGGGTTTTGGGGAGAAAAATTTATAACTTTGTCAATTTTCAAAATATCAATTAAATGTATTATAAATTGTCCTAACATTATCTTCAACTTTTATACTGAGAAGTTTTTGATAGGACCAATTCTTACCGCAAAAAAAAAAAATAAATAAAAATAAAAACGACAACATAAAGGGTGTGTGTGTGGGGGGGGAGGGTTGTTGAAGAAGAAAAAAATCCATAACTTCGTCAATTCACAAGATATATCATAAATTCATGCGGATTTCATATGTTCTTAAAATCATCTAAAACTATTCCATTGGCAAGTTTTTGATAGGACAAATTCTTACAGCAAAAAAAAATTAAAAATACATCGAGGTTGAAGAAAAAAATATCGTATTAAGGATGTACTCAAATCCAAACAGCCTATTTTCTAACTCATTTTTAAATTAATTTTTGCTTTCAAACACATCCCATTTTTAAGTTCTCTTATTCAGAAACTGTATAATGTGTCGTAATGGTCGATTTTTTGATAAAGACGGAATATATTTTTTAAAATGATGTCAAACTGGGCATTTTGAACCGAATTTAAGCGATTGTGTTGGAAACGAAAAATATGGTCCTACTGAGAAAATAATTGTTTATAAATCAAGTTCTAATTAATTGAACGAAAAATAAAAAAATATGTCGCTTATAACTGTCTAAAAAAAATCACGTCACGTAAGCAAGTTTGATGTTTTTCCTTTTAAAAATGAATCTAAAAATGTGTCAGAAAATTTCGAGTTGTTGGGCATGGAAAAATATATTTTTAATGCTGGCCTTAACATGATTGTGATAAAACCAGCTCTTATATAAAAATGAAATTAAAAACTCATCAAAAGCGGCCAGATAAAATTGTCAAAGTGGGTTTATCTCTAATCATGATTTAGTTTTTGTTACTGAAATCAGTACTAAGCTTCGAAATCTACCTACGCTTGTAGGCCTAGTTTTCAGGGATTTTTTTTATCTTATTTTATATATGAAGAAATATCCTAAGCAAAAATGTCCTTAAAAAAAAAAAAATGCATTTTTTTACTGAACTTTGAAAGGACTTGGAAATAAAAGTTATAAAAAGTAAAATCGAAAAATCAAAGCAAACGTCAATGTATTAATTTTTCAAACTCTACAGTAATTAACTTATGTAATTAACTTTTGTTTTGATACTTAAATTTTCAAACTTTTTCCTAATGTGAAAAATAAATTTTAGGAACACTAATTGTTAACTTTTTTCAATAATTAAAATCTAGATTTAAACATGACCTCCATTAAAAGACCACTTCTCGGATCGACCAAATTTATTGGAACGGAACGTGGTCGCTTTAGGGAGGTTTTACTGTATTTATCATTAACACAGTTTCACAGAGAATAAAAAATACATATAATTATGCATTTAATAATATGATTAAAATTTAAAAGAAAATTAAAATGAAAATAATGTTATTATTAACATCTAAGAGACCATTCAGATAAAAATTCTTTATAGATATCATTTTCAGAAAAATGCATTATCTAAGAAGTGAACAAAATATAAATATACTTTTTCAAAATAAAAAAATGTGTAAAATGAAAGTAAAAATATCCTTACCGCTTTTATTAATATGAAAAAAGATTTTTTAGGAACTAACAAACTTTTAAAATTATTGAAATTTCAGTTATAGTGCAATATAAAATTCAGCAGAAGAAAGATAAATTTTTCCAATACTTTCTCCACATTCTTTTTTTAATGGCATTTTGATATGATGTATCTAATTTTTAATACTCTATTTATAAATGGCTTTGATCCAAAACATGAAATTTTACATTTTATATGTTTGACAGAAAGGGAAAAGTTGTAAAGATACCGAAACTGTTTTAAGAGTTATCTAGTATTTACTACAACAAACAACTGAATTTGTCATTATATTTTACTCATTTGATAGTAACTTTTTTAACTGTCCAAAATGTGCTATTTCAGGCGTTTTGTATCATTTAGGAATAACCAGGAAAACTAATTTTAATTCGAAACGAAAATGTCATATATTTCGTCAAACAATTTTTAACGTAGAAAAGAATTTGGAAACTAAGTCAAGAAGAAAATAATTAACCGTGTAGTGTCCGCCTGGCATATTGTTGCGTTAAAGGTCGCGCGGCGTCTGACAGATCCCGCCAGATATATTTTTGCTGTACTAATATGTATTTGGTCATTCAATTCAAATTTACAAATGCAAAGGGATTATTAAAGTAAAACATATATTTTGTGGTTTCATATTACAAACATAAATAACAAAACTAAAGTTTACAGTGAGACTTAATTTTATTCAACTTACGCAAATACGAATGAAAAATACAAATGAAATTTTCTCATTTAGTTTTATGCACAGATTAGCAATCAGCGCATATTTGCTGAGCGTGTTTTAAAAATAGATTTTTTTTACAACTGTGCATTTATACTTGGTGTACCTATTCTTGGAATGACCACATTCATGACATCTCAGCGTTTTAGTAGCTCGAGCTACTAGACTCCAGCAGAGCACATCGGCTTATAAATGGAGTTGTGAGTAAGGAGGAGGAGACATATAGTGTACTGGCAACCATATGCGAATGAAGCAACTGAGGAGGTTGTCACAAGATGGTGAATGCTTTATTTAAAATTTGATCGACAGTTAGGATTACCGCCGAGACAAACTTCTCACCAGTAAAATTGATCAGAATATTTTGTCTTATTTAAGGGGTCTCAGGACTCTTAAAGCTTTAAAATTTTCGAAATTTTAATTTTTTTTAGATGTTAAACTCCTATCTTTTCTGAACATTTTGATATAATTGTTTCCTTGAAATTCCTATTAGAACTGAAGTTATGGCTTTTACATTTATACACGTTCAATAGCTGAAGCGTCGTTTTGGAAACTTTGAAGCCATTTTTCTCCAAACGACTTTTTGGGCATAACGCGCACGATATCTCAAAAATTTATGAATATTTTTTCATGCAATTTTCAAAACATATGATTCATGTTATTCTGTATAAACTGAACCTAAAATTTCCGTTTTATTGTTCAAAACAATATTTTTTAGGTGATTATACTGTTGAAATTTTCTCAATTTTGCATTAGCTAAATACAACTTTGTATTAAAAATATAAAAAAGCTTTAAATACAAATTTATTTAGTTTCAGGGTCATTAGTATAATCAGAAGTATAAGTAGGCATCAAAATTTTCATTCTAGTTGCAAAACTTATTTTGTAATCGTGCGCGTAAGCTTTTATGCCGATTTTTTGCTCGTCAAATATCTAACAGTTTGAAGCTCCCTGCAGATGCTAATTCTGTATCTCATAATTTTTTAAATATATGAAATGAAAGAACATACTTATATATTTTATTCCAATTAAAATTGTGTCTTAAAACTAAATGCATTTTAAGATATTAAGTGTTGAAAATGGTCTCTTTTTTTCGCTTTTTCCAATTTTTAGAGTCCTGAGACCCCTTAAGCGTTTTATTCATGGAATTATTTTCTCCAAAAATGGTAAAAATTTCCATGTGCTTTTACTGGTGTCAGTTTGCTGGGTAAAACAGCCAGTTTGTTGTACTGATTATCACAATATGGCGGAAACGCAGGGCGGAAACGTAGTTAATCCTTCCCCAGTAAAATCTAAAATATGTTTCCGTCATTATTTTCAACTGAAATTTTACATTATTAAAACGTTTAAATAAGGAGAAAATCTCTATATAAATTTACTAGTGGAAATTTCCACCGTTGGTAATCAAACCCTGCGAAAGCGGTTACAGTTGAAGCTTCACTATTTTAAGGATATGGCATTTCCTCTTTATTAATAGTTCCATGGACTGATAACCCCTTCCTCTCAGCACTAAAATGAAAATGGAGTTGTTTCAATGATTTCTACTTATTAGTGCTTAGTTGTTAGAAAGGCATGTGGTAGTACAAGCTATAGCTCTCCCATCCGTTCATAAAGCAATAAAAAGAAAAAAATGCCTGGCATCTGCGGGGCACTGCGCGAGCACTACAGGGCAGAGTTGGTCAAATTTGTAATCTCAATTATCCGTAATATAATTACAAGTTAAATGAATGTAATTGGTTATAGTTACACATATTCAAATGCAGAAATTTCGTCAAATAATGGAATGGGGGCGGTTTCGGCAACAGTGCTGTAAGAATTTTTTACGGCATGTAATTTTATATATAATTAATTACATACAATTGAATTGTAATTACACTGCAAATAATTTAAATTACAAATTTGCCCAACTCTGCTGCAGGGTAAATAGACGTGATAGAGTTAACGAAAGGCCTTCATTTAAAATATGATGCTCTAAAATTTCACTTTGTAAGGAGGCGGGTATAGAAGCAACTCCAGTTGCATGTTAACATAAGATAAATAAAAATCCGCAAAAGTTAAATATATTGGCATATTTTATTAAACTCTAAAAAAAATAATGAATAAGATTAATAAACCACTTACCAATCAAAAATCACATTGATTGCGTTAAATTGCCGCATTTCTATCGATAAAATAACTTTTCTTTTAAGTGTCAGCTGCAAGTCTCTGTACAAGATTTATATCGATTTGTTTTAGATAATATCCAAATCAAGTAATTATCTGTTCATTTTTTTTGCCTCATAAGATTTTACAGTAACTTTTCATTTTAAAATTCACTAAAAAAACCCCCAGATTATTGGATGGACTATAAACTTTTTCCTAAATATCAACTAATTATTAATGCAAATAACTTTTTTTCGCAGGATGTGAATTAAAGGGGGCATATCGCGTTGAGCAGCCAGAAAATGACCATATTTGAAACAGTAGGAAAATCTCTGTTGTTTCTTAACCAATGAATGAAACGAAACATTTTTTGCTTTACTTTAACATATTCTTATGGTTTGATAAAATATTCAAATACACATATATTTAGTAATATTAATTAAATCATAGCGACAAAACTGGCTTTTGAAAAATATGAAAGTTGAAATATGCATTTTGTGCGCACGAATTTACAAATTCTCCTGCAAATATACAGGGGTCGCATTATTTACAGGGAAAATTTTATTGTTCCTACCAGAACCCTTAATGAGTTACCTTCATGATAATTTTATTTAACTTATTCTAAAAAAAGGTACGATGAAGATATTATTTTCCAAATAGTGGTAAGAACAATAAAAGTTTCACTATAGAATGTGACCGCTGAATATATGTTTAATGTTTCATATTTTGTTTCTTATAATGATATATTTTACACTGATCCTAAATTTGAAAGTATATTCAAATTATTTAGCATAATTACTGACTTCTCTAATCATATTCACTAAATTTCACCAAAAATGTGTACTTTTTTCTTCAATCCACTATTTTCTGTGACAAAAATCAGACTAAATTGAGGTTCAGCATAAACTAACACACGTAAATTAAGAATTTACACAATTTCAAGGTTCTGAGATAATTAGTTCTAAATGAGAATGCACGCAGTACCAAAAAATCCATTTTTAGAAAAGAGGCTTCAAAGTTCGCTTATAACATTACAGCAAATTCTTTTATGCAAGATATTTTTAGCCGTAACTTTCGTTCTAATTGGTATTTTTGTAATTTTTTTTTTTCAGTGGATTCATAACTTTTGAAGGTAAACATTCTGAAATTTGTGAAAAATCATTTTTTTAAACCGTCAACGTGATCTGTCCACTTATAATGGGTCTAAAAAATATAATTCACTTGAACTTTTGCTATAGCTAATTTTTGCTAATTTTTCTATAGTATAAAGAATAAAACGCTTCTCAATAATTCGTTAGAAAAAATATCCCGATTTACGTCTAAAGTGAATTCGTACTTCATTCCCTTTAGCTCTACAGCAATAACATGGCATTGCTTGCATTTATTTCTTCTTCTGCTTTTTTTTTTTTTTTTTTTTTTTTTTTTTTTTTAATGTGAATTAGTATTCCTTGGGTTGATGAGTGTGAAAGTGCAACAAATGATTCATCAAAGAAAATCCAGAATCGTTTTCAATATTTGAGGTACTGAAGGCCATAATTTATTTTTTCTAAATGTTGAAGTGAATTTCTTTTACGAAAGATTTTTTTTTTTTTGCATCGACTGATAATAGATGTCTTAAAGTAATTTATTGCAGCTTGAGAAAATTTACACTATTTTCCAGTTGGCCTAAAGTCTGAGGAGATCCGTTTTTAGGTGCGTTCGTAATTATATAAATACGTAGCACCTATAGTCGTCGTCCAGTCCGTCCGTCTGTCTGTCCGCATATAACAGAGCAAAAACTACCAAACCGAATTGTCTGAAATTTTAAATATATGATTGTTGCAAAATTTTGTCGAGCCATTTCAATTTTTAGGAAAGTCGGATGTATAGTTTAATTACAGGGACAGTCAAAAGTTTTTCTTTACGTTACGGCCAATGGGAAAAATTATTGCAAGGGCATTTTAATGATGTTACAGCCTTCCGAATGGTCTGAAATTTTAAAGATATTGTTGTTGCAAAATTTTGTCGAGCCATTTCAAATTTAAGAAAATCGGATGTGTGAAGGCGCCTACCTTCACATATTAATATTAAGACCTTTCCTCTTTCCCCCCTTTAAAATTACATTTTTTTAAATTCTTAAATTTAATTATCTGTCTGCATTCGGATTCAATCTGTTTTTAGCTCTCTTTTCCCTTCATAAATTAAGCATTCAATTCTCAGTCTCTTTAATATTTTAACCGCAGCGCACTACAGTTAAAAGAAAAGAAATCATTTCCTTTTCTCGCCTAATAACTGGATTCTAATTTTCATCCTTCTGCCTTAGTTTGATGATATGCAGAAATTAGTCAGACATATTACTTCTACATTTTTAGCCGTTGGTCCAGATGTTAGATAGATGTGTCATTTCAGTTATTAACCCTGTCTTTATTTTGTTTTGTTTATTAACGGGCGCTTCGGCCGCTTCAATCCCATGAGAACTTTGGCAAACCCTATCGAATGTTCTTTTGCGGTTTATGTGCTATAATTACTAAGTAATCATCTGGCGTTAAATATTTCTTATTAATCTTTTACATTCCCCATTCAATTTCAGTTATTGTACTTTGACCACATGTCTCTCTCTCTCTCTAATCTCGCCATATAGTATATGTATTTGGCGAAATTGTGTATGTACGCTTCCCAACACTCGAGCATTTTCGAGAAAATGTAATTGCAGGACTTGCTTCGAAGATCTGATTCTGTGAACGTAAAAAATGTAACTTTCTGCTCCCTTCTCCAACATCGGCCTTAGCCGTGTAATTTCGGCTATGTTCGAAACGATCCCGGTGGACAATAAAGAACTTTAGATAATTTCTACCTTAGCAGTTTCTTGCCTTCCTTTTAAAATAAGTAACAGTTAATTTTTCAGCCTTGTATTCAGTATGGAAACTAAGCAAAAATGAACCACCTGTGCAAGACATCATCTTCATCACAGAAATATGGTGCATATAGCCGGCGTACCGAATTACATTTTGGAGAAGGGAAGCATGTGATATATATATTTTTTTTCATTCTGCGTACATCAGTACCTTGGACTACTACGAAAAAAAAAACTGTGAATTCCATTAAAAAAAAAAATATATATAAACTGTGACTGCTGCAAACTACCTAATGTTGGATTATTATTCGAACTGAACTATTCTTGTTTTCCGCCTTGCCGTGTCACATTTCAAGATTATAGAATAATGTCAAAAAAGTGATCTGCATGCTAGGCTCAGTGGATACTCTAAAAAAAACTGCTCAAAAATTTATGGACTTCCTGCAGACAATCTGAGGAATACTCATTGCTTTCTGTGTGAACGCACTCTCAACCGAAATGTTCATCACGCCAATAGACGCCTCTTCAAAAATATTAGCAGCTAAAGTGCGCGGAAACGCACTATACAGCAAACGCATAAGTGACCGACATTTTTACTTATCTTCATGCCGTCAGCTTCCGTCACAACTAGCCGATAACCGCCATCCTTTCGACCGGCAAAAAAAAAAAGACTTGCCGATACCGAAAATACGTGAGCGCCTTCGGAATGAGTCATAAATCCTCCATCGCCTGTTTTTGTTTTTCTTCTCCTCTTCTGTTTCTCCTATGCTGATTTACGCAGCTGGATCAGAGTTTCTAAGATATTCCAGACTATGTCTTGTATCGGCCGAATTTTTTTTTTTTAAAAAGAAGAAACAGAACAGTAAAAATGATTTGTTCTTCTACATTAAAGAAATTTTTTTCTCCTTCCCCAGTAACTCTATGTAGAAAGCGTGTTCATGGATCTACATGTATTCTATTGCATTTCAAGGAACTTAAAAAAAATAATAATAATGTTTAAGTTACTTCTTCAAAGAAAGACAGTTAACATGCAGTTTCCTTAGAACAAAAAGTAAAATGATAAAATATAAGTAATGAATATTTAGGTGAACTCCACATTCAACTTTACGCAGATATACCTAAACATGTTTTTAAAGAAAAGATTATTCCTGCTGCTGCAAAAAAACCCCACACATATGTTTTGAATTCAGTTATTATTTTCTTACATTATTATGTCTTTACTTATAACATTTCCTTGTTTGCTCAAGGTAAGTTTTATTTTGCTTTAAGTGTTTGAAGAGTTAACTTTGGAAGAGCCATTTTTCAAATATAGATCATATTGTGTGAGATTACCTTTCTAGACTTTGATAAATATAGATAAAAAAAAATCAATTATTTTTTAGATTATATTAAAGGTATGTGATAGTTTAAATTTTTTTACAAACACATTTATTGGTGTATAAAGAAAATTCTTCGCTGTGATGTAAATAAATTTTCTGCTAACTAAATTTTTAATGATGATATATATATTTTTTAAGTTGGCTACATGTTTCTAGGTTTTAAAAGGTATTGTGTTTTGTACATAAATTACATATTTGTGTAGAGTTATTTACTCACAAAAAAAGGGTTTTTTTAAATTTGCCTTTTCATTGTAGTGTCTTATGGTAAGTGTTGATTTATACTTTTATATTAACTACTGAATAATACAGAGTAGACAGTGCTTGTTTAAAAAAAAATTTTTCTACTTTTCCTTTTTGTGCAGTGGATATTGAAAATATTAAAGTATTTCAAATAATGATGTTTTAGTTACGAGGACTGATTTTGCTATATATATAGTGAGATAAAAAAAATATGTAAAAAAAAAATCCTCATGACTGGATTATATTGGTCTTTTAATATATATCTATATATATTAGTTTTGATGGCTTCTTACTAAAAATTAAGCATTTTTTTTTTATTAGTAGCAAGCTAAGATTTTGTATGTCTAGGGATGCACTTCATATCCAGTTCAGTTTCAAAGTTTTTAAAATTTAGATAAAAGATTGTCCAAAATATTTTTTTTTCTTTTCACATTTCCGATTCTTATTTAATTCATTATATATATCTTGCAGTGTCACACAATGTCGCAATCCTGAGATGAGATGCTGTTTTTCTTATCTCTGTTGGCCTAGGGTTATCGATATGGTTGCGCTCGCTTAATTCTTTCACCTTAGCGCTGGTCGCATTTTTTTCCCCTTTTTAGATATTATGCGTCTGCACCAGATATGTGTCACATTGCATCTTATATAAAAATGTTATATATTATGATCACAGACAAAGTTTTTATTATTTTGGTTTGTGTAGTTTTTAAAACTCAGCAATCCTGTTGTAATCAGGCAGGCTTTCACAATGAAAGTGAAAACTTAGTTATAAAAAAAAGGGGCATATTGTAAAAAAAAAAAAATAAATAAGGTAATATAAGGATTTCTCTCACAGAGCATAATATAATGTTTATCCGACATATATAAAAAAAGAGGTAAAAGAAAAGAAATGAAATGGCTTAATTTTATACTGGACTGATATTATTATTATTATTGATTTTTTTTCTTACTTGTTGTGCTTAATATGTTTCTTGCTGTAGCACTTCCTACAGGTAATTTCTTTTTATATATAACATTTTATATGTTTTTTTATGTGTATATTATATGTTTTGTCAGCCATCCATATCAATAAGATATGAAACATTTAATACTCTAGATTACTATAAATATAGGTCTTGCAACTTTTATACTTAAGGATAAGCACTAGTGACATATATAAAAAAAGAGAGAGGATGGGTAACCAATGAGAGGACCAGTAATGGCAGTTAAATTTGCTCAGTATTTAATCTTTTTCAGCTGGTTGCTACTAATTTGAGAAAATTACATTTGCGATCTAGACAGTACAGTGTTCTGTTTATATACATCTCTTATAGTCCAATTTACACGGATTTTATACATTTTTATTCACGTCTCATTAATTTATTTCTATAGCATAAGTTAGGCTCCTTCGTTTTAAAGTATAGCTCGAGTCATCATATCTTAAATTTTTTTTTTCATAAAAAAAGTCTCTTTTTCCTTTTGATTTCTATTTCTACTTTATAAAAATTTTTATAACATGAGTCGTAAACATTTTATGCATGTGTTAGATATCAGTATGCTTGTTACTGCATACACACACAATTTACACGCGCACTACATTTTACATGTGATTACATTACTTGAGGTAAATTTTTAATTATTGTTTCCTGTGTTGTGTAAGTGCTTTTTTTTTCATTGCGCTATGATCCGGAAATAGCCCAATGATTAAAGGTGTATGTTTCAGTTTTGGCTAAGTGGATCGGCCGTCCACTTTCTCAAAAGTGGAATATATTATTTACATGATACAAATGTTCAATACCTCACATTAATTTACAAGGCGTTCGCGCTCTCTTTTATTTTTTTAAATGCATAATGACGTATCTCTCGTACTATTTGATACTCCGTACATGTTTTTTTTTTCTCTCACTCTAGCTTACTATGGGCAGATAGTGAAGTTAGATGTTTGTCTGCATCAATTTTTTTTTAAATCTCATGTACACATTTTTATGATTTCAAGTTTAACCTGGTACTACACACACACACATATTTACATTTGTACTTCATATGGTCTTGTTTTGTAATAATTTTGTGACACTCACCTTGGTTAAACATGGTCATGATTCTGTGTGCTTGTACATTTTTTTTTACATACTTTCTCAACATTAGTGTACATTTTCACAAATACATAGTTTTACACTATTTTAAAGTTTGCGTATTTTTTGTTGCCTTGTCATTTTTTTATTTTCGGAATGTTACTGAATTTTTTTACATAATGTAATTCAATACAATATTTGCACATGCATCTTAAATTTACATGCATGAGTTAATTTCTAGCTGGTATTTTTTTACACATTTGTTAATTTTGTTGTTTACGCGCGGCTGGTGACTCGTTGCTATTTTATTTATAACATAAGGTATTTTATTATAACTGACATGATATTTGATATCGTTTAAAATGCTGTTTTTATAAAATTTATTCAAATGCATAATGTGAGCTGTTATGTACACTTTATTTGTTTTTAAAAAAGGCTATTCACATATAGTCATTAAACTAAATATTTGGCAATTTCTCAGATTTAAATTTTTTCAGTTAGTGAGTTATAGTCTCACAGGTGTCTTGTGACGGCTACATACACTCATAGATCATAAAGTATAACGCTTGGTATTTTGCTATTCGTTTTTTTTTCTCTTTTCCAACCCTTTACTTGGAACATATTGGCTTGGCATAACTGCTACAGTTTAGCGTAGAGTTATGCAATCTGTCGTGCACTCGTACATTTATGAACACTTCTTTTTAACGTGATACAGTAATAACTTTGGCAAATACACCTTTATTTTAATTTTTAACCCTTAGTTAACCATTTATGCAACTTTTTTTTCTTTTCACAAGTAGTTCATGTGGTGGATATTTATTTATGTTACACAAAATTTGCTCAGTTAGAATACAATTTTGTTCATTCATATACATACATTACACTAGTTCATGTGTTGATTTACATATTTTGTTCATTTGCTTTTACACATTGTTCTTTGCTTACGATCTATTCGACAGTATTCCTTTTTTTTTTTTTTTCTTACAAGTAGTTCATTGAGTAATACACACTGGCTGGTTTAGAGTATAACCAGAGTTTTCACACATTACACGGAGTTCATTGCCTTTATTAACCCTTATTCATTACATTTTGGTGATTAACTCACTAATTATGTAATTGAATCTCACTCGTATGTTAGTGTTTTGGGTTATCACACACATACTGTCCGTATATTTTGTTAGCAAATGCATAAAAAATGTTAGTTCATTGAGACATTATTACAAGTAGTTCATGTGGAATTATACAATTTGTTCATGTGTTTACTTACACGTTGTGTATGCTTGCGTACACACTTGTTCATGTGTTTTTTTCATGTAGTTCATGTGTTTGAGGTTTCTTTTTCCCTCCCTACACACACATACAGTTCCTTTTTCCTGTTACTTTTCTATCTTTTAAACTTTACACCATTTTTCGATATTAAAAGGTTCTATCAGTTTTCTTTATTTTTTTTTTAAATTTTAACAGAGATTTTTTTTTGTTTATTTTGTGTGTTTGCATAATGCCATAACATATCAATGACACCATCACTTTGTCTATGTACAAAGATTTTAAAGTTTCAAGGAGTTATCCGTCACATGACATATTAAATTACACACACATTTCGAATCTGTTTACTTTTAACATGTAACATTTTTTTAACATTTTCATAAGATACTTCTTACTTGAAGGTGGCAGATCGAGTAAGGTATCTGGTTACACTATATTAAATCGTATGCAATTTCTTAGTAAATGTTTTTATTATTTTTACCAGGTGTTAAATTTTAATAAATACACAGAAGGTCTATACATGAAAATTCAGTAAAACTAAAACCTTTACATTATCAATTTTTTTGGTGGCAAATTTCATTTACTGTGTTTGATTCTCACTGGTTATCGAGTGAGGAACTTGTTTTTCTTTTTCAAACTCATATGTCATGATTTTAAGGATTTATTTTTGGTAAACAACACTTCTTTTTCTATATTTTGCAAGAGACAGTTTATCTTTTGCGGTAACACTCCTTTTCCTTTTTTGTTTATTTAACGTAAAGGGATGGATCCTGTCAATTTTACACTGATGCGTTTTGAGTAGATATATATATATATATATTTCAACGAATGCAGCAATATCTTATGAAATTTACAGTAAAAAAAAAAAATTAAATTTAACCCTTTGGTAACGATTTTTTTTAAATACGGTACACTTTTTTTCTCTTCAGTTACATTTTGCTGTTTGGTGCTTGGTGCATGTAGAGAATTTTTGTTCATAGTTAACACACACAGTAGTTCATAGTTTATCTTAGTTCATAGAAAAAACCCTTACACGAGTTCATTGCTTTGTCAATTCTTTGCGTGCATCAGGGACTAATTGTCACTGTTTTTACAACTGATTTTCAAAACACTTAGGCATTTTACTTCATTGATACATTTCTTTGGTTCAGTGTTATATTTTTTTTCACTTGAGGTCACTGTGATACACTTCTAGTGTTCATTTGTATACTAGCACACGTTTGTTATTTTTTATGCTAGATATTTAAAAAAAAAGGTTTCTTTTTTTGGTAACTTTACAGGATTACACTTTACTTTTTATTTTTTTCATTCGGTACCTTTCTTGGCTATTCAAGGTATTTCACGTGATAAGGTAGTTCTCTTATGCACGATTTTCCAATCACTCAGTACACAGTTGTGCATTATTTTTTTTTTGGTTTTTGTTATGCTCATTGACACATGTGGTTTATTACTGGTATATACCAGTCGTAACACCAAACGGTGTTATTTAAGACTACATTCACACACACACATACATACTTTTGTGCCACCTGCTGTATAATGCTTATTAAATTTCATTAAATTTATTGTACATTTTTTACCATTTTTTTAAGGGGTACTTTCTCTGGAAAGTTCTGACTACCTCTTTTTTTATACCTTATAGGAGTGCAATATATTTTAAGATACACTTTAGTTAAATTAGGTTCTCAGTAAAACACATTAAGTCTTTAGTTACAAGATAAAACGAGGGCAACTTTCAACTTTTAACAAATAATTTACCCCCATCTTCCTCTCCTTTACCAGTTATAACACCTTTGAAAACTTGAAATGTCACAAATAGTGCTGAAAATGAACAATTTTTATATTTACTATACTATGTAATGTTTGTTTTTATTTACAGTTCATGTCTCAAAAAAAAAAATATTTTTATAAGTTGGAGTATAACCAACTGTTGTAGCAATTGTGGAAATTGCTCTTGCTTGAAGTGAATGTTCAAGCACTTTTATATATTAAAATCTTCTGGAAATAATTTTAAAAAAAGATAACTGTGTGCACACGTTAAAAAAAAATAATAAGAAAATAAGAAAACAGCTGTCCAGAAGTATTCACTGCAGTTCAAAAAATTTTCAATATATTTTATTTTGGCAAGTCTTTGGTACCAACTTGCTTTGTCATGCTTGTAGGCATGCTTTTTATATGAGACATGATTTATTTGTTCCTTACATATTTAGTATTTCTGTATATGTTTATAAACTGTTGGTCACCGGGTTCCCTCTACAAAATATTACATTTTTACATATTTTCTTTATGTGTAATGTATTTGAGAGAAGACATGGGGTAACTTTTTTTCTCTCGCGGTTCACTTCGTTCTTTTTCGGCTGTTGGGGAGATATATGTGAAGGCGCCTACCTTCACATATTAATATTAAGACCTTTCCTCTTTCCCCCCTTTAAAATTACATTTTTTTAAATTCTTAAATTTAATTATCTGTCTGCATTCGGATTCAATCTGTTTTTAGCTCTCTTTTCCCTTCATAAATTAAGCATTCAATTCTCAGTCTCTTTAATATTTTAACCGCAGCGCACTACAGTTAAAAGAAAAGAAATCATTTCCTTTTCTCGCCTAATAACTGGATTCTAATTTTCATCCTTCTGCCTTAGTTTGATGATATGCAGAAATTAGTCAGACATATTACTTCTACATTTTTAGCCGTTAGTCCAGATGTTAGATAGATGTGTCATTTCAGTTATTAACCCTGTCTTTATTTTGTTTTGTTTATTAACGGGCGCTTCGGCCGCTTCAATCCCATGAGAACTTTGGCAAACCCTATCGAATGTTCTTTTGCGGTTTATGTGCTATAATTACTAAGTAATCATCTGGCGTTAAATATTTCTTATTAATCTTTTACATTCCCCATTCAATTTCAGTTATTGTACTTTGACCACATGTCTCTCTCTCTCTCTAATCTCGCCATATAGTATATGTATTTGGCGAAATTGTGTATGTACGCTTCCCAACACTCGAGCATTTTCGAGAAAATGTAATTGCAGGACTTGCTTCGAAGATCTGATTCTGTGAACGTAAAAAATGTAACTTTCTGCTCCCTTCTCCAACATCGGCCTTAGCCGTGTAATTTCGGCTATGTTCGAAACGATCCCGGTGGACAATAAAGAACTTTAGATAATTTCTACCTTAGCAGTTTCTTGCCTTCCTTTTAAAATAAGTAACAGTTAATTTTTCAGCCTTGTATTCAGTATGGAAACTAAGCAAAAATGAACCACCTGTGCAAGACATCATCTTCATCACAGGATGTATAGTTTAATTACAGGGACAGTCAAAAGTGTTCCGTTACATTACGGGGAATGGGAAGAAAATATTGGAAGTGCATTTGATGTTACAGAGTATGCACTTTATGAAGTGCAAAAAATTATACATTCAGTATAATATGGGGTGCAAAAAATAATTCTAAAACTAGTTATAGTACGAACGCACCTCATTTGCCACGTTTGACGAGCAATTTCCAACTTTTTTTTGTGTGTGTGAAAGTCGTTTTTGAACGCTCCAGTTTTTTTCTTAAAATGCAGATTTCTCCGAGTCTTTGAGAACTAAATTCATGCAAAGAAGGTAAATCTATATTTTAAAGCAAAATCATGCCCATGAAAAACACTATTGTTACATTGACGGCGGCAAAACCTGTCGAATAACCCCACAAGGACCATATAAAAATTAATATTTAATAACAGTAAAAAATAGCATTAATAACATTATATCTCATTTGATTTTTTTAGACTCAAAGGGAAATGAGAGAAGGGAATGATGATCTGTGTAACTAAGTAATATGCTTTTTTTTTTTTTTTTTTTGGGTAACCTGCTAAATTTTCTATTTTAATTAAAATTAAATAAATACATTTAGGCAAGTATCGTACAAATCATGATATTTTACATTTTAACGTTAAATCTGTAAAAAAATTCATGCTTGATTTCCCATATTCTTCCTAAAATTTTATTTCTGAATACAGATAATCGTACTGTTAGCAAAATATTAAAGAAACTACAAGAAACATTTTGTTTATACGTTTATGTTGCAAAAACTGAACATCTGCAAAGCAATAAAATTAGAATATAAAAAGAATATGAATGTTCAAATTAATGTCATTCAATAAAAATTGCATTTTCGTGTCAATCCTAATGGACTGCTTTTTCTAAAAAATATAACAAAAAGTGAATCAGCAAACTAATATTTTCTTATATTTAATTACTACTAGAGTAGTTCTTAGACCAATTTCCCACTTCGTTGAATAAAGATTAAAAAAATAAATAAAAATAAGCTTCTGCATTCATTCAAGTTTGATTGTTTGATTATTATTGAGTTAAAGAAATTAAAACTTTCCAAATGGTATTACTCATGTCTAAAAATACAAATGATCGTATGCAGAAATTTTCTTTATAATTAAGTTTTCCGTTCTTCTTAGTAATTTGTATTAAACAAGAAGAAATAGTTTAAAAATATCGTTTCTCCAAATAACAAAAAATAAAAAATAAAAATGATTAGTAAGAAAATTATTTACATTTACAAAGAGAATCAATATTTGTCTGTATAAAAAAAAAGCAGTAAAGACAAACATGAATTAAAAGAATATTTTTGTGCTTGTTTAACATAATAAAATATTTTATCATAAAAAATGCTTTAATTTTTGAAAACAAATATAAAAATCTGATTTTTATTATTTTTTTACACATGTAAAATATTTTTACTTCTGTAACATAAAAGTGCTTTATTTCCATTTAAAACATTATTTATCAAAAAATATATTATTACACTGATCAAAAAATTTTAACTTTTGCTCTTTCAGAAAACTGAAATTAGCTGTTTCTTATGTGGTTTTTTGTGCTGATTCCGAATCTCGTTTTAGATTTACTTCAGCAGGTATCGTTTTTGAGACATTTGCATATTTCAATTTATGCAAATTTTGTACAATTATATGCATTTTTAAGACATAAAGCATTATCAAACTGGATTTTTTGTTTTATGTTCTGATACTGTCTAGTTTACTTTACAAAAGCTTTGTTTCTGAGATATTACCGACACGTGACCGTGAAACAATTAACCTAATTTGCATGTTTTTTATGTTTTTCTAATAAAGTTTCTTGTCACCGAAAGTTTTCTGACAAACAAGTGCGCTAATATATTTATAAACCAGTTTTTGCGCTGATTTCAAATCTGGTATCTGTTTTCTTTTATCACGTCCAGTTTTTGAAAAAGTGAAATTTTAATATTTGGTCAAAAAAGACGGAAATCCCTTTTTATGCTATCTTGTGATATACTGCAACTAGTTCAGACAGACTCTACTAATTGTTTCAGTTTTTTAGATTATATAAATTGTTATTTTTGTATCTCATAGAAATCCGACACTGTTCACTCTTTTGATAATGAGGTACACGGCTCTAAAATGCATATTATATCAAACTTGTGTAAATACCATACAAATTTAAGTAAGTACAAAATACAAATTCTTTGTACTCAAAAACTAGACGTGATATAAGGAAACAAATTACAGATTTGAAATCAACATAAAAATCTAGCCTAGAAAAATATTATGGCAATTATGTGTCAACTACTTTAAAGTTGATAGTAATATAAACATTATACCATTGAAAAATATACAAACTAGGCTTAATAACTGACAGATATATGTTAAGAATATGCAGTTCGTGATAGTTACCTGAAGAAAATAGTCCAGCAGTCATTATCTCGAAAAGGTAATTCAATCTGACATTTACTGTATCTAAAACTTGCCTAAAATAATATTTATAATTTTTTCAAATGCAACCTTCTTTAATTTTCATGATTATGAAGAACTTAAAACCAAACGATTCAAAACTGTGCTACAAGATCCAACCCGCATATTAAATTTCAACGAGATACTCAAAGTTCTTTTAAATAGAAAGAAAAATATATAAGAATATGGATATTATTGTATTTTTTTTAATTATAAAAGCTTTACTCAAATACAAATTGACTATTTTCTGAGACATTCACCAAGTTTGTTTTCAATATTTTTATTTATAAACGCAAGAGATTGACATAATTTTTTATTTAGAAACTAAACAATCCAATTTTCTTTCGCTTTCCCGATAAAAGCAAAGAATATTTCATAAAAAGCTGTAAAAATTGGTATTTTAAATTGAAATTTTTTGCATGCGGTCATCAGTGAAACGGCGCTATCAAACAGTAAACTCAAGATGTAATGCACGTATCAAAAATGGGAAACACTCTTCTATTCAAAATAAATTCAGTAGTAGTGCCTGTCATTTTCATGATTTTATGCGTAAAAATTGTTCCACGAATGTGTCAGAAAGATTTGAATTTTTGAGCAGGTAAACGTTAATATTTCAGAGCCGCCTTAAGAGGACATTCGATTTTGTAAGACCTAAGAGTATGTTTCTTCGATCAATGTAGAATCAATAAAACAAAAGCGGGATTTTCCCTGCTAAAAATATATTTTGTTTATCTGTGTGTAAAATTTATAAAACTCGTGAATGTATTTTTTATTAAGTTAGCACGAACAGCGTGCATGACTTTGCGCGGTGCAAGATTATGCCTTATCAAATAAACTAGATTTTTTAAAACAACCCAGCAATCACATACTTTTCGGAACACGATCGGACAGCAGCCGGCAGTGTCGATGAAGTGTCGGCATGAGAACAGTGGTTTCGGTGAAATGTCGGCAGCATGTCGGAAACTGAAACTCGAGAATCTGCTTTTTCGACTGCCGGTTACCGTAATCAGTCCCCTGATGGTTATATATAGGCAAGCAACTTACAACGGTAAGTGATGTAAGACCGATATGTGTTTTCTGATAGTGGCCCAATTAGATTTTCCAACATCGGCCCGAATTCTGAATTTTTAGTCGTAGCTAACATTTTTTTTTCTTTTACTTAATTTTGTTTGAGTTTGAGTTTTGATAAGGTATGTATACTGCATGTATTTCATATAAAATTCTAACAGTGATAAACAAAAAATAATGTCAAAAACACCTACATTTATTTATTCAAAAAAAGTTGTTATAGAATTTCTTTAAAAAAGGACTTATAATTATTTGAATCATCAAAAGAGTTTTTAAACCGCTCCTTAAAATTATTATTCATTATAAACTTAAACGTAGAAAAAATGTACTATGTTTCTTATTTTATTTAGACATCAAATTATTAAAAGGTGTTTAAAATTATTTTACAAGCTATTAAAAAAAAAAAAAAACATCTTTTAACATCAAAATTTAAAAGAAAGATTCCGAAATCTCCCACTTCTAAAAAATTATTAGCCCAAAAAAAAAAAAAAAAAAAGATAAATTATTATTTCTATTTTATTTGATGATTAAAAAATGTTGATAAGTAAAAAATCATTATTGCTACATAATCACTTAAAATATATTCTACATTAAATGCCCCAATAACAAAAAATGAACTCTTATTCTAATTAAAAGTGAATAATTATCAACTTATTTTCTGTTAAAATTAGTTTTTCTAAGTTACAAATGTATTTTTCTTGAATTAACCGATTTAATCACATTATAATTTCCCACATTATAAAATTGTATTAACAGAAAAACCTCTGAAATTCACTTATTTTATTTAATAGCATTCCCAAATTTCATAAGAAAAAATCAGAAATATCCCCCAATTAAAAATTATCTTCCAAAAGGAGAAAAAAAATATGTAAATTAATACCTATATTTTATTTTTTAATTAAAAATATTGATAAGTAATAAATTAATAATGCATACATTGCAACATACTCATTAAATATATGTTCTACTTTAAATCATCAAAACGACATAAAATGAATTCTTATTCTAATTTAAAGTTATTAATTACCGACTTTTTATTTATTAAAAAATATTTTTCCACGTTAAAAATTTATATTTTATAAATTAAAGCAACGCATGCAATTACATTATAATTCCTAATAAGAAAATTAGTTTAACTGAACAAAACCTCTAAAAATATTTTTTTAATACTTAATTATTCTTAAATTTATAAGAAAAAAACAATTCACTTGCTCTATCGAATTCGCTATGATATTAATTTCATTCATTTAAATATTAAATTAACTTTCAAATACACGCTCGTAACACAAGTACACATAAATAAATAAATAAATAAAATAAAAACACTTCAAAATTCTAATAAAAAGCTAAAATCTTAAACAACGATTTTTATGCACAAATAACGTACAGGAACGGTAAAAATACAAATACGATCGTTTCGGGAATTCCAAGATTCCCTTCCTCAGTGGAAAAAAAAGAAAAAAAATTAAACTGGGTTCGAGGAACCCCTCGGCTATAGCCCCGAGAACTGGCTTATGGAATTATTGAAAAAGGCCGAAGAGAGAGTTTATATATCCCAAAGAAATGACGTAATTGAACAGAAACCAACTGAAAAAGAGTCACTGCGCAAGATCTCTCTACACTGGTGAAAGAAAGGGGGTGCTGGTTATATCATTTACTAAGGTGGAAGTATGTTTATGAATATAGTGAGCTTCGTAAAAGTCTAGATCAAAAATTGAGTTACATTTTTGAATAATTTTTGCCTCTGAATAATTGAACTTGTGGTTGGAATTCCAACAATGTTTCGCTATTGTAGATTTCTCAATCTCCTGCTTTCTAACATAATTCTGGTGTTCTTTCAGCCTAATTCTAAGTGCACGTTTCGTCTGCCCAAAGTAAGAGAGGCCGCACTCACAAAATATTCTGTAAATGCCCCAGGTATTATGATCGTCAATAGGATCTTTAACCCGAGAGTAGTCGCGACATTTTTTAGAACGTTAGTAGTCGCGTTCGGTCCATTTGCCGCCGTTACCAGCAGGCCGAAAACGAAGGGGAAACTTGCCGGTGTTATCAAATGATCGAAAACGGATAACGTAGGGTGAAAATATTGACCGAATTTTAAAAGATTACAGCAATTATTCATTTTACAACATTTTACAGCAATTATTTATTTCACAACCTTTTACAGCAATTATTTATTTCGCTTAAGTATATATTCAGTTGGCATCTAGATAAGTGTTTGTAATAACTCTTTCTTCGTTTTGCATAAATACTTAAAAGTAAATAGTAAATGATTTGATTGAATTTCTGATGTTACTATGAATCAATAATTAGTAGGAAAACATTTACGAATATGAATCTAAATTCGTGATAGGGTTTATTTATTTATTTATTTATTTTTTATTTTTTTTTTTTATTTATTTTTTTTTTTTTGGAAGGACATAATCAGAGTCAGGTAGATTTTTATGATACTAAGGCACTCTATATCCATTTAATAAAATAAAATTAATAAATTTAGCATCAATATATTACACTGACATTAAATTGAACAATTAAACTGAAAATAAAAATGGAACCTATGACATGCAACAAAAAAACCAAATGCAATACCACTAATTTACCAGCATATTATATATATATATAATAAAGAAAAAAGTAAAAAATGCTTAACTTCGAAATTTTAAATGTAAATGTTATAACTATGTTTTATTTATTTATTTTGTGGGGTGTCTGTGTGTGTATGAGGGGGGAGAGGAGGGGGGGGGCTCTCGAGATTTTGTGATTAAATCCATTTTTCAAATGAAAATGCACGATTTGTAGTTTTTGTACTTATTTCAGGGTGGGAGCAGCGCCCTTGAATAAAAACGCTGGATACGAACTTCGCTTATATAAAGTAAATAATAAATAAGTTATTGAAATTATATATTTAATTTAAATACATTTGCAATTGTAGATTTAAATCCTAAGATGGATAAATTATTTTAATTAATAGAATCATTGAAAGGTTCATCTTAATAGGGATGTATTTTACAGCAACTATTTAATTAAAATAAATATTCAATTGTACATTTCATAATAAGGTATTAATATTATAATTTATTGTTTTATAATAACATTCATTAAAATAATAAAAACAATAAGAAAATTTTCTCCGAAATTATAAATATGCAGCAATAATTTAATTTAAATGAATTTTCTCTCATATTCTGGAAAACATTATTCTGAAAAATAGTTTGAACAATTGATGAAAGACAACAAATTTAAATTTGTTAGATACCGCCCCCAAGCCTCTATTGGATTTCAATAATAATAATAGTAATAAAAACATTTTCTGAGGCATTGTTTAAAAAAAATGTGTTTTTACTTACAGTATGAAAATTTAAAAATAGATACATTTTGAGAAATACTTAAAATATTTTTTTTAATCATAGTATAAACATTCACTGAATTATCCAAAAGAGATTTTTATTTCGTAATTTCTAACCTACATTATAAAATTCTCATTATTTTTCTTATTGTACAAATAAATTATATGTATGTTCTTCACAGATATACATACTACATTTCTGAGAAAATTGTTTTATCTTTCGAATTTGTTTTATTGTACAAAAACGATACTTTTCAGATTTTGGAGATACGGCAATTTTTTTACCGATTCCCACAAAATACTCTTCTCTCTTTTTTTAATGGTTTGGCAGTGTTATTGTCTGTTTTCTTTCATTTATATGTTCCGGTAATAAATGGAAAGCTCTTTGAAATAATGATGATGAATTTCCCTTTTTTTGAGAATTTATTCCCGCAATATTTGACAATGAAAAAAAAAATGTAAGTGACCATCCATCAGTTTTTTGTGCGAACTGACTTCACAACTAATATAATAAAACAATTTTAAGTCACATTCTAAAAGTAAAAAAAGTATTCTATGAACGGGTAAAATAGCAGACAGAAAGACGAAATAACAACAGGCAGAGAGTCCGGACTTCGAAGAAACTTTCCCCCACAGATTTCGCGGAAATGGGAAAGGATGAACACGAGGGGAAAAATTCAACTAACGCAAGTGGTCGCAACGCGGTCATTTAGACCGATTGAAACTTAAGAATGCGAAAAAATGCTAAGAAATAGCAGGAATGACTTGCAATTTTACTACACAAGAGCGTGAACACTCAAGGTCAGCTACACGGAATTTGGCTATCGTAACTTTAATGGGAAATGAGTTACAGGAAGATAACGAATTTCGGGCGGGGAAAAGACCAACGCGCGACTATTAACGGGTTAAGATTGGAGAAAGAATTTTTATTGGTTGGAGAGAAAACAACTTTAAAACTAAACCTTTTAAGAATACGAGAAATTTGTGTACAAATTTCTGTACGTTATTTGTGCGTAAAAATCGTTGTTTAAGATTTTAGCTTTTTATTACAATTCGCACAAAGTTTATTCTATGTTCAAAATTCTAATTTTACCATCTACCATTTACCTTCAACGACAAACAATTACTTATCGATATGTCTTCCCCTTATTATCTCATAGAATCCTCCCATGATCAAGTCTTTGTGGCCAAGTAGTTGAGGCGTCTACTTCCTGTCCTTGGTTTCGTGGGATCAAAACCCGCCTCTTTTATCACCAAAACACGTTCCTTACAAATATGCATTCCATGATGGCGTCATCAAAACAGATATTTTTCTTTAATTTATGCTGGTGTCGGGCTACGGCCGGCATTCGTATGGATAGTTATCGGCGTGCTGTCGGCATAGTGTTCTGCCGATACCGGACCGGCTGCCTGCCCCATGAATCGGCCGCATTTGCGCGGCGTATCAAAAAATATACGGAATCGGTAATTGCAACCGGTATCGGGCCAATACCGCCGGTAGTGGCAAGCGGTTGTCGGCCGATTGCTTACCGATAGCTCTGTGTTTGCTGGGAAAGAATATGAAAGCTACATTTTCCTCCCGGCACTGACCAGAAGGACTTTTTCTATTTACATTTTCTACTATTTATGTTTAAAATATTTCGTTAAAGTTTCATAGCCATTTTGCATATTTTATTACATAATTGACGCCAATTTCTTTACACGGAAAAGCAGAGTCATTCCACAAGAAAAAAAAATAGTATTGCATCATTCATAAATGTTAGAAGTAAATAAGAATGAAATAGAAAAGTTAGACTTTTCTAAACTCTCAGCAAGATTTATATAAATAGTAAGTTTCATCTCTGTCACACAAGTATATAAAGTTTAATCGGAAACATCAATAACACAGATAAATTGCTTAGATTTTTTATCTGGGTTGCGTTAAAAAAATAAAACTTTCAAAACAACTATAAATTATACCCTGTGTAAAGAAAGAATTTTCTAGAAAAAATTTCACATGATTAAAAAAATTGATCTTTCTGAATAATAAAAAAAAATATATCATATATTTCATCTTTCTAAGGGGACCGGGAAAGCAAAATTCAACCAAAAAATCGATTTTTACTTTTTTATATCATTAAATAATTTAAACTTTTATTTTCCAACGTTGTGTCACACATGTTTATATATAAAAAAAACAAGTGTTGAAATTATTCATTATTTTCAAAGAGTACTTCACAGCTTAATGGCCATTTAAATCTTTAACTGACTTTTTCTCAAAATTTGGATTTTTCAGGTTTATGTTCTTTTTTTTCAATATCTACTAAACATAGTAACTCAGATTTTTTTAATACTTATGTTATATTGTATAATTTAACACATGGATTTAATGATTTGTTGAGAATTATTTATTTTAGGCAATGAAATCTTACCAAAAATGTTAATTAACTTTATTAAACTTTCAATAAATAATTAATAATTAATTTTGAGTTTCACTTAGAAAGAAAATGGTCTGTTAAAATATGTAAATCATGTTATTCTAACTACTCTAAAAAATCTAGACATCTATTTTTCACCATTTCTGAGAAAAAATACATAAAGTTGGTGAATTTAACATGGCGGAGATAGGGCTTTCCAGGTCACCTTAATACATATATATGGCTTATATAATTTGCTGCCACAAAAAAAAAAAAAAAAAAAAAAAAATATATATATATATATATATATTCTGTCTGGTGTAACTTGAATCCTAGTTTTAAGGTTACATAATGTTTGAGAGGGTTTTTTTCGGCCTTTATAATGCTATTGACATAGGTAACTGGCATAATGTGCGACTTCTGCATGTCTATGCTATGTAATATTTATATGCAATTGAATATAAATTTCAAGACGTGTATAAATATTTGTTTTAAAAGTTTTACAAGTAGCTTTTACAAGTAGCAAAATGATGCTTCTTTTGAGGAAAAAAACCCGTTGTTTTAGATGAGATAAAAAAATAATAATAATAAGCTGTGGAACTTCAAGGTAGAGTAACTCCGAGAGTGTCGCCGCATCCGGGTAGATGCTGCACCCATTGTATTTCTTGTAATTATTCATAGATGCTCGTCAAATGTTCAGTATAGGTGCGCGGTGCACAATGAGATTAATTTAACAAGTGCATAGCGTGAATCCCATTTCGATGCTTAATTTTCAAAGTACAATCCTTATTTTGACGTAAGTGCATGATTCCATTGTCTAAACTTTTAAAGATATTATGCTTAAATACTTTTCATACACTAATTACTAAATGCATGCATGATTTTGAAGTCAAAACTAAGTGTAGCGTTTATATAGAGTACTGTGTGTATAGTTACGCCATACTCCTTAGCGATGGCAGGTATCTGTAATAGCCGAAGTCTGCACCATGCGAAATGGGATAGTTGGCTCTCTGCAATTCCGGTATACATGCCGTTGTTTCATTTGTGCGGGATGATTAAGTGTTATTAACTTTTCTTTTTCTTTTTGCACAAACTAACGATGTTAGGCATGTTGTCAAGTTTATAAAAATCAAAGGAGAAAAATGGAAAAATAAAAAGTAAGAAGGGAAAAAAGATGCGTCAAGATGATAATAATGAAACACTGCTTTACGCGTAACGCAGACGTTTTTTGCAGGGAATGTTTAGAAAAATACTCCAAAAAAGAGGAAGTGTAATTGGCTTCGTTGCAGCATATGCCAAATGTAGTTATATAAAGACTGGACATTTTCGACACTTTTTGTGTAGATTGTAGTCGAAAAAACAAGTCTATTAACCCATTCGGGACAATTAGGTGCATATAAGCGCCTTCATAAAGAGCATACGGAATTTGTTTTTGGCACCAGTAAAAAAGAAATGTAATATTTGATTTCTATATTTAGAGTATTTTCATGATTATTTAAGTAAAGGTAATTTCTTTAAAACAAGTGGTGCCAACCAAATAAAATTTTGTGTAAAAGCTACCGGCCCCGAAAGGGTTAACAAATAAATTATGTAGACACAATTTTACTTTTTTTTTTCTTTTCCCTCTCTAATACATTGATGTTATCTTGTTGCTAATAAAGCAATTAAAATTTAATGTAAAAAAATAAGTCGTTAATTTTAATAGTGAAAGTAGACAAACAATTATTAATTTGATTCTACTAATACGTTTCATTATACTCATTTAGTTTCATTTTGTTATCACATCATTAATTATAGTCCAGATATGAATATTTTTTTTAATAGTTTTATTTATAATTTCATTCTGTTCTTATTACAAGCGCGGCATAACTACCACACAAGGGCGGCGTCTCAGCTTGAATGTGCGGATGAAGCACCGCAGTGTAATGTTTTAGAAAACAATTGCTAAGAAATATTAATTACTTGTTTTGAATTTTTTTTTTGTCGCAATACACGCGTTGTGCATTTAACATCAAATAGCACAGCATGATTTTTTTTTTTATTTTATGTCCACCATGGGACTTTATACACAAATTAAAAAAAATATGAGGCATAAATCCCGGAATTACTCTATAATTGATAAATTTTAAACTGATCATTATAACTTATCAACACATTTGTCGTATACGTCGGTAGTAGATGTAAATGTTTTTGCAGTAACAGAAAAATGAAAGTAACATTTAATTGAAAACTCGTATTACAATTTTAAAATTTTTAATTCTAAGTTATACTGTTTAGAAAATAGAAAAATAATAAAAAAAATATTTTATGTATAGTTGAATTCAGATATTCTTTGCATAGAGAAACATAAATAGAGGCACCGGATGTTATTTGTACTTATAAATACCTTGAATAATATATGCATAAAATGATTACCATAATTTAATGCAAAAAAAATTGATTAAAAAGCGTATGTATCTCAGATAGTAATTAATATAAATTCCCATTTTATATAGTTTCTAACGGTTAAAAATGATTTCCCTTCAGATTTATCTACCTGTGTGTGTGAGAGAGCACGGATATGAAGTTAATTACATATACACGTACTCAACGATTAAACAGATAATACACAGGAATCGAAGTAACTATTAAATAAACATTTATTTTATTTTCACTTTCAAATAAAGTTAAAAAATATCCTGAAAATCAATTAGGAATTATTAAAGAAATAACACCTAAGAAGAATTAAAACTGTGATAATATACAAATATTTATTTGAAACAGTTATGTTTCAACAATTAATTTTTAAAAAGGAGTTTCATTGGAAACATAATGTAATTCGATTTAACTATTTTTCAGAAACGTTATTATATATTCTTTTAATATTTTACATCAAAAATAGATGTAAGACAATAGGATAAAATCGAAAAATTGATTTTAATGATTTGGTAGTGTGTAAATAGACACTAATGAACAACATTGGAAGACATTCATTGAAAGGAATAACCCATTCGCAGTTTTAAATCTGCATTTGTGTCAGATTTTTTTTTTTATTTTTAAATGGAAAATTTATGAAAATACATCTAGAAATATGTTAAATAATAATACAATTTTTAAGATTTCCAGAAAATTTATCAAATTAGAATAAAATCAATGGTAAAGAAACAGTTAAGAAAAATTGAATTTTTAAAACTGTAAAACAAAATTAAATGAGAAAATGGGGGGGGGGGGGGTAGTTGATTTAATTGAAAAACACAATATAAAAAATTATCTTTTATGGTGTGCTGAAAAACACCATTACCTAATACTTTCAAAACATGTTTAGGCCATAAAGATTCTCTCCTTTAAATAAAAATAACCATTCATATGTAGTATATAGTAGAATAAAATACTGAGAGGTTGTTCAAAATTTTTATTCACATTCTTTACAATTACTGCATATTTATAAATAAGAAAAACTGGTGAATTGATTCGATAAATAAATGTGAATAAAATACTCAATATCAGCTGTTAAATTCTGTTTTAAATATTTTTAATTACATCATTACACGTTGTAGGATACTTTGCATAACTTTTGTTTTATATTTCACTGTGTTTATTAATATTTCATAAAGACTTATAAAATTTTCTTATAAACCGTCAAAGCTATATAGCTTCGTGTAAATATTATTTTAATATTTAATATTAAATGCCAATTAATCTATTTGACGATATTTTTAAGAAAAAATTCCTTAAATAAACAAATTACTTTTAAATTTAAAATATGTTATAATTTACGCATTTCTGAATTCAAATACTAAAAACATTTACTTAAATGAAAGCCCAAATTAAATGAAGATGTGATATGTAGAAAGTCTTATATGTAGTATCTTATATGTAGAAATTGTACTTTTTTTTATTTCGTAAAAGTTTTGTGAACACCATGTTCATAAACTGTTAATAATTCAATGAGCATAAATAATAAATAATTACCCTTTTTCTCGATTATAGAGACGTATTGATAGCGTTGAAATTAAAAATGAGAACACCGGGTGCAATTTTTTAAACTTGTATTGTAAAACTACAAACAAAATTTATTCTTTTGTACTTTTTTGATGCTTAAAGGAGAAAACAAAATGGAAAAAAAAGTAAGTAAACAGAACATCTGTAAGGCGGTTCTTTCCTTCATTACATAAATTATCAGAAAATTGTGATTAACTATTTTTAAAACTACATAATTATTTTAATAAGAAAATAAGAATGTGCTTTTTCAATCGTTATTATTATTTGTAATTCATTAGGATAATCTTTCATTAAAAGTCGTCTGCATAATGCTGCTGCATTTGTAATTTTTTATATAGTATTTTACTTCCAGAATGTTGTATTTTTAATTAAAAAAGTGTAAATAAATTGAAGGAACAGCATTTAATTAATGGATATCATTTAAATTATGACTGACGAAACCTTTTTTTAAACAATGCGAAATAAGTGTTTATTTCATATTACTGAAACAGACAAAATAGCATCAACATCATACAATAAAAACAAGGAATCAAATTACTGTCAATATGACACATGTAATAATAAGAAAAGATTCTTTCAATGATCAGTTATAGTTTCCTCTGAAAAAATGTCAGATGTATAGCATATTTGTTAACCATATGTCTCTTTTTTTATTTGTTGTGAACTGATGTACTGGTAACCACAGAACATTACGTAATGAAGTACAAACTACAGTCTTTTCATATTTTTTTTTAAAATAAACATACTTTTTAACACTTTCGAACAAAGTTGAAAAGTGTTTATGCATTCTTTTTTTCTGGCCGTCTATCCACGCTCTAACTCCCGTAAATATACTCGGATTTTCATGCAATTGATAAACGTTATTTAGGGTCACCAAAGCATGTGTGGTGTTGTATATGAAATATATAGGATTAATCGTTCATTGACAGGGGCACTCAAAAGAATTACATTACATTATGGTTTATGGGGAAAAATCGTTTGCAGAGTATTTTAATAACATAACGCTATTTCAAATGTATTGAAACTGATATAAATCACTGAATTTCACTACGATCGCGTTAGGACAGTGCATTCATTGCATTTTTTATTCATTTACAGGGACACACAAAAGAAATCGGTTACAGTACTGGTCTTTGATTAATAATTGCTGGAGTGTAACGTTTTAAAATTCGGTATGCGTAACTAATTTTTTGCATGTTACTCGTTATAAATTAATTCTATACCTCATATACAGGGCTGCACAAAAGTATTCACGTTCCATTCTCCTTATTAGAGGAAATTACTAAAGGAGAAATTTCAACTGAAGTGCATGTATTATTTCTTAAGTGAACTAAATTCTGGCATATGAAGGGCATTTTTTCAGCAGCCCGGTATATCATATACAGGGCTGCTGAAAAAATTCGCATACCTTTCCGATTGTGGATGGGGATAGCTGAAATTCGGTTTTGAAATGCATTATGCGTTACCATATGGTTGAATTAGACGTAATATTTTAATTTTTTAAACGGTGCAGTTTTGTTATATTATTATGAATGTGTTTGAAAGTGTTTCATAATCTATGCTTGACGGATGATTTTTTCTGACTTGATTATATTATTACATGTTTATTTAAATTGTAGATTTTAACGATTTCGTTCTTTTACATTTCTTTAGCATAGTAAAAAAGTAGTTGTTAAGAAAATATTAATTTTTTTTTTTCTTAAATTAAATTGCCGATAAAAATGGTAAGTCGCAACAATCGCAGTCGCGAACTTTATCTGTAATTAAACATAATTACTTTTATGTTTAATTTTAAACATTCTTGAATATATTTTAATAACCTATTTAGCTTTTAAACAAAAAAAACAAATAAAACTTAGTTTATAATATTATTGTTGATTTCTAACAGAAATTTTTAACAAAAAACATCATAGCATTAGAATAAATAGCAGTATTTTATACTTTATCGCATATGCTTGAGAATTATATAGATTTCAATATGATTTTTAATGCATATGATTATGTTATCAATCATAGCTATAAAACACTTATTTCGGCATTCATAACTTAAGAAAATATCTGCATATTATTATTTTTTAAACATAACAGATTGATAAACTTATTTTTAATAATTTTACATCTATTATATTTTTTAGTTTTCCATAGATGACATTTGAAATATTAAGATGAAAGAACGTTGTAAAAAATATCCTTATATACTTTGACGCATTTTTGTATTAAAACAAATATACTTATCAGACATTCACACTAAACATAATATTTCGGTTTATATATTATTTCTCACATACATTTAAGTTTGGAAATAGCAAAACTCATAATAAAGTTCTATTTTTTTTTTTTTTTTTTTTTTTTTTTTTTAATTACCACTGAATTTTTCAAAATGGACATTTATTTTAATTTTACTGCAATAAAAAATATTTATAAATGGAATTAAAAAAGAAAATGGCAAACGATTAAAAGAAGTAAAGATAATTTTACCGCTTGGTTTAAATTATTGAATTTGTATTTTCCCTACTTAATGGGTTAAAATATTTTTTGTGCGATTGGTTCAGAGTAAATATTGTAGAAATGTTTTTAAAAATACAAGGAGATTATAATTACAGTTTAAATTTCAAAACGCTCTAAAAAACGAATCACAGATTAGACTGACGTCAGAAATGTGCGGCGTATTGTTGAAGAGGGAGAAAGAATATGAACCAAAAAAAAGTTCCAAAGTTTAGTCATAGATGGCACTGCAAGCGTCAGAAGATGTAAATTAAAATACCTGGCATGGGCAAGACCATTTCAGGTGTTGCGTAAACGGCGTTTCCTCATTTCGCGTCTCAGACGTTCGCCTTGAGTGTCTGAATGAAGGACCGCGCTGTGCTTGTAAAGCTTTATTAAAAGAACGGTGATTCTGCACCAGTAGCTCTGCAGAAGTTCAGGACCCTCAAGGTCAGGGATTTGGATTTAAAGGGGAGCTGGATTTAAACATATTCCACATCAGCTCACGGCGACAAAATTTAGACGGCAGGGGGGGGGGGGGGGTAAGGGGAAGCAGCAACTTAAATTTTGTGAGTATTGTTTTGAGATTTTGAAAATATTGCAAATGTCAAATGCAGAATCGATAAGCTTCAAAAAGAGAGAAAAAGCTAAGTACCCAATTCAGTGTTCCTCAGAGCCTGATTATAACCTATGTAAAATTACACCACTTTTTGGTAACAGTATTTTTCCGCATTAAACCTTATTTAATCGCATAATTTTAGGATTAAATAAGGCAGACTGGCCCGCCGGGGAACCGACCTGCAGGTCTGTGCGCCCTAAACCAGGTAAAGCTGCTCCCTCCCTTAGGTGGAGCTAATAGTTTTAAAATTTGCTATACGCATTACATATGAAAAGTCTTAAATCATTTAATTTTTTTTTTAAATCACTTTTTTGAATAATTTTTTATTGATGATTTTTATTTCTCTTTGCAAGGCAGAAGAATTGATTTTTTTTCTTGAAAGTTTCTTTGCCTCAGAGGACAATCGAAATCTTTTAAAACCTAATGCGTATGTTCTGTAATTTTCTTTGTGACCAATAGCGACATGGTCTGCCCCAAGAATTCTCAGCCTCTCTGGTACCAAACAGCGCGGCCTCTCTTTAAATATATATGTATACGTATTTTATTTTATTTAGTTTTTTGTAAAATCATTTATCAAGTATTTGTTTGAAATGTGTAGGCTTCGTGTATTCGTACAATGCTGTATTTGTAATTTCCCCTATATATATGTGTACTATATTGATTTTTGCGCTTGATGTGCAAAAGTATTTATAAAAAATATTTTCGGCGAAGAAAATGTAATTCAAACATTCTTTTTTGATAAAAATTACATTTTAATATGAAAACGGGACTGTTTCAATATTGTCTATAAATGTGATAATCAGAACGGCAGTCAGCTATTTTGTAGATACGTTAGAACAAGACTGTTTTTTTTTTTTTTTTTTTTCTTTAATTTTTAAACCGATTTTTCACGCAGTCATCGAGCTCGTATTTCAGACAAAATCGTGTTAAAGATATATGACAAGACTTTTTTTTTGGCATTCGTTGACTGTTTTTTCTGCTTTTGTCGGGAAATTCCGTTGAAAACGCCATCTTTGACAATGTTTTCAGTAAGATCTATTGTGTTTACAAAACATCAGGAAAACGTCTTTCGATTACAAAGTTTCTGAATAACAACACATGCCAGTTCTCGAGTAAATATTAATTAAAATGCATGTCATAAAATTGCCCCTTAGGATTTAAGAACAGCTCTAAGAAATAAAATCATAAAAATTTCATGTTCATTTAAGAATATTATCACGGACCCGGGTAACACCGGGTATGTCAGCTAGTCTATACTAATAAAAGGAAGTTTCGCTCTGTGTGTGGTGGCTAGTGAAATATATTGCACGTAGAAGTCTGAAAATTTGGATGAGGGTTGTCCAAAGACCATTGTCCATTTGGCCCTTTTTTTTTTTCGTTTCTACATTTCAGTTCCGACACTGGCCCCCCAAGGTAACTTTTTGTGTGCCATGCATTTTTCACCCACCAATTCTGTTACATTCTCATTGAATAACTTCAAAATTGAGTCTTGAACTTCTCTCCCCGAGCCAACACCTTCATATTTTTATTGGGATTCTAGAGCTCTTTTTTTAAGCATTTCTTTGAAATTTTTTTCTAATGATTAATACTTATACCCTATACTTAATTTCGACTAATTGAAAATCTAAAACGCTAAGTACTAGGACCTTTTATCGTGTTTTCATCTTAGGCCTTGCTCTCAATTATCAATAAGCTCCTTTTGGTCCCCTATAAAAATGGTCCGATTCACTAGGATTTTTTCCCTAACTATTTCTTAGGGCCTCCAGCTACTACATGAGTAACAAAAAAATTACTCACACTTCAGCTACCACCAATTTTGAATATTAATCGCCTTCTTAAGGTCCTTGGTGCAGTTTCATTAAAAATTATCCGATAGCCTTGCAGTTTTCTTTAGCATAGTTCTAGGGTCCTCTGGCTACTTTAGAAACCACTAAAAAATACCTTTTACTCCAGCTACCACCTTTTTCGAATATTAATCTTCTTTTACGGCATCAACTTGCGTTTACTCACTACAGCCGTGAATTTAAATTCGCGCTACTGTTAAAGGTAAGTGGTTAACTTTAGAGGGAAGAGATTTCCTCCGTAAATTAAATATCACGCTAATGTTAAAGGTAATTCGTTAAATTTACAGGGGGTGGGGGCAACAAGAACCTTTCACTGCTTCGGGTGTATTCTTTCCTCGAATTCTAGGGGCCGATTTCAACGGGAATTGGTTAATTCAACCTAGATTATGATTCAGCTACTTACGATTCAGCTCTGTATTATGAAAATTTGTCTTAGACTTCATTTACTAACATTTTCGAACATTAATGGTGCATTCTTTTATCGGGTTCAATATGTCCGATTTCAACGGTAAATGGATAATTGAGCTTAGCTTACTATTCAGCTACTTTCTGCATTGTGAAAGTTTATCTGTTACCACCATTTTCGAAAATTAACGGCGCATTCTTTTCTCGGCTGTTATGGGCTCTATTTCAACGGAAAGTGGTCCATTCAACTTAGCTTAGGATTGTTTTAAAGATTATAGTTCCACCGCTAGTATTCGCATTCTTATCTGGGGTTCTATATGGGCTCGATTACTACGGGGTTTACTCATTCAATTTTCGATTGTCTCCGTCGCGTACGGAATACTCCTGGCATACACTGCCTTTGGTAGCGGAGACCCAGGCCACAGTTTTGTTCTGAAAGAGGTTTGTCGGGAACACACTAGACGCTGCCGAAGCCAGTGGGCCACCTCTAACACCATGTTCATTTGAATTACTTATGGATATATAAAATCATACAAACTTGATTTTTGTTTACGTTATTATAACGGGCCCGGGTAACGCCGGGCGGGTCAGCTAGTTACACACACACACATATATATATATATATGTAACTTCCAAACAAAATTACGCAGAACTTTTTTGAGAGACAAGAGGGCGCACAAACTTTGCTTGCTCCAGGGCGCTGAATATGTAGCTACGCCACTGCTCAAGGTTATGAAAAAGCGTTAGACAGATGACTGTCATGGGTCTGGTGAAAATGATGAAAAAATTCGAAAATACAGGTTCGTTTGATATGCAAGGTAGAGGAAGGAAAAGATGTGATTCGGCGGTAGTTGAAGAAGTGGCCAGACCAGTTCAGGAGCAGTCGGGCGGTGGTGTGCAACAAATTGCCCGAACATTGGACAGGTTTGTGAGCACGGTGTATAGCATTCTACGAAACTTCCTGCAATGCTATCCGTACAAAATTTGCCATGTGCAGGAGTTGCTTCCTTCTGACATGCCAGCAAGAGAGGGTTTTGCTTTGGAATTTCTTGCTCGCATGGAAGTGGACAACGATTGGCCATGGAAAATTCTGTGGACAGACGAAGCCCATTTCCATCTGACGGGATATGCCAATACACAGAACTGCCGGATATATGCAACAGAACATCCATTCGCAACGAACCCAGTACCACTTCATCCTGCACAGGTCACTGTGTGGTGTGGATTTACGGCATCATTTATCGTAGGGCCATATTTTTTCGATGAGACCGGTGCTTTCGGTCCTGAAACTGTTACCGTCAATGATCAGCGCTATGAGTCTCTTTTGTGTAATGACGTCATTCCATCTCTGCAACAGCGTGGGTGTTTGGATAGTATCATTTTTATGCAAGATGGCCCTCCTCCACATATTGCAAATCGAGTGAAGCAGTTGTTGAGGCGGCATTTTGGAAATGCTAGAATTATCAATCGTCATGGGCTTACGTAACTAACAGTATCACATCTGTACAGGCATTCACACTGAACACCGCAGTTGGTTTATCGTGTAACTTACGCCTTTGTCGTTGTTTTACGATTTTTCATTTGTAGTCGAAATTCTGACGCTTACAGCGCCATCTGTAGCTAAAATTTGGAACTTTTTTTGGTTCATGTTCTTTCCCCCATCTTCAATAATACGCCGTTCAATTTTGACGTCATTCTAATCAGTGGTTCGTTTTTTTTTTTTTTTTTTTAATGTTTTTAACTTAAACTTTAATTATAATCAACCTGTATTTTGGATTTCGTAATTTTATTTAAAACAAGAATTAGTCGTCCAACCTCCCACTGTATCAAGATAAATGAAGCTTTGTTTGTTTTGCTTCATAATCTCTCATTCGTTTCTTTTAATAATCATCTAACCTTTTAGTAACAACTTATTAAAAATCAAATATATGTGGTTTTTCATTAGTTTGGATAAGCACAAAATAATATCACATATATTGTGAAATTAGCTGAAATTTATATAGCGTTTTAAAATAAATCTGAAAACCTTTTAAGAGATTATTAATTTATTTTTGTGCTTGTTTAAATGAAAGATATAAATAAGCAATATAAACAGAATATGTTTATTTCGTGCAGGATAACTCTTCATTCGTCTTCTTCTGTCTCATAATAACAATCTCTCGTCAAATATCTCTATTTCTCAGTGGCTGAGACTAGGTGTGTGCGCATAAATAAACACGTTAAGTGAAACGATTAAAATAAATGTGATAACCGTTTACTTAATAATATGTTCACTGTACAAAACATTTCATTACGAAAAGTATATTTCGTCTTAAATGTCAAGTCGGTATAAACTTAAAGTAAGTGGTTTCCTTATTAATGTGACCTGTATCGGAAATTTTGAAAATAAATTTAATTTGGTTTATAATAAGAGACTCTTGTCTTTTGTATGTGATATTGTTTATGTCATATAAACGTAATTTTCTCTATTTTACGCATTAGAAGTGCACCGAAAATCTCGATGTGTAATTTACGGTGACACCATATATAGAAAACAAAGGAATAGTAAACAAGAATATATCTGATTTTAAACGAAGTCTAAATCATCTTTTTCATTTGGTTTTAGAGAACTAAACTTTTTCTGAAGCAAATTACAAAAGATAGTTGTATAAACAAAACTAGTAAACGTTACTGAAAACGAAAACCAGAAATCTCCAAATTGTTTGTTATTATGCTAGTTAAGACATCTGGAATTACATGCATATATTCCTCTGTAACATTTATACTTCAAACGTTAAACGGGAAAAAAATTGAATGCTGTCGTAAATTTTAAAACATCAATCATTCCAAAACACATGAAGTCTTTGCAAATAATGCCTTAATAATGTCTTAACTGCTTGGTGGATGAAGGTACATTACGTATACAACTTACCGGGGCAGATCACCTTAAATCCTTTCAAAAAGTCAAAATGTTTTAAAAGAATTATGACGATATTACAATTAAACCGGGTTTAGTATAAAAGTATGTGAAGCGATACCTATCCAAATCAAGGCAAATTTTAACTTTAAAGTCATTTTTCTCAAATCAGACATTTTTGACATTGCGCGTATTCTAATTCCAACGTAGAAACTTAACGTAGTAACTTAAAGTAACGTAGAAACTTAAAATTGTGTATTACACTGTATTTTATATACCTTTATAACGTCTACTTGTTTTTAAGTAAGTACGTGTAATATACGTATTTATTTTTTAACTTTTATTGAAATTTTATCATAGATTTCTAGTTTTATGGTTTAATTGCCTGAAAAAATATTTTTATCTGTAAACTGGATTATTATTTTCGGTCGAAGTTAAAGAACTATATTGCAAGAATGTATACAGTGTGTCCAAGTATAACCTGACCGACCTTTATTTTCGCAACCGTTGGTCCTAGATGCATATTTCCAATTACGAAAATGGTTTAAATAAGGTAAAGAATTTTCTTAAAAGCGATTTAGGTCAATACAAACATTTATTAAAAATCTACGAAATTTAAATTTTTAGATGGTCCTCCGGTCCTATAAGTGATACCTCTCTATTTAAAAAAAAAGTAACTTACGCTGTCACCGCCGCCGCCGGTTTTGAATTTTTTTTGACCGTAGGTCTTTCTCCGTTAATATTAAGAAAAATATTGCATACAAAAATATGAAAATCGGTGATATTATAGAGAAATGTTTGATAAATACGCTGATGCAAGCAGTTTCAAATCGAAAAATTATTTTAAGAGATATTTAATGCTAAAGTTGGACAAAATCGTTCCACTAAAAAAGTTTTACCTAAAGATTAAGCTAAAACTATACATGTGAATTTAATCATTTTTAGATCATTTTATACGTTTGAAGTTCCCGGTGTGCAGAATGCATCAATTTTTTTTAATTTGACTCAATTTTTGAGGTTTTATTTCTATTTTAAATTCAAATTTTCAGCATTTCGAGAGATATTTTTTACTTATTTTAGGAAATGGTATTAATTTAAACTGTTGCCAACTGTATAAACAGCGCAAACAATAATGTTTGCTTCAAACTAAAAAATTATTTTACACGTGACTATTATAAACAGAAAATATAAAAAGCAGGAACTCATTGAAAATTACGTTATAAAAACTATATTTACATGTGAATTTTAAAAGAGAATGAATATTGTAAAATAATAAATTCATTAACATGCGTTAGAAGTCTTAAATAGGATACATTACGTCGTATTTACGTCACATTACACTTATTACGTAAAATTAACAAAAAATAATATTGCATAACAGTTTAAATTTAAAAATTGCGCGAGACATTTATTTAATATTTTGAGATGATCTTTTCAACTATTTCAATTCCTACTATTAGTTCACACTCTCCCTATATTTATATATCTTGTTCAAATTTTCAATCGTTAATAAAATACTTATTATTAATCCTATCAAGTTGAAATAATTTTTTTAACTTGTACTGAATGAAAGTTAGTGTTAATACAGTTTTTTAAATATTAATTCATTAATTAAATTTTAATTAATTAATTTTAGTTTTATATAGGAGACAAAATGGTGGCCATTGGTTATTGAACAGCATTTAATGCATCTTCATATCTATAAGGGGTGTTACCATAGGGCGGACCCTGTTCTGTCGCCAAATACCACCAAGTTTGTTCTCCAACTTGGCGATATATCACCAAATTTGGAAAACAAAATGAGTCGCGAACTTGGCGATATCTCTAATATTTCACCAAATTCCCATAGACTTCCATTGTAAACTAATACTTACTTATAGAAAATCAACAAATTGAGATATTTTAATGCAACAAAAACTAAAATTAGCATAAGGGATTATATTAAATTTTTCTTTGATGACCTAAGTAGGAATTGATTTTAAAAACAAAATTTTTATATTACTTGTTTTGTTAGGTCAGAGCAAATAATATTTCATTTCTAACAAAATTATTTTCACGTGAATATTAAAAAGAGAAAGAAAAGTTTTGTGGAAATTACGTCAGATTAAAAACGATACATTTAAAATGTCTTATTTAAAAAAACTTACTTTTCGCTTTGTTAAAAAATACCGGGAGACAAAGACTATGTTTACTTAATTCATTTTATATTAGCTTATTTTGAAATGTTTAACTGATTTTACTTAATCATAGACGAAAACAGCCATTGTATATTTTAACAGCAGCTGATTTTTCCTTAAAATTTCCCAATAAAGGAAAAATGAATAGAAACCCTTTTATAGGGAGATCGCCACTGTTTTTTAAATTATAATTCAATCTTCCAAAATCTTTTAAAGCCGATCAAATTAGCGTGCTTTTAGAGACTGCGGTGTCTGAACGGGGGTAGGCGAGCGTAGCTCGTAGGAGGGCGAGCCCCCTAGTTTAGTAAAACTTTACTGTGACAATAACAAGTAAAACAAAAAGAGTCCCATTCACCTAACATTAAAATTGACCGAGTTATTAAACTTTGAAATGTATGACTTATAACAGTTTTTTGCCTTTCAAAACAGAAGATTTCGTCCATGCTTTCAAAGGTCGTATATAAAGTACTTAAACTTATTTCAAGGTATCTGCAATTTGAAAGAAATCGTATAACTATTACGATTGAGTTAAGTTTTATAAGTTTCAGATTAGTTAAAGTAACTGTATTTTAGCATGTTTTATTTTGTAAGGATTTGAGGCTATGATTTCTTTTAACAAAAATTATGTTATTTTCATAATGTTTTATTTAACTTGCAACGATCGTATTTTCAGTTTAAAATCTGTACTTAAACTTTAGCTCACTTTGGAATGTCCGATCGAAGTTAAATTTTATATACTGGTTTAAATCCGATGACAATGTAATATTATTATGATTTTCGATGCTACAAATGCGATGTGCTAGAGGATAGCACAAAAAGGTATGGACAGATTACCGTCAACAAGTTTAAGAAAGAGTTTAGATTAGATAACGTAAACCTGCGATGGTTGTGTTTTTTAACTTTTATAATTACGTTTTATGTATTTTTTTACGCTGAATAAATTAATTACCTTCACTTTTAACCATCATGTCAGGATTTTTCGCAAATCGAAAATTTCAAAGTTAAAAAATAGAGAATAATCTGATACTATAAAATAGATGTAAGACTATTTTATTCAGTTTAATTTTATTTAATTCAATAATTTATTCAATTTTTTGTCTTATACTGAGTTTCTTACAGCTAAACAGAAAAGTGGTCCGATGAGTCAGGGGTCCGATGGGGAGGTCATGGGTCCAGAGGGGAGGGGGGATCAATTTTAATTTTGAGCTTTTTGACTTTGAAATTTGCGATTTGAGAAAAATCCTGATGTGATGGTTTAAAATGAAGGTCATTTTCGGATTCAGTGCTAAAAAATACGTAAGAATCAATTTTCAAAAGCTCAAAATACAACCAACACATCTATTTAATAGTAACAAATTTTCGCTATTTTATTTATTTTATTTTTTTTTTTAAGTTTACGATTTGCAAAATATTTTTACTTGATGGTAAAAAATAAAAGTTAATTTCGGATACAGTGGTACAGCATACGTACGAATCAATTATCAAAAGCTAAAAATCATGACATAACCCAACTTTTGCAGGCTAGTGAAATCTAATAACAGTTTAAAACATTTATCATTTTGTAAAGAATTGGGGCTGTTAATTTTCATCATTTTATGTAACAAAAATTCAGTTTTTTTTCTTCTTATATTGCATATTTTGCACATTGTATAATTCAAAAATCGTATCTTTTGCATTCATATGTCAGAATGATTAAACATTTCAAATTTATATTGCAATGTTAATTTTACTCTGAACCATTTTTTTTACTATGTCACCATTTTTTTTTTTTACTATGTCTGACAAAATTATATTTCTACTAAATTTGTGAATGAACCGTAATTTGCAGCAAAAAATATGCTCTAACTTTAAACAGCTATGACTCTGTCAATTTTAATCGTTGAATAACAGGATTTTTTTTTGTCTTACTTGTCAGTGTAATAAATAAATTTTACTAAATATAACTTATAGGACCGGGGGACCGTATAAAAATTTAAATTTCGTATTTTTTTAAGAAATGTTTTTCTTAACCCAAATCGCTTTAAAAATAATTCTTTACCTTATTTAAACCATTTTAGTAATTAAAAGTATGCGTCTAGGACCAACGGTTGCGAAAATAAAGGTCGGTCAGGTTATACGTGGACACCCTGTATATGTAATATTAAGTAGATATATCGAATCTATTTTTTATAATCATGCACTCAACACATGTATGTTATTGGAAATCCTTAATTAGTAGATCTTAATTATAGTAAATTCTAATTATGTATTATTAAAATTAGTTAACGGAATGCGTAAACAAACATTCGTACAATTTATTCTAAAAAAATGTTTCATTTGAAGAAATATTTATAGCTCCAAAATGTTTTTTTTTTTTTTTTTTTTTTTTTTTTTTGTGTGTGTGTGTGTGTGTTAAAATCAAGCAATTTCAAGCTGCTGTAGGTGATCTCCACAATTTTAATCCTAAGATAACACCGGAATTTTGGAATTAAAATTTCTATTTATAATGTTTATAGGGAAAACCTTTTTCTTATTTTTAAATATATTTGTTCGTAAAACATGGTGTCATTTAATAAATTCTATATTTTAGAAACATAACGAATTTGCCCCTGAAAGGTTTAAAATAAAGTCTCCAAAAAATAATGAAGCATAACTGAAACATATAACAACACATTGATACTATTTTTTTTTCTTTTAAGCTACATAAATCCGACAGATATTAATGACACCTTCTGAATTTTCCGTTTTTATACGCATTCGAAATTTTATTGCACAAGCTCCTTAGACACTTTGGATAAACTGTAACAAATTTGCATAAACTGTAACAAAAATAATATAATTATTTTTTACTTCACTACAAAACATTTCTGAGCATTAAAATACCTTTTTGTAGAAAAGCAAATAAAGAAACAGCTAAAAAAAAAATTGAGCTTTAAAATGTTTTTTACTGTAAATTACATTATAAATAATTGCTTTTCTTTTATTTGGCTGTTATTTGCAAGTGATGAATTTATACTGCGCGAAATATGCATATTTTTTAAATTTATTTTTCAAATTTAATCGCATTTCATTTTGAAATTTAATTAACTGCTTCGTTAAAAGTAATTACTTTTGCAGATAAAGTCTATTTAGAATTTAATTAAAGCTCCCAATTAACTAACATAATCTTTACTACACTAAGTGTGATCATTATTAATGTAATCGAACAGTTAGGTGTTAGGCAATAGTTATTCATAAAATAATTGCCCAAATATTTTTTTATGTTATAAAATTGTTCAATTTAAAGTAATTATATTTAATTAAAATTCATAAATGATTACCTTTTATTTTATAGACAGAATAATATGTTTTTGTGAAATATCAAAATTCAATAATACAAAGAAAGTATTTATTGATAAAATGAATAACAGATAAAAATTGCACAAGTTAATTTTATTAAATTGTAGCTAACGTGTCTATGTTAGGTCATGTAAATGATAATATATAATCATGATATTTTTAATTTTTTACGATAGTTTCAAAAATTTCTAAATTAAATTAATGAATTAATATCATAAAACTTTCAACAATAAGAGAAATACGAGTTTTTATAAATTTTTCTCAAATTGTCACTGGTGATGTATATATATATATATATATATATATATATATATATATATATATATATAATACTAGCAAATATATGCTTAATTATAAAGATAGTAACGTATTTAATAATATAAATAGTTTTTTTAATGAGAAGAAAGGCATGCGACAATGTACAAATTATATTTAAAATAACGTTTAATAAACATTTCTTATTTCCTTTATTGAAATTGAAATGCAACTTAATTAGAATCGAATAAAGTTAAAATGTATATACAAAATGGTTAATATTAGTATTTTTAAAAAGCAAGTAAGACTATTCTCAAGCCCAAATGGACCTCTTTTAAATGCATTGCTGAATTCAGTTTTGTTCGTAAACGCATGCACTTACCCAGTTAGACTAACAGATACCTTTGCATCACTTAAATTATTCATATGTTGGTTATTCTCTAAAAAATATTTTTATTTTAAATTGTTCTAAGCGGTTCTGTAGAGCAATCGGCGATGCGCAACACCAGTGGAACTTCGACATTAAAGTAGTGTTCCCTGTTGTTCTGCATGATCAAGCTAAAACTGAAAAAAATCGTCTATCACACCCTAGAAGGTTGGTTCAACTCCGAGTTCCTCAAGTGGCGGTTGATGTAGGTTCTTCGCACAATGATGAACGCACTTAATATCCAACATAAGATGACGAGTAAATTCACACGTCTCTTCAACTCTGCTATGTATTCCAATATAAAAATGAAGCACAGCGATCGTATTGACATTCTTTCTAAAGCCATACTCCATTGCGTCGACACACTTTTGGTCTCCAGTATGGTCAATAAGCGCATTGCGGGCATATATAATACCTTCCTGAAAGCCGGTAGTGGCCACATTGCGCTGTAGAATCTGGTGTGGCTATTGTCTTTACACTCTTCAGAAAAATACACATTAATTGTCCGATTCACGAAAAACAAAATGCTATTATGCATTTATTGTACAAGGTCTTAACTAATGAGGATGGAATTGTGAAAAATTTCGGATTTATCTGGAGACTGAACCATCGTGGCTGAGTGCTTTGTCTGGTGATAATGTTCTACTACAAAATTCAGCTCTTTGTTTTAGAACTATTCCGGTTCTGTTAATGGAGACACACGCAGCATCATCAGCCCGTAGGAGGTTTTATCTCCATGTTTCATTCAGAGAATTCATTCCATGGGGAGACATCGTCGTCAGTGACACTTCGTCGCGAGTATGTGAATGACTCTTGCTTCTTTCGCCGCAAGCCTCTATCAGTATGATTACACGTCTTAGCTTCCTCGTAACAAATACCTTGAAAATAATGTCCAACAGTAGGCATGCTTTATATCTAATATTTTGCACGCATGCACTGTCAGCTTCCGCTAATAAAGAATCCCTTCTGCGTCGGCTCCAGCGTTCGCTGGTGGAGTTATTGCAACTCTCACAACCTGGTCTGAGACTCTTGTGTTGAATAAATAGCGCTGTCAATGTCAAGAACAAGTATTAAATCCTTCGTCTGGTGTAGCGTAGTCATACTCAGATCTGCAGTTTACAGATTGATGAGCAACTCTTTTCGTAGACATAATTGCTCGATCCATCAGTAGTGGTTAGAACACCTGGGAAGTCGAGTGTCTTGTCTGCCTTGATAGTCCCAATTCGTGCCTCGATGGTCGCTAAGTGACGTGATGTCGGAAATTTGCCAGTTGGTGAATTTCGAAGTTTATAATGGGCCAACAATGCGCCGATCCATCTTTGAGGTATGTAAAAAGGGGGGGGGGGGGAAACAGAGATCGTAATTTGCATCCGTGTCCCGTTGTCTCCAAATCTTGGAATTTACATTGAAATCTACAAAAAAGATAATGTTGGCATTTGGTAAACGTTCAAGGGATCCTGCAGTTTGAGAGGAAGGTTTATGTTTATGGAGGGTTTGCAATAGACAATAGCACATACGCACCTGTCATCTTCTAGCGGATGACCATTACATCATGGTGTTTCACGACTGCGCAAAAGGATATCCGGGAGTTTACCCAGAGGGCAGACCTAAATCGACTGTCGTCCGAGCTTACCATTGTCTACGTCAAAAAAGTTAATAGGATGAAACTCTCGCGTATATATGAGGTATTTTCAAATGAAACCAGTTCGACAGTTCTAGTAAATGAAACACGAATTAAGGAAACACAAATCTGAATGAAATAGAAATAATACTATAGGGGAGACTAGGGAGGGTTGACCATACGGGAGGCTTGACCCACCCATCAATTTTCATATTTAAAAGAATTTCAGAGTTTTATCAATAGGTGTCAACCAAAGCTACTGAAATTCTCAAACAACAGTCTTTGTTTCATACAGCTAATAGAAATAAGTGTGGAAAAATCAATTGTGAAGCGTTTTCAACCTAAAAATTGCGTCTTTTAGAAATATTTTGTAAGCTTTTTTCAGATAAAATATATCATAGAAATTTAAGTAAGTACATTTTAAGTAATGCAGAAATATCGAGCTTTTATTCCAGGCATAAAGATTGTACAGTAAGTTAGGCTTAACATAACAATTTACTATTCTTTAGAAAAGGGCTTTCTGGCGGATTTCTTACTGGAGGATTCTTTTTGGCGGGATACTTAGAGCAGGTGTGTTTCTGTTATTCTTGCGGTATATTTCGGGCATCTCAGCCTCTTAATCATTCATGTCTTATTTTTCTTACTTTGAGAGACGATTGTGGCCCAAGATAATGCCGCCTTCTGGGCAGCCTTCCTATCTAGTGCAGACATTGTTACCACCTTCTTCCGGGAATGACTGTCCGACTTGCAAGACCGAGATTAGGGGGTATCAACCACACCGATGTTTCTTCTGACGGAGAGTTAGCCTCACTTCCGTGAGATATTGCCGTTCAAAAGGGAGAACTAAACATGCTGTCCAGAAACATATTTCACAATTGAATTTACTGAAACAGGATTGATTCTGTACTTTCTTCATACTCCGGTTCTTCTCTAAGCATAATAAAGCGTGTAGCACCTAATTTGTATTAATAAATTATTTGTATAATCCACTAATGTAATCAGAAAAAAATTCTTATTTCTTCTTTATCATTAGGATAATTAAGCTCTTTTTCAAATGTATATTGATACTTGTTGCACGAAATATAAAATTATTAACTTTTAATTACATTAATTTATATAATAAAGGAAACAAATTTTCTTTAAAATAAGAAATTACTTACATTCGAGTGCGCACGGGACGCGATTTTTCTTTATAGGACAGATAATTATTATAGAAACGTGTTTTTTTTAAGAAAAAGATTCGAAACAAAGTTTTTTTGTTAAAATTTATTTAAATTAGTTTTACATTTTACATATTGCTTTTAAGATAAGAAACATAAAATTTTCATTACATAAGATGAAAGTAGCTTTTATTTAAAAACTTGTGAGTTACTTTTATAACAATATAAAATAACTTCAATTAATCTTCTAAACCTCACCTAATTCTCTTAACAAGGAATAAAATTTCTTCAAGTATATCATAAAGTATCTGAAACAACGCATAAGGTAATCGTGTAAAGATAACATGAAAAACGTTTTTAAACTACCAAAAATATGATAATGCATTATACAAAATAGATAAATATCCAAAACTAGCTTTAAAAAGGTTTTAATATTTATAATACTTGGTTCTTTGAAAATTTATATGGAATTTGGGATTAATGAAAGATCAAATATGTTATGAAAATAATTATAATTTATCTTCCGAATTTGTCTTACCTCATGATTTTTTGTAGTAATAATGTAGATATTTTTAATTGATCATAGTTTAAAAATTGTTTAAAATAAAGACTTCCCCATCAATTGGGAGAAAACTAGTTGATTAATTCCCAAAATAAAGTTAGTTCTTATCCAGACTAAAATACAAGTAGTACGAGATAATGCTCAGTACAATACAGTAATATTTTCTCTCAATGGAATCTTCCACTCACTTCCTGATTTATCCGGGTTTTTTTTATTCAATTTTGCATTTTTTTTTCGTTTAATCACACGCAGTTTCTTTCTTTCTGAGGAAAGATCAGATTTATTTATCAAAAACAGAGTAGTTTTGTTTATTTATTTTTTTTAAGTTGATCATAACAATTTTATCCACAGGTACACTGTAAAAAAAGACGAATGTTCCTTAATCGACGAAAACGCACAATAAGCACGAAGGCAAATATATAATCTTCTCTTCCCAGACATCCAAGATCCGAAAAGTGTTTCTTTATCTTTATAAACCACAAAAACAATTTATTTTCGAAATTTAAAGAAGAATTTATAAAAATAAATTTTATTAGCTGCCCGTAATTTTCGGAAACGTTTCTTATTAAACTTTACAGTGCATTAATTAGTTCTCTGTACTCAGAAAGTCGGTTTTTTGGATTTGAAGTTCAAGTAGACCTTTGCAGCTGCATAACTGAATTTGTGGATGCAATTGAAACAAAATAATATTAATTTCTATATTAGTATTAATGCTGTTAATTTTGTATTTTTGTCTGTTAAACATGTTTTCTGAATATAAAAATATTTATAAGGGAATTAATAGCACCAAAAAAATGATATTCCAATTTGAGAAAACTGATTATTGCACTGTAAAAGCTAATCAGAAGCGTTTCCGAAAATGACAGGCAAAAAATTTTATTTTATAAATTCTTCTTTAAATTTCTTAAATAAATAGTTTTATTGGATTTTTAAAGGTAAAGGAACGCTTTTCGGAATCTTTGGTGACTCGTAAGAGCTTCTTGTATATTTTCGTTCTTGATTATAGTACATTTTTGCAGATTAAGAAACATCTGCCTTTTTTTTACAGTGTATAGATAAATATAATACAACTAATCTGTCTTTACATAGAATGTTTTTAAAAGATATTTCATGTTACAATTACTGTTGTCTTTGTATTTTGCAATAAAGACGTTTTATCAAAGATTTGGTCCAGTTAATTACTTCAAATAAATGAGATATTTTCATGGTGATTTATGGTGCGGGATATTTATTTGTCCTATACACACTATTCCAACATCGGACATACAAACCTGCATATGTTTTAAAGAGGATATTCTATTCCTTGGAAGCATAGCGAAGACACCGTTTAACCCTTTTTTTATTTTTTTAAGTTCCTGTGGACTTATACTGTTATTTAAAATATTTTATACATCCATTACCAACGGCATGGTTTGGGATCAATGATAAATACAGGGTGGTCATAAAAAACTTCCCTGGTATATGAAACCGTAGCAGCCTAACCCCTCAAACAATCGAAAAGATCATTTATACATACTTATTCAAAGGTATGCGCTAGAGATCGTGATGTTTTAAAACAGTAGAGATTTCACGGTTACGGTTACAGTGAATAAATACAGAAATTTTTTAATGGCAACGCTCATTTTTATGTGCAAATTCATCAAAAGCATTGAAAAAACGTTAATGCCGTTGGAATTATTATGCGATGAAAATTGCAGGCGTAAAACACTGGCAAAAAAGACCATTGTAAATAACCATTGACAATACAAGAAAGAACAGAGAAAAAGCCATATATTTGAATTAGCAGTTTTGAACATGCCCACCTTTGCACATAATAACGCGTTTCATGCGTGACTGTTGACAGCAGTGCCGAACGTAACATCTCAAAAGGAATCTGTGATAATCCGTTTTTGCTGTTTTCTCGCTATTAATAGGACCATTCTATCTTTTTTTCTTATTTTTAATCCTCCAACTGCGGACAACGGTCATATCACATTTCTCTTATTCTATACAATTCCGCGGGCTACGATATTTTCGAGTTCCCTAAAATTTCGACTTTGCGTTTAAAATTTAGACTTTTTTATTTTCCATTAATACAATACTTATAACTATTTTATGTAACGAATAAAAATAGGCATCGTTTTTACATAAAAAAATCAAGAAGTCGCCTGTGGCTGAAGGGGTTAAGGAATGTTATACATATATATATATGTATATATATATATATTTTTTTTTTCTTTTGAAAATGATCGAAAATTTTGATTTTGCATATTTACACCTTAAATCTTCAAACAATTGTGCTAAACAGTTTTTTGTTTTCGAAATACGTGTTTTCGAATGTTATCCGCCTTTTGTCGTTGCTGTTAAGAGTCTCATTTGTTGCGTATTGTGTGCGGAAACTCTGTCGCTTCCAAAAATATTTATTTTATACCGATTCACGTAATAACTTTGATGTCCCTAACTCATTCACTTTAGCTATGTTACTGTTATCTATGTTAAAAAAGTTGTAAAACTTTAAACCTGTTTTTCTTGAAACTCTGTTTTACAAATCGGTACCAGGTAGAACTGGAGATTGGGTCGACCGATGTGGTTGAAATTTTCATGCTTTTCTAGTATATGCTATTTTGATATCTCTAATGGATGCGTTTTTCAATATTCAAACTGTAAATATTTTTTGCGGTATTTAAATCCGCAAATATTTGTCTAAAATAGACAGCTTAAATTTTGAACAGCCACCATTTTCTCCAGGATCAGAAAATTGATAAACCGATCCGAAAAGGACTACAAAATATCGTATATTTTAAGGTGTTTGGGGTTTTTCGTTACAGTTAAGCAGATTCCGAGATTCATCTGGTACCGAGGGACACTTTAATTTGCAAATCCCGGTATAAAATGCCATCAGAAGATAATTTTCAACCCATTTCAAAATAAAAAATCGTTTTTAACTATTCAAGATATGGCTTTTTCATTTCCAAAAAGACCCATTCTTATTACTGTATAATTGCGCTCAAAGAAATTGCAAAAAATGTGAAAATATTTTAAGTAATTACTTTTAAATTAAAACATGATTAAAAGTCTTAAAAGCAATATTTCTTGTCGAATTAATAAATATAAGTTATTTTACATTTTTAAAGGTTATTTTCAAGTGGCACTATTAAATACCATCTGATTATTAATGTATTTACTCTTAGCTTATGAATAGAGAAACACGCGTGCCGTCAACTAAACATTTTTCTTTTAAATGAAATGTTTCTCTTGTATATTTTTGTATGCTGATTTCGGGAAAATTCCTAAATATCATGTGCAGTTCTGATGCTGTACGGAATTTCAGCCTTGTTTCTAAATTATAAATTAGGCATAAAAATATTCGAATTCAGAATGATAAGTTATTAACTCAGTCACAAAGAAATCTGACACTATACATATTATAACAGACTAACTCCAGATGCTACGTTGGAAACAGTCACAAGCAAAGCACAAGGCAAAAAAAGTGGGAAGGTCATGTTTCTTTGAGATGAAGAAAGTACATTCTACTAAATTTTCGTTTAGTGGCAACGTTGATAAATGTATTACATAATAAAATGCAAGATAGAGCGTATTTTTAACAGTTTTCTTTAAAAAGATTTTTTTCTATTTTGCTGCATATTCTACATAGTATGCTAATTTTTATTTAGTAAGAAAACGCATAGCACAGTTGAAAATTCATCTTCATTAATTTCTACCAATAAATGGAAATGTACTAGAGTTCTTTTCTATAGCCCTGTTACATTACACACAGATTTTCATACACTCCACTTATTAAGATATAATTTATTTCAGGCGAAAACATGCTTAAAACTACTCAAATCGCGCTTTTCTAATTTAATGTTCATAGGCGGCCATATATCCAGTTCTTAGCATAGCCCTGTATATGATTTTATTTATATGCTATACATTTCTCTTAGTATACTAAATATTGTTAAGCTTCAAATTGGATAACTATAATTAAAAACACATTTAACCAATTAATGTACATTCCCAGTAATGCTTACGAATTCTTTGTTGTAGCCATGTAGCCTATAGAATTTATACACACCGCGTAATGTTAAAAAATTTAGTCAAACTTAAGACGCATAACATAACTGACAAAGCAATTTAAGACGTCACCCCTAATTGAAAATACTTCAGATGAATAATTGTATCAGAAATGTTTTCTGTATCCCTATAAATGAGCGATAAATGCGATGCACATCATATGCTACTGCAAGCATCTTGTAGTAAAGTTCAGTAATGTATATCCATTTCATAATGTTTGAAACCGGCAACATACTTAAAATACGCTGCGATCAGTTTTTATCCGAAAGCCCAACTCTTTTCTGTGGCACTGTAAATGAATGATAAATTATTTCCACCCCATGGTCTACAAAAAGAATGTTTTTGTGCACCTAAGAAATCAATATTAAATTCATTAAGTTTGTAACAGAGTAGCATCATTAAAATACGCCACAAAAGCTTTTTCTTCATAGATCATATTATAGCCGAATAATTTTGAGTTTTCCTGTACGCGGGCTTTAAGTGCTACACATAACATATACTATAGTAACCATCTTCTAGTGGTCTTAATAATGTCTATACATTTCATTTTGTTTAAAATTATCTAATACTATTAAAATACTCGACAAATTATTTTTTTCCATAGACTATAATGTAACGGAATACTCTTGAGCGCTCATGTAAATAAAGTATGATTGCTACACACCACATTTTCGTTACCGATCAGGCCATGGTTAACCTTAATAACGAACATTAATTATAGGTCAATTCCGGTATATTTACGGTAGTTAGAGCACGGACAGACTGGCGAATCTCCTTCGAAACGAAAAAAGGAGACAAAGGTACGCAGATTCACACTCTCGTGGCTGACGACGTCGCAGTTAGTGAAAGAAAATTAACTCTGTGGAATGCGTGCCGCGTATCATACTTTCTAGTATTCTGAACAACAAGCAGCTTACAGGAAAAAAAGGGAAATTGTAAAGATTTATTACATGAACGGACAAATAGCCGCAGAGGCATTGTGTGTATAGTGCAGATACCGTGAGTCACGCATGTGAATTGTAAAGTCTGTACGGTACTTGAGACGAAAATTTAAAGAAACTGGCTGCACAAGCGATCGATCACGCACCGGATGACCTTCCGTTCCTGTCAAGGCTGTGGCACAGAAGTCCATGAGACAATAAGGGAAATTCCTCTTGCCAGTACACGCGGTGTTTCACGCAATCTGCAGTTGCCGAATTTTACCGCCCGCAAAATTCTGTGCTCTGTCCCATACACATGTTTCCGTATAGGTTCTAACATGTCCAGTTATTGCAACCGAGTTATAAGCAACAACGGCTAGATTTTGGGAATGAATTCCTCATCCGGTATGACGACGGTGAAATCTGGTCTTCACGCATTCTGTTGACGGACGAGGACCATTTCTCTTTGACTGGTAACGAACTGCGTGAAGTAGACAGACAAAAATCCCCGTGATGTTGCTGAACTTCTATTGCACGAAGAAAACGTGATTGTGTGGTATTGTATATCAAGCACATTCTTCCTCGTCCCTTATTTTTTTCATCCACCATTTGCCGCTTGCAGAATGTCATCTTGAATGGAGGAGGTCACGCGAAAATTTTTTGAAACACAGTAAAATGTTCTGCTTCCTCTTGATTCTCTTTTTTTATTGGTTGTTTTCATTTTTTTCTTTGTTTGTGTAGCGGCAGCGATTTTCATGCTACAAGTGCCGTTCCAAAGCTATTTATGGTATTTCACTATGGAAATCACATTTCAATAACAAAACTAGATGTTGCCACTTGAAATTTTCGAAATTTTTTTTTACTGGATCCGTAGCTGTTAGATTTTAACTGTCGTTTTTCATATGATTCTTGAGCGCATACATAAAAATACTTTAAACTAAGATTTCATCCAGTCTCTGTGAACGGTATGACAGCTAGGGGACCATATATAGCAATAATTTATTTTTATAATCACCCTGTATATAGATTTATTAGACAATTAAAATAATTTTACCACAAAATGCTTGAATTGACTACGCTAACTTAAACAAATTATGAGCATTTAATAAACGAAGAAGTTAATTATAAAATGAGAAACATATAGTGAGGCAATAAGCTAACAAAATACAAAATAGCCATATACAGACTTTACAAGAATAACATTATACAGAATTATACATTTTATAAGGAAGGCCGATCTCTTCGTCACATCATCTATTTTTTTTCACTTATTCGTACATTTTACAACCTACGGAGTTGTTCTGTTGCGTATACACAAACAACTATGTGCAGTTTATGGCTGAGGAGTTAATATCATATTTTGAAAATATCGTTGTTTAGCATAAAAATATTCATGAAGATTCGTGAAAATCCCCATTTTTGCTGATTTTTTCCTGAAACATAATTTTTCAAAATGGGTCTATTTCAATAAATGATTGTTTGACAACATTTCTTATTTGCTAGCTTTTTTATGTATTTAAAAATATATAAAGAAGTATAATAAGTATAGAAACATTTTACGTTTGCTCCTTATTTTCGACTTACACATAATGTAAACAACTTAAGAGACCTATCACTTGCTGCTAGTAATAATGCTACTATTATTTCTAAAATTTTTACTTAATACCTACTAATACTGAAAACAAATAAACATATAAAGTTAATTTTTTTTAATAATATTTTTCTTTAACTCGATTGCTATGCAACCATTTATTTAAAGTATATAATATTTCTGAAATTTGATTACAATCGGCAAATTAAAGAGTCCTAACTTACAGAAATTGAATTACATTAATTACCTTGCATGCTAGAATTAAAATAAAAAACTTGCGTACCTTTTCGTTTAAGTGGTCTTGTACCTTTTAAACGCGTCGAAAATTAACGAAAAACTTCAAAGTTTGAATTAGCCTATCTTCAAAACCTTTTTATGTACAAACATGAAATTTTGGATATTGATTAAACAGATTGTGCTTTGTAATATACTACTAACAGAAATTTATTAACCCTTTACAGTATTTGTGTATTGTTGAAATCAAAATAGCTCTTTTTTTACCCCATAAGTCATTGCGCGCATGATATCTTAAGAAAGTATGTATGGATTCTCATGAAATTCGGTAAAGATACTAATCATATATGTGTGTTTAAAATGATCTACTTTTAAGTATTTACAATGGTAATATTTTTAGTTATGACTATTTTTATTCATTAAAAATACATTTTTTTTTTTTTTTTTTTTTTTTTTTTTTACGAAAATATTTTTTTATATAGTTAATGCAATAAGAGCCTAAGAGTAGATCATTTTAAACACACATATATGTTTAGTATCATATATGTTTAGTATCAAATTTCATGCCAATCCATACATATTTTCCCGAGATATCATGCGCGCAATGACTTATGGGGTAAAAAAAGAGCTATTTTGATTTCAACAATACACAAATTCTGTAAAGGGTTAATAAATTTCTAATGGTAGCACATTACAAAGCACAATCTGTTTAATCAATATCCAAAATTTGATGTTTATAGATAAAAAGGCTTTGAAGACTAATTCAAACATTGAAGTTTTTCGTTAATTTTCGACGCGTTTCAAAGGTACAAGACCCCTTAATATACTTCTTTGTTCATTTAAAAAACTTTTCAATTCTTAAAAATGAACATCTACGGTTATCATAAATTTGAAACTTTTGCACTTCGATATTTCAAAATGTCCTGTCATTTGCTCCGATTTTTCAAATAAAAATTCTAGATTAGTTCATTCTTTCTTACTATTCTCATAAATCTCTAAAAGCCAGTGTAGTTCTGAGAATATTTCAAAATCTAAACTAACATTGAAATGAGAAGTCAGATATTTCCAAAGGATTCAGGTTTCCGCGTTGCATTTTGAAATAAGCTGTGACATTTCCAGAAAATTAAAAAAATGTAGAGTTACATATTCCACTCTTTTATATGCACGTTACATTTTTTTATGCAACTTGCCTTCGTGTTTTTTTTTTTTTTTTTAATTTCCCATGTTTCATATTTAACATACAGGTTACGCCAAAATTCCTGGATACATTTTGAAATTCAATTAAAATCAAATATTTGGTGTATGTGTGTGAGGTTCAGTCTGAAATCTATGATCAAAAGTTTTGTTTAAACGAAACGTTAGTTCAAAAATTACCCCTATGTGGCTCTATATCTTCAAAGCTTAAAAAAGGAAAAATTCATTAAAAAACAAGTTATCACAAACAAAAAACAAGGACTCAGAGATATTTTTCGTCTGTTTGTTTTAGTATAATCTACTACCAAGTTCAATGTGTACACTGTTTTTAGAATCACATCCAAATGGTACTTAGTTTCATACTACAGAATCAAATATGGTCAATCAAACTTTAATCACCACACTTTGTAGGGTGGGGTAAAGACCATTTTGATTCAAACTTTTTATCACTTAAAGTTAACTTTATGTACAAAACAATCATGTTTGTTATTTAGAAGTGGATATCAAAAGGGAAAGGTCAATTTTAGAGCCAGTATGCCATATTTTGAAACTAAGTCAGATTTTAAGGTTACAAAACTCCAAAAGGACAAATAATAGTAGTGTGTATTTGCGGGTTCGGCGCCACGTGCGTTCCGGCGTTGGTGGTTCCGGTGGCGGTGGAAGTCTGTGGCGGTCCGTGGAGACCCACCGCGCGCGCGTTTATAAGAGTCGGTGGTGTAGGAAACGCATTTCGGTGGAGGAGATAAGGAGTTGTATTGTAGTACGCTGTCGGGAAATGAATTAAAGAAACTTTGAAAATATTTGATGGAACTAATTTTTTGGGATATATCATATTATAGTACTATACTATTTTTGTTCCGAAATTATTTTTATTTTTAGAGAATTTTATTTTAACGGAACTATTTTTGGTAGACATAGTTTTACAGTACGAGGATATTTTATTTATTTTCGAATTTTATTTTAGCAAATACAGAATTATTTTACGAATTTTAATTTTGACTCGTTAGAAATTTTATTTTGAGAAAATATTTTTTTTCTTGTAAGAATTATTTTTATTTTTGAGGCGATAGAAAATATTTGAGCGAAATATTTTTAATTTAGGAATATTTTTTTTTTCTTTTAAAATTACTTAGAGATAGAAATTATTTGCGAAATGAATTTTATTTTTTAGGAGATAATTTTTTTTTATTATTTTGCAAATTAATTTTTTTTTCGAACTTAATTTGAATAGTTAGAGTATTTATTTTTTCCCTTGCGAACTAAATTTATTTTGACTCGATTTTGAGAATTCGAATTTAACGAAGATAGAATGATTTTATGAATTTTATTTTCGAACTTAAATTATTGTATTTTTTTTTTTCGTGTTGGCTGAATTTTAATTTCGGGGAGATAGAAAATTTATGTTGGGAATGCATTTAGCGGAGATACTCAATTTTCAGTGGAAGACTCTCTGATGTGTGTTGTTCGAGAAGAGGTATTTTTGCGTGGTATATTATCATGTTCGTGTTAATTTTTAGAAAGTATTTGTTTTCATACAAAATGAAACGGGTAGGGGGGAAGATTAAGAATTAACTAGCGAAGAAATGTGTTTAATGAATAGGCGTACTTTAATAGAAGCATATATGTGAGAGGTGTGGTGGTAATATCTGAAAAATGGAATTGTAATTCAGCATATATGAGATTTCACACAGAGTAGTGCTAATGAAATAAGTAAAAATTTAAGTTATTCTTGAAAATACATATGCAAAACATTCCTTTCGTTTATCTAAAAAGTTCTTGAAAAATAGATTCATTAATGCAAACAGATGTATATGTAAATTGAAATATTTAAATGGTTATTTTATAAATATCATTAGGTTCGAATGCGGAAAATGGAATCATGATTTCATAATCATTCGGGTATTAACTATGCCTTCGCAATATTCGAACAATTCTCAGCAACCCTTTCTCATTCTTTTTGAGGAAAAGGGTGAATCCGCAAGTAGACATTAAGTCTACCTAGACTAATAGGAAAAAAATTAAAGTGTCTCTCTCAAATAATTAGAAGAAGGAGCGTTCTATTTTCATATGCTTACCGTTCAATAGAACACTTAAGCATATCGTTAAACTGAATTGGATAATGTGAAACTAATATTCACGCTAATCACGTTTACTGGAAAATGCCGCTATCAGATGCAAGTAGACATTTAGTTTACCAAGCATAATAGAGCAAATTTAAAGAGTTCCTCGTATGCTTAGGAAACGCCATATTATATTTTCAACAATTTTAGCAAAAAATTAAATATTTAAGCAGGTTGTTAATTTTGAAAGGTGAACATGACGATTTTAACTTTGGAATTATTTTTGAGAGGAAAATATTATTTCTTTTAAATGAATGGACGTTTGAAAAATTTTGCGGAAAGATTTTAATTTTGAGAACTTAATTATTTTTTCGATTAAATTTTCATATATATGTTGTTCGAGAAGGAATGTATATTTTTAGACATGTTAGTTTTAGATATGTTAGTTTTAGATACGTTATATATCACATGCGTTAAAATTAAATTTGTAAATTGGAATACTAATACTACTAATAATAACAATAACACCGAAATAATAATACTAACATTGAAGCAATAATAATAATAATAATAACATTGAAATAATAATAATAATAATAGCATAAATAAAGTTTCTCTTTAGACTTGATATATATATATATATATATATATATATATGTCGATGTGTTAGATCTTTTCAGAAAATTAATTTGATTTTTGAATAATGTTTTGAGAAAGAAATTTTCTTCTAAATGAATCATTTGAAGTTTCTTTTAGAAAATAGCACGATTCGGCTTAGGAAATATCTTTACTAATTCTATAAAATGAATTTTTTCAAACTTCTGCTTGAGGAATCAGTTGTGCTCAATCATTGAATCAAAGAAAAGTAGCACCACATTTTTCAGGGTAGAAATCTCGTGTTTGTGTTTATCGAACTTGAGATTTCTTCTATGTTAACGGATTGAAGTTAGAGAATTTTCTATAAGATTTTAGCACTCTCTAGAAATTAGAATTAAAATTATTGAAAGAATGCCATCACTATGCATAATTTAAAATAAATTAATCAAAAATTAATTAAACTAATCTTTCATTGTTCTATGCGTTTAATTGAGAATGTAATTTTTTTATGTTTTTCTTGAGAGTCGCAAGTTTAAGATTAAATAAATTCACTTTTGGACATTATGCACATTTTTCAGTAAGCATTAAATAAATTTACACGAATAAAGGTCATGAAATTTCTAAAAAATTCTGTTAAGTTAACGCTCCAATCATCTTACGTGATATAGGTCACATGTCCAACAAAATGTTTTACCAATCATGTTTGAGTATTTATTATTTTTTGCACACGCATGCCCCCTATGATAGTATAAATTTACATGGAATGAGATAATTTCATTATTCTGCGTACTGCAATCGACGTAAAAGGTATAGAAGCAATAATAAGCAATAAAATATAAGCAATAATATAAGCTATATTAAACTACATCAAAATTAATAAAATTTTAATAACTGTTCCCTGGACGAGAAATCCATTTTGATTCAAAAGTTTCTCGATGATTTTTTTTAAATATATACTCTTGTACATTGGTTTGAATTCTAAATGTTAGCGCTTTTGACAGGGAAATGTTAAAAACATACAGGGAATATTCGTAAATTTTTTTTAAATTAAATTGTACGCCTTACAAAAATTCTTAAAAGTATGTCATTGATCAAGGAAGCCAGTGGCGAAAGAGTTAACACAATGAAAATGAACTAAACTAAAAATAGTATACATCCCAGTGAAATAGTATAGTTTTAATTCATGAAACATCTTAAGATAATATAAGTTGTGGAAAGCATTCATGCTTGGATTAATAAAAATAATTTAATACACAGCATAAAATGCTTAAATTTTTGTAGCTAAACAAAAGGCATTAGCTCACATTAAATTCAACCACATCGCCATTGTTCTCAGATTGGCATTATTTTAAAAGTATGATCTAATTTTAAAACCCATATACAAACTTTGTTTAGTCTTATCTCATAAATCTACAAATAATAATCACTTTGCTTACCTTATGTTTATGTTTCTACTAGATGTTTGCTCTTTTAACTACAATTCGAAGTTTAAAAAGGACGATTAAATGTTAGAATAAAACGGCGTCGTCTGCTGACGTATACAGATTCGTTATCAAAACACGAAGATGAGTTCGAGTAAAATGGTACAGCGAAATTGGTGTTTGGCTTCCATAATTCTATTAAAGAGTAATGATACACCATTCTGAGGATATGATAACACTTTCTTTGGTAATAGTACTAAAAAGAGAGCAGATGTGAACTTCATTCGGCATTACTTACACCCAAATTAAGTGTAATAATACTCCCTTCGTTGGAGATTACATTGGAGATTAACTAGGTAATATGCTCATTTCGAAATTTAATGGTAACATATAGAAATAAAAACAACGTTTATTTTCTGATTAATATAAGATTTATAAAAAGAAAATTTTAAATTGTCTAATACGAGAGGTGCTTTTGCATAACCTCGCTTATATACTGAAGTCATTTTAATAGCTTTTTAAGGTACACTCGAAATCATCTTCAATAAATTTTGTGTTTTTATATTTTATTTTTAAATCAAACGATGATAAGAAACAGTTTTCGCTCACACATTTAGTTGTGCTATGACCTTAGTTGGTTGGAATTGCTAATTGCTAACTAGTAACACTTTACTTTCTCTAAAAAGGTTCAGGAATAGTACTTTGGGAAAATCTGCACTGAGTAATAAAATCAAAAATAAATATAGGAATCTCATGAAAGATAAAAAAAAAAATGTTTCAATAAATTTATTGTATAAAATATTAAAATATTAAAATACATAAATATATTCTAAAAATATAGAAAGAAATTAATGTTATTTATAATTTTTGATACACTAAGTAAAATTTTATAAAGTAATTATTAAAACGTTAGCTCTTTTAACATGTATTACTCCTTATATTTTTAATTTGAAAATAACTACTATTAAAGACAGAAATACAAAAAAAAAAAAAAAGAATATATTGAAAAGAATTTATCATAGATTTCACTAAGGCGATTTTACTATGCAATGTATAAATACTGCTTCATATTTTGTTCATAATTACTATGATTTGAACTTCAAAGGCTGTTTTTTTAATTAAAAAAAAAACAATTGCACAAACGCTTTCATTCCAAAATCTGGTATAATTTATTTTATGAATACTCTAATAACTTTCCACTTTACCCTCTAATTCCCCACTATATGAAATTGCTAAGGGATTTTTTTTGTTTTATTTATATTATTGTAGGTTAAATAAAGTAAAAATGTGAAAAAAGGCGATTTTATTATATTTTATAGGATTTCTGCACGGTATCATATGTGCTACGATAGACAGATTAGGATGAAATTTGAACGATTTCACTACATTTCAAAATTATTTTATTTTGTGAAAATAATTACATTTTTACATGTTGTAAGACCTAAAACAATTTCTTTCTTTATTTATATATATGTCTATATATATAAACGTAAAGTATAGTAATCACCAACAAAAAACAAATTATATTCATGTGAAATGCGCCAAAAAGCTGCAGTACAACGCATAAATTCAATATAAACGCAGTAAAAGATTATATTTAGCCTGAAATAGCGCACCCCCCCCCCCCCGCCCTCACAGAACAAGAAGAATATAACTGTTTGTAAAAAATAAAATTAGGAAAAAACAGGCTCCGGCCTCATCGGCAGTGGGTTATATTTCAAAAGCAGCCGAGCATTAAAAAAAATGTATATAAAATGTGTATTAGTGACAGTGGGTTTCAGCCAGAACAGTGAGTAGCAAAATCAAATGTTAAACATTCGTTGGCTATTATCACATGCTCCCCCACCGGACCCTATGCCATATTATTAATTGAATGCCTCACCTGGAACACAGTAAAAGATGCTAAAATTATGTTCGTTGAAAAAACCCACATTTAACCAATTCAGCCACGTTGCCACAACCATTAATATAAAACATAAAACTATCTCTCTATATCTATATCTCTCTAATCTCTCTATATATACAGTAAACTTCCGATTATCCGTCACTCACGGGACCGACGGTCTGGCGGACAATCGAAAGACAGTACAAGACCGTTACTTAAATTACATTTCGATATGTTAATTTATAGAAAAGGACAATTATTTTTTTTTAAATTCGTTGTGTACTTTTGTTTATAAAACGCATGACTGATAATAACAAATCTGTTTATCTGGCAAATGTAGAATTTTAGTGAATGCCTGAATTTTATGTAATACCTGTTTTCGTCCAAAGTAATCCAATATACATTTTTGTTTGCGTTTTGTTTTGGATCTTTCTGCAACAAGATTACAAATTCTACGTAATACTAGGTTGAGCAAAAAGTTCTGGGAAATTTGAGAAAGTTGCGTTGTTATGCGCAAATTAACAACAAAAGCAACAAGGACTATTCTTAAAAGTAGAGACCATCATAGTCCACGACTTTCTGCCATCGTTCTGCCAGGTTCCGGATTTGCTGGAAGTACCATGGCGGCTCCTTGGAATCGGAAAAACTCTGGACATGCTTCTTCAACTTCATTAAAGAATTCAAATCGACGGCCCTTGAATAAGTGTTGCATTGATCGAAATAGGCCATAATCGGATAGAGCCACGTCTGGACTGTAGGCGGGATGTGGAAGAAGTTCGACGCTGTCCAACTGTGCGAACTTGTCTTTGGTCATCTGTGCCACGTGCGGTTTGGCATTGTCCTGCCGAAACAAAGCGCGCTTTCGGCGTACCAATCTTGGATACTTCTGCACCAATGTGTCGTAGACGCGATCCAACTGCTAGCAATACAGCTCGGCATTGATGGCACGACCATCATATACGATACAAATTCTGGTAACTATTAGATTAAAAATTTCCCAGAACTTTTTGCTCAACCGAATAAATGTACTTGGATTGCACCTGCTTCCTCCTGCATCGCAAATCAATTAATGCATTTAGAAAGCGTAGTCTACATGACTGACTCCTGGTTGATAATTTCTCGATTTATCACATTCACCGTTTCAGGTTTCACTGGTTTTCATATTTTCAATATTTTTGTCATTCGTTAATTCTTCATAAACAATAACATTCTAGTCACAATCTAGCGAGTTTGTAATTTCATTCGCAGAAATATTTTCTAGCTCTTGTTCCTGACGTGAGAAAATCATTTTACTCAAAACAGTGCCGTATCACTCGGGTTTTTGTGCATTTAAATTTCCGTTGTTCGTTTATGATTAAAAAAAAAGGAAAAGGGGTGGCGGTGGATATAGAGGCGAAGAATCATAAGTTTACTCTATATCCCATTTTTTTTCATATAACTTTATTTGATTCACCATTTATTCAGTTTAACACAATAATTATAATAATAAAAGAACCTCATTTTATTAATTAATTTTATGTATAATTATATATATAGGACACTAATGCAGTATGTAGCTGCAACATAATAACTGTTATTTTTTGCCGATGGCAGTGAGTGGTTTGTCTATCTAACACATATAAATATAAAATTTTGTAACTCTGTCTATCTTTCTAAAAAGGTACACAATTAAGAAGTTAGAACCATGGAACTTTACATACAAGCGTATTAAAATAGTGTGGAGATAAATAAGGCAATTCGGATTCTAAATAAAATATAGTTTATTTTTAATTAATAAAAAAAAAACTAGCTGTTTCCTATAAGAGTTACTATTTATTGTTGCAAAAAATTCAAAACACACAAAAAAATGTAACACACGGTAATCACAGCAATTAAATCAAAATATAGTAAACTACAGTTCGGATGATCTGCGCAGGATCATCTAATGCAATATATACCATGAAGTACAAACCTACTAAATATAATATACTTGAGTGATACGACTTAAAAAAAATTGCTTATATTTGTACTTAGTTCAAATACAGTTCAAAATATAAATTCTGGATGTATTTCGTAATTTTCTCTATTTATATGTTAAAAAGGAATTTTAATATTTTGTTCAAAAATGTAAAATAGAATAATTTCATTTTATTGTATATGGAAATTATAAAACTCAAGTAATTTATTTCGGATTTATTTAATAATATGAGCATGTGAAAAAAAGTAAAACAAGTAACTACGGAAGTTACTTGTACTACAAGTAGTTAAACTACGAAGCTAACACTAAGAAGTACAAATTTCCTTTGAAAACAATATGGTAGCAAAAATGCTACAATGGGCTCATGATCACTAATACCTGTGGTAGCAGATCTGCTACCTTGATTTTAATTACTCAGTTTATCATTAAAAAACAAACTTATATAGAACTTTTTCCTGCAGACAATAGAAGTCTCTCTTTGTATATCTATATATTAACGTATTTGGTGTTACTTTATTAAAATATTTGAAAATTTGAGCAAAATCGTACCACTGTCAATGCAATTTTGTCCCATTTGTTAGACAAGTTGCTTCAAACTAATTTTTTTCTTATTTAGTGCTCCATCTGTATTAAAAAATCATAACTAATATTACATGGAGGTCCAATTATTATTGTAATGACTTAAAATATACATTATTTGTGAAATATGGTAGCAGATATGCTACCATGGGCATTAGAGGGTTAAAGACACTCTTCATATTAACAATTCTCAAAAACGTATTTTTATGTTAATTAAATTTCCTTTAATTTAGATAGTGACAGACAAGGCTCCATTTATAGTGAACAGATGAAGATGTTTCCTGAAGTGACTATATTTTATTTCGTGTAATATATATTTGGGACTTTTTAATATTATCATTCTTTTTCTCATATAGAAATAAAACGTTTACGTTTAATCAGCTTTATTTGTACAGAGGATTCATGACTGTAAGAGGGATTATTTTTTAACTGTTAAAATAGCATGAAAAAAAAATTCCGGAATTAAAAAAGGCAAACTTAACCACTTCACCGGCTGCCCCGAGATAACTCGGGGGTAAAAGCACTGTTTCCCCATACCATTTGCCGCTGAAGTGGTAGTGATTCAAATGATTAAAGCGATTAGTTTGTCAATAATTTTTATGCTTCACTTAAAAAAATATATTTTTTCTATGATTCAACGATTATTTCCTGATTTTTGATGGAATCGTGTTAAAAGGATTTGATAATCTAGTTGACTGTAGGAGACTAAGATATTTTGATCACTGTATATGTCTTGAAACCTGTCTTATTTATTATGATGCAATTTGTCTATTGTTGCGTAGAGTTATAGTGCTTTCTCCCTATGGTATATCTTGATAGTTCTCTTTCTTGAAATGACAAATCTCTAACTAAAAGGGATAACTTTTTGATTTAAGTGTTTTTATTTTTATACCTAATTGGAGCTGTCATACAAGGCATTCTAACGGGTATTTAAACTGATTATACCAGAAAATACTATAGTAATCGTACAACAGAAAATTACTTAAAACATATCCTTAGCACTTTCGAAGGGAATGGTGAGAATAAAACACATATACTACACTATATAATATAACACACAAAAATAACGCCTACATTCAACAGTTAACAGCACATATAAATATTATACAGACATACATACAATAAATACAATAAACTCAACCTGAGTGAAAAAATTAGCCAGAGCCAGGAATTGAACCCGAGACCACAGCATTCCAGGCTGCCGCTCTAACCACTGAGCTACTCTGGCCGATACCCGGGTCTCGGCCAGGTATCGTCACAGACCCAGGTATCGGCCGAAGTAGCTCAGTGGTTAGAGCGACCACAGCATTCCAGGCTGTCGCTCTATCCACTGAGCTAAACCGGCCGATAGCTGGGTCTCGGCCGGAGTAGTTTAGTGGTTAGAGCGACAGCCTGGAATGCTGTAGTCCCGGGTTCAATTCCTGGCTCTGGCTAATTTTTCACTCCAGTTGGGTTTATTGTATTTATTGTATGTATGTCTGTATGAAATTTATATATGCTGTTAACTGTTGAATACAGGCGTTACCTGTGTGTGTTATATTATATAGTGCAGTATGTGTTTTATTGTACATCGTAGATCGATGTAATAGTAAAATCTATTCATCGTTATCCGGTCAACCAAGGCTGTCGTATAGATGGCTGGTGACTTCCCCAATATGGTTTATCAGTGAAAAATTGCAGACCCAGGTATCGGCCGGAATAGCTCAGTGGTTAGAGCGACAGCCTGGAATGCTGTGGTCCCGGGTTCGATTCCTTGCTATGGGTGATTTTTCACTCTATTTGGATTTATTATACCAACAAGAACACAATATTGAACTTTTCCCAACACCTACTACATTATAAATTCAATTGTGTTGTAATGAATAAATAAACAAATGATAAATCTCACTCTTAATATTTAGGTACGTTGCAGAAATACTCATTTAACAGCGGATTAGTTTTTCAGTTAAATTATTATGCAAAGAATTCTTGGCCAGAAATTTTCTAATAAAGTAGACTACAAATACAATAAAAAAATATATTATACATGTCACATTTATATTGCTGTCAAGCTTGAATTTCTATCCCATTAGTGATACAAAAGGTTTTATTATAAAAATAATTGAGGCAACATAAACACACATATATGTACTTTGGAAACGGAGGAGGTTTGACCATACGCGAGGTTTGATCTACTGTTTTATTTTCTTTTAATAAACCTTTTTAGCTCACAAGCAGAAGATGTCTTTTCTAGTTATTAGTGTAATTCCAGCCTTTTGTTGTGATAACATATAATTATAAGGATAGAAGTTCGCGTGCCTATATACTGTTTCCAGAAAAGTCCGCTACATGTAGAAAACAATATTTGTAGTAAGGTGCCTGTATGACTAAACGTATGGACATGTAGGCCAGTTTATGGATTTTTTCTCATTAAGAGATATTAATTAAAAAACATAAAGTATCCCACCAAATGGAGAGTTTCCTTTATTTCGCTGATTCTCCCTGCCCATCTTCGGATCTCCGATGAAACAGAAGCATTCGTTTTTTTCTACATTTTGCAATCGCAATCGCCATATCCCCTGTGGAGTAACGAAAAAAAGAAGGAAAAGAAAAGAAAAAAGATAAAAAAATGAACATCTTTGCCTTATCCTCTAAATTCCAACGGTATCTTTCGTTTAAAAGAAATTCAATATTTTCTTTAAACATTTTTACTATACCTCGATTCGTTTCAGTTTTCAAATTTTCTGTGACAAATACTTTTCTTTGTTTCTTTTTTCAAAATTTGAATCTGTTACATTTGCTTCGAGGACAAGAATATAAATAAAGAAAAAAAATTGGTGTGCTTTTCTCTTTTGAACGGTGTATTAAAAAACAAATATTAATATGACAAAAAATATGTCTTATGAGCTTTTCCGTAATTTTCTGTCTTTTCCTTAGACCACCATACAGATTTTAAAATTGCAGCACCCGCTTCTTGACCAAATAATAATTTAAAAAATCCACTTAAACGGGTTTATTTCATGTTCTGTGTGCATCTTTGGCTTTTTTAAAAAATATATTAATATTAACCATTTAAAATATTATATGTACTTTTTTTTCGAAGGTAGATTCACACCACGTTCTTTTTCCAAACGAAACTAAAATAACAGCTTTTTAAGGGTACTTTTCCAGTTCCAACGATATCTTTAATTTAAAAAATATTAATATTTACTATAAAAAATTTCAAAGTCTTTTTTATGGAATCTCAGTGCTTTTGAAGGTATAGAGAATAGCGCTTTGTAGAGCATTTCTCGTTTTAAAGAGTGGCGGGAGATTGGGCATTTTACATTTTTTTTAGATTTTATTATGAACTTTTGGTTAGAATTGAGATTACATTCTTTTTAAATGTCAGAAATTAGCTCAGCAATCTCTATAATATTTGGATCGGAATTCTTTTGGAAAGAGTTTCGTTTAATAAATATAAAATTATGCACATTCATGGTTCGTTTGCAAAAACAGACAGGAGCGTGCGTAGCACTCCCGTTGAACGCAGCGTAAGGCAGTAGGACCTTAAAGCCTCAGGTGCTCTTTTGAATAGATTTTCATTTAAAAATATAAAATCATACAAATTGTAGCGTGTATGTTGCGAAGGCAGAGAGGCAAACAGCATCAGATTCGTTTGGAATGCCTTTCATTTCAATATATTAAATCAAAACAGGCCGGAGCGTGCTTAGCATTCCCGTTATATCATGCCAAAGGTGTTGCGACCACCGTTTCTATGTTCTTTTGGATCGATTTTCGTTTAAAAACATAACTCTGAAAAATTGGAGTTTACGTTGTTGAAAACTATCGGATGCCCCTAACTTTACGTTAGTTTGGAAAGATTTTGTCTAAAATTACAAAATTATTCAACGTTTACTTTAAGTATAATTATAGTTATATTAGCCTATCTTTTAATATGATAGCCGAAATTAATGGTCTGCATATTGGACAATGGAAAATGCAACATTTTTGTTATAATTTTAAAGTTTGAAATGGCTTGATTAAAAATTTAGTTTTGTCTTTAAGGTCCAGTTACCGATTTATTACTGATAGTTGTTTTTGATCAGTAGTCAGTATCATAATTTACTCATGTTTGGCCAAAAGTGGCAATTATGTATGCATCATAATAGTCGAATGCTAATGCGTGGGTATTCTAAAGAATGCCCACTCAAAGAATTGTGGGTATTCTAAAGATGTTAAAAAAAAGATTTTACATTCTTCAAACAGTTCTATGCGTTTTCAAGTCGTAGATTTAGCTAACTATAAACATATAAAATAAAAAGTTCAAATTACGTTTTGGTGAGAAATGTAGAAGAGTTATTTTAATAAGATTATATATATATATATATATTTAGATTTTCGATTGGCATTATAACGTAAACTATATTTATAGAATCGTCTGCAATCTTTCTTTTGTTTTTAAACCTACTTTTGCAATAAATTTAAAAAATCAAAAATCGATTGCGTAAACTTTGAACTAATTAATTATTTCTCATCAATGTGAAACTATTTTAATTTTACTTACCTATGTTTTTTATTTACTTGTATTAATGACTTTTGAGTTGCGTTTAATTGTTAGTTCCTATCTACAAACACTGTTTAGATGAGGCCTATAGATGTCTATGAACGTTAGAGTTGCAGTAAAGCTAGAGATCCTGCCTACACAACTTCCAGGTTGTGTAATATTTAAACGGAGTTTCTGACTGCAAAATAGTCAATGAAACATCGTCTTCATTTTTAAAGGCATATCCAATGCCATGCCACTCAATAGGGTGCGTACAGTTTTTCTTTTCTACCGCCATTTTGTATTTTACGGTCGCCTTTTTGAATTTATAAAAACAATACCTAGCCTATAACAATCGGACGGTTAAGATTAATCAATGGAGACGTCATTCATTAAAATCCATCCAGCCGTTCGGATCTTTCGAGGTTATAAAGGAATCCACATACCCAGATACGCGTGAAACACAAAATCTTTCTTGGCAGTCGGGTAAAAATATATTTTTATATCAAATTATATTGTCTTATTTTTGTATACCTTTTTAAAGGTCATAAAACTGAGAAGATCGAATGAATAACGTTCATTAAAAATGACATTTAAGATAGTGTTGTATAATTTCAATAATTTTATTTTTCATTTCTAGACCTTTTTCATAAATTCTGTTTTATTTCTACTATGGCTACATACTTCAGATTTACCAACCTTTTTAATATCGAATTTAAATAAGCTATATGAAAAAACTTACTCTAGAAAAAACTTTATAACTTTTTTGCATTTAAAATATGTGCAATCAAAATGCAAATTAGTTTAAAAAAATTCTTTTCAACTTCAAAGCAAGTTTTTAAAAAAGAAAGAGAAAACTCATTATGCTACAGAGATTTTCAAAGATTTTTAAGTACTCTCCATGGCGTTTACAGTTAATTTTATTCTCCTAGGTAATCCATATGTAGAATATGAAATCTTTTATGTTATTTTTGTCATTTCCTCAATATGTTGAAGTTTTGAGTATGTTCAAAACAGCAAATTAAGGGAACCGGGAAAGCTAAATTCAAACAAAAAATTGATTTTTACTTTTTATATCATTTAGGTCATAAGGTTTATCTTTCCAACGATGTGTCACACATGTTTATATATTTTAGAAATATTTACTCATTTACAGCTAAAAACGATTTTATGTATGTATGTTAAAGTTTTCCATTGCTGAGTAAGTGTGTGTGTGTGAGGGGGGGGGGGCAGACAGGGACTGCTTTAAGCACAATTTAAGGGCGTTTTGCTGTTTTAATATGTATTTTAAATTATTTTAAATATTTATTCATTTTCTTTCAGTTATTTTTTATGAATAATGTGTGTAAAGGGGCGCCAGTGAAGAAAATGCATGTGTCCCCAAAATGTACATGTACATTTTGGGTACATTTTTTGATTTTTATAAAATATTTTCAAACTAAATAAAAATATGTAATCTATTTTACTGCTTTAAATATAAATCTCACGACATATTTATATTTTTACTAAAACCCAGATTTAAAATAATTAAACTTACTTTGAAAGAAATGAAGAGAAAAATACATTTCCTCTCTTTAATTAAATATTCGGGTTAGGCGATATTAGCCCTCTACTTTCTAGACGATGACGGACCATTACATTTTTGCCGGAAAACGCCCATGTACATTTTGGGGACAATTTTTGATTTTTATAAAATATTTTCAAACTAAATAAAAATATGTAATCTGTTTTACTGCTTTAAATATAAATCTCACGACATATTTATACTTTTACTAAAACCCAGATTTAAAATAATTAAACTTACTTTGAAAGAAATGAAGAGAAAAATACATTTCCCCTCTTTAAATAAATATACGTGTTAGGTGATATTAGCCCTCTACTTTGTAGACAATGACGGACCATTACAGTTTTACCGGAAACTGCCCCTTAAGAATTGCTGGGCAAAGTAAATGCAACAGTTCTCTCAACGCCGAACCATTAGCGGTTCGGCAATAGCTGCCGCAACTAGCGGCGGGTCATTTACGGTACGACATTATTTGGTTACAAATGGCCTTAACTCCTTTTGGCCGCGACATATACGTCATTCGGCCATAAGCCGCGTGCTTGTTGGGGTGTCTATATAAACATTCTAAGGTTAATTTCAACATAAAGTCTTCACAACAATGCATAACAACTAGAATTAAATTTGATTGTAGGTCTATCACTTAGACGTTTTTTGAATATTCAATATTTTATGAGGTTGTTTTATACTACAAATCCGCACCATAAAAGAATCTCGTAAATTTCTTAATACATGATCGAATAATAATGTAAGACATCATACTGACAAATGTGGAAACACATTAACAGCACTATTTTAACCGTCGTATATTTAATCTCGTAAATTTGTTAATACATGATCGAATAATAATGTAAGACATCATACTGACAAATTTGACAACACGTTTACACGCACTATTTTAACCGTCATATATTTAATTTCCTAAATTATTTAATACATGATCGATTAATAATGTAAGATATCATACTGACAAATGTGGCAACGCATTTACCCGTACTATTTTAACCGTTGTATATTTAATCTCGTAAATTTGTTAATACATGATTGTTTAATAATGTAAGACATCACACTGACAAATGTGGCAACGCATTTACTCGTACTATTTTAACCGCTGTATATTTAAATAGAGTATAAAATTTCCAAGTTTCTATATTGTATTTCTGTATTTCTTTTTTCATTCTTAATTCACAGAATGAAAATGGGAAAAAAGAATAAAAAATGTCTTTAAATTCATTGCTTTATGTATTAAATTTATTTGTTCCTTTGTTGTATTTTTGTTATATTTGTTTTTTAATTCTACAGTTTTATTTTATTTCAGTTTTATAAAATTCAATTTACATTAAACATCTTTCTATAAAATTCTATTGAAATATTTCTATAAAAAACTTGAAAACTTTTTCCATCTCCGATATGTGTAATCAAAATAATTAAAAAAAATCTTTTAACTGCAAATTAAATTGGTTCGATAAAAGGGAACCCTTCTTAATGAAATGAATTTCAAGGATTTCCATTTGGTGGTCATGGATCCTAGATAATCCATATGCAGCAGAAGGAATGTATATTTATATTGTACTTTTTGAAGATGTTTTAGTCTAGCTATGGAAAGCAGGAAGTTAATGGTTGAGAACATTATATTGCGCAGATTAAATCTTTCTAAAAGGTACTTTTATAAATTTTAAATAGATTTATTGTAACAATGTTTCATACAAAAGAGAAAATAACCACTATGATCTTAAACTTTCATTAAGACTCATAGTGCACTGATTATATAATTAATTAGACTTTTAAAATAATAATTTAAAAAAAATGAACAGATATATTTCAAATTCTTTTTTTTTTTTTTAATGAAATTTGGAACTCTCAGAATTCGTCCATTTCTTGTATCAATTATATTTTTTTCTACTCGGATATTTCTTTTCCATTTTGCATTGTTTTTATGATTAAATATACAAATTTTATTTTATAATAATACAATATAACATATAATATAATACTATAATAATAAAATTTATGTAAAAAAAAAATCCCATTAAGAAACTTTACTTATATAAATAAATAAATAAATATATATATATATATATATATATATACCTTATATATATAAAATCCTAATGAAACGAATTTATGAAACGGATATATGAATCGACTGATTAAACAACTGATTATGTTTCAAGCGATATCTCCTAAAATTAGGATACTTTGCGATGAAATTAACACCAAAAATCAGCATTGATCCGCAGATCTCCAAACTGGTAGTAGAATTTTAAAATTTGAATTAGTTTTCGAAATTTTAATTTTTTTCTAATTTTATATACATTTTTCTAACGATGGCAACTCAAATTTTAATCAATCAGATATTTTTTCTTTCATATTTCAGAAAAGGTTGACATGGTAACCCGGCTATTCTTGTTTATTTGATAATAAATGTTTATTTTATTTTATTTCTTTTTATAAATTATATAAATTATTTTGTTCTATAATTATTAATTATTTTTTTATATTTTCTTTAGAAAATAACAGAAAATAATTTAAAAATACGGTACTACTTAGTTATTCCGTCAACCAATTTCGCCAAATCATATAAATCGCCAGAACAGTTGCCAAATTATACAAATTGACATAATTTTTATTTTAAATAACGAAAGAATAAATAAATTAGTATAACATTAATAAATATACAAATAAAAAGTCGAAATAAAAATCATTTGAGGACGTAAACATGTGTAACTTGCTTAGAGTCAAGTGAATGTGACTTTTACGATCAACCGTTATTAGCATTTAATCTTATAGTTTGGCGATAGATTTTTGGTAGACGGGAAAACTAAGTAATACCAAAAATGCATGAGTAACTGGTATTTTATAACGAGGTTTTTGCCAAATTTTCGTAAAAGAAAAAAAAAAATCACGCCAAACCTGCTGTTCGTATATGACATCGGGCCAAATATTACCATCGAAAAAAAAAAAAAAAAATGCTAACTGGCGAGTTCAAAAAAGCTATTGGCGAGATTTGCATCCAGCTAGCGTAACAGTACCAAGAAATCTTTGCAACCATGGCAAATTTTATGTAGTTTTATTCGAAAAAAAATTTATGTTTTTTAATCAAAATGGAAAACTTACGGCCCCATATTGGCGCGATTTTTTTTCTAACGCCAATGTCATATACGGAAAGGGCATTTAACTAGCGCCAAAATATCGTTATTTTGCTTAATATGGTAAGCTGGATGTTGTTGTTTATGCTGTTGATGCGTTCCCCTAATTGGCGTCGTTATAAAAATCGCGCCAATATGGGACGTATATGACATCTGTGCCAAACTTTCATATGAACGGCGAAGGGATCAGACCGTATTTGTTTATGGCAGTTGATGACTTGAACTATTATAATATAGATGAAATGATGTCGATAGAATAATATTTGGTGACTTATCACCTGTGCCTGGCTAACATTAAAGTACCAAAATGACACCTAGAGTATAAAAAGCGAAGTGGTCCGCCTGGAACTGTTGATGATAGTCACATGACTTAGGCTATTGTTATAGAGATAGTTTTAATGGGAGACAAAGACTCTGTATACTTAATTTATTTTAATTTAGCTTCTTTTCAAATGTTTAACTGATCCTATTTAATCAAAAACGGAAACAACCATTGGATGTCTTAACAGCCACTGATTCGCCCTTAAATTTTTGCAATCAATGGGAAGTGAATGGAAACCCGTTTACAGGGAGATCTGCACAGCTTTCTTCAATATAATTGAATCTTCTCTAATATTTTTAAAACCCACCAGATTAGCGTGTTTTTAGATTCTGCGGTGTCTGAACGGGGGTTGGCGAGCATAGCTTGCAGTGGGAAGAGCCCCCTAGTATATATATATATATATAAACAGTAGGGTGGGTCGAAAAAACCGAAATATTTACAATCGAAATGTAATAGAGCGAAAAAGTTGCCTTTTGTAATAAAGAATAAATACTTGAAATATTATACCGATCGGTTAATATATTTTACCGCCGCAAGGGGGCCAAAATTTCAAAAAATCGCAAAAAACAAGTTTTTTTCGATATTTTTTTTTAATTATCCAAACATACGAATACAATTTCTAATAGGACGCAATATATACATGAAGATATAAGTAATGTCCCGGTAAACGTTCATTATGATAAAATCATATCATTTACTGCCGCAAAGGGACCATATTTTAAAAAAAAAATGTAAAAATTTCAAATTTTCAGTTTTTCTAATTTTTTCTAATTTTTATATGTCTAGAAATAAATAAATTTACGTTATATCTATTAATATGTCATAAATTTTGTTAACTATTTGTCATAAACTGGAAAACAAAAACGTAATCATTCATTGTTCTTGACGATCGTTCCATCTACTGTTGTTTTACTGCATATCAGCAGTTCATATACCACAAATCACAAAAATGATATAAAATGAACAAAATATTTTAGCATTCTATTAATTAAAATACAGAGAAATTTAACCTAAACTGGTTAAATTAACTTAAAATGAAGAAGTATTTAACCCTTAACCGGAAACGTGAAAATTCCGTGCTCAAAACAACACTTAATAATTTACCAAATAGTGAACTTAAACATTTAATCTTTAATAGTAATGCATTAACACGACCAGTTTTTTTAATATAACAGCATAAAATACGTTTTGAATGTCGGAAAGAGAAAATGTTAAGGGCAGATATGTAAACGCAACCGTCTCACAGACGGCACGTTTCCAGTTAAGGGTTAAATTAAATGAATTTTATTATTTGTCTTACTTTCTAATAAAGCCATTGTTCCTCGAGAAACCGAAATTGATCATATGTTATCCTCACTCTGTTCTGATCCACAAATTTTACCAGCACTTCAGTGACTAATTTCACGCATCTTTCTGCGTGGGACAAGGGAAGTTATAATAGCTGGTATCTTTAATCGAACATTCTAAACTCACCAGCGTTGTTAGATCATCAGTCGATAGACAAACCGTAACAGGTGGTTTCGTTAATTTACAATTTTGCCTTTCGACTAAAGCGATACAATTTTAAACTTCAAAGTTCAAGTCTGGAATGGCGAAATGACGGATGGCAGTATTCGTGTCCACAGAACTTCGTGCTTTGGCAATTTTCGATTTTGGCAATCGGCTGATGCAGTACACTTTCAAGATGTACTCAATAAGTACATCCTGAAAGTGTACGGCATCAGTTGGTTCACAATTAAAATGAATCCATCATGTTTTTCAGATTCTGTGGGCTATAATTAGTAACTCCCGTTACTAGCCATATCATCTACTAAAGATTATAGTTCCTGTAATTTCACGAAATGCCTGTTTATCAAAGCATAAAAATAGCCTCATTGGAATGATAGCATATGAAGGAGAGGACATCAGGACCCCAGCCATAAAGAAAATTGCCAAAGCACGAAGTTCTGTGAACGCGAATAGTGCTATCCGTCACTTCGTCATTCCAGACTTGAATTTTGAAACTTAAAATTGTATGGATTTAATCGAGTGGCAAAACTGTAAAAGAACGACACCACCTGTTATGGTTTGTCTATCGAATGACGATCTAACGACGCGGTGAGTTTAGAATGTTCGATTAAAGACCAGCTATTACAATTTTACTTGTCAAACTCAATGAGTAAAAAGATGCGTGGAATTAGTCTCTGAAGTTCTGGTAAAGTTTGTGGACCAGAACAGAGGGAGGATCACATATGAATTTCGGCTTCTCGAGGAACAATGGCTTTATTTGGAAGCAAGTCATATAATAAAATTCAATTACTTTAAATACTTCTTCATTTTAAGTTTATTTAATCCGTTTCCGTTAAACATCTCTGTATGTTAATTAATAAAATATTAAATATATTGTTCATTTTATATCATTTTTGTGATTTCTGGTATATGAACTGCTGATATGCAGGAAAACAGCAGTAGATGAAGCGATTGTCAAGAAAAATGAATGATTACGATTTTATTTCCCAGTCTATAACAAATAGTTAACAAAATTTATGACATATTAATAGATATGAAGTAAATTTATTTACTTCTAGATATATTATAGAAATTATAAAAATTAAAAAAAATGAAAATTTGAAATTTTTACAATTTTTTTTTTTTTAAATATTGTCTTTTTGCTGCAGTAAAAGATATGACTTTATTATAATAAATATTTAAAGGGGCATTTCTTATATCTTCATGTAGCTATTACGTCCTATTAGAAATTGTATTCGTACGTTTGGATAATTTAAAAAAAAAAATTAAAAAAACATGTTTTTTGTGAATTTTGGAAAATTTGTCCCCCTTGCGGCGGTAAAAGATATTAACCGATCGGTGTAATATTTTACGAATTTTTTCTTTATTACAAAAGGCAACTTTTCCGCTCTATTACATTTCGATTATAAATATTTCGGTTTTTTCGACTCACCCTAATAAACAGTCAGTCAAACATTTATATACGTGATATATATTTGGCGTTCTCTAGAAGGCCATTGTATTCCATCGAAATGGAGTTTTTGAAAGTGAAACATGTATATGTTTTCAAACTTTTCGAAAGTTGTGTTTCGTATAAGATGAAAATGTATAATTGTTTGTCTTTTCATAAATTTGAGTTTATTCTTACAATTTTATTTTCTTTAAAATGATATGATGAGACAAATGACTGTATATCTGTCTGTTATTTTTAATTAATATAAATATGTAAAAAAAATATGCGTTTAAAAGAAATTCGAAATATTACGTAAAGTGCTATGTTTCATGTAAATAGGAGAAAGTTATTGATTGCTAGTGGAGAACTCTCATCTCTTTTTACATTCTATTTTTAAAAAATAAAATTTCTATCAACATAAGATGAATACTTTATATTAAATGTGTTCATCCGACATTTTGGAATAAATTTTGGGTATTTAATACAAAGAAAATTGTAGTTTTCAATATAGGTGCAGATTAAAAATTTTTTTAAAGAGCCAGTGGTACCTAAACCAAATAATCTAGTGGCCACATTGTGAAAGAAACGCTTAAAAGCAATAGCGTTTATATGGATAAAAAAAAAATCAGGAATTCAAAATTAAAAATAATCTAAAAACAAACTACATCAAATGTGTATATTTCATTTAATCACTCAGAAAAATCGCCCATTTTGTCAAATCATCAAGGAGAAAACACGAATTTCTTCAATAAATCCTGAAAAAAAAACCTGCGAATTTCGTCAAGCAATCAGGAAGAAAACTCGTTTTACGTCAAAAAATCGCGTGAAAAATACAAATGTTGTTAATCTTCGCAGAAAATTCGTGAACTTCGTCAAAGGATCATGAAAAAAAACACTAATTTTGTCAAAGGACCGCAGAAAAAACGCTAATTCTGTCAAATCGTCAAAAGATTACAGAAAAAAACGCGAATTTCGTCAAAAGATTGCAGAAAAAAGGACCTCCTCAATAGATTGCAAAAAACCCTCAAATCTCGTCAAAGGATTGCTAAAAATCGCAAATTTTGTCAAAGGATTACGGGAAAAACACGGATATCGAAAGGAGGATTGCGAAAAAAACGAAATTCACAAAACGGTGGCAATTTAGAAGCCGAAAATTAGTCGCCAAACCAAAAATTTAATCGTCATGCGACTATTGACGACCGTGAATCTGCATCCATAGTTTTCACCTGCATTAATGATTTGAAAAAGTAACAAACTTCAAAAATTTATTAAAATTAGATCTGCGAAACAACGGATTGTCTAATACTTAACAGAAAAGCAAGTAAATATTAAATTTCATTTGATCACATATCAACTAAAGGATGTTATGTGATAAATATGGAAAACTCTCTTACTATAGTCCCGAACTGTTTTAATGATTGTTCAAATATGCACGCAATGTATACGATAAAACTGTATACGATATATGCAGCTTACTACACTTTTATTTGCATGCACACAAATATAGAGTCCTCTAAGAAAATAGAAGATTGAAAATGCATTACAAATAGAAACAAGAATAATATATTTTCCATTTCACTATATATTATAAGTTTTAAACATCTTTGACTGCACGAGACTGTTAACTATCTATTTAATATTAAATAAAATCTTAAAACTAAAGTCCATTATTATATATAATACATAACTGCCTTTATATAATACAAAATACCTTTCCTGGCATACTACTTCTTATTTTTTAAAATGGATGTGAATTAGTTTAATCTTAGAGCATTTGTAATTGACTTGATAGCTATTTATAGTTAGGAGCTTATTTAACAATCATTATTATATAATTTTATGTAATAAAATGAAATACTACATAATAAAGTAATACATGATGATATAATACTGTATAATAAATGCACAGACGAATACCCTTTTCGACAAGACGACGCTGATATTTAAGACTCTCAAATCATTTTAAGAATGAATTACTTTACTTGCATAATTTATAATACTTTTCCTTCAAATGCGGATTTCCATTAATTTCCATTTTATGTAAAGAAAGTTTTTTTATAAATGGAAATTCAGTTAACCCTTAACCGGAAACGTGTAAATCAGAATACTTAATAATTTACCAAATAGTGAACTTAAACATTTAATCTTTAATAGTAATGCATTAACAGGACCAATTTTTTTTAAATATAACAGCACAAAAATAATTTTGGAATGTCGGAGAGAGAAAATATTAAGGGCAGATATGTAGACGCAAACATCTCACAGACGTATGTTTCTGTTAAGGGTTAAGTGGAAAATAAGTTATTTTTTACATAAATAGTCAACTTTTCATGGATAATAGTGATGTTAATTAACCATTTGGAAAAATGGTTATTGTCCTTTGCCAGGGGAGGGATTCAAAAACATATCTGAAGCGTTGTATTGGTTGAATCCGCATTTTATTCGTTTTCTGATTGGTTTATACAGTAATCTGTATTTTCCCTTTACTTTCAACACAGATGAATGCTTCTGTTGCCACTATGTCAAAAAAGTAATAAAAACCTCAAAAAAAATTAATAACTCAGAAACAAATTGAGATACAGCTTTCAAACAAATTGTATTTAAAAGTACATTTTTTTCTCTATACGACTGTGTAAAAAGTAATATTGTGGAATGTTTAGAAATTTAAGAATGAAGATTCATTTAAAACTGATCCAGGAATATTAATGTTTAATCCATAGCATACGTAATGAATGACCAGCTCCGAAGAAGTTTAAAAATTTACAGTACCGAGAAATGTAATCCATGGCGTACGTAACATATGATTTAACTCAGTGCGATTTTTTATGTCTAAAGTTTTAGTCTTTGAAAAAATCATTTTCCAAATGGTCGTTGTAATTTGTTAAATTGCAATTTTTTTTCTTTTGATTTGCAACTAAACATTTGTGCTGTTTATAAAAAATTTAACCCAACTGAATGAAAACTTATCGATATATTTTACAATGTTCCAGTTTTCTATTTAACTTTTGTTTATCGTTTCTGCAATCCTATAATCCTAAAGTCATACACATTTTCCAACATACTTGAAAAGTGTTTATGACTTCGATTTGTCTGACTAACGTCTGTATGCCGTCTGTATGTGTTCTAACTCGCGTAAACATACTCGGATTGACACACAATTTATATACAGTGGCGGTCAAAAGTTTCCGGCCAGCATAAATTTTTTGGTTAATTTGTAAGTATACCCATATGGAGAGGAATCTCAAAGTAATACTTATACACATTATTGACATAGCAGTTAAGAACTTAGTTATGGAATAAAAATTAAATATTAATACAATTAATTGACAAAATTAATTTCTAAAGACAACGCATGTTCTCAAAAGTTTCCGGCCACCTTAGCAAGTTTGGAAAAAAATGGTGTTAGAAAAGAAAATAACAGTAATCAACAACATTTACAATTAGTATTTTGTATTCATACATTTAGTATAAGTACATACAATACGTACTTCGACGCAGCAACGTGGCATCGATTCAATGAACAGTTGTTGATAATCAGTGTTAAGTTTTGGTCACGGTTCTTGCAATTTTTGTGAAAATGCTGCTAAATTGGAATATTTATAATTCCAAACACGTTTTCAAGTTAGTTTCAAAGATTTTCTATTAAATTCAGATCGGACGACTGTAGTTTCCATTTCAAAAGCGAAGTTTTTTTCTGCGAAATCAACTGATTGACGAGCTTGGATGTATGTTTTTGGTCGTTATCATGATGAAACAAATAGTTGCGACCACAATTTTCCATCCATTAAGGCAGCAAATGATCTTGCAAGATATCCTTATGCATTGCACAATTCATCTTGCCGCGGATTTCAAATAACGGACAAGCTCATTTTCCAGAAAATGCTCCCCATAGCATAACATGTCCTCCGCCGTGCTTCATTGTAGGAATAATATATCTCGCTCCTTATCTTTTGTTTTTAAGTTGTCGGTTGTAATGTTTTTTATCACTCACAAAAATATTGAACGTCGATTCATCTGAAAATACTACTTTTTTCCAGTTTTCACTTGTCCAGTCTTTGTATTCCGTGGCGAACGCCAGTCAGGCTCACTGAATTTTTTTACTTATGAAAGGTTTTTAAACACCGACTGTTCCATAAAGTTCTACGTCAGATAAGCCTCTTGACACTGTATATAGACTTGTTTCAGCAATAACCATAACACCATAAATCACTTTTAACACCATAAATGGCGTGGAATTGCAGCGGCATTTTTACGCGGGTCATCAACTGCTTTTCTTCTGATAATTCTATCCACCAGAATAGTCGTTTTTCGGAGTCCCCCCGGACCGTGGCAAGTTCCGAAGGCCTTGACCATCTTTATATATTTTTTTAAATATCGTTTACAGCAAATTTTCCGATCGACAGCTTTGCCGCAATCTCGCGAAAGGATTGACCCTTCAGCGACAAACAAATCACCCATTTAGGAACAATAAATTGTTAAACTTTTCATTTTTTATTTTAATTACATTATTCACCTTGATTAATTAACAAACTTGGCCAAAAAAACACTTTAGCGATAGCGAAAACACCATGAATGACGAATGGCCGGAAACTTTTGCACGCGCGAATTTTAAATTCCTCCCCTTTGCATCAAGTATCTTAAGTAACCAATCAAAATGATCACGTGATCAGAGGTAATTTTCTTATTCCTAACTTTTGGAGCAATTGAACTTCTTCTTCGCTAAAACGTTCTGTCAAACAAATAAAAAAAACTAACTGGCCGGAAACTTTTGACCGCCACTGTATATATTTTTGAGGTTTGCCATGATTGGTACTGAAAATGAAGTCAATGGGAAAAAATCATTTGCGATGTATTTTAATAGTGTTACATAATTTTATGCTTAGAGAAATTTACATAGGTTTTTTAGGCGCACAAGAATATGCTTACTATAGAATATTTTAAATGTAGCACTTACAGTATGCGTACAGGGAACTCAAAAGTATTCAGTTATATTATGAGCTATGCAGAATAATCATTTGCGAGGTATTTAATTGATGTTACTTTGTTAAAAAAATAATGAAATTGATATGAATTTCTGAGGTGCACTAAAACATGGCTTCTGTAGAAAATGGGGTGCAAAGCATTTATTATTCATTTACAGGGTCACACAAAAGATGTTGTTTATGTAATTGTCTATGGGAAAAAACTGTCCGCAGCGTATTTTGATTGCATCGCACTATTTCATACATGAAAAAAATGAAATACAGTAAAACCTCCGTAAAGCGACCACGTTCCCTACCAATAAAAATTGGTCGATTCGAGAGGTGGTCTCTTAATGGAGATCATGTTTAAATCTAGATTTTAATTGTTCAAAAAAGGTAACAATTTATGTTAATATAATTTATTTTTCACATTAGGAAAAAAAGTATAAAAATTTAAGTATTAAAACAAAAGTTAATTACATAAGTTAATTACTGCAGAGTTCAAAAAATGAATATATTGATGATTGCTTTGAATTTTCGGTTTTATCTTTCATAAATTGTATTTCAATGTCCTTGCGAAGTTCTGTAAATAAATGAAATTTTCTTTTGGATACGAAAAATAACTTGCAATAAATAATTTTATTAATTTATCTATTTCCTTGAGAAATTCCTAACAGAATAGGGCAAGGGAGTTTATTGACCGTCATTCTTAATTCGTCATCTGAGTTAAATTCACTACCTAAAAAGGCATAAAGGGGTTTAAACACTTAAAAGTTACCGGAATAATAATAATTTAAAAAAAATTAACTTAGTTTAGAAGTTTGATTAATAGTGCGACCTCTGGAATTATTTTTCTAATAAAACCTTCTTCAAGCGACCAGGAAGAAACGGAATTTGCTTCATCCTCTTCAAATAAATTGGTCGCTCATGGAGGGAGTTCAACGTTGATGTTCTATGAATGGAGGTAAATTTAGTATTGAGCCAATGGGAATAAATTTCGTTCAATGAAAAAATCATCGTACAGGGAGGTGGTCGCACAGGGGGTCTCACACTGTACATTACCGAGGTTTCCTATAAGATGCTGGCAGTTGAATATGATTTGCATCACAATTTTCGTTCATTTACAGCGACACTTAAAATACGTCAATTATATAATTGTCTAAGGGGAAAACAGTTCGCAGCGCATTTTCATTGTATCGCCCTATTTCATACATGATAAAAATGAAATACATTAACGAGATTCACTACAAGTTGCTTGCAGTTGAATATGATTTGCATGACATTTATCCTACATTTACAGGGACAGGTAAAAGATTTCGTATGCATTACTGAGAGTGAGTGGGACTTATTTAAAGTTTTTTTTTTTTTTTTTTAATTGAGTGGTGCAGTTTCAAACTCAACAACTTTTAGAACACAGATATCTTTATAGCATATAAATAAAATCATATACAGGACTGTGGCAAAACCTGGAAAAATGGCCATTTATCGATAGTATACCCTGGATGTGTGATTTCAGTAAATATAAACGTGTTTATGCCTCAATTATAAAGTTCAGCTTACTAAGTGGCGTGTATAAAAGTCTTTAAATAAAACACAGGGCTGTACAAAAGAATTCAAGCACGTTCTCTGTCTATAAGTAGAAGTTCCTGAAGGTGAATTATCAATTCCGTTTTGGGCTTTCAAACTAAACTAAATTTTAGCAAATTATGTAGAATATATACAATAGATCATATACACAGCTGCACAAAATTATTGAAGTAACTTTTCGGATACATGCAGTAATTGTTGAAATCTGGTTTTCAAATGTGTTATTCGTTTTCTAAAACGTTTACTTATGTATCTTCGTTAGCTTACTAAACAGAGACGTTTTGTGAAAGTATCCCGGAAGTGTTGCAACGTGTTTCATAATCTATGCTTGACGCGTGAATTCTCTTTCTTGTTTTTATTACTGTAGACGTGCTGTCTCTCGCTATTTTGTCCAAGCTCGATTTAATAACATTAAATAAAGTTAATATTTGTATGATTTTTTTTTTTTTAATCTTTAACCAGATTTTGTATAAACTTATAGTTTTAAAGGAAAAATTCCGAAAAAATATCCATATTTCATAGTAAAAGTGACCGTAAGAAGACTATTTGTTGTTTGCTGTTAACATTATTAATGCTGAGAATGAAATTGTTTGAATAAATCAATATCATTTATTCTAACATTCGAAATCATTCTTCTGTATATTCATTCATTTGCGAATTTTTTTTTCTAAATTTAAATTTTATTTCTAATATGAGTTTATATTTATGTGTTTTAATGGTTTTTACAAATGAATTTAAATAATACATAAAAAATAATTTCTATAAAAAAAGTTCATAACTTTTTTCAATTGAAAAATACGCAATCAAAATGTAAATTAGTTTTTTAAAAAATTTTAAACTTCAAAGCAAGTAATTATGAGTGAATGGAAATTATTATGTTGCAGAGATTTTCAAGTGCTCAGCTAGGCGTTTAGAGAAAATTTTATTCTCCCAAGCAATCCATATGTAAGATTTTTTAAAACTTTTTAAAAATATATTTTTACTTATTTCCTTAAAAATTTCAACATTAAATCGTGTGAAAAACAAGAAATTAATGAAGAAGAACGGTATATTATACAGATTAATTATTTTAAAAATATTCTTTTAAACTTTATGCATATTATTTTATCGAAACATCATCCACGCAAAAGAGAAAATTATCTTAATCATAATATGGTATTATATTATTAAAGTTCTTTCTTATATGGTGCAGTGAGTGGCAACGATTATTCAATATCCTTTGGAACAATAGATAAAAAATAAATTTACTTACTATAAATTCAATTTATTTGCGGATTTGTTTTATTTTTCAAAATTTCCATTTTATTCGTAATAAGGTATTCTATTTACGTTTTTTTAACGGTTGTTACATATCAATTCAAATAATCCATATAAAAATAATTTCTGTAAAAAACTTTATAACTTTTTGCATTTCCAATCTGTGCAATCAAAATGTAAATTAGTTTCAAAAAATCCATTTAAACTTCAAAGCAAGTTATTAAGTGTGAATGGAACTCATTATGCTGCAGAGATTTTCGAAAATTTTCAAGTGCTCTTTTAGGCATTTAGAGGAAATTTTATTCTCCTAAGTAATCCATATGCAAGATAAAAACAAAAACATTTATTCCTATATTTTTACTTATTTCTTTAAAAAATCCAAGATTAAAACGTGAGGAAAACAAGAAATTAATGAAGCTTAACGGTATATTGAACAGGTTAAATATTTAAGAAATATATTATTCTAAACTTGATGTAGATTTTTTTTTTTAGTCAAAATAATATGCAAGTTAAACAGAAAATTCCCCTAACCGTAATATAATATATATTCTTAATGTTTTTTTCTTTACATGTTGCAGTGATCGAAAACGGTTATTAAATGCTGTTTGGAATAATAGACAAAAAAAAAAAAAAAAAAAAAAAAAAAGGACAATGTCCTATTTTGAAGAATTTTACAACTGTTTAATAAAATTTAGAATTTGGAAAAAAAACTATATGGTATTGAATTATTTATCAAGCATGAACGAAACCTGTACTATGCAACAGAAAATGCTTTAACCCAATTGTGACATATTGCGAAATATGACGATTGAAGAGTATCAAGGTGTCTGAATAAAGACTGGTGCGTCTTGAAATCTGATTCTGATAACACCTCGCTGCTCCTCAATCGTCGAATTTTGAAATGGGAAATCCGTGATGACCTTACAGGCACTGCCGCGTCCATTGGTCGGAACACATAAATTCTTGCTTCTTCCGCTTCTTCATGCGCTTTCGCCCACGCATGCGCACAACCATGCCGGATACTCCAATCCTAATCGTGCCCTCGATGACTCAATATGTTATCTCAATGCGGCATATTCAAATTTCAACTGGTTTAGTTGTTACGTTATTTCGTACTTTTCACTTGAACATCCCTATGACTTGGCGGAATGAAATGAAATTTTTGGATTTTATGTTTGAAGATTCAAGAAATCCATTTCTATTAAAATATTTATAGGTTACAATATATCGTCGGTACCATGTCAAACTATCCAATGTGAAAATAGCCACTTTTCAAGAGGACGAAAAAACTGTTTTAATTGTGAATTCAAAATCAGCGCCAAGCAGCAGTAAACAATTATTATATTTTTCAGGTGTTGTTTTTTATCCTATTTAAGCATGCTATTGAGATAAATCATTTGAATAATTTTACTTGCCAAAAAATAACATTGGATTGTTTGATATGGTATACTTATTTGTACTTTTTCAGCTTCGTTGAACTTTTTCAGCTTCAAACTATCCAATATGCCACATTGGATAGTTTGACTTGTAAAAATTATGTGCTTTTCCAGGTTCGCCATTCCATAGTAGCGAATATGCCATATTGGATAGTTTGACTTGTAAAAATTTTGCGCTTTTCCCAGATTCGCCGTTAGTAGCAAATGTGTTAATTTGTTAAAATTTTGGCATTTACATATTCAATATTCTTGAGCTTCCTTCTCTTAAGATTTTTCTTTCGGTTAAAGTGCAATCGATTAGCAATAATTGCTAGAAATGCGTTTTACATTGTGGTATGTGTTTTAAAACTATGTACATACTACGTGGTATGTATAAATTCTGTAGCTTGTATACAGGACTACCTAAAATAATTAGTTAGCATTAATTAGTATGATTCTGAACTGCTTAAACGTAGTTTTAAATTGTGTTATGCATTTCAAAGCTGAACTATTATTAATATATGAGATGTTTGTGGAACATAAGTTAAATCATATACAGGGCCAAAATCATATACAGGATAAAAAAAACTAGAAATACGGATAATTATGGATGATAATTTCTGGAAGTATCATTTTTGTAGTTTTAAGCGTCTTTTAGCTTGCATTAAATTTTTAGCTTATTATGCGGCATGTATAAAAATCTGTAGGTAATATACAGGATGGTACAAATCAATTCAGTTATGCTCGTCTTTTGGTAGAAATTACTGAATGCGAATTTTCAACCTATTACACTTTTTAACACATTCCAACAAGGTTGAAAAGTGTTTATGAATTCGGTTTGTCGGTCCACGTTCTAACTCACGTAAATATACTCGGATTTTCATGCAATTTAAAAATGTTAATGGTGCTTACAATGGCATGTTCAGTATTGCATATGAAGTGCGTAACATTAATAGTTCATTTACAGGGGCAGTCAAAAGATTTCCATTACATTATGGTATATTGGGGGAAAATTGTTTGGGGAGTATTTTAATGACATTACGCTACTTCAAATGTATTAAAACTGATATAAATCACTGATTTTCATTACAAGAAAATTACGACAGAATAGGGCATTCATTCGTAGTATTTGTCATTCATTTACAAGGACACACAAAAGAAATGGGTTAAAGTGCTGTCTTTGAGCAATAATTGCTGGAAGTGTGTTTTTGAATTTTGGTGCGCTTTTAAGTATAACTATTTTTTTTGCATGTTGTATAAAAATTCTATATCTCGTATGCAGGGCTGCACAAAAGAATTCACTAAAAAACAATTACCGTCATTAGACAGAAAAAAGTACTCGAATCAGTTTGTGAAGCCCTGAAATGATCTATAGATTTTTTTATAATCTAGATAGTATGCGATAATTTAGTTTAATTAGGAAACGCGTAACGCAATTTACACTTTCCAGCTTTATAAATTTCCGCCAATAAACGGAAATATACCCGACCTTCTTGTATGACCCTGTATATTATCTACATATTTTTATGCATGTTACGTAATATGGTGAAATTTAATTCAGGCAAAAAATTGTTAAAACACACTTCCAGAAATTACCAGTCATAGCCGGCAATGTTTTCAGTTCTTTGCGTAGCCCTGCATATTAGGAATTTCTACTAACATATTTTAGTATAGTAAAAAGAAATAAAAGACTAAAATTGCAGAACTCAATTAAAAATCTCCTTTAACAAATCCACGCCCATACAAAGTAATGCTTACAAATTCTTTTGTATAGTCCTATATATGATCTATACAATTTATACGCACCACGTAATATTCAAATTGTTAAAAACTCATATTGTAATTGAAAACATACTTCAAACAACTATCGCTAATAGACAGCAGTGTAGCAGAATTTTTTTGTGTTTTGTGTGCGGTAGCTTCATCCACCATGTTGTCTTAAAATGGCAGGCACTTCAAGATATCGCCGAATTCGACAACCAAATATAAGTTACTTTAAATAAAAGCAGTTTAGATAAAGCTGACTAATTTCGCGAAATTCTCATTCATAATATTTAGTATTGATAAAAAGTAGTATTGAATCTCCTATAATCGGTTTCCACTAAATTGAGCTTCGTGTGTTTGAATAACATGAGCTTGCTTTTTAAAAATAAGGAATATGAAAGCTACCTTTTCCTCCCGGTACTGGCCGGAAGGAGTTTTAATTATAAACCATTATGCAACAAAATTCCTTTGTATGAACCTGTAAATAACAATAAATGACTTGTACACCATATTCTGCATAAAACATGTTTTAATATACTTGATAAATCTATATTAATTTCATTATGTTTTAAATATCGTAACACCATTAAAAGACATCGCTCTTTTCCCCTATTGAGTGTAATGTAATAGTATTCTTTTGAGTGACCCTATAAATGAACTAAAAATTATCACATTCCATTAACAATAGAAAACATGTGCAATAGTAAACGTCAAAAGCATATGTCAATTGCGTGAAATTTCAATACATAAATAAAACAGTTTTGTCTTTCTGATAAAAAGATCATTTTCATATTGGATAGTTTGACATGGTACGGATGCTTAGAAAAAGAAAAATATTCAAACATTTGCGGCAAAGGATCGAATATGCCACATTGGAGAGTTTGACATTGTAAATTTTAGAAAAAAGTGCATATTGGATACTTTGAAACAGTCATTATCTAATTTTCTAAGCAAGCTAGAGACTTGACGATTTTGCTTAGTACGTATCACACACAGTACAATAAAATGTCACAAAATTTGAAAAATGCATTTTTTCACATTGGATAGTTTGACATGGTAGCGACGATATGTGTTTTTTCAAAAAATAATTCCATATTGTAAACTCCGATGCAAATGTTTAGAGTACGAATGAATTTCCAGAGTTTCTGAGAAAATCATCTGTTTAAAATGTCACATAAATATTCCCAGATATTAAATACCCTTTAGACTTTACACGGTGTAAGAAATATTTGCCAAAATTTTGTATATTATACTTAAAAAAAAATAACATATGTACGTCGTTTCAAAAGTTTAGACAAAAGGTCTTTATCAGAATTAAATAAAATTCAGATGCGATTTCCATTGTTCTTAATCAGTTCAAACATGCTTGTTTCCATAGAAATTTTTAGATTTTGCATAATTTATTCTAGATTTTGGACCAATCATTCGTGAATGGATCTTTAACTCCTTAATTCTCGCTCCCATCAATAACACAAGCTGAGGTGTCTTTCATTATTTCTCGTGCCCGTCATATTTCCGGGTTGGGAATTTATTGCTGGAAAAAACTTCTGAAACCAGAAAATTTTAACTGGTATTTCGGTGTGAAGTCTTTGAATATTAGCGTTTGGATTTGGTTTTTGGCGCTGATTGTGATGTTGGACTTTTTATTGCATGTTTCGAAATGTATCACACGCAAAATAATTTAATAATCAAAATTTAATGTATATTATATTATTCCAAATATTATTTGCAAAAATTCCTTTGATGATTAATATATAAAGATCTAAGATATGAAAAATAAAGCTCTTATTTGCATAAATTTGTAGGGTGTAAAACAAACATTAAAACACATAATTATCGCATGATGCCCTTTTCACAATGTGAATTTGTTCTATAACATCTTTTTTTAGCTTAAAAAAGAAAAAAAAACTAATTGCATATTTTATATAGAAACATTATAATTATTCAATTTCTGTAATAAAAAATGGGTACATTTCTGATGGTTTTTCAAAATATTAAGTGACCGTTAAGGGATTAAGTTCATCTAAAGATACACATTGCAATTTCTTTTGTAAACATGGCTAGTCATAATGCCTCATGCGTTCTTTATTGGTTTATGATCAAGTTTAGAAGATTCCTAGTCAAGAATTTTATTCTACTGCAAATTAAACCTGTGTTCTGTAATTCGAACCTTATTTAGCTGAGCGTTATCTTCAGGAAATACCCACTGTTGACAAGTAAAAGCTTCTGCAAAAGGTAGTACAATATCCTTCAATATCTGTACGTATGCTTGAACGGATCGAGAATGTTCAGAGATACCTAGTGGTTGCAGTAATATGTGGCTCAAAGTGCTGAACCCTCACGTTGTTGGCGACTGAAAATGCTGAACGGTATTTAACCAGGTAGCAAATTAACCAGTGCCAGTATTTAACCCGTCATCTGGGCCGTCTCAATTCCATTTTTTCGACACAGAAAACTACTGAATACTATTTTTATTCATACGACAAGTGTCTGCAGTCCCAGTTCATTTTCTTCAACTGTGCTAAATTTTCAGAGCTGTGTACCTCCTTTAACGTGAAATTATGGCATCGGTTTCGTCTACAAATTGCGTCATATGATACCAAGGACCATGATTCATTGAGAAATTTTTTCATTTTCACTTTTTGTGGAGAGGCCATCATCTGAACCCTTATATTTTCCTATTTACATGTGACCAATGGACTTCCAGATCTGGGTTTTGCTAGGTAAGTACTACCCCTGGTACACATATCTCTTTTAACGATTTAAAACCATAGCAATTTCTGAAACACACCTAAATTTTGATTTAACTTTCATAACTGATTTATCTCTTCCGTCTGAATTTATTTAGCTTGCGGCACCTTTAATAACTGAAGTTATTGCCACAAGAATTTAAATGCCTGAAGTGCGTGGTATCATTTATTTCTAATTTGAATTTTTTCACGACGAATTCAAACATTATGTGTCTAAATGTTTGCGTTATGCTAAATTGTTTTTCGCTAAAACAGTTGAACTTTTTTGCAGACATCAAGACATTTTTGGGCTATTTTCCTCCAAAGACCTTCTAAAAGGAAATTTATACATTTTTTGTACCATAAAAAATTTTCGTTAATTTGGGTACAAATATGACCATTAAAAGGACGCCGAGACTTGCTTTTTTTAGTACGATGTGCTCTATCGTGCACTGAAGAAGAATCTCGTTTGTAAATTCGAAACAGCTGTTTGCTACTTTTTGTGTATTGTTTGAGCATGTTTAAACGTTGGTTTTCTGCCTTTTAATATTCTTGCACAAAGGCTTTATTTGCTATTTTTATATGACCATTATTTAAACTTTTGTGCCGCAGAGTACATCATGAAAATATTATTCGAAAAGAAAAAAAGTGTGTATAAGAAAGTCTTTATTTTTATAAACTATACACTAATTATTAATTGTAGTTTTAAATGAAACTGCATTAAACTTTTTCTTGAAAACAGTTGTCAGAATGTATGTATGTTTTAATATTTTTAACACATTGTTAACAGGCAGTTTGTCAACTTAGCAAGTTTTCTTGATACAAAGCATTTACCAGAACTTTTCTATTGTCACTTTGAGTTTGTTTAACGACAGACATTCAAAGAATAAATAAATCAAGGCTTACTACTCTAAATTTGTGGTATATGTTATGAAATTAAAAACGCGCAAAATTAGTGACGAGTGTACTCGGGATACTTACTACGATTGTTTTGTATGCATATAGAGAGCCTTGTAAAGAAATAAAAGCTAGGAAACTAATTGGATATACAACAGACACCAAAATCGCTTTAAAAATTAATATAACTTTACATGTTATCTAGATTATTTAATTGCATAGAATCGTTAATGAACTTTGATGTAAACATTCATTGTACTCATCGAAATAAAACTTATTAATACAGATTATGTTACTGAAATTATGTAATATGTGTGTTCTTTTCAAATAGACTGATTTGCATTTCACAAATGCTAAATCTAAATCAGTTTAAAAATAAAAACATTTAATAACTATTTATGGGGAAGAACTTATAAAGTAATTATGAAATATAATGCTACATAATAAATACACAGACGGATATATTTTTCGACGAGACGTCGCTGATTATTCTGCCCTTTGGTATTTACTTAATGCTAAATAATTTGTTAATTCATAGTATCGCTATATGTTCAGGCATAATGTTGATACTTAATTTTTTTAAATAAAAATTCCCGTTTTCTAAAACAAATTTTTAAACTTTCATTTGAAAAAAAAAAAATCTAAGAAAAATTCAATTCTATGAAAACCATAATAGTAGATAACAAAGCTAGATAAAAACTGCGAAAAATAATAAGAAATTAAAAAATGATGAAAAAGCATACTTTGGAGTTAGTGTGATTGTAGATTTCCTAACACTGTGACTATATACTTTAAATATTACTGCTCGCATCACATTTAAATTTTTTTTAAAAGTTTTAGGTGATTGTCTGTGCTGCCGGCACCTTGTCTGTAACATTAAATAATGCTATTTCTAACAATAATTTGCAAATTTTCTTAAATTAAAGAAAACAATCAAAGATATACGTTATTTTTTCATAGTATTCTAATGAATTTTAATAGGGTATTTTATAATGTTTATTTTTTTATGATTTTCAATTTTCTTACGCATTTAAAAAAATAGTAAAATATGAAAACGATGGAAAGAAGGAAGGACATACAAATGAATTTAAATAAAAAGATGACTAAAATAAATGTAGATTTCCCTTTTTAACGAAAAAATAGTAAAATTCAAATTTAAAGCATTTGATGCTTAATTATTTTTCCTAAAACCTTATTTATTTTGTGTTTCAGAAAAATCTGAATTTTCCCCTTTTTTTAGCTATTTTCGACAGAAAAGTACAAATGAAACACATTTTCCATTTTTTAATCATTTCGCTTGTTGAACGATATTAATTTCATATTCTTGTTACTGTTTCATTATTTATTTTGTCGTATATGTTTATTTTTCATTCTGTCATGCAGTTCACGAAGTAAAGCAATTTATTACTTAAAAGAAAATACTTTTTTCTTTTTTTTTGTATATTGTTATCCAATCCTCTTTATAAAAAAGTTTAATTGGAAAACTGTAATATGTCATTATATTTACAGACGTTTCACTTGTAGCTATAACTTTTTTCATTCATCCTCATTGGCATATTAAAATATGTCTTGCAATAGATTTTGTTAAACATATATTTTTAATGTTGTAATAAATAATATAATTGCAATTTCCGCTCCATCACCAGACAAATATCATAAGAATATTTTATTGACCAAGGTAAGTTTCATGTTTGAGGGAACAGTTTACCTTTTCAGCAATTTTGATTATTTTTTAAAAATATGGTTCAAATGGTGAACTCACTGCATTTCATTTTGAAAAAAATTTAATTGCATATTTAATTTAAAAAAAAATTAAAAAAATTGCATTTAAAAAATATTTACTGTTTTTTTTTTATATATCGATATTTTTACCAAATTGTTTTCTGATTTTCAAATGTGTATTACACAAGATTTTTACGTCTAATATTACATTTATTATATTTTTTTTTACTTTGTGTATAGTGAAAATCGATGAAATATAACACATTTTCATATACTTTTATTGTTTAAAAAATAACAAAAATCCTGAAGGTTAATTCTATACGCAGATGTATCACATATATAATAAGGAACATATAAAAAAAGGTTAAATCTCTATCTCAAATACAAAAAAAGTCTCAGCGTTTTTAAAACAGGAAAGTGTCGAGAATATGAATATGGAGAAAAAGGCATTTCAAGTTTTAATTTGTGGGGGTAATTCCGCTGGGTGAATTGACAGTATCTACCATATTCTGCGATATAATTATCTTATAGGTAAAATTGAGGCGTCAGAATATTCACAATTAAACTAGTTTTCATTTAATAAAAAAAATAAAAAAACAGAATTTGTGACGAATATTGAGGTAAACTGTCTCCTTAATGTTTTTTTTTTTTTTTTTTTTTTTTTTTTTTACCATAAAAAATGCATTGTGTTCAATACAAAAACTTTAATGTACGATAGCATATTTTAAATTAAAAAAAAATACCAATCAAAAGGTTTTAGTGGTAACGCTAATCACTTCAAATTTTACATATGTGTTTATGTATAATCGATCTTTTTATAAAATATTCTAGTAATTTATGCCTTATGCCATCGTAAAAGCCCATATCTAATATCAAAAGGTTTTTCATTTTTTTGTGGATTATATCACTTTTTCTTCATATTTGTCCTTTAATTTGAGATTTAGGTTTTCCAAAACACATAATTACTTTCAAATGTTTATTCCTACAAATGCTTCTGCAACTAGTTAAAAAAGATAATCTCGCACATGAAAACATTCATTTGTTAATAAATATTGAAATTAGTCTCCTCTTTCGCAGTAAACTCAGCAAACGTATGTAATAAAACAAATCTTATTATTCTTTTATAAACATTATCAAATAAATTAAAATTTTGAAATTTATATTCTTTGTACAACTGAGATTTATTTTGCATTAATGTTTCACCTTTATTTATTGCATTCAATTAATTAAATTCTGAAATAATAAAAATATAAATTTTATTATTATTTCTTGATTTATAATAGCTAGATACTTTGTATTAACTGAAAAATAGTAATCAAAACTGCATTGAGAATTTTGAGATTTACATTTATTAATTAAAGATGCATTATGCAATTCATGAGAAAGTAAAAGACTTATATCTGACATGGTTTCGTAGAGAAAATATAATAAACTAGCCGCCCTTGGAGACCAGTTAGGTCTCCCTTAATATTTATGTTTGGGAAAGCATGCTAAGCATTGTATCATGTTACACATATTCATAATTTAATTTACTTGGAATCCCTTAAATATAATTAATATAATCCTTTAAGCTAATATTAGATTTGTTGCATTAAAATAACTTAATTTGTTGATTTTCAGTAAGCAAATATAACCTATTGGTTTACAATGGAAGTCTATGGGAATTTGGCGAAATATCGCCAAGTTGGCGTCACTTTTCGCGACTAATTTTGATCGCCAGATTTGGCGATAAACTTGTCGGCATTTGAGGACAGAACAGGTTCTATCTATGTTAACCCACCTTAGAGGTATGGGGATTTATTAAATGCTGTTCAGTAACCAATGAGATCGTTTCATTTGGGCGTTGCCATTAAACAAGTAACAAATAATCGCGATTTCTGTGCCTCACACAATAGCGTAATATATATATAGATGCGATTAGGTATTTATAGAATGTAATTAAAAACTGGCATAATATAAAACAAAACAAAACTACCTTAAAATAAAAATATCACAAACATCTTCATTTGGAAACATGCATAAAATTATCTAAAAGGCAAACAACATACAAAAATTATTTTGGAAAATTAAAAGATAAGGATTCAATGAACAAAAAGTATATTTTTGTAATTTCTATTGATGTATAGAGGAAAACGCATTATTAAAATTTTAAATTTACATTTTTCTTAAATATATATGTATATATTTTCGAAACATTATTGAAAATTCAGTTATGGTAACGTGTAAGTTGAAAAAAAAAAAAAAAAAAAAAAAAAAAAAGATTTAAAAAATATATAAGCAGAGAAAAGAAAAAAGAAAACGAAATAAGAAACAAAAATTTCCGATACTTTTATGACATTCACTTTTAATGACATTTTGACGACATACATTTTTTATGCTATACAAAATATTTATTAATATCTTTTATAAGAAATATATCATTTTCTATTGAATGTGAATAAGCTGTGAGAAATAAAGAATTATATTTAGGAGTGATTGAGAATTTGAAACAAAACAAATCTTAATTTAGTGCAATCATTTAATGTAATTATAATGGTACAGGGTGTTCTGAAATTTGACCGTTAAATTCAGATTGGTTATATTGGTTATTGCATCAAGATGATGAAAAATTGCCATAGAACTTGTAATCACAAATCAATTATTTAGTCACAATGTTTCATCTTAACTGAACTCGTGTTGACGGTAATAATTTCGAGAAAAATAAAAACATTGCGATAAAAATGCAACGATATGTTCCTTCTTTTGTGTGAAATGTGATAACATCACGAAGAGATCTAAAAAAAAAGAAAAGCATGTTGATGTTGCTCAAGCAATTGATGATACTTTATGAACTGATAATAACAGTCCAAATTATGGGGCATCGAGTGAATAATGCTGCCGCGTATAGTGCAAACTTCTGGCATTTTCTTTTAGTGTTATCACATTTACAACAAAGGTGAGAATTTCTTCTAAATGTTTTATTATAATATACTCCAATTTTCTGAAAATTATTACCGGCAACTCAGATTGAGTTAGGATAAACAACCTGTATTTTTATTAAATGCTAGTATATAACCCCGTCAAAAATGACGAAATTTTCTTCTGCATTTCATTTTCATAAGATTTCATACAAACAAACAGAATGAAGGTTATATTATTAAAGAGTTTGTATTGCATAAAATGACAATCAAAATTATTATTATTATTTCTTTCGTAAAATTTTAATTTAATTTTATCAATGTTTAAGAACTGAACTTATATCCAATTGTATGTTGCTTGCATCGAAAATAAAATTTATATTTTTTATCAAATGTAATTAATATTTAAGGAATGTACATTGCCATGTACTACATATATGAATTACATCAATGCATATAAAATTTTCATTTTTAACATTGTAAAATTTAAACAGAACCTTGGAGTAAAAACAAAATTCTAATTTATAAGAGAATGTGTAAAAATAATTTTCTCATACTAATGCTATCATGATAACATCTTATATTTCATAACACCTGGGAAAGAAAAATAACTCATTTTATTTATAATACAAACAAAATTCTTAAAAAAAGGGGATAAATGTTAGCCTCTTAAAAAATTAATAAAACAAAATTTTAATTCTATCAAAAATATAACAACAACAACAAAAAAAAAATGTTCTTTTATTTATATTGAACGGGATTTAAAAATTACGTAACGAAAACATTTAAAAAATGATCACGGATTACATCATAACGTCCTGTATATATATATATATATATATATATATATATATATATATATATATAAAACTGTAATTTCAGTCAAAAGTTGCCTCATTTTATCGATTTCCGAGTGATAGCGCCAAAACAACGTTGAAATAAAGCGTAGTTTATGCATGGAACTGCTGTCTTGTTTATATAAAATAATTAACTCCTTTTTTTCACAAAACATAAGTCGGTATGTAAAAGTAGAAAAGGTATTATTCGAAAATATTTAAAGATTTTAATATGCTTTTACAAATATTTTAAGAGTACAATCGGATGTTAAACGGTATTTTGTTAATGAAACGATCAAAGAGTCGTTCATTTGTTTCTAGATTTGGAATTTATGCTTATAAATGGCAACGGTTTTTGCGTTTATATCGATAATCTGTTGTTGGTAGATGGGCATTTTAAAATTAAAAATTAAATCATTATAATTGTAGAGTTTTTGAAGCTTCTAGAGAAAATGGCGAAGAATAGATGTGATACAACGTGTATTACTATAAGTCCAACAATCGCCTTATTCACGGGATCAAAATACTTAAGCCTAACATGGCAGATATTTTTTTTTTCCCGAGGATGAGTTCTCTCCGGAACTGTTATACACTTAGCGCGATTGCATATCTAATGTCGTTTGCGACCCCATGTTCTATGGAAATTTTTTCCTCCTCTTGATACCTACTATCACCCCTCTGTATTTTTCGGTCGAAGTTTGGAAAACCTTGTAAAGTCGGCCGTAAAAAAAAAAAAAAAAAAAAAAAAAAAAAAAAAAAAAAACACCCTATACATTTTAATCAACAAATTTGTCTCCCCACCTCCATACCAAATAAAGAAAGAAAGAAATAGGCATTCGTCTGAAAAAATGTCTTCTTACAGTTTAAGTTAAAAAGAAAAATAGGCCTAATGGAAAACTTCATAATGAAAATGTACAAAACTCTGAAATTTTCATTTCGAAGTTAAAATGTTGACATTGTATTTGGTTATTTCGGTAAATTTTACGTTATGTTAAATAATATTCAAAATGCTAAATTCATCTGCAATCGCTGCAAAACAGTTTGCAATACGCGCCAGTCTTTTAAAAATAACTCAAAATCTACTTAGCGGAATGATCTGTAATTTTGGTTTTGTATCGCGATGATTCTATGAGCTAAAGTACGCGACGTCAAGTAAATTTTTAATCATGTTTAAAAACAATAACGAATTGGAGTGGGTTTCGCAACGATTACAAATGAGTTTATCATTAGGAGTTAACTTCAAACCTTCATAATTCATAAACAACTTGATAGATTAACTTCCATTTTTTGATTCTAAAGTAAGAATTACCGAAAAAGCCACATATAGTGTAAAAATTTGTGCTTGTATTTAAAATTTCACAGCTTGGAACAATTTCACTAAGGGGACGATCCCTTAAGAATATTTTTACCATAAATTGCAAGGCATAATTTGCAGTCAAGTTGCTATTTTCATTTTTTCTGCGAGATTTGGAGATTAAAATGTAATGATAGAAAAATCAATTTAAAATTATCCATAACACAAAATGAAATTTCTTTATTTTTAAATTTAAATTTATTTTTCATATGTATATTTATATATACATATAGCTCTTCCCAAATATAAATATGAAAAAGTTAAATTATAAAGTTAATAATTAGTAATTTCTGTCATGTTTAAAATTTGATATAGGGTAATTCCGGGATTTATGCCGCATATTTTTTTTGCATTTGTGTATAAAGTCTCATGGTGGACATTAAAAAAAAAAAAAAAAAAAAAAAAAAAAATCATGCTACGCTATTTAATGTTAAATATACAACACGTGTACTGTGACAAAAAAATTCAAAACAAATAATTAATATTTTTTAACATTTTTTTTCTAAAACATTACACTGCGGCGCATCACCCGTACATTCAAGCTGAGATGCCGCACTTGTTCGGTAGTTATGCCGCGCTTGTAATAAGAACAGAATGAAGTTATAAATAAAAATATTCAGAAAAATATTCATATCTGGACTATAGTTAACAATGTACTAACCAAATAAAATTAAATGGGTACAATGAAACGTATTAGTGGATTCAAATTAATAATTGTTTGCCTACTTTCACTATTAAAATTATCGACTTATTTTTTACATTAAATTTTCATTATTATTTCAGCAACAACGTAACATGTATTAGAGAGGGAAAAGAATAAAAGTAAAATTGTGTTTACATAATTTATTTGTCAACCTTCGGGAATTTTGCACAAATTTCATTCGGTGGGCATCAGTTTTTTAAAAGAAGTTACTTTTACTTAAATAATCATGAAAATGCTCTAAATACAGAACACGCATATTACTTTTCTTTTTTACTGGTGCAAGAAACAAATTCTGCATGCTCTTTTTGAAGGTGCTTATATGCACCCATTGGCCTGAATGGGTTAATAGACTTTTTTTTTTTTCGACCACAATCTACACAAAAAGTGTCGAGAAAGTACAGTCTTTATGTAACTACATTTGACACATGATGCAACGAAGCCAATTACACTTCCTCTTTTTTGGAGTAGTTTTTTAAATATTCCTTGCAAATAACGTCTGCGCAACACATAATCCATTTTTTTATTATTAACATCTTGACTTGCATCTTTCTTGCCCTTCTTACTTTTTATTTTTCCGTTTTTCACCTTTGGTTTTAGTAAACGTGATAAATGCCTAACTTGATTAGTCTGTGCAAAAAGAAAAGTTAACAACACTTAATCATACCGTACAAATCAAACTGCGGCATGTATACCCGAATTGCAGTGCGGCATGTATCCCATATTGCATGGTACAGACGTCGCACATCACAGTTGCCTGTCACTGCTAAGGAAAATGGCGTAACCATGCACACAGTACTCTATATAAACGCTATGCTTAGATTTGACTACGAAATCATGCATTCATTTAGTAATTACCGTATGAAAAGTATTTAGGCATAACGTGATTAAAATTTTGGACAGTGAAATCATGCACTTGCGTCAAAATAATTGTACAACTACAAGTAAACACCGAAATGGGATTAACGCTCTACACTGGTTAAAATAATCTCATTGCACACTTATACTGCGCGTTTGACGGCCATCTGAAGATAATGGCAAGAAATGTAAGGGGTGCGGCGACTCTCCCGGATTTACCCTATCTTTTCGAGATTATTTTGATTACTTGTATTTTTTTCTGCAGCAAACGATAAATATTTTCTGGATTTACGAATTGTTTTGTTTCAAAGAATTAATAATTAAAAAAAAAAAAAAAACTTATTATGTGCAACTTTTGCAACCGACGACATTTGGAAAATTTGTTGCCATATAAAAAATTCTAAACACTAAATAAATAATTAAATAATTAAAATTAAAGATTTAAAATTAAAGAATTAAATAAAATTATTTTTTTTAAATTTCCAGACTCATCCTTTTTCCCATCTTTATCCCCAAACTCTTTCCAAAAAAAAAATAAATAAATAAAAAATAAAAAATAAAAAATAAATAAATAAATAAATTAAAAAAAAAAATCCATCTTTTCTGGCACAAATCGGGATGATTGTGAAATACACTTACATTATTAAAACTTTGCAGCAAAATATCCAGTCATTCGACCATTTTTATAGAAAGCGGTTACACATCCGTAATTTAACCCTATTCGAACTATGTTACAGCTCGCACTTTAGTCATAATAGAGTTAAATTACGATTATGTTGTCGTTGTCTATAAAATAGATCGAATGACTGGACAACTTCCTTCAAATGTATAAAGTAAGAAAAAGGTATGAGGGTTTTACATTTAAACAGATTTTATGCTTTTACATCTCTAAGTTAAATAAAAGGCATGATTTGGCTTTGTTTATTACTATATTTTCTACATAATTTACAACTGCTGGAGTAAAAAATCCCTTTTAAGTAGTTAATGAATTATATTTCGAAAAGGATTTTGAAATATATTACAAAATTCTTTAAAGTCATGAAAGAGTTTTAAAATTATGAAATTAAATATATTTTAGCTGTTTAGAAACACAGAAGTAAGAAAAGTAGCATATCCCGCTTTCTTAGTGCTACATCCCACCCTCCACGCAGCATATTTAGTTTATGGCTTTTTAATTTAGTATTAGACATTATTTGGAATTAATTACCGGCATGTAAACGCGGGATTTAGGGAATTACAGAAATAATTCATCATTTTTATTTTGCAAATTAAAAAAAATAATAATAATAAATTTAATAATATAAATTTATTTATTTATTGTGAAATCTATTTCAATTGGAAATCTCCTTTAGATTTGTAAAAATTAGACTTTTGAAATACAAATATTTATAATATTTCAAATGTAATATCTGGAGCTTATATAAATGACAAGAGGACAAGATCACCCACCGGGGTACCCACCAAAATTTGGCATAGGTGTTATCTCCCTGGTGGAAGTTCCCCACTACTAACCATCGAAACCCAAACTGGCAACAAATTTATACTATCTGTCACTCTGTGAGTTTGTTTGTGACAAAAATTTTGTGGGCGCTCTATCTCAAGAACTAATGCACGGAATTTCACAAAACTTTATATTTAGTTAGACCTTGATATAAACTGGACCTGATTAGTTTTTGGAGAAAATCGCTCAACAGGTGGCGCTGCTATGCGGAATATTTCCCGATTTCTGCAATAGCTATATCTCAAGAACTACTGCACGGATTTTCATAAAATTTCAGATTCAGTTAGTCCAGGATATAGTTTGGTGCTGATTACTTTTTTGTAAAAATCGCCCAACAGGTAGCGCTGCTATGCTGCATTATTCATGATTATCGCAATAGCTCTAACTCAAGAAAAAATGCACGAATTTTCATCAAACTTCAGATTTAGTTAGTCCCTGATATAAATTAGTGTTGTTTGATATTTGGTGTACATCGCCCAACAAGTGGCGCTGCTGTGCTGCATTTTCAAGATTTTCGCAAGAGCTGTATAAACCAAAAGGCAACTGGTACGGAAAAGTAATAGGTCCTAATTTAATTAAAATTAGTAATGCAAAGCAAATGTACCCCAGGACCAAAAATAAATAAACATATAAAGATCTTGATAACAACGGTTAAAGGCAATTCATAATATAACAAATGTCTATCTGTCAATAAAACCAAATTATAACAAGATTTTACAGACAATTACTGTATAACAATTGTCTGCTAATAAAAATAATTAACTGAACACTGTCAGAATGAACATAAAATATACTATACTTGTGTAGTTACAATATGATATACATGTCTGGATGAAAACTCCATCAAACAGGAAAATATACTTTGGCAGTATACGCTAAGCCTCTTAATAAACATTCGCTTTAAAGTCAACGAAGGTCTGGTATAAATCAGACTTAATATAAAAATCACAAGTTCGTAAATAAAATCACAAGATTCATGAGTAAAGTCAAGGATCTAAAATTTAAAGTATTGACTATAAAAATCAGTCAAAGTATCAGAACTTGTATCTAATAACCGAGAAGTTTGCATTTAGATCATTATAAATGGTGCATAGTTTTTTGTAGTTTGTATGGGACAGAAGAACATTAGTGACATTATAAATGTCTCCATCTGGTGTAGAACAGAAAATAAATAACAGTTTTATTTTACGCAAAATTAATACTGTGTCCCAGCTACCACCGTCTTATTCCTGCCATCCTCTGCCCGACCTAATAACGCGAGGCTTGCTTAACTTTTAATAGAAATTAAAGGTGAGTTTACAAAAGAAAATATTATTTATTTAAAGAAAAAATGTTCTCTTTAAATGTAAAAACTAATTTTGATCTCCGAGTAAATACTTTTAGAACTTATATCATGCTGTATAATCTGACAAATTTCTTTTAGATAACTGGATTCCTTTATATAATAATCCTTATTCTTTTAATTTTAGAAGTATTTTCAGTTACAAACTTCAAAGGATTCATGAAGAAATGAAAAATTCTTTTAAGGGGACAGTACACTTTTAACTGTCATAAAACATGCGAGATTTGTCACGAGTTTAGAAATTTTTTATAAAACAAATATAACCAATCCAGAAGCACAAACGTTTTAGAATATATTTAGGTGATATTGAACTACCTTAAAATTTTTTTTATTTGAATATATCATAATTTTAAAAAATTCAAGGGGTCAATTTCAAAGTGCTATTTAATTTTTTTACAGTTGATAAAATTTCCCTACGCGCACAATATTTCATGCAAATATCATTGCATTTGCAAAAACTTTATCTTAAATTAAAGACAACACTCTGGTCTATAATTAGAACTAGGATATTTGTAATCGGTTAATTAGATAAAGGGTAATTAACATTTAATTAGAAAAATTAGAAAAACTATGATTTTTTACATGCATTGAAACGCATAATTTTTTTCATACTGAACACAGCTTTATACTAGTTCATTTTCATGAAAATATAAATCTTTATGTAGGGCAAAAATTTTAAAGCTCTACTTCATATAGTTTTGGAAACATGCGCGCAAGAGTAAAAAATGCCATTTTGAGAAAAAGCCGTTTAAAGATTAAATTGTATTTTTTAAATAAAACATGTATAATAAAGAAACAAAACTACTAATTATATATCGTATTCTGTATTAAAAATAAAATTAGATGTTAGTTTAAAATAAATGTAAAATTATTTGTAGAATGCTGCAGAATACAGGAAAATACTTAAAAAATAAATAGATGTAATTTGTAAAAATGTCGCATTTACTATTCAAAAAATTAATTTTAAACATATAACTTAATTTTTTTTTTACCTTTGATTGTAAAGTGAATTAAATGTGCACGTTTTATAAAACTAAATTATTTAATGTAAAATGTAGGCCATTTTATAGGGATTCTCGTATTTCGATATCTGATTCACACACTTTGCTGCTCAAAAATTCCGATAATTTACTAAAAATATATATTAATGTCAATAAATCCGTGTTATAAACTATCAATTAAAACAAAAATCACTAGCAAATTGACTACTTTTTAGTTTTCTATAAGATGAATTAGCACCTTAAGATATATTTTTACCATCGTATTTTGTATAGCGATTACCTTTAAACTGACTCCTTCTTTGATGCTGTTCAGAAGCACATTTTGCATATTTTTTTCATTAAAAAGCTAATAAATACTAAGAAGTAGAATACTATTACAAAATCAAGAAAGTATTGCTCTAGGAAAAAAAACTGTTTTGTTTCAAATTTAAGAACTTAATAGCAAATGAAACTATGAAAAACCATGAAAGTAAACAAATTTGGCGAAAGTGGAAGTTGAAGTTAATATTTTAAAGCTTTCTTATTATTGTTTAAGGCATTTAACGAATAACAATTGCCGCATTTTAGCATATTTCCAAAATTACAATAATGTGAAAGCGCGAAAACAAAATGTAAACAAGCCGCCATGACAGTTGTTGTACGGCTGTTAATTCAGAAATGAAGGGATGATGTCTACATTTCCCCCAATATCTCAGTAAATAATTACCACACGGTTAAAAAATTGGTATCAACTTATTCAGAATACAATAACCTTTCTAACGATGTAAAAATATAAAAATCGATTTTTGAAAATTTTAAAAGTGTACTGTCCCCTTAAGAAAAGGAATTTTTGAATTAATGGAAGAGACAACGTTCTTTAAGGATAACAGTATTAGTCAACGAAATTAACTTTGCCAAGTCTTTAATCATTCTAAAATACAAAAAAAAAAAAAAAAAAAAAAAAAAAAAAAAAGAAAAAAAAATCACAAAGTAATCAAAAGGTAATCAAAAGTACAGAGAATTAAGGTTTAACTAAAATCGTAAGGAAAGTTGGTGTATTTATTTATTTTTTAACAAGTCTACGCCGCCAAACATTTTTATAGCTTAAAGAAAAAAAATCCTTTTTTAATTTGTAATTTCAATTGATTTCACAGTTTTTTTAAAGCTTTAAAACTGATATTTGCTGCACCTCTCAGGAAATACAAGACTGATAAAAATTTACAGCAGACTGATCAGTCGATTGAGCGTTTTTATAGAAAACGGTTAAATGGCCGTAATTTAACATTATTTTTATCATAATATTGTCAATAATATGGTCAGATATGCTTAATCATATGGACAAGAAACCGTCAACTTTAAAATGGTCGAATGACTGTACAGTGTTTTGCCGATTTTTAACAGTGTAAAATACACTTAAAGAAAATGGAGAAAAAGCTGAAATTTACAATTTTGTTGATGGAAAAACATATTAGTTTTAATTTTTTCATTGGAGTTTTTCAGATATATCTTTTAGACAATTAAGCATATTCGAAATATTTTAGTGATTTTATTGTTATAAACTTACGATTCTGTTTCATATATATGTGGACAAAAATCAGTCTTGGAAGATAAAATTTCAGGATAATAAATTACCCCCTTCCGAACGAGCGTTCTGGACAAAGCTTTAAATTATTTGTCACAAGTTACTTTAGAGAAAATTTTTGTCTAATTTAATCGCAGAAAATTTGTACTTAAATAAAAAAGAATATTTTGTTAATTAATCGTTGGAAAACGGAAGGTTCCGGAACACCAAATCCACACACATAGTTGAAAAGTGTTTATAAATTCCGTTTGTCTGTCCGTACATGCTGCCGTGCTTTAATTAGCATAAATATACTCGTTTTGGCATTTAATTTTCATATTTTTGGAAGATTCACCAAAGAAAAATCTAATCTTCTTCTTAAAAAATAAGCATGTATCATTTATATTTCGTTTACAAAGACATTCAAAAGAATTTCGTTATATAACGGTCTACGGAGGGAAATCGTATGCGGTGCAGTTTATTTATTTATTTATTTGCTTATACATCGCATTTCATTGTTTGCAAAAATAAAATTTTATAATAATATTCTGTTAGCGTTTGAAAGTGTTTCGTAATCTTAGCTTCATGTATGATTTTTTTTTTCTTTTGTTCTGTGGATTAGCTTTAAAAAAAAAAAAACAGATAATTCCAAAGGCTTTCAACTACTAAATTTTTACAGAATAAGGATTGGAGATAGCCGTTCAACGGGAAATCACGCCTATACTTTCAAGTTATGAGAAAGAAAAACAAGCTTAGGAAGTCGTCTTCTAGCTGAAATTGCAAAAACTCTAAAATTTCCACGACATAATTTCCTTACGGATGCTTAGTTCCGGTTTTTATAGGAGAAATTTAGTGTTTAAAATGTATATGGTGTGTTCATTTTTTTTAGCTGATTGTAGAAAAAAAAAGATTTAATTTCTGTTTCTAAAGCACAGAGAAAATGTATGTTGCTAACAGGTAGAGACGTATGTAGAAAGTTGAGGCAGGACTTTTTTTTTTTTTTTTTTTTGGGGGGGGGGTGTCTTTTTACCACTCATTTTGACGCATAATCTTTTACGTGCCATTAACTGTTACTCTAGTGTTTCACTAAAGCTGAAACTTTTGTTATCAGTGTAGGAACATGGAGCTGGCAAACTAGGATGAAACACTTCGTTGAAACATAAAATAAGAAAATATCATTTTTTGAGTATTGGTTTTTCTTATTTTATTAAATTTAAATAATTAATTTAATTATTAATTATTTTAATATCTTAATCACTACAGCTTTCAATGTAAATGTATTTAAAAAAGAAACATTTTGATAAATGTGTATCCACTAAAGTTCAGATAATTATACATTAATCAGAAAGAGTACGAAGTAGTTTAATTAAACCACCTAAGTTTTAAGCAAAAAATTCATTTGTAGCACCAAAGAAAGATATTATCCAAGGTTACCATAAATAATCTTTTCAGTCGGATTTCTTCAAATTGATTATTGTTAAATTTACCTTAAAATCCAAGTGCTTCAAGATGACTAAGATAAATAAAAGATGCATATGACTAAGAAATAAAAAAAAGATTTAGTGATTGAAGTTGGAATCAGATATGTACTCTTAAAAGAATTATGCACACTCGGATAACACTATTTTTTTTTTTTAAGTTCTACAACCCCATCACACACACTAGTTAAGTTGAAGTCATGTAATAATTATATATGACAATTCTACAAGAAACTGTCGCCAACATAAATGGATATAAAATTTGGTTATATTATATGAGCAAATGGGTGGCTTATAAAACACATATCTGAACTAAAAAAAACTGATGAAGTTTAAACAAGTTTATTCTTAATTTACTGGACGATTCATATTTTAAAGTCGTGTTGTAATTTTATAATCTGCAGCAGTTCAGAATATTAAAGTAAAACGTCGTGAAACAAATATGATTCCATTAAATGTAAACAAAAAAATACCGTAAGCTGAAAATTCGCTTCTTATTTTGAAAAAGAAAAATACCAAATCTATCATGAAAAATTTAATTCAAAGAAAATCAGAAAGATATGTGCAGAGCTTTACTTTGAATAACTTAAAATTTAATGGATGGGACTTTTGCATATCCTTTGTTGTGAAAATTATCCGAAAATCTTAGTATTTCAGCTACAATAAGACATTTTTATTTAAATGGTCTTGAAAATATTATGGCTGAAAACTTCATTAAGATTTTCATCGAGAAAGTAGGAGACTGAAGTTTAAAACATATATGCGCTATTGTAACATAACAAACTCAATGGTTTAATTAAAAGATACTGGATATCATAAGAAAGGAAAAATCATAACACAAGGAGCATTGAAAATTGCAAGAAATGGAGCGATCTGCTCCTAAAAGAAGATTTACATAATACAACGAGAGAGATTGGCGGATTTTACAGTTTTAAGGATTCGTTCATTTGACGAAACTCTATTCGTCTCATTCCTCCGTCTGTCTGTCCGTCCGTCTTTCACAGATCCCCTTCTCAGAAACTATATATGTTGGAGACTTGAAATTTTGCATACTTATAGCTGAACACCTCACATCAAAAGACAAATCATAAAATTTTGAAAAAGTCGTAATTAACGGACGTTATTAATTAAAAAAACCCAAACACAAGATCGGAAAGGCATTCATAATTCAACAAAAAACGTGGATTTTTTATCAATTACAAAAACGATCTCTTCGACGGATTAAAAACAGGTGTTATTTTAACGGCGGATAAGGACTGGCGATTCTCCCAACGTTTGCCAGGAAAATGAGGGGTTGCCAGAACGCACTTTAATCTAAAAAGTGAAGTGGACATTTTGAAATCGACTTGCATTTCAGAAAGTTTTCGTCCTAGAAATTTTTAACTTGGGCAGACAGATTCAGAGAAAAATCTACTTTTTGCAGGTATAAAGGTTATTTCTCTTCGATATGTATAACAGAAAAAATCCTCTGAGAATCGATCGATAAAAAACGAATTTTCTTTGATTAGAAAGGCATGAATTTTATTTCCGCCGGCAGGGAGAAGTTTTTCTCTCCAGACATACGGCACCAGTAAGTCACATGATTTTCATAGTATGATTTTTTTAAACGAATGTTGGTATTTGGAATTAAAAGTTGGAGATTTTATTTAAATTAGGACATCTAACACGGCGATCTGTTTAAAACATTAGGATAGTAACACATAATAAACGTTTTTAAAAGATTGCCGCGAGAAATTTAGTCGGGAGAAGGGGAATTTATTATTAAACCTTAGCGTTTTTTACCTTTTTATGTGCGGTTTATAAGGATTAAATAATTATAAATTATATCAATTTGGCTTTATTAGTTAAAGAATACAGTGTTTTGTAAGAAATATTAAACGAAATCCTCTGAGCGATCTGTGATCACACTTACCCACTTGTTTTCATATCCAGAAGGTTGAAAATCGGCTATATACCAAATAAATAGTTTGTACCGAGATTCTAGTTGAATTCAAGTATTCATATGCACGAATATGTTACGAAATTGATGTATATGAATTATCGTATTATTTGTTCAAGTAACTAATAAATATTGAAGAAAATTAGAAAGTAAAGCGAAGTATTTACTTGTTATTATAAACCCAAACCTTTCTTTAAGTAATTATCAGATCAAATCCTACAACCATGAGAAAATAAAATGTGCCTAGCCAAAAACTTCCTCACTTTTGTCAGGTTAAACAAACATTATTCATTCCAGAAAAAAAACATTACAGAAATATTTTCTTTTTTTTCTATATGTTTAATATTTACAATCCTTTATTTAAAAAAAAAAAAAAAAACCTGGTTTTGTTTTATCGGAATCAATACATAGAAACAGAAGATTGGTAACTTTGAATGTGTTTTGAAACCGATCAAAATGTCCCTTTGTCATTTGTGGGTGTTTTTGAAATGTGCATTAACAGATTTCGAGAATTGTGGAAAGCATAAAAATAAATTAAATTTAATGCTGGAAAAACGCATTTTTATAGATATTGTCTTTTAAACAAAAACAGCACTTGTCCAAAATAGACATTTGTATTAAGCGGAATTAATGTCTCTGAGCATTCATTAGTTTTATGAAACAATAAAAAATTTTCGCAACTTATAAGAAAGACATAGATTATAGTCTTTTATGGAGCAGTGGCGCAGAAATTGAGCAATTGTCACCACTAAATTTTATTAGTATTCTTCGCCTTGAAAAATATCAGAAATTCTGTCCTAAAATTAGTTGAAGAACACTAATAAAATTTTGTGGTGCCAATCGATACTCTGTTGCTACACTGTTCCATCACTGTAAACGGTTTCAATATGTTTGCGTAAAGTTGGCACCACTAATACGGTGATGTTTAATTTTCGTTATTTTAAACAAATGTTTTTTAACATTTCGATTTATTATTATTATTGATCGATTACATTTTTTCCTTAATGTTTCAATTATTAAGCTTGCATCAACACAGAATGTATAAACATAAACATCATAAGATAAATATGTTTATGTTAGGTATCCAGAAAACTGTACTTCCAGTAGAAAATGCTTTCATTTCATGTTTCTAAATCTAGTACAGAAAATAGAAGCTGAGAATAAAAGTGAAAATATATGAATAGGCATTTTAAATACATTGAGTAACCCATGAGTAACCCATTAATATTATAAAGAATGTTTTCTAAAATCAATTCCTGTGCAACCTCTCTAAATATAAGTTTGTAAAATAAACATGGGACAATCAGTAAAGCTAGAAGAATTAATCTCATAAAGACGTGTGAGGAATGTGAGATTGAACTACCAGAAAAAACAACGATCCCAGTGCTAATAAAGTTGTTCTACTCCTCGGGATTGCACTAACACTCCAAAGCGAAAGCTGAGTTCCCGAGGTGGCCATCGCTGTCATCGCTGCTAATAAAGTTGATTAAAAACTTAGAAGAATACGCCGAAGATTTTATAAAAGAATACTTAGAACTAATTATTGCATCAAGAAACGAGAAAGCAGAAAAAGGGAAAAAAAAGGAGAGAAGAAATTAGAAGCGGAACTCAGCGAGAAGAAAATACAAGCATAGGCGGAACCCGAAGAGAAGAAATTTGAACTAGAAGAAAATAAAATGAAGTTGAAAGGGGAGATTGAAGAGACGAAATTGCAAGCTTTTATGGAAGGGAAGAAAATGAAAATGGAAGAATAAAATGGAGAATAGAATTATAACAAAAAGATCCTGTGATCCGTATCATGTTATCGAAGGATGGTAATGCGATCTCCAACAGCCTTCCTGCATGAAGGGTAAACATACTCTGCATCAGAATCCAAAATATAATGAAAAATAATGACTTTATTAATAATTTTCCTGCAATATAAAATTTATTGTTTTTATATGTATGTTATGAGTTTGTTTAATAAATAAACAATATTAATGAATAAATAATATTAGAATCTAAAAAACTGTAATTTAAGGAATGATTAAACTCGATAACAAAACTTAAATCCATTACAAATAGTTACTTCTTTAATGAAATATTCGCTATCATAAAATACATATATAAAGATTCATATCTAAATATATATATGTAGAGTAAGGAAGAAAACAATAATAATCACATCCAAATAGATTCTACATAATCATCGTTATTACTTTGTGAGCATCCATTTTAGGCGTTCTCTCTATTTTCTATAAATCGTAAACTGTGTTTTCCCAAAAGTAATTCCATCATTCCACTATACTTATACTTATCTGCATCAATGTTATTAAAAAAGAATAACATTCATTTTTGACTCGATCAAAATAATAGTAAAGTATAATGTTAAGCATATAATCTCTAAAATTTTGACCCAAGCTATCTTGTCTACCGGATTTTGTTTTTGAAAACGGTAACTTAAAAGTAATTTTAATCGATCCTGACGATTCGCTGTTAGCCCATTTATGGGCAAAGCACTGTCGTTGCTGAAATGTTGAAATAAATGATGGACACGGGAATTCACGAACAAATTTATTTGTAAATTTTAAAAATATGCTCTATTTCACATACATAATAAACGAAGAAATTTACACAAAATTCCGGTGTCATTGTGACATTTAAAGATTAAAATTAAGTGGTTTCTTAAACATACTCCCGCCCATGAAAGGGTTACGAATTTGCAGCAAACTGTCATCGAAAACTGTTTTATAACTGTAATTTAACAGTATTATGACCATAATATGGACACTAATATGGTCAGAATAGAGTTTAATTTCAGTTATGAAACTGTTTTCTATAAAACGGTCGAATTATTGGACAGTTCGTTACAAATTTTTATAACACACTTAAAAGTTTGCAGAAAAACTGTCCAGTCATTCGACCCTTTTTTTAAATAATGGTTATTTCATCATATCATAAAAGTATTATTAAGAACATATTATTAATCATATTATGGCCAGGATATAAAATTATAATAATTCATAAGTAACCGTTTTCAATAAAATCAGTCTTGTTGCCGGACAGTTTGCTGCCAATTTTTAACACTGCAGTGTTGAAAACGTTTCGTAATATTGTCAAGCAGCCAATATTTACAAAAACGGTCGAATGACTAGAGAATTTGCTTTAGATTTTTAACAGAGTATTAGAACTCTCATAACAAACTTCTCAAATCTTGGAACACCATCAATAGTTATGCCCTTTCAAAAAAATTATATTGACACACTTTTTAAAGTATCATTATACGATTTTATTATATTTAAATAGAAAATTGCAGAAAACGGTCCAGTTATTCGTCTTTTTTTAAATATATCTGTTATTTCACCTTATTAATGACGCGTCTGTCCATATTATGGCCCAGACTATGATCAAAATAAAGTTAAATTATGGTTATGAAACCATTTTTTTTTTTTTTTACAAATAGCTCAATGACTGGGGTGTTTGCTACAAATATTTAACAGCGCAACAATGAAATTCGAAAATTTATTATGGTGCAATTCCTGGTTTAATCCCTTTCACTATACAAATGTAAAACTTCATTTTAGAAAAAAAAACTTCGGTTAAATAAATATTGTCATTTTTTTATTATTTGGTGTTATTAAGTTTTAGGATATTCGGGCATTTTTAAAAAGATGGGACTGGGATTTGTCATGCATCGGTGAATATTGGCGATATTACAATTTGAGGGATGCTTTCAGGGATAACTTTTGAAGAAAAATTGACCAGAATTATCATTCTCGTAGGATAAAACCCCTAAAAAGCTTACAGGACCATCCCTTCAGCCCACAGTGGTATGGAAACCGCGAACCTTGGCGCCCAAGCCCTCATTCCGTGCCAAGCTTGCTAACCAATTGGCGCAATGTGCTACCTTTTTTTAGCAAGAATTCAGCACACACATACACATATATATATATACTATGATAAAAATTATTCTAATCTGTATAAGGACAGGTTAATAGTTAAACATTAATAAAAATAGTATAATTAAAATAACAGATTTTATATTTAGTTTTTATATATTTATTATTTTTTCCCAATTTTATTAAAATTTGAAAGAACTAACCTTACATACAAATTCTTTTGAATATTCTTTCGGAACTATTTAAATTTCTTATCGTAATAAAAAATTATTTTGATTTAATTACGCTATATATAGTTGTATTGCGATACATAAAGTCAAAATAACTGCTGAAAAATGCTCTTTTTGTAAAACACACAGAAAATTCTTAAATGAAAATTTCAGAAATTTGATTTCTTCATTAACCATTAACAGCAATTGTAATAGCATTCGAAGCAGCATGGTGTAATTAATTTTACAATGAAATTGTTAATAACAAATATTGCAAAATTAAACTAAGCTAAATATAATTCTTTTATTTTAATAAATACTTCTACGTAACATTAAAGAAAATGAAGATAAAAAGTTCCTTCTAGCGTGAAATTGAATACATTGATTTAAAAGAATAAAAAAAAAAAAAATGAAGGTTTCTCTTTCTCCGTTATCAGCGGACTTCATTGTATTTGATTTTCTTAGAAAGTTAAGTAGCAAATATGAAAAGTTTTAGAAAGTGTTTAGGAAAGTTAAACGATGTTGTTAATGACTAAGGTTTTCTTCTTTCTATTATTATCATTCGTATATTGATGTATATAATTATCGGATTTTATATACTTTTTATTACACAGCAGGTATTACCGAATATTTAGAGTGATTGAGGCAATTTATGTAAAGTTCAAAATGGAAATATTTACTATTTTAAAAAAATATATGTAAATTAAATTATGTATATGATTTTTACTTAGATTACTAGTTATATACAGGGTGCAAAGGAAAGTCCCTTTAACCTGAAAATACTTGTGAACGGAGAGAGCTACAGCTATGCAAGTGAGGTAACGGCATAGCAAAGAGACTACGCCCAATTTAATGAAAACGACAGCAGCGCCCCTAGTGGCGAAATTTGGAAGATAGCCACTGCAACTTTATTAACTAGTATAAATGGTCACATCATGAGATATCTAGTTAGTAGAAAAACTAAATAGAAATAATTATACTGCCTGGGCATTTAAAACTGAAATGTTGCTAATTAAAGAAAAACTCTTTGAAGTAATTACCGATGATGTACGCGCTTGGATTACAACAGATTGGCAGAAAAAAGGATCAGAAGGTCAGAGCCATAATTAATTTAACGATTGACGATTCACAAATAGTACACTTAAAAGGGCTTAATAAAGCCAGAGAAACTTGGAACGTGTTTAAAACGATGCATAAAAGATCCAATTTATCCAGTACGTTATATTTTTAAGAAAACTTTATGGAGCGAAGCTCCCACAAAACGGCAATTTAATTAAAAACATAACGCATATTTTGGAGTTAATTGATAAACTGTCAGCAACTGGAGAAACAATTATCGACTCGCATCTTAAAGCTTTATTAGTGGGTTCTTAATCCAAGTTACAATACTTTAATTACCGCGCTTGAGACGCGCAATGAGATCGGACTTACACCACAATTTAGTAAAAGTATCAACAGACGAGTCAACAAAATGATTGAAAACTCTGATCAGGGTGAAAATTCTGAAAAAGCGCTTAAAACACAAAAAAGGTTTCCAAATGATAATTATAAAAAGTAAAAACGATGCACATACTACAAACTGAAGAACCACGCATACAGAGAGTGTTGGCATCTGAAAGATCGATACGCTAACCCAAATACACAACAACAACCACAAACATACAAAATAAATATTACTCATCATCGTTGTTTTATCAGCAAATCAGATAACCAGAGATGATACAATGACTACGAACCAGTACATAAATCAAATTATAGAGCGCAAACGAAACCAGATCGAAGCATCGACGCAGCCTTTTCTAATAGAAAAACCAGGAAAACAAACCTGGATTATTGATTCTTCTTCATCCACACATATTTAAACAACAAAGATGAGTTTAATAAATTCGATGACACAAAAAACAACCGTTATCATTGCCAACGGTAAAACAACAAATTCGCACGGCACCGGAGATACCCTTTCTTTTGAATAAATTAAAACACATTTTTAAATAGCGATATTCTGATGAAACGTATCATTTAAGGTATCTACCTACAATAAAATGGCAGTTTTGGTGAAAATTTTCAGAAGTTATCTTATTGCTTTATTTGGAAGTGCAGTATTTTACTATTTAAAATCTGTTTTAACGTTTTTCCTACAATTTCTAGAAGAGAAGTTGTAACCAGTTTAATTAATAGGAAGCAATGAGTTAAATGTTGAAAGTGGGGTGTATGAAAGCCAGAAGAAATGTAAACAATGAAAAAATATATATATATTTTTACTTTTTTTTACATAAAATCACTAGTAAACCTTAATTCACACTTCTAGATCAATTTTATAAATAAGAAACAAAGTAGATAAGAAATCTTTAATGCAATTTCTGAAAAATCATATTTTTCCGTTATTTCCATGTTCTATAAACCTCATTACATAAAATGTTTTAAACATATTTTAGTGAACTTTTGTCAGAATTTTTTCCTTATTAAGCTGTATGTGATAATTTAATTATATTAATTATATTATAATTTATTATAATTTAATTTCATTATATTATAATTTAATTATTTATAGATACTTGAAAAAAGGGTACTTTTAGGGTTCCGTACTTAAAAAGTAAAAAGGGAACCATTATAAGATCACTCCTGTGTCTGTCCGCCTGTCTGTCCGTCTGTCTGTCTGTCTGTCACAGCCATTTTACTTGTAAACTATGGAACGTGGAAGGTTCAAATTCGGGGAAGTAATAAAGACCATTGACCCACATATTTTCAGATTAATAAACATTTATAAATATATTTAGTAAAAAAGTAGAGGGCCTAATTATGCTACTTGAAAAAAAAAATATTTTCTTTCTATATCATGTGGGGTATCTTGTGAAAGCTTTTGTAACGCTGAACTCAAAAATGCATTCCTTTTAATTTTAGGAATTATATTTTAAAAGATATTGTTGAAAATGTAGCGCAAAAATATGTCCCCCCCCCCCCCATCTAATTCCGAATCTACTGAAACTAAAATTATGAAAAAATTAGAGGTAGTAGACATTAATAGAAACCTTGCCGGAAAATTATAGCGATTATCCTAGGTCACATAGTTTTTGAGTAAATAGCATTTTTCCGTTATACACAAATTTCGATTTACGGGCATTCAGAAAAATTGTTGAACATCGCTGAATATGCCTATCGTTGTAGAAGAATAAAAGCATTGTTGATAATGATTTTCGAAAAAAATCATCGGTAATTAGCCGAGATATTAACCCTTACAGGTACGGTCAGTTTGGACATACACAAGGACAGGGGTGGCGTACTCTATGCCTAGTTAACAACTTTTAATGATATATATATGTAATGTAATGTCCAGTAACAGTATAAAAGCAATAAACGTCAAATTGTTAAAAACATACTAATTTAAGGGGTCTCGGGAATCTAAAAAGTGGAAAAAATGAAAAAAAGACCATTTTCAACATTTAATGTCTTAAAATGTATATAGTTTTAAAACACAATTTTAATTGGGATGAAAGATATAAATATGTTCTTTCGTTTCATCTATTTAAAAATTTGCAAGATACAGAATTAGTATTTATAGGGGCGCGAAACTGTTAGACATTTGTCGAACAAAAAATTGGCATAACAGTTTACGCGCAGGATTACAAAATAAATATTGGAACTAGAAGGAAATTTTTGGTGCTCACTTATACTTCAGATTGTAATAATTTCCCTGAACTTAAATAAATTTGTATTTAAAGCATTTTTATATTTTTAATGCAATCTTGCATTTAGCTAATACAAAATTTTGAAAATTTCAACAGTAAAATCATCTAAAAAAATATTTTTTTGAACAATAAAAAGAAAATTTTTGGTTCAGTTTATACAGACTAACATGAAATATATGTTTTGAAAATTTCATGAAAAAATATTCAGAAGTTTTTTAGGTATCCTGCGGGTTATGCTCAAAAAACGCCACTTGGAAAATAATGACTTTAAAGTTTCGGAAACGCCGCTTCAGCTATTGAGCGGGTATAATTCTAAAGGCCAAAACTTCTGTTCTAATGGGAATTTCAAGGAAACAATTATATCAAAATATTCAGAAAAGATAGGAGTTTAGCATCTAAAAAAATTAAAATTTCTTAAATTTTGAAGCTTTAAGAGTCCCGCGACCACTTAATCCTTTCCGGCACGGAGTAATTCTATTTATAAACATATGAAATAACGAAGTGACACCAGAATTTATAAACGAATTTATTAGAAAATGCAAACTTGCTAATTTCACGTACATGATAAAAGGAAAATTTTAATTAAATATTGTTGGTGCCGGTTGTCTGTTTTGGAAATAAAATTAGGTGTCCGTTTTTTAAGGGCATCGCCCTCGAAAGATTTAATTAGAATGAATCGCATAAATACTGTGGGATTCGCGATAGTTTGCATTGATTGTATCTCTCAATACGCCTCGAGGGACTTTAAAAGTTAATTAAACACCTATCTGGACAAACGCGGCACTAACCAAGGCGGCGGTGCAACTTTGAGACCTCAAATCGAAGCGCGCTTAGCACAATGCCAAATTTAAACTTTGAACAAAGGTTTTGTTTTAGATACACTGTAGAAATAAAGGTTATTACTACGCTGAATTTAGTTTCATGAAATGCCAAATGAAGTTTAACTATGCACTGTTCTTATTGTCAGTACCGAATTAAGTTCATCGTAAACGGATTAGGATAATATTTAAAAAAGAGTTATACGAATAGCTATATTAGATATTATTTAGGTTCCATATCTCTCTGAACTTTCATGGTATACCCATTTACACTTTTCTAATATATACAGTTATACCCAACCCTACGTTGTATAGATTTCACAAAGTCTTATTTTATATATAATACAATTACAAATTCATATATTTATTCTACGGAACCCTCTGTGCGCGAGTAATGCTCGCATTTGAGCATGTATTTAGAAAAAATATGTATTTTTTTCACAGATTTTAAAATGTTTCAGTTAATTTTAAAGATATCTTAAACGTCTTAGTTCAGTGCAGTGACAAGTGTAATAGTAGTATATTAATATAAAATAAATTTAAATATATTTAGTTGAATTAAGTGTACGCTGAGTCGCACAATTTTGATAAATAAATAGTCAAGTGCGAGTGTTACTCGCGCAAAGACGGCTCCATGGAATAAATAGGGGAGAATAGTACACAGTGAGACGTGGTACACAGTCTTCACGTGGTACATCAGTCATTTTTACACATAGTTATAACTTTTTATACTAGCTGGCACTCACACACTAACACTTCATCTTATGCAACACGTGGATGCAATTTCGGCACTTCGGTTACTCACCCAACAAAATAGTGTGACACTCTTTATTTTACGGGGGTTAAAGTTATATAAACGTCCATTTTAGAGTTCATTTCCTTCAATATGGCATATATTTACTTAACCAAACTTAGTTATATCTAATGGTAGACTATTTCGACAAAACGACACAAGCATTGAAATAAATCTGACTAAATTAAACTTGCTTAAATAACATTTTAATCTGATAGACGAATGTCTTAATGATTCAAAATAAAGAAAAATTGGTCAGCAGTGAAAAACTGATTAACTGATGTTTAAGTTAAACTTGCGAGTTTAATTTTCCTCACCTTTTTACCCCTATAACTTTTTATTTTCTTCTAAATTTTTACTTTTAATGAATTTGCATAGTACCCACAGGACATTCAAATAAGAAATAATAACAATGTAGTACTTTTAATACAGAATTTTTGTATAATATTTTCTTAAAGGGGTGTTAAAGAAGGGACGATAAGGTAAAAAAAGGGGATGGTATTGGAAAAAAGGGACGGTAAGTATGGAACGGCAACGAAAATTACCGCCTATTTTTAGGAAAATCATGTTAAGACTAAGTGATAGCCACAATGTTCATTGATTTTTAGAAGCAGTTGTTAACATTGGACTGAATTAATTTTTTTTTTTTTAATTTACCTCGAAAAGTGCAGGAATAAACCTTGGGGACGGTGAGACTACTAACAAAGCCACGATGTTTGAAATTAATATTTAAATGCTGATTTAAACTCTACAGTAAATTTCCTGCCAAAGAATTTTAGGCATTATTTCTCTAGCATTCTTCTGCATGAGAAAAAAGCTTGAAAAAAATTATGTGGCTGCATCTGAAATGATTTTCTGTATAATTTTAGAAGAGGGATGGTACGAAATCTAAAACCCAGCGACAGAGCTTAAAAAATAATAACAACCCTAAAAATGTGTGCAGGTTAATTTTTAGCTACATATTTATATAAAACAATAGTTTCAGTTTCAGAAAAAATTTACCTCGAATTATTTTTATTGAAACAATTTTATCCAGACAGCTCCAAACATAAAAATCAGCATCAGGGACACGATACGGTATAGGAGTTTTCCACGTGTTTGGACCGCCAACGTCATCCAAAACTTATTTATCTCGTTAATATATTTGTGCAATCATGCAATGGAATGTTCACAAGTATATGAAATAGAAAAAAAAAACACAAAAAGTGTATTAAAATAAAGTTTTTATTCAGGGACATGAAAGACAAAAGATTGTGAGAATGCACACTTTTTCTGATTAAAAACGGAAAATTTTCTGTAATTTATAGGTAAAAATTCCCGTAAAAAAAGAAAATAGTACTGGCGTCTAGATTTCCAGTAGTATTTCCGTTTTTTAGTCCGTTTTTTTTTTTTTTTTTTTTTTTTTTTTTTTTACAGTGTATTAGTAAAAAGTTCAACCTGTTATGCGTTTTCTTGCTAAAATAAATTTTCCCATTATATAATATATACATCAACATACAGATCAAATACAGGGCTGTTCAAAAGAATTGGGATACATATTTCGCTACGGACGTTAACTGCTGCAATCAATTTTTTAAACGTTTATTTAGTTATCTTATTTACTTTATTTCTCTAAATAACGAAGTTTTGTTAAGATTTCAGGGAGTTTTGGAAAGTGTTTCATAATCCATGCCGTACGCATGATTTTTCGTTCTTGTTTAATATTATCCTTATCTGTTTATGATAAACTTAATTCGGTATTGACAATAAAAGCAGTACACATTTAAACTTCATTTGGCATTTCATAAAACTAAATTCTGCGTATTAATAACCTTTCTTTCTGCAATACTGTTAAAACAAAAAGTTTGTTCAAAGTTTAAATTTGGAATTGTGCTAAGCGCGCTTCGAAATGAAGTCGCAAAGCTGCAACGCGCCTTCATACATGCTGCGTTTTTCCTGATAGGTCATTAATTAACTTTTAAACTCACTCAAGGCATATTGAGAGATCCACTCAATGCAAACTAGTCGCGAATTCCATAGTATTTATGTGATTCATTCAAATTAAGTGGTCTCAGGATATCTTCAAATTATTAGAAATTTTAATTTTTTTAGATGTTAAACTACAATCTTTTTTGAACATTTTGATATAATTGTTTCCTTGAAAATGCCATAAGAACAGAAATTATGGCTTTTAGAATTATACCCGCTCAAGAGCTGAAGCGGCGTTTCCAAAACTTTGAAGTCATTTTTATCCAAATGAAGTTCTTGGGCATAACGAGCAAGATACCTCAAAAACTTCTAAATATTTTTTCATGAAATTTTCAAAACATATATTTCATGTTAGTCTCTATAAACTGATCCTAAAATTTCCTTTTTATTGTTTAAACAAATATATTTTTTAGGTCATTATACTGTTGAAAATTTTAAAATTTTGTATTAATTGAATACAACTTTGCATTTAAAAAATATAAAAAGCTTTAAATACAAATGTATTTAAGTTCATGGGAATTATTGTCTGAGCGAAGCGAAGGCTAATACTCAGCGAAATATTACTGTCCGGACACATTACAACTAAGATGGATATTAACGCCATGTCCTACTAAAAAAAAAAAGCCTAATAAAAACCTTTCGTCAAGCATAACTCAAAAAATATTTGACGGATTTCGTTTCTGATTGCACCAGAAGGTACCTATGAGGACCACCTACTGAATGCACCTACTATGAAAAATAAGTTCCAAACCGTTTAAAAATTATATTAAAAAAACTGATGAAAAAGGACAATTTATCTGCATACGTCACAGAAATTTGGTGTGCGTCACTTTCACCGGTGGATGTTTTCGTAGACAACTGGTTTGAACACATGGAGCAAATAAAAATAAATACGCACGCAGTAATATCGAATAGATCAGTTTCAACCACGTGATCAGAAACCTTGCAACAACCCGTGGCAACCAGTATTGGTGGGCAAACAAATAATAATACAGTACTCCGTACCACGGTGACCGTTTTTAGCCTGTTGTATAAAATCTGGCCTGTTGTATGACATACAATTGTGGATGATTAAAACAAAAGACATGTTTATTGCTCCGAGAGGTTATCTTTCTCTGGATGTCTGTCTGCCTGTCTATCATACAGCATGCAATTTTCTTGTAAAGGATGATATTATTATGCAGTAAAACCTCCATAATGGACACACCCGATTAGTGGACACCTTTTACTCTCAGTAGCGGACACCTCCAAATAGAGGACAAATTCTGCCCTCCCGAGGTGTTCGCTATTCAGAGGTTTTATTGGTAAAACCTCCATAACGGACACACTCGATTAGTGGATACCTCTATTTAGTGCACACTTTTTCAATTACCAACACTTAAATAACTGTACATGTTTTACTGCCAGTAGCGGACACCTCCAAATAGAGGAAAAATTCTGCATTCTCGAGGTGTCCGCTATTCAGAGGATTTACTGTATATATTATTGATAGTTATTTTACAGGGCCGCACAAAAGAATAAGAATATATGAAACGAATATAAACTAAATTCGGTATTGGTAGATCGCTGATGGTAATGTAATTTTAGGATGTTGTTACAGTCATCCGCAGCATGTTTTTAGAGTTTCGTTCATCTAACAAAACCCTACCTGTCTCACTCCTTTGTCTGTCTGTCTGTCTGTCTGTCCGTCTGTCACAGAGCCCGTTCTCATAAACTATATATGTCGGAGACTTGAAAATTTGCATGCTTATAGCGGAACACCACACATCAAACGGCAAATAATAAAATTTTGAAAAAGTCTAATATTTAACACTCTGGGCTCTAATTTGTGTATTTTAAGCAATTTTTCTAACTCAGCCCCTAATTAAGTTGGAGACTTGCATGAAATTTTGCATACTTATAGATGAACACCTCACATCAAACGACAAATAATAAAATTTTGGAAAAGGTCTAATATTTAACCCTCTGGGCTCTAACTTATCTTAAACAATAATCTAACTCAGCCCCTAATTAAGTTGGAGACATGAAATTTTGCATACTTATAGCTGAACACCTCACATCAAACGACAAATAATAAAATTTTGAAAAAGGTTTAATATTTAACCGTCTGGGCTCTAACTTATGTATTTTAAGCAATTTTTCTAACTCATCCCCTAACTAAGTTGGAGACTTGAAAGTTTGCATACTTATAGCTGAACACTTGCGATAACACGATAAATCATAAAATTTTGAAAAAGTCATATTTAACCCTCCAGTCTCTAACTTCTGTAATTTAAGCCATTTTTTTAACTCAGCCCCTAATTAAGTTGGAGGCATGAAATTTTGCATACATATAGCTAAACACCTCACATCAAACGACAAATAATAAAAATTTGAAAAAGTCTAATATTTAACCCTCTGGGCTCTAACTTTTGTATTTTAAGCAAATTTTCTAACTCAAGCTCTAATTAAGTTAGAGACATGAATTTTTGCATACATATAGCTGAATTCCTCACATCAAACGACAAATAATAAAATTTTGAAAAAGGTCTAATATTTAACCCTCTGGGCTGTAACTTGTGTATTTGAAGCTGTTTTTCTAACTCAGCCCCTAATTAAGTTGGAGACATGAAATTTTGCATACTTATAGCTGAACATCTCGCATCAAACGACAAATAATAAAATTTTTAAAAAGTCTAATATTTAACCCTCTGGGCTCTAACTTGCGTATCTTAAACATTTTTTCTAACTCAGCCCCTAATTAAGTTGGAGACATGCAATTTTGCATACTTATAGCTGAACACCTCACATCAAACGACAAATAATAAAATTTTGGAGAAATCTAATATTTAACCTCTAATATTTTGTCTCGCGCAATTTTTTAATTTAAACTGTTTTGTAATACTATTTTTTGTTCATTTTGCATAATAAGTGTAATGTGACGTAATTTCTTCTATTTCAGACTTCTAACGCATGTTAATGAATTTATTTTACAATATCCTTTCTCTTTTAAAATTCACATGTAAATATAGTTTTTATGTCGTAATTTCCAATAAGTGACTGCTTTTTATACTTAATTATTTCATTCAAAGTTGAAGGTTTTTTTTCTGTTTATAATAGTAACGTGTAAATATTTTTTTTAATTTGAAGCAAGCATTATTTTTTGCGCAGTTTATACAGTTGGCAACAGTTTAAATTAATACCATTTTCCAAAATATGTAAAAATATCTGTCGAAATGCTGAATATTTGAATTTAAAATAGAAATAAAACCTCAAAAAATGAGCCAAATTGAAAAAAAAATTAATAGAATCTGCACACCGAGATCTTCTATTGAATAAAATGATCTAAAAATGATTAAATTCCCATGTATAGATTTTGCTCCTATAAAACATTTTTAATGGAACGATTTTGTCCAAATTTAGCATTAAATATCTCTTAAAATAATTCTTCGATTTGAAAACTGTATGCATCAGCGTGTTGACAAACATTTCTCTATAATACCACCGATTTTCTAATTTTTGTATGCAATAATTTTCTTAATATTAACGAAGAAAGACCTCCGGTCACAAAAAATTCAAAACCAGCGGCGTTGACAGCGTTAGTTACTTTTTTTAGAATAGAGAGATACATAAAAATGAAAACTTGTCTATCTGTCTGTTTTTAATTCTATAAAAATCCACAATTTGGAAGCCAAAATTGTGAAAAGATACGTACATGTGTATTAAAACATGGCCGAGGCAACTAAAGTATTCCGGAATCGAAATAATTTATAGTTAATTTTTAATTAATAAAAAACCACCAATTTAACAGCAATTTCTTATAAAATTTAAACATTTTTCGTTACAGCAGTTGTCAACAATTAAAAAACACAATGAAATTATTACTACAACAATTAATTTTCTACTGCCAGATTTCCACATGAAAAATTAAAATGAAATAAATAGTTTGCCGAATTTAAAAAAAGGTGAATATTACGTCATAAATTTTCTATTGCAAGAAATTCACGTGAAAAATGGAAATGAAATAAATAGTTTGACGAATTTAAATGAAATTGAATATAACTTCATAACTTTTCTATTTCAAGGTTTCCACGTGAAAGAGGAAAATATTGCGTCATACTGGAAATATAAAGGGCGTGGTGGATAGAGTATAACGTCATATGAGTGTGAAAAATGTATTGAAGCATGATAAAAACCCGATTAGGGAAATATTGGCGTATTGTAACATTATTGCTCCAATTATAAATTGAAATAAGTTCATTTATAGCTGTAGTCTTTTGCGTCTGTTATATACATTTATACATTTTTATATAGCGTTTTCATATGATTCATTCATACAACATTTCGACTGCTTTTTTTAATGTTTGTTTTGTGTTGTATGTTAAATTTTGAAATTGATTTTTCCGAACAAATATCCTTCAAATTCTGGGCAACGCCGGGCAGTTTAGTTTGTAACAGATAAATGGCTTTTTTATCTGTACATTTAATGCTAATATTATAAAGGGTTATAATATAAAGTGTATAATATTATTAATGCTTTTACGTTTGTGAGGTGTTATCTCTGAAACTACATAGCTAACTTAAAAAAATGTTGGTGGCCATCTCTGCTCCGCAAAAAGATTATTTTATGTCAGTGCAAGAGTCTACATCGCTGCAGGAGCAAAAAAGTTCTAAAATTGCGATTTCTGCGATATTGATTGGATTAGAAACTTTAAATTTTGTGCGGTAGTTACTTTTAAGATGTAAATACTCGTAATGAACGCTCTCTAAAAGGTTCAATTTGACGGATAAACGTAAAAATTTCTAGAAAGGTTCGAAACTATGATTTATTTGGAATACTGAAATTTTGGGGATACTGTTGGGGTTAGAAACTAGAACTTTGGCGTGGTAGTAATTAATAAGATGTAAATGCTCGTTGTAGAACGAATTCTAAAAGATCGAAAGACTAAACAAAGCGGAAATATATCTAAAGATGATCTAAGTAACGAAGTACATGGAATTGTTAGGAATATAAACATGAAAATTGACATGGCTGTATTTATCCTGAAGTAAGTTCTCGCAATAGAACAATTTCTAAAAATGTCGCTATATAAAACAGTGCAGAAACAAAAAAACTTTCGAAAATTTTCTATTTCTGTGTTACTGCTGAGCCCAAAATCTTGAAATTTTGCTTCCGGTTTGTTTTAAAATATACAATTGTCTCTATGAATGGTTTCTAAAAAATTTAATATTTAAAAAGATGAAATTAAGGGAAAGCGATCTCAATTACCATTAAGTTGGAAGTATTACTTTAAATATTTCAAATTATATATTATTATAACTTTAAATATTCCATAATGCTGCATTTCCTCTGCAAAACATGCAATTTAAATGCAACAGAACCGATAGATATCCACCTAACATTAAATAAATTGTGTAAATATTGAATAAAGACCTGTATGAAACGGGTAAGTAGGTTGCCCGAAAATACTTGTTAAAGTGTTCCTTCTCTAGGCTTTTCTCTCTCTCGCCAAGGCCACTAACAGAGGGAATTGCCGTTTTAAATGTGATATGATTGTTTTATCCGATTCATTTTTCTAGACATTTTATCATAAGGTCATATTCTCAATTATCATTAGTAGATTTTTTATATATTAACTTATTCTGGTGAAATTTCATAATCGGGCTCATGTTGGCGCTTGCATGATTTTCTGAATAAATATGCATGGATTTGTAAATTACTTCAAATGACACTTTGACAGCTCAAAAGTTATACAGACGATATATTCAGACCTTGTGTCATACTTTATGCTGTAATCATTGCCGATTTCTTTTATTTAATACATGCTAAATACAGCTCAACTTGTGCAGAATCTGTTTGAAAACAAAACAATACAGCGTATGTAGTGGCCAGCATACACTCATCATTTAAATCCGATCGAGCATATCTAAAACACACTCTAACGAAACGTTGCATGCCACTGTTGATGCATTCGGTACTTTGATACTATATCCGATTTTAAGGAGAGAATTCCTTAAATGTTATCGACAACCTCATTGCATCCGTGGAAAACAGATATTGTACAATATTAACTATTCCGGGGGAGCACACACCATATAAAGTATAGTCCATTCTTTTTAAGCATCATATATTTGTCATTTAAAGTTACTCAAATTGGTGCGGAGCGTCTGATTATGCTCTTGACATTATTTTATACTGTTAAAATTCCGATATAAGTAATTTAGTGTTTCATTTTCTATTTTACTTTTAATATATTGCGTACTTTCAATTTTATATCCATGCATGGTTGTCTTGAATGGTCTGATTTCCCAATTTTTTAAACAGTGTATACGAATTTATATATAAGATTTTGTAATTCAACGATTCGTTTATTTTCATCATTTCAATTTATCGCAGTATATGGACAAGTAATGATAACATCTAATTTTCTTTGCTTCCACATGTTATTATTAAATCTATGTTCTCAGCAATATCGCTCAGACTAATCCCTCTGATCCTAGGTCCTAGGTCCTTAGGTCCTAGTTCGAACCTAAAGTATAAGTAGGCACCAAAATTTTCATTCTAGTTGCAATATTTATTTTGTATAAACACGCGTAAGCTGTTATGCCAATTTTCTGCTCAACAAATATCTAAAAGTTTCGAGCCCTCTATAAATACTAATTCTGCATCTTGCAATTTTTTAAATACATGAAATGAAAGAACATACTTATATATTTCATCCCAATAAAAATTCTGTTTTAAAATCATATACATTTTAAGACATTGAATGTTGAAAATGGTCTTTTTTCCCTTTTCGTTTAATGGTAAGAGTCCTGAGATTCCTTAAATTAGTCTGTTTTTAACAAATTGACATTTATTGCTATTATAATACTACTGGACATTACATTACACATGTATATCATTAAAAGTTGTTAACTAGGCATAGAGTACGGCGACCCTGTCATTATGTTTGTCCAAACTGTCCGTATCTTTAAGGGTTACTATCTCGGCTAGTAACTGACGATTTTTATCGAAAATCATTATCAACAATGCTTTTATTCTTCTACAACGATAGGTATATTCAGCGATGTTCAACAATTTTTCTGAATGCCCGTAAATCGAAATTTGTGTATAACGGAAAAATGCTATTTACTCAAAAACTATGTGACCTAGGATAATCGCTATAATTTTCCGGCAAGGTTTATATTAATGTCTACTATCTCTAATTTTTTCATAATTTTAGTTTCAGTAGATTCGGAATTAGATAGAGGGGAACATATTTTTGCGTCACATTTCCGACGATATCGCTGAAAATATAATACCTAAAATTAAAAGGAATGTATTTTTGCGTTCAGCATTACGAAATTTTTCACACGATACCTTTATACGATATACAAAGGATAGAGTTTTCTTTCAAGTAGCTTAATTAGCCCTTATACATTTTTACTAATTATATTTATGAATGTTTAATAGTCTAAAAATGTGTGGGTCAATAGTCTTTATTACTCCACCCAATTTTAAATTTCCACGTTCCATAGTTTACAAGTAACATGCGTGTGACAGACATACAAACACAGGAGTGATCTTATAATGGTTCCGTTTTTACTTTTTAAATACGGAACCCTAACAATAGCAAAAGCAACTAATTTTTTAAGAGCATGAAGATATTGCTAGGATTTAATATTTTTCCATCATTCTTGTATTACAGTTGAATCAAAAATATGTGTGTTTATTCAATATTATAAAATTAAAAAAAGTTATCCAAAGAAAGGGCAAAACTTACTTTAACCACAATAAAGTTAACTTGGTATTAATTTTATTTTCTACATGAAAAGAAAGGCAGTCTTTTCAGTAGACAGGCTTCATTTTTGCGTAAAAATGCAAATCCTCGTGTTTAATTAAATCCTATAACTAATCTCCTGTTCATAAATGCACTTAAACGAAAAGTTTTGGTGTTGTTTTTTGACGGCCAATTATTTACACTGGCGATATAGGTCCGAGAGCGGGGATATCCTCCGTGGGGGTCTTTCTAAGGGAACCTAACCCGTATTTATGCAAGGTTCGAAGAAAAACACGGAAAAATCCGAACAATTACTCCGACGAACGCGATTGAATTTTGACCCAGCTCCTCCCCGCTACCAGCTTTGAGTTTAGAACGTTTCAGCCACTGTTGGGTCCCCTTCAATTAAAGAAGCGTTGAATTATGCCCTGGGAAATCAATTCACAAATAGGACAACTTAACGAAACATGTTCATTATTGAGATAGATAACAAATTCCTGCTTTAACTTTATTTTTAAACGTCATAAAAATTCACTAAATTGATCTACAATAATTGAGAAAAAAATAAGTGCATTTTCTGTTTATTTGACGATGTAAAAATTGAAAGAATGCAATTTTCATCCGTAAAAGTAAAAGCTAAAACGTTGGTTGTTATACGTTTCAAAAAATAAAACCGTTTCTGGCGCTGTCCAGAAGTGAGTTATTAATTTATGAAGGCGACAGAATAATATAGTAAATTTTCTCACCCAATATTTTAATTTTTTGAGATTTGTAATTATTTTTCGTCTCTCAAGACAATTTTGTGACACTCGTAAAATGATTTCGCTTTTAAACTTTTAGCTTAATATACTAATTTTTGTCCTCCGACATTTTTGACTTTTTAGTAATTTTTAATGTAATATTCAGTCACTTTTTTTGCATTTTTGAGTTCTAAGGCGATTTTTGACAATCCTGAAAGAATTTCAGTTACATCGTTTTCGGACACTACAGAGTAATTTTTTTCATATGAATTTTTAATTTTTTGCTATTTTAGCGGATATATTTTTTTGGTGTTTCGCGACGAGTTTTCTCCATTAGTTAAAGAAACGTTTTAGTCTTATAACCCAATATATGTAATGTCCCCTTTCAATAAAATTGGAAATCATACAACTGTTTCTGAATTTTCTCAAATTTTTATGTGATTTTTAGAGTTTTATTGCATTTTGCGAAGATACCTTGACATTAGGAACAGGAATTCAGTTTAGAACTTTTAACCTAATATCGAAAATTTTGACATCCGCGATTTTTGATTTGTAACAGATTTTCAATGCAATTTTAACATTTTTCTGTTCCGCGGCGATTTTTGACATTCGTAAAAGGAATTTGATTTCAAAATATTTAATACAATGAATTTTACAATAATGCGGTTTCGAAATTCTTGCAGCGACTTTTAGAGTTTTTCTTATTTTCTGCAATTTTTGGCTTTGTCCGGGCAACGCCTGGTGGGCCAGCTAATTATTAATAAATTGTATAAATCCTGTTTTGCTTTTAGAGGCGGAAGTAATGTGTCTTCGATATAAAAAATGATTTTTAAAAAGTCCATTTCACATTTAATATGGATTTTATAAAAAAAAATATGTAACGTACTTTGAATAAATCATACCATTACGTATATTTCACTTTTTTTTTTTTTTACTTTTTGAATTTTTTCATTTTGTTTTAACAAACTTCTTTTATTGTTTCCAGTACAAGAATAACAATAAGGATGAATGATTTGTTATTTCTTTGTAATAACTTCCTACGCTCAAAGATATAACAAAAATTAATTTCTTTCAAAATTTTTCAATAATAAACTATCCTTGAAAAGGAAATATTAAAATTTCTTACCTCGCCGGATTATGCTGGAGCTATTCTTTTGTTGGAATATTCTACCCATAATACACGGGTTCTATAGAATATTTTAATATTCCATCTAGTTATGAATAATAAAAATCTTTGGTTTATGCATAAATAATATATGCACATATATTTGTGTATCTACATTTCCAGCCTTATCTTATATCTTAAAGAAAATTTAATCTGTACTGCATATACGTTTGAGAAATTTTATGTATTATTAGCTGAGTATCAACCCGTTGTGTTGCATTTGCTTTTTAAAAGATCAGTCAATGATGTGGTGAAATAATACTTAATAATAAAGTTTTTAAATTCAAATGCATATAGAGCTGCCAAGTTCCGGCTTTTTGGATGCCAGGATTCTAGAACAGAAAATGTTGTTTTGTTTAATCGGAGATTAAACAGAGATTAATTTGTGTATAATATAAAAAATTCGGTTACACGGATTCAGTCTAAAATAAAGTGCAAGTTTTGACCCAGGCATTTCAAAGACACGTAAACAACAAACGAAATCGGATAAAAATGTTCAAAAATCATTATCACAGCATGCATGTAAATAAGCTGTCAGATAGATTAATCTCCTTATGTAACAATTTCCTAAATAAAATAACTTAATCACCTAATGTGTGTAAAAGATTTCAAATGTCAGAAAGACCGTAAAATGCACTGAACACCGAATAATGCTAAATTAATTTCTGTTTACAGCTCCGTCGCTTTAAGTAAATCTTTATTGGGTTAAAAACGCGGAATCTAAATTATCACAGAAAATATTTACCATTATACTTAATAGTTAAAATGAACATATTCACAATTTTTAATTAGTGTCTGAAATACCTTTATTAAATTAGTTAATAAGTCAAGCGTTTATTAGCCAACAGTTTCAGACAAAATTAATGAGTGATTAAAATTCCCGTGTAGTTTAAAACTTACAAACATAATTATCTAATATTAATTCTTAATTTATGCTACTAATTCTTTCTTAAAAATTGTACACAGAAATTATTTTAGTTTTACGTAATATGTGTCCTATATTTGAAACATTCGAGCAATGACTGCAATTGGGTACATATAATTTAAAGAAATAAAAAAAAATATATAATACATTCATACTAACATGAAAGAAAAACCATTAATTAATACATAAAGATTCACATTTCAGTCGTTAGAAAATTAATTGTAGTAGCAGTGAACACTTTTAGAGAATTTTTCTTCGTGATTTAAACATTTTTCCAATATCTTTTTTTTTTTTTCCGAGAACTTAAAATTCATTATACACAAGTAATATAAAAACATTTTTTAAGTCATTTCCTACTTAGGTCAATAAGAGTATTTTTTCTCCCATTCTTCTTTCCTCCTGAGTGGCGGTTAAAATGCCTAGATCAAGAAGAGAGCTCTCTCGGTCTTAAAATGCCTTGATCAGGAAAAGTGCTCTCTCTATTATTAAAAATTAATTAATTTAATTTAATTAATGAATTAATATTTGAAAAAACTGGATTAACGTCAAGTGTCTTCCACTATAAGTTTAAAAAAATTTATTTGAACTTGATTAAATGAATAATAAGAATTTTATTGACGATTGAAAATTTGAACAAGATATATAAATAAATAAATATAGGGAGAGTGTGAGCTAATAAACTATATGGCCGAAGGTGGCTAGTCACTTGCAATTTTAGACGTTTTGTTAAATATCTAGAAAAATACATGAGGAATTAATCTGAAATTGCAGGTGTGTAAACAATATAGTATAAGTCATATATTTCCGCGATGATTTTTTTCCCGAAACCCCATAGGGGCCCGTCAACAAGTTGAGAAAGAACGAATATCTTTTGGATAACCCTGTAAAAATTAATGTAGCAAAAGCGTTCAAACTCAAGATTATTAATAAGTGGCTTATTGTAATATATTGTGTTCATTTTTATGAGGATAGAATTCCTCATTAGAGAAATTATGGTTTTTATAAAAACAGTCCCAAATTTCGCCAAGTTTTTTGCTTATAATTTCCAGAGTTCTTAATATAAAAAGCGTTCTTTTCAGAAAATATGACAAACAACATTGTACAAAATACCCTGTAATCAGAATGAAAAAATAATAAAAACTGTATGAAAAATGAGAGGTTTACTAAATAATGATTCACTGCGCATGCTCGAATCATGCTCGAACTGCGCATGCGCGCACGTAATCAAAATATACTTTGCATAATGTGTTAGCTAAGTATATTGAGCAAATTTTGTGAAAGTCTCAAAAACATAGTTTGAAAAGTCTGATAATTAATAGTTTATAGAAAAAGCTCAAAATCCGTTATTCCCAAAAGGAAGCAAAAATATGAAGGGCTGTATTCAAATACAGTAGTACATGCAATATTGTGCATGCTATATTGGCACTAATCAATGGGTATATGAATACAACCCCTCATCTTTTTACTTCATTTTCGGAACAACGGATTTTGAGCTTATTCTATAAACGATTATTATAAGACTTTTCAAACTATGTTTTTGAGACTTTCACAAAAGTTGCTCTATACATTTGGCTAACACATTATGCACATTTCATTTTGATTACTTTCGCGCATGCGCAGTGAAACATTTTTTAGTAAACCTACTCATTTTTCATGCAATTTTTATTATTTTTTAATTCTGATTACAAAGTATTATGTACAATGTTGTTCGTCATATTTTCTGAAAAGAACTTTTTTTTATATATTAAGAACTCTGCAAATTATAAGCAAAAAACTTGGCGAAATTTGGGACTGTTTTTATAAAAACCTTAATTGCTCTACGAGTATACATGCTATCCTCATAAAAATGAACACAGTATATTACAGTAAGTCACTTATTAATAATCTCGAGATTGAAAGCTTTTACTACATTAGTTTTTACAGTGTTATCCAAAAGATATTCGTTTTTTTTTTCAATTTGTTGACGGTCCCTTATGGGGTTTCGGGAAAAAATCTTCGCGGAAATATATAACCTATACTATACTGTTTACACACCTGTAGTTTAAGGTTAATTCTTCATGTATTTTTCTAGATATTTAACAAAACGTCTAAAATCGCAAGTGGCCGGTCACCTTTGGCCATATAGTGTAGTAGGAATTAAAAAATCGACATACAAAATCGTGTATTACAGATCTTTTTTGTCAGTGGTGTACACTTTCCTGTTTCAGTAACATATACTTTTAATTCTTGCAGAAAACGTCAAATAAAACACAAAAGTACTAGAAATACTCGATATATGTTATTAAAATCTATTTTTTCAATTCCTACTATTAGTTCACACTCTCCCTATATACGTATCTTGTTCAAATTTTCAATCATTAACAAAATACTTATTATTCATCCACTCAAGTTCAAATACATGTTTTTGAGCTTGTAATGGATGATACTTGATGTAAATACAGTTTACAGTTTTTTTTTCAAATATTAATTCATTAATTAAATTTAATTAATTAATTTTAGTTTTATATGGGAGAAAAAAATTTGCTCTTATACAAATTTTCAATCGTTAATAAAATACTTATTATTCATACACTCAAGTTTAAATACATTTTTTAAACTTGTAGCGGAAGACACTAAATGTTAATACAGTTTTTTCAAATATTAATTCATTAATTAAATTTAATTAATTAATTTTATTCAAATTTTCAATCGTTAACAAAATACTTATTATTCATCCAATCAAGTTCAAATACATTTTTTTTTAAACTTGTAGTGAATGGCACTTGATGAATGGCACAGTTTTTTTTAGTATTAATTCATTAATTAAATTAAATTAATTCATTTTAGTTTTATATGGGAGAGAAAAAATTCTCTTATTCAAATTTTTAATCGTTGATAAAATACTTAATATTCAACCTAAGTAGGAATTGAATTTATTTTTTTATATATATATTACTTGTTTTATTTAATAAGCTAATGCAAGGAAAAACAAATAACAAACTTGTATCAAAAACGAAAAAAAAGAGTTTAAACCGTTTAACCGTTTTGGGTGATAATCATTCTGCTTGAATATGCAAGTAACCCGTAGAGGTATTTCTCTGAATATTAGCGGTGGATCTACTAGAAGTAGTCTTTAAAATTTTCTTTTTTGATCAATTCATGTTGGTGTTAAATTCTCATTTACGTTTTGGTCGGTTATCCACAAAGTAGGTTCAGCTTCTCCAGTGCCATCTTAAGGAAATATTCAACTTCTTTGGGTAAAACTTATTTTTTGCATTTATTCTTTCCATCAAGTATGAAAATTGTTTCCTTCATTTCGTGATATTTTTCTCGTTGAACGCAACACAGCTCTAATGTAACCCCATTCTAAAGCTTTAAACTTGTTTATCTCGAAACCCTCTTTTTCAAAGTGGACGATAATTTTTCTCGATGATTATTCAATCACTTTCCTTCAGTTAAAGAAAAGAGAACAATAATAGTTTTTTCTGGAGTTTATATTACCTAAATGAATAACTTTCATTAGATATTTTTTGAAGCTCAAAAAAAAAAAAAAAAAAAAAAAAGGGCAAAATTAAAAAAATAAATAAACTTTTTAAAATAAATGTTGGTAAAATGTCTTGAGAATTTAAACCCTTTTCATAATTCGGTGACCATATACTTTTCAGATGTTCGAGACAGCAGAAAAATGTTCAATCGCTTGGAAGTTTGCAGCGTTCATCTGCATTACTCTCCGTCATACAAGTCGTATTATTAATTTTTTACACACAAATTTTTAAATGTATAAGTAAATTTTCAATAAATATTATACAAATGATATCTTTTTCTTTTTTTGGAACAGAACAAAATCGCAAATACCACGTAAAATTTAGGCTAAATAAGTAGCAACTCCAATTAAGTTGTCAAACACTGTTCAGGGCGTCATCCCTTCTTACCAACGTTTCAGATTATGTCAGGGTTGTTCACTACTGGTTTTGGACATTTTCAGTGTTTCCATTATTTAGACATCCTTAAGGACACATCATTTTGATTCGAAATTCTGCATACGAATTTCAATTATATTAAAACAAAATTACAAAAAGATTGCTTAAACATAGGCTTAAGTAAAATATACAAATTGTCTTAAACTTTATCTCAACTACAAGAAATAACGATAAGGTGAATGCACTGTCATATTATAAACGGAATCTCACCAAAACTGATATTCTTGAGATCTCTGTAGTTAGAGCCTAAAGCGTGTACCTGCAGTCCCACTAGTTCCATGAACATTGGTACTAACTTCAAAATCTATTTTTGTTTAAATAATTTTATTTAATTGTTCGGATTAGTTCAAATTTTAAAGTGTTTTTATAGGTACTTTAAATAATATAAAAAATAAACAAATAAAAATATTTTTTTATGCTTTGTTTTTTCACTTTTGACTGTATGCAACTAAAAATGAACGTAGAATGAAAAAACGATCAAATACATAAGAAAATTCTCAGACATATATTTCACATTTTTAATATAATTTAATATATATGATAAAGCAAAAACAGAGATCACGTCAAATCAGTGATGGCAACGATCGAAGCAGCCAATTTCCTTCTTTCACAAATTTAATTGCGTATAAAGAACAGATAAATATCAATTTTAGAAAATATTTCCTTTTAAATGAAATTTGCTCGAAAACTGTATAATTAACTGATATTTTTTTGGTTTTTAAAAGGGTTTTTTATGGATTGATATTTTTCATATAAAAAGGCTTTTTGGAGTTGTTATTGGGTAATCTAAAATAATATATTAAATATAAACAATTAATTAGTATTTTCAATAGAAAAAATAAGTTTCACCTATATTCTATACAATGAACACTATGTTCTGTAACCCGGGACTTTTTTATTGCTTGAAACCACAGTTTTTAGAGAACTGCAATAAAATTCCTGTATTTTCTAAGAGGCGGGTTGTGTTTATTACTGGGTGGTCAAAAGTGTGAGCAGTAGAAAACGCAATTAACATTTTTGTCGTAATTTTAAAGTTTGAAATGAATTGTTTGAAAATTTAGTTTGGTCACTAAGATATAGTTATTGGTTTATTAGTCACACTTGCTTGATCAGTGGTCAGTCTTATGATTTATGTACGTAGGGTAAAAAATAGCATATTTAAAAAAAAGATGAACTTACACGGACGATTTTTTATCTAACTTAAACAGACGTTAGAAGAGTTCAACGTGTAAATAATAGAATATCTTTATTTAAAAGTTTTTATACTACGTTAATATTATAATTATGTAATGTGGGAGTATCATAACGGTCGAATGTTACTGTGTAGGTATTTTAATGAATTTACGAAATTGATTTAGAGCTAATCTGAAATTTTATATTTTAATGTATTTCAAGTGATTTTCGATGGTGTCAGAACTTAGGACAACGGGCCGAAGCTTATGCAATTTAAAAATGCGTTTGGCCGTAACAAAGCGGTAAACGCAAAATCTACACTCATAAGCAAAAAAGGTGCATTGTCATTATGTTTGGAAACATTTTTCAGTTTCACGTTCTATCAAGTTTATAATTATTAATTAATTGTACAGGTACAATAAACCAAAAATTGAGTAATATATGACAGGTGGTGACCATACACGAAATCTTGAAAGATCTTTGTTTTGGCACTAGAAATGAAGGTCCGATGAATACCCAAAAAATAAAGTTGTTTTACCATGCTTCAGTAGAGCAAAAACGGGAAATTGTACCTCAGTGACTGGGGAATCTATTTTATGTAGGTCAAGTGGGGTATCGTTTACTATGTATTTTTAATTACAAATCGAATGCCCCCATACGCAAGTCGATGCGATTATTATTTTTTTTTTGGAAAGTTATGACAGTTTTTATTAATGCAATGTCAAAAAATAAACCTTAGTTCAGGTGAAATAGATTTTTACAGCAACAACAGATGGTCACTGATGAAAACTTGAGAACTTCGTTTTGGCACCAGAAATAAAGATTCTATGAATCCCTCAAAAGTAAAGTTGTTTCATTGTGATTTGTGGCGCAACGGAGGACAGTTTAACACGGGGAGAAAGAACTGAACTTTTTTAAAAGGGTAAACTGAGGTATCGTCTATTTCGTAATTTTTAATTCTAAATAGAATGGCACCATCCGCAAGTTGGTACGATCACACTGTAAAAAAAGCGACATTTTTACAGTACAAAGTACTGTTCATCTCGGCAGCAAACTCGATCACAGTGGATGTGCTGTATCTTTCGTTGGTTTCCTGACTATATTAACGTGGAAAATACAGTAGTTACGTAAAATTAACAGCACAATGTGCTGTTAATTTTACACAACTACCGTATTTTCCGTGTTAATATAGTCAGGAAATCAAAGAAATATACGGTGGTTTTTTTACAGTGCATTCGTTACAAATTGCGATAGATTTTATGAATACAAAGTCATGAATCGTTTTATAAATAGAAAATTATGAATACGTGGGTTTTGACAACTTTGATGACCATGAAGAAGACTCAGATGAACCTGATTTTGATTATTGCGATTATGAGGACATTTAATAAGCCTGTGATTATTTGGTATGCTATAAAGAAGATGATTTGAACTAAAATATAATTTTAAATTTTATTATTCATAAAACCTGCGTACAAGTGATCGATTTCCTTCAGAATTTAAAAATACGGAACATATATTATATATTCCCGCGGCCGCCATCTTAGATTTTTTTCTTGGCGCGAAAACCCCTTTTGTGCCAAGTAGTAAATGTCGCCAAGCAGCGATTTATACGTATGTTAGGCTTCACGGGGTTGACAGAACACGTCACTCCTCGCGGTTGTCCTATCAATAAACGCCAAGAAATCCAAGATGGCGGCCGCGGGAATATATAACATCTAAGCCAAAAATACATAACAAAAGATATCACACTTGAGCAATTAAAAAAAAATAATAAGTTATCCTCTTCTGAGTTAAAGTACACACCTTTTGTCCCCCCGCCCCGAAAAAATGTTAAAACAACTTTATATCGAGGGGACTCATCAGATCATTATTTCTAGTGCAAAAACAAATTTCTTCCCCAAATCTTCGTGATTGGCCATCAGTTGTTGCTGTAAAAACCTGGTTTTTTCTGCACTGAAGTATAATTTTCGACTTCGTACTTATAAGGCCTACCGTAACTTTTAACAAACTATCGTATCACCTTGAAGATGGTGTCGCTCTACAGAATTGAAAAATACATAACAAACCACAACCCATTTAATCTACTAAAAAATTTTAATCCCCCCTCTTATCCTGAGTTTAAATGCGTCCTTTCCCTGTCCCCAAACATGGAAATATAACCATTTTTTGTGGGGAGAAGCATCTGGTTTTCATTTCTAGTGTCAAAACGAAGATTTTTCAAAGAGTAATGCGTGTTTTCAAGTCGTACAATTAGATAAATACCGGGTGTCCTAAAAAGGACTGACTGATTTTAAAATTCAATAACATGAAAACGGTGACAGGTATTTAAAAAATTCTTGCAGGAGGGATACGCATGAGCTCAAAAGCCTTTTACAGTGATTTTTGATTTTAATTCGAATTACAAACAATAGATGGCTCTGCGATCAATAGACGCTAAATTCAGGCTCGATCTTTGGCACATCGGGACACACTCAATACATTTTAATCTCTTTTTTCCGAACGGAAGAAGAGAAAGGCCAAAAAATCGAGCCTGTATTTACTGCCTTTTGCTTACAGCCCCATCTATTGTTTGTAGTTCGAACTAAAATAGAAAATCGCTGTAAAAAACTTTTGACCACATGCATAACCCTCCTGCAAGAATTTTTCAAATATCTGTCACCGTTTGCAAGTTATTGAATTTTAAAATCAGTCAGTCCTTTTTAGGACACCCGGTATAAACTTATAGCATACACCGTTCAGATTACGTTTTGGTGGTAAATGTAGTGACATTATCATTATTTTTATAACAATATTTTTTTCTAGTTTTATGAATGAAATTATTACGTAAATTAGGTATAATCGACTGCAAACTTTAATTTGTTTTTAAGCCTACTTTTGCGAATATGTAAACTTTATATCAAACTAGCTGACCCGCCAGGCGTTGCCCGGCCCGTGATAATATTTATAAATGAAACTTAAATTTGTATGATTTTATATCTTTATCTCGATTTGTCTGAAATACGTATTTGCTCTCTGCATAAAAATGTTGGAGAAGCTTGCTAATTGGTGGGATTTGTTATGTAAATTTTTCATGATTTTTGGGAAATTACATTGGGTAGTAATGAATTAATTAAAACTTTAAAATACTCTCTACTGATGAAAAAATGAGTCAAAGGAGAGGAATAAGAGCTTACTAATGTACGGGCCAAAAGCTTTTAAACAATATGTTGCATGAAAAGATACTGGAGGGAATGACCCCTAATAGTGTGGGTTCAAAAATAGACCTCACCAATCGGTGAGTTTCACCTTCGGTCAAGCCTTCAAATGAGGTCGAGTAGCTTAAATAGTAGATGAGTTAGAAATATGAGCCCACATGGAGGTACAAATTCGAATGAGGGTGGTAGAAAGGTTCTTAATATGAAAGAATTGTCCGAGGGATTTCCGTTGATATATCACATGAGGTTTTAGCAGGCGTGCAGCGTACATACTACAAAATATTGTGAAAAAAATCTATCTCGAATCTTTTAGTTCCACATTCTAACACCACGGGTGGAACTCTATTCTTAATAAAACTGTTTCTGACCGAAACTACGTTAAACAAGCTAACCACAGATATATTAATCAAGGGGTTGGCGGACTTAAGCAACAATTTAAGAGATTTGCTGAAATTACTGCCCGTAGAAAACTGCCAACTTTATATAATTGATCGTGCCATTTCCCTCCCCCCCCCCTAAAAATCTTTTATCTCCCCCACTTTTCCTCCTCGAAAGTTGATGGCTCCTACTTTTTAAAATCTTTATTATGTGTTATAAACAATCTGAAAGTTCCAAATCGATTGGTTTGTCAGTATTCATAATTTTAACCTACCCGTAGATATATTAGATTCGCGTTTCAACAAAACATTTTTTTTCTTTTAAAAAATATATTTTTTTATAAAACAAAAACTTGCGGATCGATTTTCATAAACTTTATATATTATTAAACAGCGTTTAAAGATAGGGCTACAAGCGTAACTTTAAAATCTTCAAATGGTGCATTAACCCTCTGAGCGGTTTGGTCGCATTTTTCCGTTTCCCAAAAACAGCTTAAATCTATTGTAGAAAAAATATTTTAAACAGAATTCTATTTTAAAATGTAATATCAAATAAATGGTTATAAAGTGTATTTTAGAAACAAACAGGGGAAAAAATACATTAAGATTATTTTTATGAAAATACAGAAAAGCCCTCAAGACGCTCAGAGGGAAAAAAATCGACAGCGTTCCAAAGAATCCTAGTAGAAAAATCGTCTCCATTTTTTTGCGTTGCAAACCGCTGCTCTCGCTATGGACGATTTCTCGAAAATCAGTGTTTCTTTGAACAGAAATAAAAGAGATTTAAAAATGGATTTTTCAACTATTTACAAGAGTATAAAATATTTTTTTAGAATTTCTAAAAGTCGATTTTTTCTGCGTCTGGCTGTGCAATTTTCGAGTATTTAGGCCCAGTAGTATTTAAGATACAACCCTTTTTTTAAAAGCCCAGTACCTTTAACGCCCTGGTAGCTCTGTAATTCTAATAACCTCTCCCCTTCCTTCCAGTTTTCTAAGAAATATTCTGTGGTTTAATGAAAACGTATGTTTTTATTGATTTATGAATACTTTTCCAATCTTTTAATTTGATGTTTTTAATTAATTTTTTAACTAATTATTAGAATTTTTAAATTCTGAAACTCAGGTGCATCAGGGGAGGCCTTCGATTATCTACACAAACTTTTTGAGCCTCGAACGTGCTATAGATTTTGCCAGCCGTCACACACACGCAGACACACAGGGCGAAATCTTCTTTTATTAGTATCGATAATAATATTGTATTTCTGTATACCTTGATCAAGTTATAAAAACTGAGAAGACCAAAAGAATAACGCTCATTAAAGGTGACATTTAACGTATTTTTTTATGATTTCTGTAATTTTTTTTTTCAATTTTAGCAGTTTTTCATATATATATATATATATATTCATTTTAACTGTATCTACCTACTTCAGATTTGCCGCGTTTTTAAGGTTGAATTTAAATAAACTAATATGAAAAAAACATATTCTATAAAAAACTTCTTAACTTTTTTGCATTTCAAAAACGTGCAATCAAAATGCCAATTCGTTAAAAAAAATTCTTTTCGACTTCAAAGCAAGTTCTTTTAAAGGAAAGAGAAAACTCATTATGCTACAGAGATTTTCAAAGATTTTTAAATACTCTCCATGGCATTTAGAGTTAATTTTATTTCCTAGGTAAGCCGTCTGTAGAAGAAAAAAATCATTTATATGATTTTTTTAATTTCTTCAAGATGTTAAAGGTTTAAATATGTTCAAATCAGGAAATTAATGGAGGGATACGACTTATTGAACACATTAAATATTAAGAAAGGGTATTTTTCTAAATTTCATAAGATTTATTGTATTGTTAATTTTCCCCATAGCAGTTGAAATAACGTTCATTCTTTATGCTATTATTCTGAAACACTTTTTGTATGTTTCTATACGGGGTAACGATTGTAGAATAGCTTTTAAAAATAATAGAGACAAACAGAAGAACCATTCTGATACTTTCCTATTTTGAATTACCTTTATTTCTTTAATTTAAAACTGCAAATCTCAAAATTGATAATTCATTGCTCATTATGATTCAAACTAATTTAAATCTTCTTTATCATATAAAAATTAATAAAGTTAAAAGTATCGTACCCCAGCATTTCCTTCCTAAATCCAGAAACATTCTAGTCAAACTTGAAAAATGTCTATATAAGCATTCTATCGTTATATTCCACATAAAGCCCTCACAAAAATACATAACAATCAGAATCAAATTTAACTGTAGATCTATCACTTGCAAGTTGTTTAATATTCAATATTTTATATTGTATTGGATTACAAATCTTAATCATAAATGAAATTCATAAAATTGTTAACATGTGATAAATTTAAAATGTATGGAATCACATTGACAATTGTACCAACATATTTACCCACATTATTTTAACTGTCTTATATTTTCCCCTCTCCTACTTTTCAAAAAGCATTTCGGCATTCATAAAAGATTCACATAAAGAATGAGATATAAGGCAAGTTTCAATGTTGCAAGTTTTTTTTTTTTTTCTTCGGATTTTGTAAGTAATCTTTTGTGAATTCTGCGATGTTGGAAAATTTGGGAATTGAAACCAGATACTCCGAAGAAATATTTACTGTCATTTTTTGGAATTTTCTTTCTATGTACAGCGAATAGTCAGAAGAGATATTTACTGTCATTTTATAGAAATTTCCTTTCTTTGTAAAGCGAATTTATGTAGGTTCCTTTTACGCGATCTTTTATACATGCCAGTCTGCTTTCTTACTTTAACCCTCGTACAACTAAGATCAAAATATTAAGTAAATGCCTAAGATGGGTATTTTTATCAGAATTTCGTCAAATAACAAAGCATGTACCTCCTCCATTGAAAACCACGACGATTAATTTTGACGATTGAATAATGAAATTTATACACAACCAGGCACAAGAACAAGAAATAACGACATTATGGAGGCGCCTGCAATCACTTGAATGGAAACGCTGTACCCACAACGCCATATCGTGAACTACATTTAACAGGATGCAAAACATTCTTTTTTTCTCTGGAAACGTGATAACTAAATGATAGAAAACATTCATTTAATCCCTGATTTCCTAAGATGGGGTTAATGTGGCCCCATTCGCAATTTCTACAAATGCACAAAAAAAATTAAAATGTACGAAACTTGCTAAACAGTTAAAATCTCTCTATTCTAAAAAAAAGTAACTACCGCTGTCACCGCCGCCGGTTTTGATTTTTTTGTGACCGTAGGCCTTTCTTCGTTAATATTAACAAAAATAATGCATACAAAAATATGAAAATCGGTGGTTTTATACAGAAATGTTTGATAAACACGCTGATGCAGACAGTTTTCAAATCGAAGAATTATTTTAAGAGTTATTTAATGCTAAAGTTGGACAAAATCGTTCCACTAAAAAAGTTTTATAGCAGCAAAAACTATACATAGCAGTGTAATCATTTTTAGATCATTTTATGCGTTAGAATTTGCCGGAGTGCAGATTGCATTATTTTTTTTATTTTGTCTCATTTTTTCAGGTTTTATTTCTATTTTAAATTCAAATTTTCAGCATTTCTAGAGATATTTTTTACAGATTTCAGAAAATTGTACTAATTTAAACTGTTGCCAACTGTATAAAAAGCGCAAGCAATAATGTTTGCTTCAAATTAAAAATTTATTTACACGTGACTATTATAAACAGGAAAAAAACTTTCAAATTAGAATTAAATAATTACGTATAAAAAGCAGGAACTTATTAAAAATTACGTCATAAAAAGTATACACGTGAATTTTAATAGAGAAAGGATATTATTAAAATAATAAATTCATTAACATGCGTTAGAAGTCTTAGGAGAAATTACGTCATATTTACGTCACATTATAGTTATTACATAAAATGAACACAAAATAATATTGCAAAAAGTTTAAATTTAGAAATTGCGCTAGACATTTATTTGATATTTTGAGAATTAATTTAAAATGTCTCATTTAAAAGAACTTTCTTTTCGATTTGTTAAAAAATACCAGGAGACAAAGACTCTCTTTACTTAATTCCTTTTATATTAGCTTATTTTGAAATGTTGTTACACGTGTATACGTCATCAAGTTATTTTTATTTCGACGTTTTATTTGTGTTTTTATTAATGTTGTACGAATTTATTTGTTCTTTCGTTATTTAAAATAAAAATTATATCAATTTGTATAATTTGGCGAGTGGTTTGGCGATTTATATAATTTGGCGAAATTGGTCGACAGGATAGTAGTACCGCAGCGGATTTGACGTTAAAATTCCCCAATCAAAGAGAAATGAATAGAAATCCGTTTATAGGGAGATAGCCACTGTTTTTTAAATTATAATTCAATCTTTCGAAATCTTTTTAAAGCCGATCAAATTAGCGTGCATTTAGAGTCTGCGGTGTTTGGACGGGGGTTGGCGAGCGTAGCTCGTAGGGGGCCGAGCCCCCTAGTTATGAAAGAAATCCCAGAAAATAATTTTGACATACATATTCTAAATAAAAAAAAATATCCAAAATGCCCAGTTGAGGTCAAATTGACTCCATCTACCCCTTAGTACCGCAAGGTTTAATAAGACACTAGTTGCATGGCAACTGATGTGTTGTTTTTAAACTGTATGATAACTTCCTATCATTTTTGAAAAAAATAAATCTAAATTTATTGTACATGTAAAAAAAAAATTTATTATAACAATTTCATCACATACTAATGTCAAGAATGATATTATACTTATTATACAGATTAATTTTTCTCTCAATAAAAGTATGCATTTTCAATGAATTCATTCGTCCAAAATTTTCCTACATTCAAGATTCGGGTAATTTTTTATTTCTTTATTTATTTTTTGTGCTGGTGTGATACAAATGATATCATTTTGACGATCTTAAACACAATATCCCGTCATCTCGACGAACTTATACAAATCATCCCACTTTTTTTGCCTTTGTTAATATAACATGCTATATAGGAAATTAGTTTTTGAAAAACCATGTTGATTCATAAAATTCAGTTCTTCCAAATAGGAGTAGTAACTGTGCAGTTAAAAGAAAGAAACTCAAGAAACCCTCTCCTTTTTTATGGAAAAAAAACTTACTAATAAAAGCTTGTTTGTATGAAGCTATTATCTACTTCTTAGAATTTTCTTGAAAAATGAAGTTTTTAGTTTACCATTTATTAAAGTAGAAAGTTTTTTTTCTATTTTAATGATGAAATAACGCCAATAAAAAATAAATATTCCCTATTATTTCCCTATTATGTCTATTATCCAGAAAAAAGCAGTAATTTAACTTCAACCATAACAGAAAGTCATTAAAAATTACCAAAATTTCATATCTCGGAAATTAATTTAAGTTTCGAAATGCTAAGATAAAATAATTGACCAAATTGATGAAATCCTTGGATCCATACAAAAAACTGACGTTTGTTTGTTCTCGAAATTTGCAGTATTGTAGGAAGGATATCTGTGAAATACAGACAGTCAGATTTAAATATAGTACAAACTTTTTAAACTTCTATGCTGTATTTCGGCATTTTTTCATTCTTAATTCACAGAAAGAGATTGGGGAAATTGGATGAATAAAAGTCATTAAAATCATTGTTATATGTATTCAATTTATTTGCTGTTTTGTTGTATATTTGCTAAATTTGTTTTTTTTAATTCTATAGATTTATTCTATTTTAGATTTGTAAAATAAAATTTCCATTAAAAATTTATAGGAAATCTTTCTATATAAAAGCTGGAAAACTTTTTTGCATCTCCGAAATGTGTAATCAAAATGCAAATTAATTTGAAAAAAAAAAAAAACCTTTTTAACTTCAAAGCAAATTGGTTTGATAAAAGGGAACCAATTTTTATGAAATGAAATTCAAAGATTTCTAATTGGTGTTCATGGACCCTAAATAGTCCATATGCAGGAGAAGGAATCAATTACAATATATATATATATATAGCCATAATATAATTACAAATCATCATGTAATCCTATTACAATAATTAATTTAATAAATTTAGCAGCAAATTATAACTGTAACATATACTCAATACAGATGGAACCCTATACATGTAATATTAATTAAGCAAAATCCACAAATTAGCCAGCACATTGCATACGATTAATTTATATTTACATATGAAAAACCACCAAAATATTTTTGAAAAAAAAAATTATTAAAGACATATGAAACAAGAAACCAACCAAAAATTATTGAACACTTAAAAGACATATTGTAAACAGAGAATAGATCAAGTGGAAGGAAAGATGGAGCCGGAAGCTTATATAGCCTTTCACTTCATCAGGGGTACATGAAACGCAAATATAAGCAAATATATATATATATATTGTACTTCTTCAAGATGTTTTAGACAAGAAGATCTGGAAAACAGGAAATTAATGGTTGAGAACGTTATATTGCGCATATTAAAGCTTTCTAAAAGGTACTTTAATAAATTTTAAATAGATCTATTGTAACAATTTTTCAATTTTTCAAACAAAAAAGAAAATAACCATTATAATCTTAAACGTTCATTCTGACCTCGTAGTATGCATTGATTATTATTCAATAAACTTTGAAAATGATAATTAAAAAAATAAACAGACATTTTTTTTCAATTTTTTTTTCTTTTTTTAGGTTTCCGTACTTAAAAAGTGAAAACGGAACCATTATATGATCACTCCTGTGTCTGGTGTCTGTCTGTTTGTCTGCCACAGCAATTTTACTCGTAAACTACGGGATGTGGAAAGTTCAAATTGGGGGTAAGTAATAAAGACTATTGACCCAAATATTTCCAGAAAATTAAACATTTATAAATATATTTAGTAAAAATGTAGAGGGTCAAATTAAGTTACTTGAAAAAAAAAATCTTTTCTTTGTATATCGTGTGGGGTGTCGTGTAAAAGCTTTCGTAACGCTGAAATGAAAAATATATTTAATTTAATTTTAGGTATTGTATTTTCAAAGTTATGGTGGAAAATGTAGGGCACAAATATGTCCCCCCCCCCATATAATTCCGAATCTATTGAAACTAAAATTATGAAAAAATTAGAGGTAGTAGACGTTAATTTAAACCTTGAAGGAAAATTATAGTGATTACCCTAGGTCACATAGTTTTTGAGAAAATCGCATTTTTCCGTTACACTCAAATTTCGATTTACGGTCTTCAGCAAAAGTGTTGAGCAACGCTAGAGGTACCTATCGTAGCAGATGTAAAAAAGCATTGTTGATCATGAATTTTGGAAAAAATCGTCGGTAATTAGCCGAAATATAAACACTTAAAGACACGCAATGTTTGGACATACATAATCACAGGGACGGCGTATTCCATGCTCGACCGGCTTTTAAAGCCTAGGCAACAAATGTTAAGGGTATATTTGTGTAATGCAATACGAAGTAGCAGTATAAAACAATAAACGTCAAATTGTTAAAAACAGACTTATTTAATAAAAATTACTCACACCAATACTATGGTATTCGCGACTTGTTTCCATTGAGTGGCTCTCTCAATACCCTACTATGTCTTTAAAGGTTAACTAAAAACCTATATGGAACACACATATACAAAATAGCTATATTTGCTATTATGTAGGTTCCATATATCTTTGAACTTTCATGGTATATCCATTTATACTTTTCTAGTACACAGGGTGGAAAGGAAAGTCCCTTTAACCTGAAAATACTTGCAAACGGAGAGAGCTACAGCGATGCAAGTAAGGTAACAGTGTAGTAAAACGACCCGAATTAATGAGAACGACAGCAGGGCCCCTAGTGGCGAAATTTGGAAGATAGTCATTGCAAATCGAAAACGAAAAGAAATAGAGCAAAATTTCCAGTTAGAAAGTTTTAGAGCATCAATTAATTAGTAGAATACAACATTTATTTTACATGGATAAGATAAGTCTTCGTCTGTTTACCCAAAAATGTCCAAAATCGATGCACTCCATTTTGTGTAAACGTTTGAATGGAATAGCAAGATGTATGAAGAAATGCGCACAATTTATGCTATAAATACGTACTTATCTCAATACATTTTGATAATATCACGCACAAAAAAAAGACAAACTCTCTCACAGTGATAAAAAGTTAATATTCAGTATGTTCGAAAAGTTTGCCATTGCTCACGATACACGTTTGCATTCATGAGAGTATTTCAATATGCACATTTCTCAGCCTGGAATTGAAAGGCTCTCCAATACGATAACATAGATTTAACACTTTCAAGGGCGGTGGCTAGACTGTCTAGCCACCTAATTTTAATTCCAAAACTGACAAATGGCACCACGAATCTATACTAATAAAAGAATAAATCGCTCTGTGTGTGTGTGTCTGTGTGCAATGGCTAGGAAAATCTACTGCACGAACGAGGTTTAAAATTTTTGCGAGAATAGCCCAAAGTCTCTCCTGAAATACCTGGTTCTCAGAATTTTAATATTCTAATTATTAGCTGAGTAATTAATTAATATTCGGACATCACTCTCATCAAAAGTACGCATTTTTCCCTCAGATTACTTTCAGTTGGTTGGTTCATAAAGCATCGCTCATCAAAAATACGTTTCTTTCTTTCCGCTTGCTTTCGGTTGGTTGGTTGTATAAAGCTTTCGCAGAAATAATTAAATAAACCGGGATACAATTAAATAAACCGATTTGAGTGCTTAATGTTTCAAGTGTGACTGTTTTTTTCAACTAAAAGTTAAATTTTAGCATGAAGGTGAAACACGTGCTTTGAAAACATATTTAAAAATAATGAACTTTAAGAGAATGGATTAGTTTCAAATGACTTCACAACCTAGCAATCATCTTTACAACCTGGCAGGCTTTTTGTTTGCCACACTGTTTTCTGTTTTTTCTGTACTTTGATTGGTTGAGCAATAATATCTGCTAAAAAATCGGCGATTTTGGTTGGTTAACGGAAAATTGGAGGTGCCTGTTTGTTGCTGATCTATTTAGATAGCAAGAAATGTGTTTTTCAAACGTTAAATAAAAGATTAAAATACTCCTTACTGGCTCTTTTACCACTAGAAATTAGAAATTGACAACAATAAGTCCTTGCATTCTAATGCTTTCAGCTGCTGTAGCGAGTAGCAACAGTTTTAATAGAATTTAAATTCTCATTTTTTATATTGATAATGATTTATTTTCAGAAGTGTTTTTAGGTAGATTTCGTAAGAAATGCTACCTATTGCAGTCGTTACCATGGTGCGACTTTTGAAAAATTCCTTCATAACTTTTTATTATATGACACCAGGAACCCAAAACTATCTTCACCTAAAAAGTTTATATATATATGTGTGTGTGTGTGTGTGTGTGTATGTATGTACTAAATTTTGTCCGCACGATAAAACTCGCAATTATGCACGGATCGTCTTCAAACTCGCCAACAACTTTGAGATGGCTAATATCTCGGCGGGGATTGAAAATGGGCAAAATCGGCCCAAGGGAATGGAAATGGGGAGGGTTAAAAATTTTGAATACCGTCTTAACAGGATTCTGATAAAACCAGCTCTTTCACAACAATGACAGGAAAAAATAAATATTTTTCGTTATAGCAGTTGCCAACAATTAAAAAAAACAATAAAATTCTCACCACAACAATTGCTTTTCTATTGCAAGATTTTCACGTGGAAATTAAATTAAATAAACAGTTTGACGAATTGAAAACAAATTGAATATTACGTCATAAGTTTTCTAGAGCAAGATTTCCGCATGAAAACTCAAAATGAAATAAATAGTTTGACGAATTAAAAAAAAAAAAATCAAAATATTGCGTCATATTAGAAATATAATGGACCTCAGCAGGTGAATATGTAACGTCATATGAGTTTGAAGAAACGAATTAAAACATGATAAAAACCCGACTATGGAAATATTAACATATTTTAACGCTTTGAGGTTCTCTGAATTTGCTTTGGCCATTTTAAAACCTATTTCATATACATGTGTGTGTGTATTCGTGTATATTAGAATTTTCACAAAATGTTTAGCTCCCTAGAGCTCATTCTTATTGAAGGAACTGGCTTTATCTCTAATCTTGATTTAAGTTTTGTTGGTGAATTTAGTACTTAACTTCGAAATCTACCTCCGCCTGTAGGCCCAAGCCGGCAGGGATTTTTTTAAAGACATATTTAAACGCATTTTTTAATTGCTCTTTTTTATGTTTTAAATACAGAAAAATGTTCCGAATTTATCGCCCGCCTGCTATACAGTGCCGCAGGCAGTTGGAACCCATGTCGATGTTCGTACAGAACTTTTTGCACCCTTAAATTATGAGTAGTAGTTATTTCCGAATAGTAATTTTCTGAAAATTTCTTGAATTTTTATATCATTCCCCTAACCCCTCGACTAATATATCTACAAATAGGTTTAATAACGGAGTTTCGTTCGGATGTAGGTTTGTTAAGAACAGAGTGTGCCCCCTGGAGGCGGAAAGTTGAATTAACATATTTTACGGAGCATGTACAGAATGCGTGCTATAACGGTGAAGCAAAGCAAATATTTTAAATTCTTGGTTAAGACCCCCCCCCCCCCATCCATGTATCTACGGGTAGGTTGCGTGAAAAAGGTTTCGTTCATATACGCTTTTGCTAAGAATAGAGTGCGTTCTCTGGTGGTGGAATGTAGAACTAACATACCGCGATTTCATTTAAAGTAGGGAATCAAACAAGGCGATCTGTTTGAAACTTAAAGATAGTTTATAACATATTAGAAAAAGTTTATATAAGAATGGCGCGTGAAATTTCGAGCAGGTGGGGAGAAGGGGAGGGCAATGGATTTCTTTTCTTTTAACCTTTCCGTTTCTTACCGTTTCCGGTGCGGTTTTTTGACGGAGTCCTGAGATAAATGTGTCTTATTAAATATAAAAATGTCAAAAATTTGTTACCGCTACTTCCGAATAGTAATTTCAAAAATATCTTAATTTCCTGTTTAAGACCAACTCGCCCTCGAGTAAAATATCTACTGTTAGGTTGTTTAACGAAGATACGTTCAGATACAGTTTTTTTAAAAATACAGTGCGCTCCCTGGTGGTGGAAAGTGGAAATAAGAAACCGCGATTTCATTTAAAGTAGGAAATCTGACAAAACAATCTGCTTGAAACTTTCAGATAGTTTATAACATATAAGAAAAAGTTTATAAAAAATAGCGCGTGAAATTTCGGGCAGGTGGAGAGGAGGGGAGGGGAGAAATATTTCTTTATTTTACCTTTGCATTTCATATTGTTTCCGGTGCGGTTTTTTGACGGAGTCCTCTGATACATGCTACTTAGTACATATAAATGTGACAAAAGTTAAGTTACACTATTTCCGAATAGTAATTTCAACAAATATCTTAAATTCTTGCTGAAGACCGCCACCTCCTCGAATAACATATCTACTGATAGGTTGTGTAAAGGAGCTTTTATTAAGAATAGTGTGCGCTCCCTCGTGGTGGAATGCCGAACTAACAGACGGCGATTTCATTTAAAGTATGAAATATGAGAAAACGATCTACTTGAAACTCTAAGATAGTTTATAACACATAAGAAAAAGTTTATAAAAATGGTGCGTGAAATTTCGGGTAGATAAGGGGGGGGGGGAGGGGCGAAATATATATATATATATTTTTTACCTTTCGTTTCATACCGTTTCAGTTGCGGTTTTTTTTTTTCGGAGTCCTCAGATACATGCTACTTAGTACATATAAATGTGACAAAAGTTAACTTACACTATTTTCGAATAGTAATTTCAACAAATATCTTAAATTCTTGCTGAAGACCGCCACCTCCTCGAGTAACATATCTACTGATAGGTTGTGTAAAGGAGCTTTTCTTAAGAATACTGTGCGCTCCCTCGTGGTGGAATGTGGAACTAACATAACGCGATTTTGTTAAAATTAGGAAATCTAACAAGGCGATCTGTTTGAAACTTTAAGAACGTTTATAAAACAAAAGATAAAGTGTAAAAAAGAATGGTGCGTGAAATTCCGGGTAGGGGCTCTAGATTTCTTTTTTTAAAAATTGCGTTTCTGACTTTTTATGTGCCGTTTTTTGACGGAGTCGTGTGATATATGCTACTTATTAAAAGTTGCAGATATTATATCTGCTTTGAAAAACGCCTACTTTTATTTTGGAGAGAAGATAAAAACCTTAAGGTAAAATTTTAATGGGAGTTCAAATTTAAATAAAAATTTTAAAAATACAGCATTTGCAGATTTTAAACTTTAGCACCTCGGCTTATATTTGTACACTAATTTTGAGTATGTAAATTTAAAAAAAAAATGATTTAGAACTTTTTGTTCGAAATTGAAAAAAAAATCAACTTTTAAAAAGAAAAAGATACGCTTTATTATAGAGAATGAACGCGAATTTGTTAAAATTTGGAAAACGAAATAAATGATTGACTTGAAATTTTCACGTAAGTTATAACAGCCTTTTAACCACTGTTTCGTAGAGTAATATTTGTATAGAACATATTGCGCTCTCTGTCGGTGAAAAGTTTAGCTACCCACTATTTTTGAATAGTAATTTAAGCAAATTTCTTAAATTCTTATTTTAGTCAACGTCCTTATTTTAACATAATGTTTATCGAAGGATCTAAATAGACCAGATTTACATCTCCTATAAAAATTTTGAAACGTTCGGACGAGTAGAAATATTTTTTACAAAATAAAATATCTGAAAATATCCTCGAAATCAGAAAAAACGTGAGTGTTTTGTCGCAGTTCCGCTCGCTTTCGGCACGCATAGACTCTAAAAATCAACTTACGCAAAATAGCACGTATCTTCAATTTAATATTTTTCTTGCGATTTTTTGTATTTAAAATATAAATTCAGACAAAAGGAATTAAAGATACAAAATCATACAAATTTGACGTTCATTCATCACGGGCCCGGGCAACGCAGGGTGGGTCTGCTAGTATTTTAATAAAATTTTGCTTTTGTAATGAAAGTGCAAAGTAGCGGGTTTTTCTTTTCTGAGAAGTTCCTTTGAATATTCTGGTGTCAGTCAATTATTTCATCAGCTTAAGAACATAATTCTTCTGCTTCTGAAAGGGTTAATCTAAAATTTTAAATGCATTTGTAAATTAAATTTTTTTAGACATTACAGCACAGTACAACGTCACAATCTACAATTGTGCACTGCTACATTTCCGGAATGTGAAAAGGCAAAATTGAATCGCCACTCATCGATCTCGGACATTTTTGGTTATGCAGGCGACGATTTATCTTATCCGTGTGAACCAAATGTCGCTTCGTACTAATTAATGGATGCTCTAAAACTTTCTAATTGGAAAATTTGCTCACCTCTTTTCGTTTTCGATTTGCAATGGCTATGTTACGAATTTCTCCACTAGGGGTGCTGCTATCGTTTGCATTAGGTCGGGCGTAGTCGCTTTACTGTACCGTTACCTCCCTTGTATAGCTGTAGCTCTCTCCGTTCGCAAGTATTTTCAGGTTAAAGGGACTTTCCTTTGCATTCTGTATACTATACAGCTATACCCAGCCCTACGTTGTATAGTTTTTACAAAGTCTTAGTATTCTATTAGCAACGGTATTTTTTTAATAATATACTTACTAATTCATATATTATTGTACGGAACCTTCTGTGCGCGAGTAATACTCGCACTTGACCGTTTATTAGGTAGCTTTCTTTACAAAAAAGCTACCTATTGCAGCCGTTCGGAGGAAAGCGATTTCAAAAAATTTTGGTATATTTTCATCGATCATGACCCCCAGACCCCGAAACCACCCTCCGTTCAAAATTGATATATATATATATATATATATATATATATATATATATATATATCTGACCTATGTCACACTGTAACTCCCGTAATTATGAACTGATTTCGATGTAATTCGGTGTGTACATAGTACATACCAATGTCTCGACCGAGTTCGTTGGCCAGCTTCATCCGCCGTTTTGTTTCAAAATGGCGGCCATTTAAAATTTAAAAAAAAATTTAAAACTTGAAATGTGGTACCAAAAAATTAAAAATGGAAAAATATTTTTTTCTTATGTATTGGACCTTTATACAAAGATTCCGGAGCAGTTTTTGTTTCGTCTATATCTTAAAAAATGGCTGAGTTATAGCATTTTGAATTTCTAGCGTGGCTGACATTTTGAAACGTCCTGAATTTTGTCACGCGATAAAAGGCGTATTTATGAACCGATTAGGATGTAATTCGGTGTGTACATAGTACATACCAATATCTCGACCGAGTTTGTTGGCCAGCTTCATCCGCCATTTTGTTTCAAAATGGCGGCCATTTAAAATTTTTTTTTTAATTTAAAATTTGAAATGTGGTACCAAAAAATTGAAAATGGAAAAATATTTTTTACTTATGTATTTGACCTTTATACAAAGATTTCGGAGCAGTTTTTGTTTCGTCTATATCTTAAAAAATGGCTGAGTTATAGCATTTTGAATATCTAGCGTGGCTGATATTTTGAAACGTCCTGAATTTTGTCACGCGATAAAAGGCGTATTTATGAACCGATTTGGATGTAACTTCGTTTATACATAGTACATACCAATGTCTCAACCGGGTTCGTTGGCCAGCTTCACCCGCCATCTTGTTTAAAAATGGCGGCCATTTAAATTTTTAAGAAAAATTTAAATTTGAAATGTGGTACCAAAAATTGAAAATTGAAAAAATATTTTCTTCTTATGTGTTTGACCTTGATAAAAAGATTCGGGAGCAGTTTTTGTTTCGTCTATATCTTAAGAAATTGCTGAGTTATAGCATTTAGGTAGCTTTCTTTACAAAAAAGCTACCTATTGCAGCCGTTCGGAGGAAAGCGATTTCAAAAAATTTTGGCATATTTTCATCGATCATGACCCCCAGACCCCGAAACCACCCTCCGTTCAAAATTGATATATATATATATATATATATATATATATATATCTGACCTATGTCACACTGTAACTCCCGTAATTATGAACCGATTTCGATGTAATTCGGTGTGTACATAGTACATACCAATGTCTCGACCGAGTTCGTTGGCCAGCTTCATCCGCCGTTTTGTTTCAAAATGGCGGCCATTTAAAATTTTTAAAAAAATTTAAAACTTGAAATGTGGTAACAAAAAATTAAAAATGGAAAAATATTTTTTTTCTTATGTATTTGACCTTTATACAAAGATTCCGGAGCAGTTTTTGTTTCGTCTATATCTTAAAAAATGGCTGAGTTATAGCATTTTGAATTTCTGGCGTGGCTGACATTTTGAAACGTCCTGAATTTTGTCACGCGATAAAAGGCGTATTTATGAACCGATTTGGATGTAATTCGGTATGTACATAGTACATACCAATCTCTCGACCGAGTTCGTTGGCCAGCTTCATCCGCCATTTTGTTTCAAAATGGTGGCCATTTAAAGAAATTAAAAAATAAAAAAATTTAAATGAGATACCAAAAAATTGGAAAGTGAAAAAGATTTTTTTTGTGTGTGTTTGACCTTAATACAAAGATTTCGGAACAGTTTTTCTTTCGTCTATATCTAAAAAAAATGGCTGAGTAATAGCATTTTGAATTTCTCTTGTGGCTGACATTTTAAAACGACCTGATTTTTGTCACGCGATAACAGGCATAATTATGAACCTATTTGGATGTAACTTGGTCTGTACATAGTACATACCAATGTCTCGACCGAGTTCGTTGGCCAGCTTCATTCGCCATCTTGTTTCAAAAGTGTTGCCATTAAAAAAAATTAATTTAAAATTCAAAATGAGGTATTAAACAATTGGAAAATGAAAAAGATTTTTTTATGTGTTTGGCCTTGATACAAAGATTCCGGAGCAGTTTTTGTTTCTGAAAATTAGTTCTTTTGTTTATATCTTAAAAAATGTTTGATTTATAGCACTTTGAATTTCTAGCATGGCTAACATTTTGAAACGATCTTGTATTTGTCACGCGATAACACACATATTCGCCTATTTCGATGTAAGAAGGCATGCGGATAGTATACATCAACACCTCGACCAAGTTCGCTGGACAGATTCATCAGCCATCTTGTTTCAAAATGGCGACCATTAAATTAAAAAAAATATATATATTTAAAGTGAGGTGCAAAAAAATTAGAAATTGAAAAAGGTTTCTTTCTTAAGTATTTGACCTTTATATAAGGATTCATGAGCATTTTTTGTTTGTCTTTACCTTAAAAAATGGCTCAGATATAGCAGTTTCAATTTCTATTGTGGGTGACATTTTGAAAAATCTGATTTTTTGCATGCGACAGCACTCCTATATATTAACCGATTCCGATGTGAGTGAGCATGTGCACAGCAATTACTAAGGTCTCGACCAAGTTCACTGCTTAGCCTCATCCACCATGTTGTCTTAAAATGACAGGCACTTTAAGAAATTGCCGAATTTGGCAGCCAAATATATGTTACTTTAAAGAAAAGCAGCTTGGATAAAGCTGACTAATTTCGCGATATTCTCATTCATTATATTGATAAAAATTAGTATTGAATCTCCTATACTCGGTTTCCACTAAATTGAGCTTCGTGTGTTTGAATGATATAATTTGGCTTTTTTTAAATAAGGATTATGAAAGCTACCTCTTCCTCCCGGCACTGGCCGGAAGGACTTTTTTTTTTAATGAAATATGGAAGTTCGCACATTTCTTGCATCAATTATTTTTTGTTTTTACTATGATATTTCGTTTCCATTTTGTAATGCTTTTTTATTAAATATACACAAAATTTATCCAAATAAATTCCCATTAAGAAACACATTACTTTATTTTTTAAAATCAACAGCCGAAAACATTTCAATAAATGATGTATATTTGACGTTCGATAGAAGGCCGTTGAGTTCGATCGAATTGCAGTTTTCGAAAGTAAAACATGTATATGTTTCCAAATTTTGAGAAAGTTGTGTTTCACATAAGAAGAAAATGTGTAATAGGTTGTCTTATAATATGTTTGAGTTTATCCTTAGAATGTTATTTTCTTTAAAATAAAATTTTGAGACAAATTACAGTATCTCTGCTTGTAAGTTTTTAATTAACGCAAATATGTAAAAGATGTGAGTTTAACATAAAACCTAAATATTACGTAAAATGCCATACATCATATAAATATGAGGAAAGTTGATTGGTAATGAAGTACTTTCATCGCCTTTTACGTTCATTTAAAAAAAAGAAAATTGTATGTACGCGAGAAGAATAGTTTATATTAAACGTCTTCATGCTACATTTTCGCATACATCTTGGGTATTTAATACATAGAAAATTGTTGTTCCCATCTACATAAAGGTTTGAAGAAGAAAAAGTCCTTCCGGCCAGTGCCGGGAGGAAGAGGTAGCTTTCATATTCCTTATTTTAAAAAAGCCAACTTATATTATTCAAACACAAGAAGCTCAATTTAGTGGAAACCGAATATAGGAGATTCAATACTAATTTTTATCAATACTAAATCATTATGAATGAGAATTTCGCGAAATTAGTCAGCTTTATCCAAGCTGCTTTTATTTAAGGTAACATATATTTGGCTGCCCAATTCGGTGATTTCTTAAAGTGCCTGCCATTTTAAGACAACATGGTGGATGAGGCTAAGCAGTGAACTTGGTCGAGACCTTAGTAATTGCTGTGCACATGCTCACTCACATGTGAATCGGTTGATATATACGAGTGCTGTCGCATTCAAAAAATCAGATTTTTCAAAATGTCACCCACTTTAGAAATTGAATCTGCTATATCTGAGCCATTTTTTAAGATAAAGACAAACAAAAAATGCTCCTGAATCCTTATATCAAGATCAAATACTTAAGAAAGAAACCTTTATCAATTTCAATTTTTTTTGCACCTCAATTTAAATATATAATTTTTTTTTAATTTGATGGCCGCCATTTTGAAACAAGATGGATGATGAAGCTGGCCAGCGAACTTGGTCGAGATATTGATGTATACTATCCACATGCCTTCTTACATCGAAATAGGCGAATATGTGTGTTATCGCGTGACAAATACAAGATCGTTTCAAAGTGTTAGCCATGCTAGAAATTCAAAGTGCTATAATTCAACCATTTTTTAAGATATAAACAAAAGAACAAATTTTCATTAACAAAAACTGCTCCAGAATCTTTGTATCAAGGCCAAACGCATTAAAAAAATCTTTTTCATTTTCCAATTTTTTAATACCTTAAATTAAATTATTTTTAAATGGCAACCCTTTTGAAACAAGATGGCGGATGAAGCTAGCCAACGAACTTGGTCGAGACATTGGTATGTACTATGTATATACGAAGTTACATCGAAATCAGTTCATAAATACGCCTTTTATCGCGTGAGAAAATTCAGGACGTATCAAAATGTCAGCCATGCTAGAAATTCAAAATGCTATAACTCAGCCATTTTTTAAGATATAGACGAAACAAAAACTGCTCCGGAGTTTTTGTATAAAGGTCAAATAAATAAGAAAAAAATATTTTTCCATTTTCAAAATTTTGGTACCACATTTCAAATTTTAATTTTTTAAAAAAATTTTAAATGGCCGCCATTTTGAAACAAAATGGCGGATGAAGCTGGCCAACGAATTCGGTCGAGTCATTGGTATGTACTATGTACACACCGAATTACATCCAAATCGGTTCATAAAAACGAGAGTTACAGTATGACAAAGGTCAGATATATATATATATATATATATATATATATATCAATTTTGAACGGAGGGTGGTTTCGGGGTCTGGGGATCGTGATCGATGAAAACATACCAAAATGTTTTGAAATCGCTTTCCTCTGATCGGCTGCAATAGGTAGCTTTTTGTAATGAAAGCTACCTAACATTCCTCAACAACGTAATAAAATTAGTTTTACGAAACAACGGTTTGTCTAAATACTTAGCAGAAAAACAAGGAAATATCGAATTTTATTTAAACTAAAGTATGTTATGTGATGAATAATGAAAACTCTCGGACTGTTTCAATATTATTCAAATATGCAGACAAAATGTCCCTGTGATATATGCAACTTCCTACACTTTTATCTGCATTCACAGGAATATAGTGACTTGTAAAAAAAAAAAAAAAAAAAAAAAAAAACGGAGATTAAAAATGCAAATGAGTTACAGATAAATATTACAATGAAAATAAGTACATAAGGTTTTGAAGAAGAAACACTCCTCAACAACGTATTAAAATTAGTTCTACGAAACAACGGTTTGTCTAAATACGTAACTGAAAAACAAGTAAATATCAAATTTATTTAAACAGAAGTTTGTTATGTGATAAATAATAAAAACTCTTGAACTGTTTTAATATTATTCAAATATGCAGACAAAATGCCCGAATGTTATATGCAACTTCCTACAGTTTTATCTGCATGCACAGAAATACAGTGTTTTGAAAAGAACTAGGAGATAGAAAATGCATATGAATTACTGATAAAAATAAGGTAAATATATTTTCCATTTCATTATACAGTAGAACCTCGATTTTCCGAAGTAATTGGGACTGACCCTATTTTGTAACATCGAAATTTTCGGATAATAGAAAATGCTCCAATTTTAAGATTAAGAAGAGATAAAAGTGCTTAATAAAAATAAAGCAATAGCAAAATAGAAACTAGAATAAATTACTTGAATTTTAATTTTGAAATTAAGTACCTTTTACATATATCACAAGGGTTTGAAAAAATGTTTTGTTTATCGCAGTTTCGATTGCCTTTGCTTCGAAGCTCTACCATGGAGTGTTTTAATATTTTTAGTTCACCAGTATCACAGTCTTTCTGCTGCTCCAGCCATGTCAAACCTTTTGCAAAACATTTAAAAACTCCAGAATTGCTAACTTGTTCGTTTTTTTCGTTCCACTCCGCAGCTTACGGAAGTTAAAGTTAAATTCAAAGGAACTCTAAGAAAGGGGATTGAAAATATTTATATGTAGGGGAGGTATGATACACTTTATTTTACTAATTTTTACAACTCTTAGAAAGATATTTTTAAACAAATTTTTCGTGTTTTCTTATAAAGTGACCTTTTATTCATTTATTAAAAATATTGGAATTTAAAATATTGTCATTCAAAAAATATATCCCAATTATTTTGAATGGTTACTACTGTATCAAATCTCCCCATTACTGGAGAGGATTGATACACTAGCAAGGGACGTTTGATACATTGTTATGTAAATTAAAAAAAAATATTGAGACAATTCCATTTTTGCGTCATACAATTTTTTATGATAAATCTTGAAATATTTAAGTAAAATTTAAAACAAAATGACACTGACATATTTTGTTTCAGAAATCTATTTTACAAAAATATTTAAACTATTGCTATTTTTTAAACAATCCTATTAACACACTTTTTAGAAAATAAATAATGAAAATAAAAACCGAGAGATCTACCTGCAAGGAAAAATGAAGTGAACATTGCTGATTTGCAAACAACTTAACATAAATTTAGCACATTTAAGATTCCTTTAACCCTTTCAGGGGCAAAGCATTTTCACTGAAAAAGTGTAGAATAAATGAATGTCACCGGAATTTGCCAACAAATTTAATTAGAAATAAGAACAGGGATATATTTCACTTTCATAGTAAATGAAAAACATTTTACCAAATACTGGTGCCAATGTAGCGTTTGAGAATAAAAATTAAGTGGTTTCATATACATACCACCACCCCTGAAATGTTTAAAAGAAAAACTAATAACTCTATCATTTTGATAAGTAAAATCGGGCAGATTTAATGTTTTTTTCAATTTGCCCTTCGTCAATTACACAAACATTATCCCTTTCAGGCCATTTAAACTTTTTTCTTCTACATGAGGAGGAAAGCAAACTAACCATCTATCATCGTACTGCTTTTCTATGTAACCTACATAATGTTTATCAATAGTCTCTTTGTTACCAATTCTTTGTTACCAATTGACTTCTTCCTTACCAATTTCAGTAGCTCTTGCTGTAAAACAGTAATGAATATTATAGTCCTATATTAGTTTAAAAATTAAAAAAAAAACTATTAAATTTCAAATATACAAGTGTACCATTTCTCCCCAGCACTAATGTATCATTTCTCATTATCATGCGTTATTGGATTTTCAATCACTTTTAGGTAGCTTTCATTACAAAAAGCTACCTATTGCAGCCGTTCGGAGGAAAGCGATTTAAAAAAAAAATGTTATATTTTCAACGATCATGACCGCCAGACCCCGAAACCACCCTCCGTTCAAAATTTCAAATATTTTATTTCAAAATTAATGAAAAATTACCGCATGAATGGTGCTACAGCAGCACATATCAAATGCAATAAAATATATTACATTATTTCAAAATGCCTAAACACCATAACTCCAAAAGGAAGGTGTATATCTGCAGAAATTTTAAAATACATAAAAGAACAAGAAAGACAGATAAAAAAACAAAAACAGTCTCTTCTTCATCAGTGGGAGGACAGACAAAAAACTAACTCCACCCCCACTTTTAAAATTTGCAGGTTTCTGAACACACGCTCACCCCACATTCAATATTGAAAAACTATTGTCATTTTATTAACCAAATTCCATAAAAAACTAAAATAACTCAAATTAAAACTAACAAACATAATGTTAACAATACAAAAATTATCATACAAAAACAAAAAAGTTTTAATAAAAATTTTTTTAGAGTCACGCGATAACATACTCTAAAAATTTTTTTATTAAAGCTTTTTTGTTTTCGTATGATAATTTTTGTAATGTTAACATTATGTTTGTTAGTTTTAATTTGAGTTATTTTAGTTTTTTATGGAATTTGGTTGATAAAATGACAATAGTTTTTCAATATTGAATGCGCGGTGAGCGTGTGTTCACAAACCTGCAAATTTTAAAAGTGGGGGTGGAGTCAGTTTTTTGTCTGTCCTCCCACTGATGAAGAACAGAGTGTTTTTTTTTTTTTTTACCTGTCTTTCTTGTTCTTTTATGTATTTTAAAATTTCTGCAGATATACACCTTCCTTTTGGAGTTATGGTGTTTAGGCATTTTGAAATAATGTAATATATATATATATATATATATGACCTTTGTCACCCTGGAACTCTCGTATTTATGAACCGATTTCGATGTAATTCGGTGTGAGCATAGTGCATACCAATGTCTTGACCGAGTTCGTTGGCCAGCTTCATCCGTCGTTTTGTTTCAAAATGGCGGCCATTTAATTTTTTTTTTAAATTAAAATTTGAAATGTGGTACCAAAAAATTGAAAATGGAAAAATATTTTTTTCTTACGTATTTGACCTTAATACAAAGATTCCGGAGCAGTTTTTGTTTCGTCTATATCTTAAAAAATGGCTGAGTTAGAGCATTTTGAATTTCTAGCGTGGCTGACATTTTGAAACGTCCTGAATTTTGTCACGCGATAAAAGGCGTATTTATGAACCGATTTGGATGTAACTTCGTTTATACATAGTACATACCAATGTCTCGACCAAGTTCTTTGTCCACCTTCATCCGCCATCTTGTTTAAAAATGGCGGCCATTTAAATTTTTAAGAAAAATTTAATTTGAAATGTAGTACCAAAAAATTGAAAATAGAAAAAATATTTTCTTCTTATGTGTTTGACCTTGATAAAAAGATTCGGAAGCAGTTTTTGTTTCGTCTATATCTTAAGAAATGGCTGAGTTATAGCATTTTGAATTTCTATCGTGGCTGACATTTTGAAACGTCCTGATTTTTGTCACGTGTTAACAGGCGTATTTATGAACCGATTTGGATTTACCTTGGTGTGTACATAGTACATACAAACATCTCGACCTAGTTCGTTGGCCAGCTTCATCCGCCATCTTGTTTCAAAATGCGACCATTTAAAAAAATTTATAAATTTAAAATTTAAAAAAAGATACCAAAAAATTGGAAAATAAAAAAGATTTTTTTCGTATGTGTTTGATCTTAATACAAAGATTCCGGAACAGCTCTTGTTTCGTCTATATCTAAAAAAATGGCTGAGTTATAGCATTTTGAATTTCTATTGTGGCTGACATTTTAAAACGACCTGATTTTTGTCACGCGATAACAGGCGTATTTATGAACCGATTTGGATGTAATTTGGTCTGTACATAGTACATACCAATGTCTCGACCGAGTTTGTTGGCCAGCTTCATTCGCCATCTTGTTTCAAAAGGGTTGCCATTTTAAAAAAATTAATTTTAAAATTTAAAATGAGGTATTAAAAAATTTGAAAATGAAAAAGATTTTTTTTTTATTTGTTTCGCCTTGATACAAAGATTCATTCCGGAGCAGTTTTTGTTTCTGAAAATTTGTTCTTTTGTTTATATCTTAAAAAATGATTGAATTATAGCACTTTGAATTTCTAGCATGGCTAACATTTTGAAACGATCTTGTATTTGTCACGCGATAACACACATATTCGCCTATTTCGATGTAAGAAGGCATGCGGATAGTATACATCAACACCTCGACCAAGTTCGCTGGACAGATTCATCAGCCATCTTGTTTCAAAATGGCGGCCATCAAATTAAAAAAAAATTATATATTTAAATTGAGGTGCAAAAAAAATTGAAATTGATAAAGGTTTCTTTCTTAAGTATTTGATCTTGATATAAGGATTCAGGAGCATTTTTTGTTTGTCTTTATCTTAAAAAATGGCTCAGATATAGCAGTTTCAATTTCTAATGTGCGTGACATTTTGAAAAATCTGATTTTTTGCCTGCGACAGCACTCGTATATATCAACCGATTCCGATATGGGTGAGCATGTGCACAGCAATTACTAAGGTCTCGACCAAGTTCACTGGTTAGCCTCATCCACCAAGTTGTCTTAAAATGGCAGGCACTTTTAGAAATCGCCGAATTTGGCAGACAATTATAAGTTACTTTAAAGAAAAGCAGCTTGGATAAAGCTGACTAATTTCGCGAAATTCTCATTCATTATATTGATAAAATTAGTATTGAATCTCCTATATTCGGTTTCCACTAAATTGAGCTACGTGTGCTTGTATAATATAAGTTGGCTTTTTTAAAATAAGGAATATGAAAGCTACCTCTTCCTCCCGGCACTCGCCGGAAGGACTTTTTATAAATGCAGTTGCAAAATGCCAATCTGCTTTCTAGTAAAACTCACCCTAACAATGTGCTATACAGGTAAAAAATAATTACAAAATATTATCTTCACTGTAATAAGAGTTATGAAAGAAAATCAGTATTTGATCTCTTCGTTTGTTATGTATGAGACTCGTTTGTTAAAAATGAATTTCGGTTAAAAGCGTTTCGGATAAAAGAGGTTCCACTGTATGTTACAACATTTTAAAATGTTTGAATGCATGAGGCTTTTAACTAGCTATTATTTAATATTAAATAAAATCTTTAAAATGAAGTTCATTATTATATATAATACATAACTTTCGTAATATAATATAATATTTATTTCCTAGCAGACTAATTTGTATTTCTTTTAAATTGATGTGTATTAGTTTAATCATAACAGATTGAAAAATGACATTATAGTTACTTATGATACGAGCTTATATAATAATCATGATATGTAATTTTATATAATAAATGCACAGATGAATACCTTTTTCGGAGAAACGGTGCTGACGTTTCAGACATTCAAATCTTTTTAAGAATGAAATATTTTACTTGCATAATTTATAACACTATTCATTTAAATGTGGATTTTCATTCATTTATATTTTCTTTAAAGGAAGTTTATTATATATGGAAAGTAAGTTCGGAAAATAACTTATTTAATATTTAAAATAGTCAACTTGTCATGAATAATAGTTATGTTTCTTGTTTATTTAGTTTTGCAACTAAATATTTCTGCTGTTTATAAAAAGATTAAACTAACTGCAAGAAAACTATTCGATATACAGTAGCATTCAAAATTATTTTAACAACGTTATATTCGCTCTTATTTTGTTTAATGAAAAAATATAAAATGAAATGTATTCCCTATCATTGAGAACACTATGACTGCAGTTATTCAAAGGTATCGATTTTCAACTTGTTTGTTTACATTCGGCGCCACCGAAGAAATTTTATCCCTGCTTAGCTGAAAAATATTTTGACAATTAGTTTGCATTTCAACAATTGTTGAAGGCGTCAGTTGCTTTGTAGATTTGATTAGTGTTTGTTTAGATTGACTTATTGTGATTATTTTAAATACGGAAACACAAAGAATATATTTGGGATTTTAGAAAAGCCGTTGTAAATGCACCACTTAAGCAAGGAAGGACACAAGCAGAAATTGCTCGTTCATTGAACGTCTCTCGACAGCCTATTAGTACATAGAATGAAGTTTTTAATAAACAGAAATCTATCGAAAATAAACCTCGAAGTGGCCGTCTGAAAAACACAACTTGCAAAATTGACCGTGTTATAAAAAAGCTATCTACAAGTGATTCTACAAGTATCTACAGTTACAAGTCGGCTGTAGTAATAAAAAATAAACTGAAAGGAAATTTTTGGCATAGATATACAAATTTCAACTGTAAAACGACACATAAAACTCTATGGTTTGCACGGCCAAAGATCAGCAAAAAAACCTTTGATATATGTTAATAATAGGAAGGCTGGAGTTGCATTTGCAAAAGTGAAGAGTGGTCTAATGGTTTGTCGAGCAATGAAAGCAAGTTTAATGTAGTGTCATCCGAGTATATTCGACGTCTTAAAAACAAACCAGAAAACAGGAATTCTGATTTTTCAGAATTTAGTGTCACCCGCAAAAAAAAATAAATAAATATACACACACATACACACACCCACACACACACACACACACACACACATATATATATATATATGCATATAAGAATATAAATATAGATAGTACGAAAACTTATTTCAGTTTTCAGTCTTAAAACACACGCTTTTGTTTTATACAAAATGACGTCATTCGCATCCGGGGAAAGAATTCCTCATTTACTATCTAGTCTTAAAAAACATCTACAGTAAAGTATGCAAATGATGTCACTATCGCTAAATAATACACAAATAGAGAGATGTTGTCATTCATGAAACTCGACAAAACAAAATCGGCTATCTAATGATTCCCATACCTTCATGTGCTTTTAATATTAATATAAACACTTAAAATTAAGTATAATTTATAATAGCTCCATGTTTTATCAGACATAATTCATTTATATTTTTTTCCAAAATATCACTTATTTTAGTTACGTTTTTTCAGTTGTTATGGGTGAATGGCGACAAAAAGCTATAATTACTACTATTTTCCAACTATTTTTCTTTTACTTCCTACAGAAATGGAGTACTTGAGTTACCAAAATTAAACAAATGGTGCTAAAAACTACGAAATAATTAATATCTCAAAAATAAACTGAGATGAAGTTTTAAAAAAAACTGCATTTAAAAGTACTTTATTTTCTCCATATGACGGTATAAAAATTGAAAATGTGCGATGCTTAGAAGTTTAAAAAATTGCAGTAGAGTATTTAACAATACAATGATACATCTGCTTTGATATACGGCTGTCTTATATTACTGAACGTTATTTTTTAGAGACGACATTTAATAGCTGGCAGAAAGACCCACCTTGAAACTTGGAGGCGGCAATGGAATAGATTGGAATTGTTTTTCACGCAGCGGTGTTGGATTTTTAGTTCCAATTGAGGGAACATGGGTCGATTCATGTATAACGATACATTAAAGACTCGTAGGATATAATACGTTAAACAAAACATCCATGCTAAATGGTATTTTCATCAAGATAATGAACCGAAACACAAATTCAAGTACGCAATTGACTTCAAGAAACGTATAACAGTCAAGGTTCTAGAAAGTCCAGGCCAAAGTCTGAATTTCAACCAAATAGAGCATCTGTGGGAGGAGATAGATTGTAGAGTAAGATGCCAAAATTATTCAAAGAAGAAGGTTTTATGCGAAGCTCTTAAAAATGAGTGGGACCGAATTCCATTAGATCGAATACAAAACTTAGACTATTAGACGTCCGCGCCTTGTGGGACTGTCATAAAGGCCAGAGTATATGCTACTAAATATTGATAAATATACTAAATATTCATTACTATATTTGATAATTATTGTCTTAGAATATTTTTTATTATAATGTCAAAATACTTTTGATTTATCATTTTTTGTATTTTTCTTGGATTTCACGTTATTTTCTAGCAAATGATGGTTAATTTACTAGAATTTTGTAAAACATTGAATATGTTAAACAAAAGAAATGATTGATCATTGTATTTTATTATTGTTTTTAATTAAGTCAATTATTATCTTTGGCAATTATTATGTTATACTTTTGAACGCTACTGTATTTTACAATGTTCCTCTATTTTTTTTTTAATTCTATTTATCATTTATGCAATCTTCTTTAAACTTCATACTTTTTCCAAACTTTAAAAGCTTTTATTTAATGTTTCTAAATAATACATTTATCCAATTTAGCACTTTCCAGCAAATTTGAAAATTGTTTGACTTCGGTTTGTCTGTAGGCCATCTGTCTGTCAGTTCTCTAACTCGCGTAAATATACTCGTATTCAAACGTATTTCATATACGTTTTTGAGGTTTGCTATGCCATGTTCGGTATTGAAAATGAAGTGTGTGGTCTTCATACATCATTTACAGGGCTATTCAAAAGCATTCCGTTACTTTATGATCTACGGGAAAAATCATTTGCTATGTATTTTAATAGCGTTACACAATTTTAAACATAATGAAACTGATGTACATTATTGAGGTGCTCTAAAAGATCGTTAATACTAAATATCTCATCTGTAGCATACACTTTGCGCGTACAGGGGAACTCATAAGTATTGCTTTATATTATGGTCTATGAGAAAAAATCGTTTGCGATGTTTTTTAATAATGTTGCTCTGTTAAAAGCATAATGGAATTGATATTAATTGTTGAAGTTCACTAAAACATGCTCTCTGTAGAATATGGAAGCAAAGCTTTTATCGTTCATTTACAGGGTCACACAAAAGTATCCGTTATATAGTAATCTACGGGGAAAAACTGGGGGAGGGGGCTGAATTCAACACTCTTTGAATATATCATGTTTGCGTTTGATTAATCGTAGCGTATTTTTCAATAGAGGATATTTCTTAAACACTTTTCTAATATAATGTTGAAAAAAACACAGCCAGACTGTCTGGAAGAAAAATACCCGTGACAGCAAAAGCTGTTAAATATATAGGAAACAGAAAGTAGGGGGTAAGTTGTGAACAAATTCACCTGAAAGAAGGTTGCAGCTACAAATCCTTCTCGAAAGCCAAAACATCATTAGGAATGTTATCCCTCTTGCTAATTCCGTTAAATCAAAGGTACAGAGGGAGCCAAAAAACAGTTGTGTTAACATCTTCGCCATATAAAATAAACCTTGAAAGGAAAAAAAAAAAAAAAAAAAGAAAGACAAAAAGGAAGATATCACAGCACAAAAGCAATTGGAACATCAAGTTCTAAAAAATAGTTTTAATGCAATTAGCAAGAAAATGGTGGAATGGAAGAACTACAAACATAATGTAAAAAAAAAAAAAAAAAAAAAAAAAATAATAATAATAATAATAATAATAATAATAATAATAATAATAATAATAATAATTCAGAATCTAAAAAGAAAAATCTAGATAGTGATGATTGGTTTTGCATAATTTGTAAGAAAAATAAATTAGCAATGATTCAGTGTTCAGAAAATACCAAATACGGTTCCCTGTTGTATGCGCTGAAAATAAATCAATAAACGAAATTCATGTGTAAGCTTTGCATCACTCCTTACATAATATTTAAGTAACTGGCAATTAGTCCCATAATTTCTATTCTAAATTTCTGATAACTTTTATTTATATTTTGAATAAATTTTGATTTAAAACAATTTTTCTTATTTTCAGATATTTGATTTCATAATATTTCTTTGCTGTTATTTTGCTTGATTGTTCCATTAATCGCAAACTTTGCTTTTAATGAAATTAGTTATATTGTCTAGTCATTAAAACAACCTGATATTATTTGGTCCAATTTAGGAGACTGGGGGAGGGGGGGGGTCCAACATAGGCGACCAGTTACTAAAATTGGACCACTTTTGACAAATTTTTCAAATTAAAATAAAATTTAAGATTTTCTAAAAGAAATTGATCTAAAGATTTATTAATATATGAATAGATTAACCCCGTGTAGTGATGGTTTCCAGATATTCCAAAAATTAAGTGCGTTACACCTAAAAATAAGTGAAGTGGTCCTAATTTGACTACTCTTCCCTACTAAGTGGCGTGTATAAATGTTTTTAGATAAAAAACAGGGCACTACAAAATTATTCAAAAATTTTTCCTGTCTATAAGTAGAATGTTTTAAATGTGAATTTGTAATTACGTGGTGCGTTTTCTAACTAATCTAAATTTTAGCAAACGATGTAGAATATATATAAAACCATTTATCATATACAGAGCTGCAGAAAAGAATTGGAGTAGCTTTACGGCTAAGTGCAGTAACTGTTGGAATTTGGTTTTCAAATGTGTTATAAGTTTCAAAAATGTTTACTTAAGTATATTCTTTACCTTATTAAATGAAGACGTTTTGTTAAAGTATTCTGGAAGTGTTGGAAAGCGTTTCATAATCTATGCTTGACGCATGATTTTTCATTGATGTTTTTATTATTGTACACTAGCTGTCTCACCCGGCGCTGCCCGAGCCCGTTTAAGTAACCTGCGATCTTGTCTTTAAATTCCGAGTAAAGTTAAAATTCAAATTTGCTTGACAAATGAAGAGTGACAACTTCACAGTTTATTCAAAATAACATTCACAATTAGAAGACACAAGGCCAATATTATTAATTATTCGCTTGGCTTTTGCCGGATCACATCACTTTCATCGGTCTAGGCCGTAATCCATATTTGTTCTAAAGTTTTCCCTCGGGACGGGACGACAGCAGTACGTAATCCCCAATAGGGATTATACGTTCCCCCAATATGAGTTGCAACCCTCGTGATAATAACTTTAAATAAACTTCAAATTAGTATGATTTTATATGTTTTACCTGATTTTGTATAAATTTACGCACTGAGAAAAAAAATTTACCGCCTTCACTTAGAAAGAATAGGTAGTCATTTTCTGAATCTCTAAACTAGAAATATAGATTTCCGAGCTATGCGATTAAGGTAAACAACTAAGCTGAATAGACGAAAATATCTAGAATTTCTAGTCTCTTGTTTTCTAGGTGACGAAACGGTAATGAATCGTTTCAGTAGTGAGCACTTATTGGTCGATTTCTGGAATGTTTTTCATAAACTAGAATTATAGTTACTAAAACTATTCCACTATGCTCGCATCTATTTGCAGAGACATTTAAATAAGTTTGATCACCAGAATATAGGAAAACGCTCTTGAATCCTAGTAGGAGACTCTAAAACTCTCCAGCGAAAAGAACTAGAATTTATAGCGATTACATGGAACTATTTTTACAATAGCCCCCAATTTAGATTCTAGATGCCAGAACCATATTTTTTTCTCACTGTGTTTTTAAATGAAAATTTAGAGAAGAAATATCAATATTTAATACTAAAAGCTCTTTTAAGAAGACATTTTCTTATTAAAATTACTAATGCTCATAATGAAATCGTTTTAATGAATCAAATGCATGAACGCTAACATTGGAAAGTATTGTTCTATAAATCCAATTCATTTGCGAAATTGTTTTATTTTTCCTAAATTTCTATTTTAATTTTAATGTGATATTCTATCTAATTTTTCTTAACTGTTTTTACGAATGAATTTAAATAATGCATATTAAAAATAATTTCTATAAAAAAACTTCCTAACTTTTTGCAATTCAAAAATGTGCAATCAAAATGTAAATTAGTTTTAAAAAATCCTTTTAAACTTTAAAGCAAGTTATTAAGAGTGAATGGAACTCATTATGCTGCACAGATTTTCAAAGATTTTCAAGTGCTCTTCAAGGCGTTTAGAGGAAATTTTATTCTCCTAAGTAATCCATATGTAGGATTTAAAAAAAAACTTTTATTTATATATTTTTACTTATTTCTTTAAACATATCAAGATTAAAACGTGTGGAAAACAAGAAATTAATGAAGATGCATGTTATATAGGACGGATTAAATATTTAAAAAATATATATTATTCTAAACTTTATGTAGATTATTTTATCAAAATATTATGCAAGCAAAATAGAAATTTTCCTTAATCGTAATATGATATTATATTCCTAATTTTTTTTTTCTTTACATGCTGCAGTGACTGGACACGATTATTCAATACTATTTGGAATAATAGACAAAAAAAGTAAAAGAGTACTTTTACATAATGACCTATTTTCAAGTCTTTTTTACAGCTTGCCAATAAAATTTAGAATTTTGAAAAAAAAAATATGATATTGAATTGGTTAGCAAGAATAAGCGAAATATGAGTTCTGTAACAGAAAATGCTTTAATATTTAGATTACGGGGTAGGGACGCAGTGCGTTTTAGAGACTATATTTTTATGCTATTCGTACTGCTTTTTAAAAATAATATCTTCATATACTTTTACAAGGACATCTACTTCAAAGATTTTAATTTTCCTTTTGTAAATTGTGGTACGATTGAATATAAAAACAGTCGTCAGTCCTGACCCGTATTCTAAAGACTATGCAATAGACTATGCAAGTGCTCCATGCAATATATATAACATGTCGAAAGATTTATAAAAGTATTTTAGAACAAAATAACTTTAAGACTAGTTAACTGGCTTTTAAATATTTATTTGTTATCACGTACCTCAAAACAGTAGAATGCTAAATTTAGTCAAAGTCGTTAGAATCGGTTTTTAGATAGAATTAGTATACACATTCAGGTTTCCTCATATTATAATATATGATTTACGGAAACAGTGGGTCGATTTTTTGCTTTATTAAAACTTTTTAATTATGTAAAATGATAGAAATGTGAATGCTTTACGCCGAAATATTTCATTGTGTAATTCATAAATTTATTTAATTAATAGCGAAAAATTTCATTGTTTAGATATTAATATTAACCTCACTAATCTTAAGTATGATAAAATCTACAATTCAGTTGTTTCGTACAATACTTCCATATTGATATTCTATTCGGTATTTTACTTAACATAGCACTGCTTAAACGGGTAATCACGATTCTGTTAATTGTAAATTTGTAACCGATAACCAATTACTATTAAATATTTAGAATCATATTTCATATTCTTTCTTTTTATCATAAAATGAAACACAACATGATTTCATTTGATTCAAGTTTTTTAAGCTGATTATTACGTGGTTTTTATGGGAATGTTTTTTGGTGAAATTTCATTTTTATGTATTAAAATCAAACCTATTATCAACGTTATTTATATTTTAACGTGTTTAATTAAGGTGTACATTACAAATATAGAAATTTAAGGTAACAAACGTCGTTTCTTTATTTTGCAATTCAAATTCTTTTATCATGAATTTTACAGCATTTTTGTCTGCTATTGATAGCTGAATGAAGACGTGCAGTAATAAGCAATTATTTTTCTTAATTAATTTATGTCACTAACATTTTTTTTAATATTTAAAACAGGATCCTTAAAATTCTAACTTTTCTAAGTGGTTATGAAAATTTTTAAATTATTCATTTTATTTTATTGGTACAATAAATGTAAATAATTATTCAAATGGCTTCATAGTGATTATTGTTTACATATACGAATGTGTACTAAAGAAATGCATCATCTTTCTTTCCTTCATTTTAGCAGTTTAATACGGACTGTGTTTGCGCCCAAAATTGCCCTTCATAGCTTCTATTACATATTTCTTCAATTTCACTGTTGTTCAACACTTTTAGAATAAAAATATTACATACACTATCAGAAACACTCGTCAGTATACATTAAATTATTCCTCATTTTTTTACAAATAATATTCTTACTACTAGAAAGCATGTTTTAACCGTGAATTCTTCCCGAAAGTCTGAAAAAAGGGAGAAATTCAGTTCAATCCTAGCACGGGTGCGCTCAATTAATACTAAATTCCGAATTTATTTTTTAAATGAAAAGCCAAAAAATATTATATATTAAGGTTTTTAATTTAATTCAAAAAGAAAAAAGTTTTCGAATTTAAAAATAAATAACAAGTACTTTTCTCATTTATTCAAAAGTACTCTTAATATATATTCTTTAATTTGAATAAGTTGGATAAAGTTTAATTTATAAAGTTATTTATATTAAAAAAATTATTTCATGAGTAATAAGTTTAAAATAAACATATTTTAAAATATTATTTTAAAAGAACGCATTAAAAAGATATAATTTAAATACTTAATAGAAAAAAATTGATTTTACTTAAATAAGAAAAAAATTCTTATCGAATAAAAATATAATATTCATTAGAAAAAAATTGATTTTACTTAAATAAGAAAAAAATTCTTATCGAATAAAAATATAATATTCATATTTTAAACCTAGCAATCTACATTCAATTTGAATATTTTTAATTTGAATAAGTTGGATAAAGTTTAATTTATAAAGTTATTTATATTAAAATACTTATTTCATGAGTAATAAATTCAAAATAAATATTTTTTTAAATATTATTTTAAAAGAACGCATTAAAAAGATATAATTATTTAAAAGAAAAGATTGATTTTACTTAAATAAGAAAAAAATTCTTATCGAATAAAAATATAATATTTATATTTTAAATCTAGCAATCTACTTTATAATTCATATTTTTAATTCCTATTTTTATCATATACTAATACTAAAATATGAAAGCCCTATCCACAATCTCAATAATGATGAAATCTTCCCAAAACTAACTTCAAAATTAAAAGGTTTTTAGAAAAATTAATCAAGCCATACCCATATGAAGCAAACATATTTACTTTAGATTGTTTCGCTATTGTACAACTTTAGTTCAGTTTCTGGGGCACTCGGCTCTGAACACTGAGATAGCTGGTTTGATCAGAGGATTTTATTTTATTCTTTTACCACTTTTTCAATTGACGTATATTATACATCTTGTAACGGAGGAAAAAAAAAAACAGATATTCGTCAATTAAAGGAAAAATCCCGATAGCACTGCTGCCTGCAATTTTCGGTGAATTGAAGAAAGCATTTCTGAAAGTGTTAACAAATATGGAAAAAAAAAGAAACGAAAATTTAATCTTTTTTTTAAATTCCTTAAACGCAAAAAAAAAACAAAAAAAAAAAAAAAAAACACGTAAATAGCCATTTAATTTTGAAGAATTAATCTTTAAATATGTTTTAAAAAATAAGCTTACAAGTAAAATTAAATTTAAAAAATCAAAAAAACCCGACTGCGTAAAAAGCGAACTAATTAATTATTTCTCATCACTGTTAAACTATTTTTTATATTATTTTTTTTATTTACTTGTATTGATGACTTTTACGTTGTGTTTAATTGTTAATTCCTGTCTATAAACACTCTTTTGATGAGGTATATACGTTTCTATAGACGTCTATGAAGGTTATAGTTAAAGACAGTAACGCAAGAGATACTACCTACACAACTTCCAGATTGGGTAATATTTAAACGGCTCTGCTGACTGTAAAATAGTCAATGAAACATCGTCTTCGTTTTGAATGTCCTATCCAATGGTATGACACTCAATATGGTGCGTAAAATTTTTTTTCGTCTCTACCGCCATTTTGTAATTTAGGGCTACCATTTTGTATTTATAAAAACAAATTCTAGCCTATAACCATCGGACGATTAACATGAATCGATAGAGACCTCATTCATTAAAATACATCTAGCCGTTGGGATGTTTCGAAGGTATAAAGAAATCCACATACCCAGATACGCATGAAACACATAACCTTTCTTGGCTGCCGAGTAAAAATGTAGTATTCATAGCGACATTGACACAATTTTTAAATTTTTCAATACAGACATCTAATTCTGACGCCATATTTCGAGTATTTGGTAAATTTTATTTTCATTCGGGAAGTCACCTGGGAATTATGCAGATTCAAACTATGATTTAACTTTGATTTGTTTATTGAAAAAAAAATGGCAATAAGGTTAGTTTTGGGCATAACTGAAATACTACTTGGCAGAATGAAATGAAATTTTGAATTATCATATTTGCAGATTCAAGAAATCGATTTCTGTTTAAATGCTTATAGGTTACAACACATATATTTATTCAAATAATAATTTTATAATTTTTCTCCGATTTTAATAATTACTCCGAATTTTATAAAATACTCCGATGCAAATGTTAATTGCGAATGAATTTCCAGTTTCATAAAAAATTGTTTGTTTAAAATGTCACATAAATATTCTTAATATTAAATATCCTTTTACCTTTACATGGAGCAAGAAATACTTTTTCTTAATTTTGTATATTATACCTTAATGTGAAAAGAATATAAAGAAACGTCCGCTGTTACTTCTGTGACTATCAGAGCAAATTTCGATATATATTTCCAATTCTTTTATTACAAAATATATTTAGGATAAATTTGATGCAACTACTTAAAAATACATGTACTTTACTTTCATATACCATATACAGTTTGTTACAAAAAGAATTTTACTTGCCTTGATAATAAATGAAAATTTTGTTACTCTTGTGACCAAAAAAAAAATGCAATTTTAAAAAATTGTGTTTGACGCAGAAATTCTGTGAATTATATGAGACTATACAAATAAAATTTACAGAATATAGCAGAGTATCTATATCTTTTTAAAATGCATTAATCATTGAACTCATCTGTTAACGCATGAATTAGTTACATTTGATTATGCAACGTGCTAAGTGTTATTCTTGCGACGCTACTCTTGTGACATTTTGTCCATAATGTAATTTTAGCAAAAATTTAGTTTAAATACTAAATAAAATAATTGAAATAAGTTTAAAAAATTATTTTTCATAGAGAACAACTGTTAAGGATAGTTTAATTTTAAAATAACATAAAATAATGTAAAAAAAATCTAAAATTAACAAACACTATAACCACATAGCAACCTCTCAGTTTCTGCTACTTAGCAGAGTAAGCCATTGTCTTCATTATCAATAATATCATTTACAACTTCTCCTGTATCATCATTTACTTAATGAAACACAAATTCTTGGAACGAATCATGTTAGTGTAAGGTTTGTAGTAGATAGTGTCATTTTTCATGGTTTTAAAAATTGTATTTGTTGAATGTCCTTCTCTGTTTGTATTTTCTATTGGGCAAAATAATAAAACTTTTTGTTTTATTTGTTTTCACAAAATAAGCAGTGCATCTTAGAATTGCTTTTCTAGCACGCACTTCGTTCCATATATATCATTATACAACAACACAAAATAAATCTACAGCATCTATACCAGGATTATTTGGGGAAAAAATGCCCAATTAAGTTAATAGAGAAAGGAGTCTAATTCATTGCAGGCATATTTGCATAGTTATATTTTTGTTTAAATTGGAAAGCACAACCATCATATAAAAAAGTAAAACAGGTACATTTTAAGAAAATACAAATTCCCTTAAAGATGCAATGTTGAAATTTTACATACGAAAGCATTTACAAAAAATTGGTTATGGGTTACATTGTCTAAAATAATAGCATAACATTTTACACTATTGGGATGATATTAAATAAAAAGCTGAAAATACGGTCACTTGTGGATTTGACCCGTAATTCGTGCCAAAATTTCGTCTTGGCATGAAAATAAAACAGTTTCCAAAAAATCCACTAGCATAACTATTCTTTGAGAAATGGTTATTTTTTTGGCATTACGAAAATAATCCCTTGTACAAGTTTCAATGAATGTGTGCCACAGAAATGAATTTAGTTGCTTTCGAAAAATTTTAAACAATCAGAAATGGTTTCTTTAACTGGTACTTTTTCAAAACGTTTATCAACGTTTTGAAAAAGTAACAGTATTGATGAAGATGTTGATAAAAGTTTTGTCAATAGCAAAACGTGTTTTTAAAAATTTTGTAGTTAGCAAAACTTTTATCAACGTTTTGCTATTTACAATAACTTATAAGAAGTTCTGTATTATGGACTTCCGTTTCAAACAATTCTTCGGTGTTATCTCCGCAACTTAGACATTCTGAATTCCTAAATTCTAATTATCATGTATCACGGCAGTCAAAGTCATTAAATCCAGCACATGAATGTTTAATGCAGGAAATACACCAGTTACTACATTATGAATTGCTTGAATGCTTTCGTGACAACAACAAATGGAGATAATCTGATGAGTTATTTTGTATTGTTTTATGAAACTAGGCTTTAAAGCTGGAAAAGAATCTCCAATTTTTAAATTTGGGAAAGCTTTTTTAAACAAAAAAAGTATTCTCTTATTAAAGGTCCCCTAGAATTGATGAAATTATGTGACCTTTTTCACGCTTAACTAACGTAGATTTAGCTGAAGAATAACCTCTTCTTAAATCTTCATTGACATAAAATTCTCCAAAGCTGTGGATTTAGATTTTTTTCCGTTACAGTATCTGAGGTTAGCTAGTTCTCAACTTTTTCCTTTTCTTAATATTTCCATTTTATTGCTGAAGCTTTTCCTGGTTCTAAGACCTTCCTTCACCTTGTCGTAATATATTTTGTTTTGTTTCTTTCTCACAACAACATATTCAATTTCATTCTTATTTTTTCTGTACAATTTTTGGCGCTTATCAGAATTTTTTCTGCTCTTTAAAACAATGTCGTGTATAAGAAGCAATATTAAAATATTTCCCTTAAAATATACTATCAAAATCATTTCCTTAAGAGTTACTATAAGAACCTCTGTAGATTATACAGCAGAATGTAGTAAACGAAGCTTTACAAAGCCTATAAAATATCTAATCAAAGAATATGTGTTTCAAACGAAAAGAAAGTACACAAAAACGACACGAGTTGAGTTGTTTTATTATATCTTTAATTACTTGTCATGATTATTTTATTATCTTAAGTAATACCAAAAATAAATAAAAATAAATCCACCCACTTAAAAAAAAACACTAATAAAGATAATTTATCTTCCTTAAAATTTTCAAAATAACCTTAGTTATAGCTAAAACTATTTCAAGAACTGCTCTAATAACAGAGAAAATACAACAAAACTTTAAGCATTCTGTTTGTTTTGGTTGTAATGCTGTGTTATATCAAACTATCGATAAAAGTATTATGCGTTACACTTGTGACACAGACGTTTGTTACTCTTGTGACAACTCCCCAGAGCATATTCTATGCATAGAATAAACAAAATATTTAACGTAAAATATGTCTTATACCTCGAAATCAGAAAATTAGAAGTTTTGGGTAAAAATTTTAAGTATTTTTTTTTTTATTATTAAAACTTTTGTATGTTTTCGTTACTCTTGTGACATTTAAGTATTAACGTTTAAATACAGCCAAAAATATATTAAAGACATTATCTAAAAGCTTTTATCTATGTAGATCTTAAAGATGTGGTAATTGTTTGTTGATTTGAACGTATAGAATTTTTAATGAATTTTAAAAAGTAAAAAAATCATACATTTCAATAAGTTGTATTTTAAGCTCAAATGTAAATGTAGTTTTATACTTTTAGTATCCAGCTCATTTTTAATAAACACTTGCTCTTATGAAATGAAAACTTACAAATTCATATACTTCAAATCTTTAGCTTTAAATTGATGTATCACATTTATATTTCCGTTTAAAGAAATTTTTCAGCAAAAAATTTTTTCTGCCGTGGACGTTCCCATAAGCAACGTTCGGACACAATGAATATTAATTTAACATAATTAAAAAAAAAGCAAATAAGGTTTCCATTTTTCTTAATCAGTTCACATATTTTAGTTTCCATTGAAAAAATGAGATTTTGCATAATTTTTGCAAGATTTAAAATCAAGCATTCATGAATGGATCTTTAAGTTCACCTGAAGCGATACGTTGTAATTTCCTTCGTAAACGTTACCAGTCATAACGTCATGTAGGTTCTCGATCGAGTTAAGATCAAAGTTACGAGATGCCCACTCAAGAATTTTTTTTTCCACTGTGAATTAAACCTGTATTTTTTAACTTGAGTCTTATGATGTTGCTGAGCATTAAACTGCTGAAATACCACAGTTGACCAGTAAAAATTTCTGCAAAAGGTAGTACAATATCTTCCAATGTCTGTACGAATGCTTCGACTGTTCGAAAAAGTTCAGAGATACCTATCCATTGAAGCAAAATGTAGCTCAAGGCACTGATCCCCCATCTAGTTTGTAACTAAATTGTGTATTGTGCCAATATTGCGTAAATCGTGCCAGTAGTTAATCCAGTCATCCGAACCATCTAAATTTTTTTCGTCACTGAAAATTACTGAATATTATTTTTATCCATAGGACATTTGCCTTATGTCGCTGATAAACAGCTCGCATGTATCTGCTCATTTTACTTTGAACATAAAACGCATGTTTCTTCTGTAATTTATTTTTTGATACCAAGGACTCTTATTCATTCAGAATTTTTTCAAGTTAATATTTTGTGGAGATGCAATCTTCTGAATCCTTTTAATTTCTCATTTAAATGTGATACGCCGACATTCAGTTCAGGATTCTTCTAGTTATGTATTAAATCTGGATAGGATTCTGTACAAAGATCTCTCTTTACGATTTAAAACCACAGCAATATCTGAAACACACTGAAATTTTGACTTTAACTTCCATATATTATTTATATTTCCCGGCTGAATTTATTTAGCTTGTAGCATCTTTAATATCTGAAGTTATCACAACAAGAATTTAAATGCCTGAAATGTGTGACATCATTTATTTATAATTTGAAATTTTTCACGACGAATTCAAACATTCTGTGTCTAAATTTTTTCGTAATGGTAATTTGTGTTTTGTTAAAAAAACTAAATTTTTTAGCAGATTTGTAGACATCTTTGATCTATTTTCTTACAAAGAATATGTGAAGTAAAATTTATAAATTTTTTGTACCGCAATTTTTTTTCCGTTAACTTGGGGACAAATATTATCATTATGTGTCACAGTGAATATCATGAAATTATTAGTAAAAATAAAGTGTGTATGTGAAAATCTTTATTTTTCTTTTCTAAACCGTACATTAATTATTGGTTCTAGTTTTAAATGTAATTACATTAATCATTTTCTTGAATTCTGCTGATTTTTTATTAATGCATAATATAATTTTTAAGACTTTCAATTTTCTTAAGCTTTTTTCAAAAATAATAAAACATGAAATCGATGTACTGAAAGATGGATATACAATTGAATTAAAAAATATATATATGGCTATAATATATGTAATTCAAATTTAAACTATTTGATGTTTAAATTTTTTTCTTAAAACGTTATTTATTTTGTATTTCATAAAAGCTGTATTTTCTCTTTTTTTAAGTATTTTAAACAGAAAATACAAAGGAAATGCATTTTCCATTTTTTAACCATTTCGCTTGTTGCTTGTTGTAAGGCGAAATTGATTTCATATCCTTGTTTCTCTTTCATTATTTATTTTATCGTAAATGTTTTTTTTTCTGCCATACAGTTCACGAATTAAAGCAATTCATAACTTAAAAGAAAATTCTGATTCATTTTTATATATTTTTTATCCAATCCTTTTTATAAAAAGTTTAATTGGAAAACTGTAATATGTTGTTTTATTTATAGACGTTTCTCTTGTAGCCATATATATTTCGTTTCATTTATCATCAATGACACATTAAAATATGTCTTGCAATATATGTTGTTAAACATTTTTTTTTTAATGTTTTAATAAATAATATAATTCCAATTTCAGTTCCATCTCCAGACAAATATCATAAGAATATTTTATTTCCAGAAGTAAGTATTTTATTTAAAGGAACCGTTTACCTTTTTAACAATTTTGTTTATTTTTAAAAATATGGTTTAAATGGTGACCTCACTGCATGTATATGTTCAACTAAAAGTACATTTTGGAAAAAAAATTGCATATTTAACTAAATTTTAAAAAAATGTCTTAAAACATTTTATTTTTTAAAAATCATTACTATTTTTTTTTAAATATTGATATTTTTGCCCAATTGTTTTCTTTAAGATTTTCAAATGTGTATTACACAAGACTGCGCATGTATTTTTAGATTCATCTAATATTACATTTAATACAATTTTTTACTGATATCTATAGTGAAAAGTGATGAAATCTAACTCATCTTAATATACCTTTATTTTTTTTTAAATAACAAAATACCTGAAGGCTAATTCCACACGCAGATGTATCAGATATATAATAAAGAATATATGCAAAAAGTTTAAATCTCTACCTCAAATACAAAAAAAGCTTTAGCATTTTCAAAACAGGAAAGTGACGAAACGATGGACATGGAGAAAAAGCAATTTAAAGTTTAATTTTTTGTGTGGGTAAATGTCGTGGGTGTATTAACAAAATTTACAATATCTCGCGATATAATTATCGTATAGGTAAAAATGAGGCGTCAAAATATTCACAAATAAACAAGCTTTCATTGAATATTTTCAAAAGAAAGTCGATTTTTTGACCAATTTTGAGATAAAGTATCCCTAAATGTTTCTTTCAGCCGAAAAAATGAATTGTGTTCAATACAAGAGATTTAATGTACGATAACATATTTTAAATCGAGTTGGGTTGATTTTTGACAGCCGATTATCTACTCGAGTGATATAGGCCACAGAGGGGTGTCCTCCGTGGGGGTCTTTCTAAGGAAACCTAATCTGTATTTACACATGGAAATCCATGGTTCGAAGATAACCACGAAAACTCCGATCGATTAGGTCGACGGGCACGATTGGGTTCGAACCTAGCTCCTCCCGTTTACCAGCTTTGAGAGCAGAATCTCTCGGCCACTGGTGGGGCTATTTTAAATCGAAAAAACAAAACCCAATGATAAAATTTTAATGGCAAGACTAATAACTTCAAATTTTACATATGATTTTATGCATAATCGATCTTCTTATAAAACATTCTAGTTATTTATGCCTTATGGACCTTCGCAAAAGCGCGTATCTAACATTATTTTATTTTCATTTTTGGTACATTATATCACTTATTCTTCCTATTTTCGTTTTGTTTGATATTAATGTATTCTAAAATTATTTAATTACACCCAGATGATTATTCCAATAAATGTTTCTGCAACTAATTAAAAAAGAGGTACCTTTAGTTATCTCGTCGACCAAATATCTGTCGCCAAACTATAAGATTAAATGCCAATAATGGTTGATCATAAATGTCACATTTACTTGACTTCAAGCAAGTTACACGTGTTTACGACATCAAGTGATTTTTATTTCAAAATTTATTAATGTTATACTAATTTATTTTTTCTTCCGTTATTTAAAACAAAAACTATGTCAATTTGTATAATTTGGCGAGTGGTTTGCAGGTTTATACAATGTGGCAAAATTGGTCGACGGGATAACTAAGTACCAAAAAAGATCACCTTGCAATATAGTTACTCTATCAAGTAAGAGTAATATTTAAACAAAATCATTTATTTATAAATATTTAAATTAGTCTCTCCTTTCACAAAACAGTCAGCAAACGTCTGTAATAAAACATATCTCATTATTCATTAATATACCTTATAAAATAAATTATAATTTCAAATTTACATTCTTTATACAATTGAGATTTATTATGCATGATTATTTCCCCTTTGTTTATTGCACTCAATTATTTAAATTCTGAAGTAACAAGAAGGTAAGTTTTATTATTATTCCTTGATTTCTAATAGCTAGATACTTTGTATAAACTAAAAAATATTAATCAAAACTGCAAAGAGAATTTTAAGATTTACATTTATTAATTAAAAATACATTACGCAATTCATAAGAAAATCAAAAGATTTATCTTTGACACGGTTTCGTAGAGAAAATATAATCAATGTTATTATGATTTTATAGAATGTAATTAAAATTTTAAATAAAACAAAACAAAATGAAACAACTAAAGCTACATTAAATAAAAAATATCTTTATTTGGAGACCTGCATAAAATTATCTAAAAGGCGAACAGTACATAAAATTTTTGTGAAATTTAAAATATAAGGATACAATAAAGAAAAAATATTTTTATTCACTTCTAGCCATCTATAGAAAAGGCTCATTGTTAGAATTAAAAAGTTACACTTCCTTGAATATGTATATTTTTTACAAAACATTATTGAAAATTCAGTTATGATAACATGTAATTTGAAACAAGAAATGAATAAAAAAAGAAAAGGAAAAGGAAAAAAAAAAACTTCTCGATAACATTTATAACACTCACTTTTAATGGCATTTTGATGACTTATATTTTTTATGCTATAGAAAATGTTTATTAATGTCTTTGATCCAAAACATTTCATTTTCTATTAAATGCCTTTGTAAGAATGCGAAAAAGCTTTGAGAAATAACGAAATGTATTTAGGAAGTATTGAGAATTTGAAACAAAAGAAATTTTAATTTAGTACTATTATTTCACGTTATGTTAATTACATTGTCGAGAAAAAAAAATTAACCTATGCATTTTAATCATCAAATTCCCCCCCCCCCCCCACACACACACACACACAAAAAAAAAGAAAGAAGGAAAGAAATAGCTATTTGTCTGAATAATGTCTTTTCTTTCAGTTTATGTTTTAAAAAAGTAAGCTTAGGGGATCAATTTATAGTGAAAATGTAGCAATTTCTGAAAATTTCAATAGGAACTCCAAATTTTGACAGTATATTTCCTTCTTTCGGTAAATTTTACCTTTTTGAATAATATTCATAATATTAAATTAATCTGTAATCGCTTCAAAACAGATTTTAATGTTGGTAGTCTTTCAATAATAACTCAAAAACTACTTAATGATCTCGTAATTCTGGTTTTGCATCCTGAAACTTCTAGAAATGGATTAATGTAAAAAAAAATGTATAGGTCAAAATATACATTAGAATCACACTTATTTCTAAAATGCATATGGGAAATAACTTCTTTTTTTCGTTAATTTTCGAAAAAACAATATTACTTATAATAAATAAACAATTTGACAAAAATTTATTTTTATAAGCGCCTATTATGCGAAACCAAAATCGCTGCTCATACCGTAAAATAGTCTTTGTGTTATGTTTAAAAACACTACCACATTAGAATCTGTTTTCCAAAGGCTACATATGAATTGAACATTAGGAGTTAACTATAAACCTTCCAGTACTGGACAACTCCGAAAGAGGACAAATTCTCGCTTCTGAGGAGTCCGTTATTCATAGGTTTTACTGTAATTTATCATTAGCAGTTCTGAAATCTAAACCTTCATAATTACTAATGAAAGCAGATCTATTAGCTTTCTATTTTGATGCTAAAATACAAACACTCTAAACAGAAATGTCTGAAATTCAGACACTTAAGTGTCTGAAACGCAGTGTTCAATTTTCAGACGTTTTAAAATGTCTGAAAATTTTCAGACACTTCTTGCGTCTGAATTTCAGACACTTAAGTGTCTGAAATGAGAGTGTGCGATTTTCAGACGTTTTGAAATGTCTTAATTTTTTGAGACACTTCTTGCGTCTGAATTTCAGACATTTCAAATGTCTTAATTGCGTCCATCTTTGAACCCTTTTTTTTTCACCAACATGAAGCCATCTTTGACCACTTTTCTATCTAAGCCATATATGCAGCCATATTTGACCACATTGAATCATTTTTATAAATGGGAATAATTTGTTACTATAAATCAGATCTGTTGCAGCGTGGAAAACTGGGATATTTCTCTGCCCCCTGATTCTAGGGTCCCCCAAGTTGGGTATGAAATTTTCATAAAGCTGATATTTTAAATTTGTTTTAACCTTGCGATGATTATAATCAGTATTTTGTAGTTTTAGAATAGGATAATATATATATACGCATATATAGAGAGATATATTCACCTAAATATGTATTGATATGATATCATATTTTGTCCTACGGCATCAAAAATGTTATTACTTTTAATGACAACTCAAATTAATGCTAGGCCAGAGACCTGGTATTCATTCGCCCCCCCCCCACCCCACCCCACCGCCTTCATATACTGTTACAAAAGAAAAATAAATAAATAAATAAATAAAATGAAAAAATTAACCCTATTCGATGTTGTCAAATACATATTTGGATAAATATATCCTTTTCTTTAACCATATCATGTTCTAAAAGCACACAATATTTATTAAAATAAATATAAGATCAAAACGAATTTAAAATATCAGCTTTATTGAAATTTCATACCAAATTTGGGGCCCTGTAAACCAAAAGGCTCATAGAAAGAGCCCAGTTGTCCATGCTGCAATCATCTTTGCATGATAACAAATTATTCCCATTTATATAAAATGATTCACTCTTTTTTTTCAATGGCAACACCGAATTTTGACACCATATTTTAAATCTTCGTCTCAAACTATGCCTAAAAACGAAATTTCTAGTCATTTGAATGGTAAGTTGTTGAATCATAAGCATTCAAAATTTAGAGCTTCTAATGTTAAATTTCATTTTCATATTCTTATTAATATCTCCTGAAATTATAATCCTAATGTGATAATTTTGTATGTGGATACAATACTGAAAATCCCAAACATAAAGACATTGAATTTGTAAAATTGCATACCAAATTTGAGGGCCCAAAAATCAATGGGAAGGGGAGGGGGCGGGACCGCGGATCAGTTTCCATGCTCTAATCAGGTCTTGCTTCGAGAAGAAACACTACCCCTCTTTTTATTTTTCTAAATAGAGCTGTCCGCTATTCGGGAGTGATCGGTTATGGGAGTTTTACTGTAATAACGGACATTCTCGAATAGCAGAGACCTATTTAGCGATCACTTTTTTCAATGCACATTTGTAGATTGAAGCAGATTTTGTGTACTTTTTACTCTGTATACTGTGTATTTGTATACTCTGGACTGTTTATTTCTACATATGAAAATAAAATCTCTAAATAGCGGGAAAATTCTGCGGTCCTAGGGTGTCTTCTATTGAGAGTTTTTATTAAATATATCTAGTTATAAATATATTTAAAAAAAAGTCAGAAAATGTTTCTTTTCCATCTTTCTTTTTTTTTTCTTTTTTTTGACAGTATAGGAAATGTGATTCTAATAAGTTCCAGTGCCAGCGGCTTACATTCATTAGCCCCCCTTCATACTACTACATATACAGTCACAAAAAATTAAACACATTGACGACTTAATATATATATATATATATGTGTGTGTGAACATGTAAATATATGTTTGGATAAATATATCCCTTTCCTTTTACTTCATTCTACTTTACAAGTATATGCAATATGATATATAATCAGTACAATAAATTGTTTTGCGAAAATGGATGCATTCTCCGATGATAATAAAAAATAATCCTGTAAAAAATCAGAAAAATTTTGGCAATAAAAGTTGTCAGAAATTTTCTGTCTTAAAATTTAAATATGTAATACAGATGAAACACAGGAAATACATATGAATGTAGTTCTTTATATTTTGAAAAAGTTTTCATAGTCTAAAAAAATTCTTTCATCGTGCAATTAAATACTGTAGAAATTTCGAACTTTTTAACAAAGCGTTACTTTACATAGGAACAATTTAAAATGCATTTATAAACAGGGATGTAGTGGAGGGTATGCGGCGGTATAAGCCGTATACCTTCTGGATTTTTTTAAGGAACACCGTATACCCTCTGTTTCTCAAAAAAGCTATAGTGTATACACTGTAGGGCATACCCTCTTCTTAGAGCGTAGGCCCTCTGCATTTTTTACGACTACACCACTGTTTATAAAACATTAAAAATTTCCCGATAACTTCAATTCTGATGCTCTTATAATTATTTTTCAAGTTTTAAGTCCACCATCTGAAGCAAAAACGTTCATAGCATTTCCTATACATAAATTTAATTTTGTTACATGAAAACACTAACTTCGAAAATGTAATGTGTAAAAGAATTAAATGATCTGTCATTAAAAATAAAAATTCATATGCGAAACCATGCCAATAATATCTGTAATACAATGGAAGTATTTATTAATATCATTTAATAACTTGATCTTTTTAATTACATTTTACCATGTGGGCAATTCCTTTTATAATAACTTTTAATTTCAAAACTTATTTTGCCTTAAAAATACATATCTAATTTTTATTTCTGTATTTTTTATAAAAATTCACAAACTTTTGAAAAAAATCCCCAGCAATTTTATGTGAAAAATGCAGTTATACATAGTAAATATGAAAAGACTATCTTTTCTAATTTCTGTTCTAAATCTGTAATCACTTTTTAACAATCAATAAATCGATATTAATAAATTTTTCGATTTTCAAATTTTTGTACAAAACTTAAATACAATTTTAAGCAATTAAACAAAGTAAATCGTGATTTATTTTTTTACTTATTTTATAGTAAATCCTTATCTATCTAGAATTTTTTTTAAATAAAATTATCTATTAAAAAATGGAACATTTTAATTTTATTAGTAATAATCATAAGTTACAATAATTTGTTTGATTTAACTAACATGTATATTGTTTAGAATACATAAATAGGACAACGCAAAATAATTAAAATTTGCTTTCAATACAAATAATATTATGAAGATTTTTTTTAAGTTGGCATTTCCGAATTAAGGGAAAAAAAAATGTTTTACTAAATAAGCTATTTCAGTTTGAAAATTTGTTTCGCATAAATCCATTTTGACAAACTTTTAATTTAATAACCCCCCTCCCCGCCTAAAATGTACATATCTTATTATATAATACAAAAAATTAATCAAAATAAGTGTTTGATTATTTTACAATTTTCATCTAATATTAACCCCTTGAGGGGCGGTGGGATATATTTTATCCCACCTAAGTTTAATCAAGATTCGCACCGGAAACTTTTAAATAAATTTTATTTTTGTAACTTTGATGGAAAAAAGTTGTAAAATTGCTTTTCCATATTTTGAAACTAATTTTTTCAAAGATTCCGGTTTGAATTCAGCATTACAGGAATACAATCGATTGCCCCTCAAGGGGTTAAATATTGAGTTATTATATGTTCTACACAGCAAAAAGACAATTTAATTAAAATTCAGGTAAATAAAATGTTGTTTTAACCGTGAAAGAAAGTATTATAAGGAATTAAACATATTGATAAAACCCATTGATTAAATTGATTGAATTATTTTATATATTAATTAAATTTAGTAACAGACCAAAGTGAAAAAAAAAAAGCTTCTCAACCAAAACTGAGTATTTCTTTTTCAGGAAAAGATTCGAGAATTTTGCGATTTTGCTTTATTTTCTATAGAGAGATTATACTAAGCGATTTTTTATGTAATATTCACTGACATTTTTACAGTCTGATTAATAAGTTGTATTCACAAGAAAAATATATAGTGCAGCAACTGCTTTTTTGGACAAAAAATATAACACGAAAAAGGTTGAAAAAGTTGGGTGTCAATGTACACAAGCAATAACTTTTAATGCTTATTTAAACAAATGATGGGATTATTTGATATAAAAAAACATTTCTTTATAAAGCGGAAGCTTTAAGAATTATTAAGCAAGTTAGTTAATTAATCCTGAAAATGATATAAATTTGTTAAAAAACATAAAAAACACTGTAACACTGAAAAATATTTATTGTATATAAAAAGATACAAATATGATAAATACATATATTCTTAAAAAAGTAAATTAAATAATTAATATACGTAAGTAATATTGTTCAAGAAAAAGTTCTATTTCGAAATAAAAATATATTGTTGTAAATAATAGCATCCTTACCTTTTTATTTTCCTTAAATCTAATAAAGTAAATCCGTTTAATACAAACACAAAAACAAACACACTTTCTTATGTATTTTACTAAATATTCAGAATGATGTTGAAAATTGAAAAACATATAGAAGAAATTTTTTTGTCATTATTCCCACATATATTTTTATAAGAATATAATTTAAATTTACTGCACAGATTAATTCTACTCAACATCTGTTTGCTGATATTTCACAATTATTCTTCAGTCTCTGAAGAACAAATATTAAAATGCCAAAAAATGGCACTTTATAGCTGCGTATAGATCTATGTAGATGATAGAATCACACTATTAAAAAATATATTATTTTTATAACAACATAAAACGCATATTCCACAACTTGAATTCAATCCACTTTGTTGTTTCACACGTACTTTCTTATACTACAACCTCTGAAGAACAAATATCGAAATTCTATAAAATGCATTTTACAGCTGCGTAGGCATATGTACCTACTACTCTATAAGTTAAATTCAATTCATTTTGTATCAGCTTGTTTTTCATACATACTTTCTTATACTAGAATCTCTGAGGAACAAATATCGAAATTCCAAAAATTTACTTAATAGCTACGTAGCTGTATATAGATCTATATAGAATACACAGTCACAATATGCATTTACGGAATTTTACACATAAAAAATCTCGGGAGCCTTTGTTAAACAAGAAAATAACTGACTGAAAGAATATTCCGTTTTAACGCGCCAATCGCCAATGCACTTCTAACAAAGCGAAATACGCGAAGTCATCATTTTAATTTTCTGTGCAGTGGTTTATCCAGTCTGCGGTTTACAAACCGTCATAATGGGCTTGATGAGTAATAAAATTTTTTATCAGCGAGAAGCAGATCATTGAATTAGAAGAAATCAGAAACGTTTTATTTTATCTATTTAGTTATTTTTTTTAACATGCTACATTTATTTGAGTGCGATTTTTGCAGTTTTTCTATTTTGAGACATATAGAAAACATACTTTAAATAAAGATTTTGTAGTAAAACTAGCAAATAACATATTGAATTTTGATGAGGAGGGCGGTGGAGGTACATTGTCCCTCCCTGAAATTTAATTAATTAAATTTTCGTTATGTCTAATCATTTAAAAAATATACTTTTTTGTCTTCCAAATAGCAATATATTAATTAAATGCTAAGAGAAAATGTTGCTAAGAATTTTTCTTCAGAGGAGCCCCCCCCCCCCCCCCCCACACACACACCACCATAAACTTTTTTGTAGAGGACAGTTTTAATTCTGTTCTCCTTTTGGTGTTCATATATTTCAAATGTATCTTAGATGGGGAAGGGAAATTCAGAAAAAAAAAAATCCCTTTTGAAGAAAAAAAAAAAAGAAACAGGAGAGAAAAAATACAGTTTTCCATTGAACGATTAATATTTCTTAATTTTTGAATTTCTTATTATGTTGATATCTTTAAGGCTGTTCTTAACTGCTCTGCTCAACAAGTGCAAAACGTTTTTACACATTCACAAATTCATTTTTTAACGGAAAGGTATAAAATTGTAAAGCCTAGCCATGGAAGCGATTTTGAATTGAACTGTGTTTTCCATTTTTTGATCAATCAATTACCTACTGAGTTATAAGAGATTTTGATCACGTGACAAACACGTTTTTCGCACGCTCTTGAGTGCTCTTTCTTCCTTCGCGCGGAAATTTGGCTCAAAACACCCACTTTGACACTATTTTCTGAAAGATCTAATGCGTTTGCAAAAAAATGGAAAAAACAGCTCAATTACATAGTTCTGAACAACAACACCAGCTAATGCATTTTCGAACAACAATAAATTAAAACTTGTGTCAGAAATTTGGCCTTTTGGATTTGAGAACACCCTTAAACATTTTTCACACGAGGAGGAGTTATGACAAAATATTCTTAGTTTAGCTTCGTGTTTACATTCTGCATTTTAGAAAAGCGGACTAGGCAGTGGAATCCAGGCATATCTATCCTAAATTCTTGCTCCTTAATACGTTTCTTTCTGTCCAAACTCATAACTCTTCGCATTTAGGGGAGAGGGCCTTCCTGTGTACGCCTATGATAACAAGTAATTTTTGAAACACTTTATATTATGAAAAGCAAATATTTAATTATTTATTGCGCCAAAAATAACTTAGCCGCAAACCTTACGCGAACTTTTACAATTGTCCCACGATTACTTCTTTTATAAAGTAATACTAAATTAAGTGGATGAAAGAGTATTTTAAACAGCTTTCATCCATTCGGAAATATTTTCTGATGGTATTGGTATACATATTGCAATACAATAGTACGTACAGTCATCACATATATGATACAATTGTATCGCATTCAGACGCTTAAGTGTCTGAATTTCTAAATGTCTTAATTTCAGACATGTCACTATTATTCAGACATTTTTCTGAGTTCATTTATACCATGATCATAGTAAGACACTTATGTGTCTTAAATTTAGACATCTATGATGTCTGAAATTTCTCATTCAGACACTTAAGTGTTTGAATTACTTTTTCAGTCACATATGTGTCTGAATTTAAGACGCCTCTATTTGCAGTGAATAACAAAAAAAGCCAAATATAATGCAAAAATTATGTGTTCGTATTGAAATTTTCAGATTTCGGAGCGATTTCGCCATGGAGACGATCCATTAAGAATATCTTTATGACAAATTGCAAGACATAGTTTCCAGTCGAATGGCTACTTTAATTTTTTTCTGTGAAAATTTGGGATTAAAATGTACTAGGTGTTCTCTTTTTTGATTGTCCGACTCTCCATTATTTTTCGAAGGTAAGTACAAACATTCTGTATCTTGCGTAGACGTTCATGATTGATAGACAAAGCAATTTAAAATGATCCGTTACGCAAAATTAATTTTACTTATTTAAAAAATTAAGGTTTTTTTCTGGATATTCATATTGGTACATACATGTAGTCCTTCCCAAATATAAATTCGTTAATGAAGTTAAAGTTTAATTTTCAAGTTAACAATTAGTCATTTTAGTCCTGTTTCAAAATTTATATATCTTTTCTAGGATATTTTGATTACTTATAATTTTTTTTTTTCGCAGGAACCAATAAATATTAATTTGCCTTCGGGTTTTACAAGAAGTTTTGTTTGAAAAAAATAACAAATAAAAAAAGTTATTATGTTCACCATTTGAAGCAAAAAACATTTTGAAAATTCTAAAGACATTTTAATGAATATATAACTGAAAAAAAAATTGCATTAAGTTTTATATAGAAATCTTGGAAATATGTATTACAAAATAAATGAATAAAAATATGGACAAAGAACTTCAACCGCAAATTTTGCAATTAATATTACACTAATTATTTTAATCGAATTATTGTATATACAAGCAATTTGCATCATTTTATTTTCAAAATAGAGAAATACATAACAGTGGGATTTATTACTATTTTTGTATCCTGGAAAACCCTTAAAATGTCACTTAAGGAATTTGGTGTATTTAAATATATATATATATCAGGAATGAAAAAGATGGCGAATATGAACAAAAACATCAAGGCTGAAAAAGTTAACAAGTCCAGAAAACATGGAAATCAAAGAAGGTGTTTTAACAGTCGATCGAACACACTAATCTTAGATGTTATGAAAGAAAAGAGGCTGTTGAATGTTTTGTAGACTGGAGCCCGACAGGAAAACGAAGGAGGTGAAAAAATATTTCATTATATCAATTTAAGATAAAAAAAGAAATGAAAAGCATGCGTCAAGCATAGATTATGTAACATTTCCCAACACATTCAGAACAAAGCTTCAGAGTATAAAAAGGGGAACGATAATGTCTAAGTTAACAGTTTTTAAAACAAATAACTCATTTGAAAACGCAGTTTCATCAGTTACGTTAAATAGTTCGAAAAATGCCTAAGTTCTTTTACACAGTTCTGTATGATATCTATATATTTGTATATACACTATCGTACACTATGTATGTATCATCGAATGCCAAAATTTAGTTCAATTTGAAAACGCATAACACAACTCAAATCCCACTTGAGCCATTTCCGTCAATAAGTGGGAAAGTACTCGAAATCTTTTGTGCAGCCCTGTATATTATGTGCATATTTTATACACACCAAGTTTTATGCAAAGTATTTGTTAAGTTTAAAATGGCATACTGCAATTGAAAACGCACTTTTAGTAATTATTGGTCATGCATAATACTACAATGGATTCTTTTGTGTATCCCTGAAAATGAACTATAACTGCTATGCACACCATATTCTATCGTAAGCATCTTGTACAGCACCTTATTGATGTATATCAATTTAATTATGTTTGAAATAGTTTAACAACATTAAAATACACTGCAAATGATTTTTTCCCCAGAAACCGTAATGTAACGGCATTCTTTTGAGTGCTCCTGTAAATGAACTGTAAATTCAATGCACTCCAATAACGAACATGCCATAGTAAATCTGAATAAAATATAAAAATTACATGGAAACCCGACTATACTTAATCGAGGTAGAGCTCGGACAGACAGACCTTCAGACGGTCAGAAAAACTAAAATCATAAAAAAAGGTCAACTATGTTGGAAAGTGTTAAACATAATCTTAGGAGGTCGTTTTCATACAAAATTTTACAAAATCTGACATTTTTTTAATAGGAATACCTCACATGATATTTGGCATTTTAGTTACATTTTTTCTTAGCATTCAAAACGGAAAGACATATAGACGGTAGTCTTGTAAAAAAAAAAAAAAAAAAAAAAAAAAAAAAATTAGATTTTTCAATTTTAAATTATTTGTTATCCGTTGCAAAATGAGTGTCCTGGCTGTAGTTTTCTAAAAATAACTTATGGTAACATTATGGTGATAAAGAAGACACCTAAGGTTATATATATATATATATATATATATATATATAAATTGAAATAAAACATAATATCTAAAAAAAATGGCTATTTCCATTTTTTTCTGGGATAGCTTAATGATTAAAATGCATGAGTGTTAATTTTTTTTTCCGACTGCACATATTACTAGCATTCCAATCCATGAAAAATAAGAAGTACTATTAATAAAAACAGAAATATACCACATTGTTGACAGCTATAAAGAAAATGGATAAATTCTAACCGAAGTAATTGAATCATATCTTTAACATTATTTAAATGTATTAAGTTGATTCACGAAATCTGAAAAATATATTTATTCCATGCTACCCTGAGATATTCATTTTATGATTATTTTCAACTTGCGTGGGTTGCATGGAATAAGAATACTTAAAATGTAAGGTTTTTTTTTTTTTTTTTTTTTTTGAAATTTTTTTTTTTTTTGAAATTTTCATAAAATGTCCATCATTATGTCTTTTATTCTACAGTATGAATTTTAATCTTTATCGAATATGTATTTTAAACTCTTTAAAAATTATTTTATCCTTGAGATGCTTTTCAAATATTTCTACTCATATATACTCTAGAAAATATACATATTTCTATATATCTATAAAAATTTAATATTTCGACATTTCAGTTCGTTATTCGCGTTTTTAAATAATTGGAATATTCTGCACTTTACTATGAAAATGTATTTTTAAAATTTTATAAGATTTATTATAATTAGGTTTATAGTTATATAGACTTTAAATTATTCCTGCACTTCACTGGAACATTTGAAATTTAATTGTTTTTTTTTATCATTCAAACGAGATTGTTAAAAAAAAAAAATAAATAAATAAATAAATAAAAATAATAATCCTGAGAAAAGCTTTTATTTTATGCAATTATTTTTATTAAATATTTTAAATAATATTAATTAGCACGTGGAAAATATTTCATTTACTATCTGTTAACTTTTGGAAATACTCAAAAATTTTCTTTAAATAACTTGTGACTTAATTCTTCAAATGGTGAAGAACATTAATTATTCAAATGAATAAATAAGGGAAGCATTATAAAATTCTGAATAATGGAAAAAAAACAGAAAAAGTAGTGTATAAATGTCTTTAAAATATCGTAATAGAAAATATACTATTAGATTGCAGTCTTTGATTTTAATTAGGGATCGCAATGTTTTCTAAAAGTACTTCACTTTGCTACACTAATTTGAAACGAATATCTTTACTTTTGGCTTCTATTGAAGATGTTATAAATCTACTACAAAGACTTTGGATTTGAAACAGTGACAAGAAATGTAGAAAATTTTCTAAAAACTGCATGCCTTGTTTTATTAATAAGAATGAATACTTAGAATAAATTTCAAAGACACACTGATCATGTGCGCGAATTATATAACATGCTAAGTAATGAGTATATTTTAGTAGCATTCAGATGCAGAACATTTAAAGTATAATCTTCAGAATGTGAAACTAAATCTACCCCATATATATAAAATCCTAATGAAACGAATTTATGAAACGGATACCATGAAACGACTGAAATGTAACGAATTTATGAAACAACTGATTAAGCAACTGATGATGTTTCATGGCGATTTCTCCTAAAATACGGAATACATTGCGATGAAATTAACACCAAAAATCCGTATTGATCAGCAGAAAACTTGTATTAGAATTTTTAAATTCGAATTAATTTTTGAAATATTAATTTTTTTTTTTTTGCAATTTTATATACTTTTCTCTAATGATGACAACTCAAATTTTAATCATAACACATATTTTTTTTTTCATATTTTAGAAAAGGTTATTATTTTAAACTAATTTGGCGATCAGTTTGTTCTCCCTTAAATGTATGCTAAGAAATGTATCATGTTAATTTTATTCGTAATTTAATTTGAATTTCATTATCATTTTATATAATACAAAACTTTCATTTAAAATTTTAACATTTAAAATAAATGGCTTTCACTTCTTCCTTTTTTTTTTAAACGAAACGAAAAGAAAAGTATTAGGCACAGATGTCGTATACGCAACGCTGTACCTAATTGGTGCCAAAATGGCGTTATTTTGCATGACATGGTAACCCGGCTATTGTTGCTTATTTATTAATAAAGGTTTATTTGAATTTTTTATCTTTTTATTTACAAAAAATGTTATAAAGTGTTTTGTTCTATAGTTATTAATTAAACTTTTTTTTATTTATTGTTATTTCATTTTAAAAATAACATAAAATAATTTAAAAATACATATGTAACTGGTATTCGAAAACGAGGCTTTCGCCAAATTATCGTAAAGAAAAATGCACGCCAAACAATGATATGACAATACAACAAATCATGACATTTAATTTCAGCTTTAAAGCAATGCTTTAATGGTACTAATTCTCCCGTCGACCAATTTCGCCAAATTATATAAATCGTCAAACCACTCGCCAAGTTATACAAATTAACATTTTTTTTTTTTTTTTAAATAACGGAAGAACAAATAAATTAGTTTAACATTAATGAAAATACAAATAAAACGTCGAAATAAAAATTACTTGATGGCGTAAACACGTGTAACTTCCTTAAAGTCAAGTGAATGTGACATTTACGATCAACCATTATTGGCATTTAATCTTATAGTTTGGCGACAGATTTTAGATATAACAGGCAAGAGATTGTGAATCAAACACGAAAACAATCATTGGATGTCTTAACAGCAACTGATTCTGCCTTAAATTTTTGAAATCAAATAGAACTGAATGGGAACCCATTTACAGGGAGATCGCTACAGGTTTCTTCAGTATAATTCAATCTTCTCTAATGTTTTTAAAAGCGATCAGATTAGCGTGCTTTTAGATTCTGCAGTGTCTAAACGGGGGTTGGCGAGCATAGCTTGCAGGGGGCAGAGACTACTAGTATATATATATATATATATATATATATTTTTTTTTTTTTTTTTTTTTGAAAAACATGCTTTCATTCAAATTCATTAAAATGTAGAAGATATATCCATAATTTTTTAAATGCACTAAAAGGTAAAGATGGGAACTTTCTACAAATTAGCCAGCTATCGCCAAGTTGGCTTCATATATGGCAACTTAATTTTGTAGCCAAATTAGGCGATATTTCACCAAGTTGACCGACCTTTGGCGCTATTGTGGTAACCCAGCCGTTTGTACTTTTCAAAGAATACTCATTGTGTAAACTGATACTCATTTCTCAATGGGAAATCAACCGTTGACCCACATTGCCCACCTTAGGAATCTAATTTTTAAAACACCAATGTCCAATTCATGTATTGCCTCCAGGAATACATATATATTCCAAATTTCAAAGCTCTGTGTCAGCAGGAAGTGCGTGAAAAATGATCACAAGATTTGGCTGCCCCATAAAAAAAAACATAATTGTAAGTTAAAAGAAAGTATGTAATAATACATACAGTTCAGTCATGTGTCTCTTAGTTATGAAATATTAAATGATAAATATAGTAGTTAAAGTTCGGGAAACAGCAGGCATAAAAATATTCAAAATTTTCAATTTTTTAATTTCTGCTTAGAATGTATGACGCAGAAAATTTTATTTCTAGGTTCAAATTACATAATTCCCTAAAACAAAACATTAAATTTCTATACAAATAATTCCACGCTTCTGTCTTTAAAATTTTTTTTATTGTTTTTTTTTTTTGTTGTTGTTGTTTGTTTGCTTTACTTTTTACCCAACTGCCAAGAAGGGCTAAGTGTTTCACGCGTATCTGGGTATGTGGATTTCTTTATAACCTCAAAACATCTCAACGGCTGGATGAATTTTGATGAATGAGGTCTCTATCTATTTGCCTTAAACGTACGATGGTTATAGGCTAGGTTTTTTTTTCATAAATTCAAAATGGCTGCCGTAAAATACAAAATGGCGGTAGAGACGAAATTTTTTTTCACGCACCATATTGAGTGGCATATCATTGGATAGGACTTTCAAAATGAAGACGATGTCTCATTGGCTGTTTTACAGTCAGAAGCTCCGTTTGAATATTACACAACCTGGAAGTTGTGTATGTAGGATCTCTTTCTTTACTGCAACTCTAACTTTCATAGACATCTATAGGACTCATCAAAACAGTGTTTATAGATAGCAACTAGCAATTAAACACAACTTAAAAGTCATCAATAAAAGTAAATACAATAATAGGTAAGTAATATAAAAAATAGTTGCACATTGATGAGAAATAATTAATTAGTTTGCGTTTTACGCAGTCGGTTTTTCGATTTTCTACATTTAATTATTACTTGTTATGAAATCTATTAAAGTTGAATATTTGGAACTTCACATACAGTGGCGGTCAAATGTTTCCGGCCAGTTAGTTTCTTTGATTTGTTTGCCAGAAAGTTTCAGCGAAGAAGAAGCACAGTTGGTCCAAAAGTTAGGGATAAGCAAATGACTTCTGACCACGTGATCATTTTGATTGGATACGGAAGACACTTGATGCAAAAGAGAGGAATTGAAAATCCGCGTGTTCAAAAGATTCCGGCTATTCGTCATTCGTTAGTTTTTGCTGTCGGTAATGTATTTTTTGACCGTTTTGTTAATTAATCAACGTATATAACGTATTTGAAAATCAAAAATGCAAAGTTCAACAATTATTGTTCGTAAACGAGGAGTTTGTTTGTCACTAAAGTGCCAATCCCCTCGTGAGATTGCGGCAAAGCTATCGATCTGAAAGTTTACTGTGAACATAATTTTTAAAAAATATAAAAATGGCCATGGCCTTTAACACTTGCCACGGTACGGGATACCCCGGAAAACGACTATATGTGTGGACAGAATTATCAGGAGAAAAGAGTTGATGACCCGCATAAAAAAGCCGCTGCAATTCCCCTCGATTTACGGTGTTAAAATATTGTTGAAACTAGTCGGTCTACCGTGTCAAGACGCTTACGTGATGTAAGACTTTATGGTACTGTCGGCGTTAAAAAATCTTTCACAAGTAAAAAAAAAAAAATCAGAGGGCCCGACTGGCGTTTGCCAAGGAACACAAAGACAGGTCAAACGTAAACTGGAAAAAAGTACTATTTTTCGATGAATCGAAGTTCATCCTTTTGGGGAATGATGGCGGATAGTACTTCCGACGTCCTAAAAACAAAATATAAGATTTGGGATACGTTATTACTACAATGAAGCACGGCGGAGGACACGTTATGCTGTGGGGAGCATTTTATGAAAAATGTGTCGGTCCGTTATTTGAAAGATATCTTGCAAGATCAATTGCTGTCTTATTGATATCAATTGTTGCCTTATTGGAGAAAATAATATGGTCGCAACTATTTGTATTAGCATGATAACGACCCAAATCATGCATCCAAGGTCGTCAAGAAGTGGCTTTAGCATGAAAAAATTCCGATTTTGAAATGGACAGCCCAATCACCCGATCACAAAAAAAATAGAAAATCTTTGGAACGAACTTGAAAAGGTGTGCGGAATTACAAATATTCCAATTTAACAGAATTTTCCTAAAAATTGCAAGAACCGTGGGAAAAATTTACCATAGACGATTTTCAACCGTTCTTTGAAACGATGCTACGTCGCTGCGCCACAATACTTATTCTTAAATCTACGAAGACAAAATAATGATTGTAAATGTTCTTAATCACTGTCATTATCTATTATAGCACAGTTTTTTTTCCAAACTTGCCAAGATGGCCGGAAACTTTTGAGAACATGCGTTTTCTTTTGCAATTCATTTTGGCAATTAAATTTATTGATATCTATTTTTTATACAATAAATATGTTCCTAAGTATTATGTGAATAATGTGCATAAGTATCATGATGAGATTTCTCTTCATATGGGTGTACTTACAAATTAACCAAAAATATTATGCTGGTCGGAAACTTTTGATCGAACGCCACTGTACACATACAGCTAATATTTGTCATTATAAATATTTAGAACTATCTATCTATATTATAAAGTACAAACGTATCTGTGCGTAACGCTGACGTCATTCTGCGAGTGCACACGTTACGATAAAATTCGGTTTTTCAATTTTTGTTACTGCAATTTTTTAAACTTCTAAGCATCGCACATTTTTTACATATATATATATAGACGTATAGAGTAAAACCTGTACTTTTAATTGAAATTTGTTTGAAACCTGTATTGCAATCTGCTCATTTTTCACAGCTTTTTAAATATCTTTTAAAAATACATTTTATAATCTATCTCTATCGTGTAGAGGCTCTATTACGGAAGAATAACAATAACCCATTCACACTAAAAAGAATAAAAAGAGACCAGATATTGTTTCCAAATAATGTCCCATAACGAAATTAAAACTTAATAAGTAAATAAAGAAATTAAATAAAACATAATATTAACATATATGCAATCAAACATTTTCATTTTTTACACACTCGAATAGGAGAAAAAACGTACTTTAAAGTATTACAAGTGTAATTTGTTTGAAAACTGCATCATTTTACTGATTATTAGGAGTCTTTAACACTTTATAAATGAGTTGTAAAAACGTCCAAAATGTATAATAATTATTAAACACAACAAATGAAAGTTAAACCTTTTGCTTGAAATAAATAAATAAATAATTTAAATTATGGAGTATAGAACGAAACAAGTGAAAAAAGGTTCATCAAGTGCTTTGGTAAAATAATTTTCCATTCTCCTATTTTGCTTTTTTGTCTTGATTTCGCTCTTTTCTGCCTTTTGAAGATTTATAAACCCTGTATGAAAACATAATTAAGGGCTAAGAAATAAAAACGAAGGAATGAAACTTCAATTTAAACACTTTCGTCTTCACTAATCAGCTTATTCTAAACGTAAAGAAATCGACTGTCACAAAATTTCCATCTATAAATGTTAGATCGTAGGGTTTTTTTTCTTAATATTCATACAAGGAGGCTAAACAAAAAAAATTATCTCCTTCACAAAACTGAAGAATTATTACTCGATATATTCAGGCAGCATAAATTTTAAAAAAGACAAATTTTCAATTAATTATTTCTTAACGACGGATATTCAAATTTTTCGTAAGCACAGTAAAAGCGGAATGATTGAGCGAAAAAAATGTCATTTTGTAAGTATTTATTTTAACTCGTAAATCGGAAATGAAATGTTCCCTGATAGGTTTGTCCAAATGTCGTCATATTTGTGCAATTTCTTCAAATGGATTCCTTTTCGTTTCACCAGCCCCGAAATAAAAGTTAAGTCTTAAAAGAAGACTTTTTTCTAATGAAGCGTTGAAAATGGGGCTTTTTCATTAAAAAAAAAACTTGTAACCTATCTATCATATGGTTTACTCGTCTATTTGAAATTCAGCATTTAATCAAACCAATATTATAGTCCTTTCCTAAACGTATTATAAAACAAGATTTACATTCTTAACAAGAGCATAAAATAATCGTAAGAGCTCATGCATTTTAACTGCAACACATCGGGTTGCTATACCACATAAGTAAATATAACTATAATATTTCAAAAAAATATATAGGAATAAAATTTTTTTGTATGATTTTGGAATGACTTTTTATTTATTATTATTGTTATTACTGTCGTTGTTGTTATTAACCATATGGAAAAAATGGTTCTCGTCAGGGTAGGAAATCAAAAGCATATCTGAACGTCTTCATTGGTCTAATCCGCAATTTATTCGTTATCTGACTGGTATATACAGTAATCTGTATTTCCCTTTGGTTTGAACAACGATGGACAACAGAGTGTTGCCACTACGACAAAAAGTAATAAAAACTACAAACAAAATTAATAAATCAGAAACAAATTGAGACACAACTTTCAAACAAATTGTATTTAAAAGTACATTTCTCTATCCGACGGTGTAAAAAGTAATATTGTGGGATGTTTAGAAGTTTAAGAATGAAATTTTATTTAAAATGGGTAGTGAGATTTTTTGGAAATCTGATGATAGAAAAGCCTTTTCCCGAACAGCCAATGAAATGCTTGGATAATACGCAAGTTTCAGGAAATCTTGCAATTTTTACGTGTAATAACACTATTAATGTTTAATTCATGGCGTACGTAATGCATGACCAGCTCCGTAGAAGTTTAAAAATTTACAGTACCGAAAACTGTAAAACTGAAATTTCTTTTAAAATTTGTTCACGATGGTTCCAGGAATGTTATTGTTTAACCCATGGCGTACGTAATGTAGGATCAACTCCGTGCGATTTTTTATGTCTTAAAATTTAGTCTTTGAAAAAATCATTTTCCAAATGGTCGTTGTAATTTGTTAAATTGCTATTTTTATTATTATTATTATTTCTTTTCTTTTCTTTTTTTAAGAATATGAAAATGCTTCTTCTTCTGATTAAATGGAACAATTACGTAAAATCCGAAGAAGCTACGTGAGATAACGTTTTAGAGACGTCTACATAGCTTATAGATATCTAACCAGATGCAAGTAAAATTTAAAAAGTCACACATTTTTTTTTTTTTTTTTTAAATATCGTAATTATTATTTACTAGCAAAACCCGCGGCTTTGCTCGCGTAATAGTTGAAATATGCCAAGTGATATTTGCATGAGTATTTGTTATTAGAAGAACACTTTTTGAAATAATTCAAAAATTACAAATTAAAACAGTTTGACTAAACTTCATTATTAAAGTGCAATAGACAGAAATGAGATTTTAATAAATAAGAAGAAATAAAACTAATTCCAATTAAATGATAATTTAGAAAGTATTTTGAGACTTTTATGCTCATTTTATACGCTCATTTCAGTATTCATTTGAAATTTTGAATTTTTAGAAACCATCTTAACACATTTACATCTTAAAATTAACCATCATGTCAAATTCCAAGCTTCTTGACTAACAGTCTACAACCTCTCTGGTGTTAGTAGAACAAACATAAAATGCCGAAACAGAGCTAGAATGTCTCGAAAAATATTGAAACAAAGACTGTCATCATTAATTTGCCAACATTAACCATGAAATCGGTTGATATTTCCTAATATTGTATAGAAAACGGAACTTAGATGTTTTTAAAGACTTCCTTGCTGTTCTTGCCAACCAGATGATAATTACACCGGCATAAAATGTTGCCCGTATAAGATCAAGGACTATCACTCTTGATTCGCAACAAATAAGTTCTAAAATCGGTTCATTATTTCCTGGGATTCCATAGAAACCGTAATTTAGGACTCTTTTAGATTACTCTTCGCTCCTTCCCTTCGCTTCACCCCTTTTTAATTTCGAATTTATTTTCGACTGTTCTTTGAGGACTTTTATATTTTATAAGTATCTACCGTGCTATATTTAAAGTTTCTAGTCTCTTCAGTACCGTTGAAATCGCAGTTTAGAATGTGTTTTGCTCCTGCAACCCTCGACATAGCTTATGTTTGAGCAGGCTTAATCACCATCAATTTGCAACCATTATAATCGGTTTCGTATTTCATATGATTGCATAAAAATCGTAATTTAGAACGCTTATGGAACGTTTTTCGCTCACTTCATCCTGCTAAATTTGGAATTTTGTTTCGACAATTCTTAGAAAGCATTTTCGTCCTTGAAGTAATTACCATTCCAAATTTAAAATGCTAGACTCCTCAGTAACACAAAAAACGCAATTTAGAACATTTTTTCTCCTGTAACCCCCAGGTGGTAGTGACAACAACGGAAAATATAGGCTATGTTGGAGCAGGGACTGTCACCATCAATTTGAAAACATTACTTCTGAAATTAGTTTATATTTCCTGAGATTGCGTAGAAATCTCTATTTAGAACATTTTTATAACGCTTTTCGTTCATTTTCACCCCTTTTAAATTTCAAATTTTTTAGGAACTCTTCTCATAGAGTAAACCATGCCAAATTTCAAGTTGCTAGCCCTTCAGTATCACAAAAATTACAATTTAGAACATTTTTTTAAAAATGCAACCGCAAGGTGGTAGTGACGCCGACATGAAACAGATCCTATTGGAGCAAGGGCTGTCATCATCAATTTCCAACCATTACTTTTGATATCAGTTGGGTACTTTGTGAGATTGCGTAGAAATCGCAATTTAGAAAATTTTTGGAACGCTTTTCGTCGATTTTCAACCCTTTTAAATTTCGAATTATTTAGGAAATGTTCTTAGAGATCATTTATATCTTATATGTAATTACCATGCCTAGTTTAAAGTTGCTAGCCCCTGCCGTATTACAAAAAATACAATTTAGATCGTTTTTTGCTGCTCCTCCACTCCCTTTGGGGTAGCGGCTCCGACATGAAATAGAGCCTATGTTGGAGCGAGGGCTGTCACCATCGTTTTCACACCATTATTTTTTTTAATCAGTTCAGTACTTCCTGAGATTGCGTTTAGAGATCATTTATATCTTATATGTAACTATCATGCCTAATTTCAGGGTTCTAGGCCCTTCAGTAACACAAAAATTGCAATTTAGATCGTTTTTTTGTTTCTGCAATCCCTAGGAGGTAGTGACACCGACATAAAATATAGCCTATGTTAGAGCAAGGGCTGTCATCATTAACGTCCAACCATTAGTTTTGAAATAGGTTGGGTACTTTCTGAAATTGCGTAGAAATCGCCATTTAGAACGTTTTTTAGAACTTTCATTTTCACTCCTTTTAAATTTCGAATTTTTTACGAAATGTTCTTAGAGGTCATTTATATCTTATAAGTAACTACCATTCCAAATTCCATGCATCTGGACCCTTCAGCAACACAAAAATCTCAATTTCGAACGTTTTTTTGCTCCTTCACCCCCTTTAGGGGTAGCATCACCGACACAAAATGTAGTCTATGTTGGAGCAAGGGTTGTCACCATCATTTTGACACCATTATTTTTTAATTTGGTTTGTTACTTCCTGAGATTATTCAGAAATCGCCACTTAGAACGTTTTTTAGAACACTTTTCGAGCATTTTCACGTCTTTTTAATTTCGATTTTTTTAAGAAATGTCCTTAGAGATCATTAGTATCTTAGCGGGTGTCCCAAAAAGGACTGACTGATTTTAAAATTCAATAACTTCCAAACGGTGACAGATATTAAAAAAATTCTTGCAGGAGGGTTATGCATAAAGTCAAAAGTTTTTTTTTTTACAGTGATTTTCGATTTTAGTTCGAATTACAAACAATATATGGCGCTGCTACCAATAGAGGCTAAATTCAGGCTCGATTTTTGGTACTTCGTGGCCCGTATAATACATTTCCATCTCCTTTTTCTGCATGGAACAACAGAAAGGACCAAAAATCGAGCCTGTATTTAGCGACTATTGCTTACAGCGCCATCTATTGTTTGTAATTCGAACTAAAATCGAAAATCACTGTAATAAAACTTTTGACTTTATGCATAACCCTCCTGCAAGAATTTTTTTAATATCTGTCACCGTTTGGGAGTTATTGAATTTTAAAATCAGTCAGTCCTTTTTGGGACACCGGTATAAGTAACTGCCATTCCAAATTTCATGTTTCTAGGCCTACCAGTAACACAAAAATCGCATTTTTAGCTCGTTTTTTGCATCTGCACCCCCTTTCGGCCAGTGGCACGGACATAAGATATGTTCTAAGTTGGACTAACACCATCATTTTAATACCATTACTTTTGGAATAGGCTCGGTAGTTCTAGATCTTACCTCCTACAAATAAACAATTTTTACCTCGTTATAATATTAGTATAGATGAGTCAATATCTGAAAATTGGACGATTTGCTCGCACTTCCAATAATATTTCGTTTATTATTCTAAAACCAAAAACTGAAAACTTAATATATTGTAACATTTCTTATAACAATTATTAATAATAAACGAACACATAATGATGTAAAAATAATTAATTTAAAGCTTTAAACAAACGAAATCATCATGTCAGGTACAAATATTCAAATTTTTAAATCAAATTTAATTTATCGTGTTACTCTGTGGCAGCAGACGATATCTTTGGAATAAGGGAATATATAGAATACAAAGTTTTGTTGATGTTTCTGATAAAATGCATTTCTTTATTTTTAAAAATTTGTAATAATTAAGCGCAATTAAATAATCTCTAATTATTTGCCTGTGAGATAAAAGAATTATCGTAATACCGGCTAAAGCTTATTATTTCAGCGTGGAGTAGGTAATATGTATATCTCTAAAAGAATTAGCGTAATACCCGCTACAGCTTTTTAGTGAAGCTTGGCGTACGTAATACGCAATTCGTCTTGCAATAGAAAAGTAATTGTTGTGGTAAAAATTTTATTGTGGATTTTTAGTTTTTGGCAACTGCTATAACGGAAAATGGTTAAATCAGATAGGAAATTGACGTTAAATGTGTGGTTTTTTATTAATTAAAAATGAAGTATAAGTTATTTCGATTCCGGATTACTTTAGTTGCCTCGGTCGTGTTTTAATACACATATACGTAACATTTCAGAATTCTCGCTTCAAAACTGTGGATTTGTATAGCCTTACAAACAGACAAATTTTCATTTTTATATATTAGATAAAAAAATCGTGACATCTTTTTTTTTTTTTTTTTTTTTTTTTTTTTATTTAAAAATTCTTTATCTGGTTTCTATACATATTAAAATCAATTTCCATAAAATACATTTTCTTTACATTTCATAAATTTTCATTCTACAAATGTAAAAATTTCTGGTATATTTTTACATTTGTAGCGATCTCATTTTACATGAAAAAAATAAAGCGAGTTGCTGGCTTAGCCTTTTGCTCGACGCTAATGTTCTCGCCTCCTGATCATGAGATACGTGGTTCATATCCCATCGGCGCCACTCTCCCCAATTTGGTGACCCGGACGCACGCAAAATCGCAACCTTCAAGAACAGTCATCTCCTCTCATAACTAACAGATGGCAGCAACAAATAAATCATCTCCAGCAAAATAACCCTGTGAAACGCTCACAGCACATAAGCCTCGCATACTGGGCATCACTCACAGTGCATATCGCTCGTGATGCGTCAACAAGATGACTTTCTCACTAGGGAGGGAGTGTGTAGTGATCTCATCTCACATGATCAGTATAAAGTGAGTTACTAACTTAGAGTAACTGGCTCGGTCTTTTGCTCGACGCTTCTCGCCTCCTGATCATGAGATCCGTAGTTCGTATCCCATCGGCGCCACTCTCTCTAAACATTATAAATCGACATCATTCTAAACAGAAAATACACATTTTTCATAAATATACATAAATTGTAGCTAAATGTGTCTTATTACAGTTTTTGAAGTCAAAACAGCTACTATAATATAGGTATTTCAATTACAGAAGGATAATATATGAAAAGTATAGTAAAAAATAATTTGCTAGATATGACGTCCTTTTTTATTGTCCCTTTCTAATGATGTTTTATTCTGAGTGGAAACTCCTGATTTTCTGAAATTAATCCTGATTAATATCATCCATAAAATGGAAGTTTTATTTTTAAGTCATACGAAAGAAGTTTTCGGTAAATGCTACGTCATTTGGTTTAAATTTCTAAATATCGCGCATTTTCAATTTTTACACAATCGTGTGGGGAAAAATGTAATTTGTTTGAAAAATGTATCTCAATTTACTCATTGTTTATGACATTTAATTTAATTTTTAAGCACGATTTCTTTTAAATGTATCTTTATTGCACGCAGGCTCTATTATGGAAGAATAATGATCTATTATCACTTAAAACAATATAAATATTTTCAAAAACAAAAATGTCTCCGGTTAATATTCCGTAACAAACTTATAAAATGAACAATGAAATAAAAAAAAAATAAAACAAAAATTTAACATCTATGTAATCGCAAATATTTCAAACTTTACACCGTCGAATACCAGGGAATATGTACTTCCAAATATAATTTGTTTGAAAACTGCCTATCATTTTAGGTATTAGAACTCTTAAGCGCTTTGAAAATTAGTATTAAAATTTTAAAAAGCTGTAAGAAAAATCAAAATAGAAAAAAAAGGGGAAGCTAACCATTTTTTTCGTGAAATGAAGAAGAAATAAATAAAAATAGGAATTACAGGAGAAACAAAAATAAATGGAAAAAAAGTTTGCTTAGTGTATTTTAAAATTAATTCTCCGTTCTACAACTTTAAAATTTCGACATTTTCTATCTCACTTTCGCTCATTTTTACGTTTTGAAATTTTTATAGTATCAGATAGAAAGAAGACCTAAGTACTAAAAACTGAAGAATAAAACATAATAGTACACATTCATCTTCACGAAGCAACTTAATATAAACTAGAAAAAAATCGTCTGCTTACAAATTGCCTATCAACAAATATTAGATCAAAGATTTTTTTATTACTAATATTTAACCAAGAAGTCTGGGCAAAATAAAATTGAAGTTTTTTACATGCATCGATAGAATTATTGAATTTAGAGCACGTAAATTTAAACAAGAAGCACCAATTTTCATGCAACTTTTTCTTAAAAATGACGCGCTTAAAATTTTTCACAAAGCCACTATAAGCAAGACTAAGCAAGAAAAATGTCATTTGATAAACATTTATTTTTTAATTCATAAATCTGAAATGTTTCTTCTAGATTTGCCAAATGACGTCATTTTTATCCAATTTCCTCAAAATGAATTCATGTGGTTATCAGCAATTTATAAATAAAAAGTCAAATCTAAGAACAGAATGCTTTATATAAATTAATTTTAGAAATGTGTATTTTAATTTAATAAACTTTTAACCTACATTATAATATTGTTTATTATTTGAAATTCAGTATTCATTCAAATTTACGTTATAGTTTTGTCGAAATGTACGATAAAACTAGATTTACACTTCCAAAAAAAAAAAAAAAAAAAAAAAAAATCATAAGATCTCAGGCAATTTAAATACAACGCAGCAGGTTGCTATGCCAACTAGTTTTATTAAAAGACTAGCTATACCCGGCAATAGATTAACATACAAGATAGGACACTTCCATAGAGTGTAATGGTAATGCGATTGCGATCGCAGCTCCTTTAGTGACAGTGGGGACGAACCTTCCTATCCTTGTAATATTTTTGTTATTGAGCGTCTACCTTATTGTGATCTTTCTTTTTTTTAATGTTGCATGATTACGTTTTCAACAGAATCTTACCAACACATGAAAACAGAATAGATATTCTATTCTATATATGTAATATCTATTCCATAGATTAAGGACCAAGATGGGACATTTACGGCAAAATCTGTAATGACAACAGTACTAGCGCTACTACCGACAAGGGGGAAGAATTAACAAGCCTCCGAAAATTACCTATGTTGAAGAAATATCTTTACCCTCTATGCTCTGAATATCTATTCTTTCCTAAAACGAAGCAGGTGTCAGACGATATTCTCTTCATGCTTGCTTTATTTATTTAGCTGCTTTTTTTTTTTACCGTATTTGTCTTGGTTATCTTTAACTTACAAACGATAATTAGAGTAATAATATAAAAAAAATGAGAAAATTCTGTTAATAACGTAAATATGTAAGTTTATGAAATTAAATTGTAAAAAATCAAATTCAGGTATTGAATTCACTTCAGGTATTGAATTCGTGACTTTATTCATATCGAATAAAACTTTATTGAGTGTAATGTCAGTATCTCTATTTATTTTTAACTGTTAGATTTATATATTTCTAAAAATTTGTCGAAATTAATTTTTCACCAATATGTAATTTTATTATTAGTTCTTATATGTTAATATTATAAATATCATTGAATTGATTGTACGTTATTTACATTAACAACAATACTTTTATTTTAACTGTAAGAAAGGGAAAATGCATAAATTTTAAAAGATTATTGTAACGATTGTTTAATACGTTAAACTTCCTAAATTAATAAAACATTGGCCATAAAAATTTTTCAACCGAATGGGAATATTTATGAAATTTTCTGGGATTTGTAAAGTGCAATACTTCGTATATTTTTATATTATACCACTACTTTATGTAGCTTTAAATACAATTATATCATATTTACTTCATATATAGCATTCAAGACGAAATTTTACCGTGTTTTTCCTTGCACTTATATCGTTCACTAAAAAAAAAAAAAAAAAAAAAAAAAAGCATATATCCGTGCATGAACATAGAATAGATATTAGATATATAAAATAGAATATCTCTTCTATGTTCATGTATCTGTATAACATTCTATTGAAAACGTAAACATGAAACATTAAAAGAAGAAAGATCACAATAAGGTAGATGCTCAATGATAAAAATTTTACAAGAATGAGGAGTTTCTTCCCTATTGTCACTAAGGGCGCTACGATCGCAATCGCATTACCATTACGTTCTATAAAAACGTCCCATCTTGTATGTTAATCTATGTATGTATTCTACGTTCATGCACGGATCTATATTTTCTTTCGTACATGATGGGTGAACGATTTAAGTGCAACGAAAAACAAGCTAAAAATTTCGTCTTGAATATTATACATCAAGTAAATATGTTATAATTGGATTTAAAGCAATATAAAGCAATATATAGCGATGGCGTAGTGTAAAAAACGTCCTTCCGGCCAGTGCCGGGAGGAAGAGGTAGCTTTCATATTCCTTATTTTAAAAAAGCCAACTTATATTATTCAAACACACGAAGCTCAATTTAGTGGAAACCGAATATAGGCGATTCAATACTATTATCTATACTAAATCATTATGAATGAGAATTTCGAGAAAATAGTCAGCCTTATCCAAGCTGATTTTATTTAAAGTAACTTATATTTGGTTTCAATAATCTTGACGTGCCTGCCCTTTTAAGACAACATGGTGGATGAGGCTAACCAGTGAACTTGGTCGAGACATCAGTAATTGCTGTGCACATGCTCACTCACATCGGAATCTGTTGATATATACAAGTGCTGTCGCAGTCAAAAAATCAGATTTTTCAAAATGTCACCCACATTAGAAATTGAAACTGCTATATCTGAGGCATTTTTTAAAATAAAGAGAAACAAAAAATGCTCCTGAATCCTTATATCAAGGTCAAATACTTAAGAAAGAAACCTTTTTCAATTTCTAATTTTCTTGCACCTCACTTCAAATATAATTTTTTTTTTTTAATTTAATGCCCGCCATTTTGAAACAAGATGGCTGATGAAGCTGGCCAGCGAACATGGTCGAGATATTGATGTATACTATCCACATGCCTTCTTAAATCGAAATAGGTGAATACGTGTGTTATCGCGTGACAAATACAAGATCGTTTCAAAGTGTTAGCAATGCTAGAAATTCAAAGTACTATAATTCAACCATTTTTTAAGATATAAACAAAAGAACAAATTTTCAGAAAAAAAAACTGCTCCGGAATCTTTGTATCAAGGCCAAACACATAAAAAAAAAATCTTTTTCATTTTCCAATTTTTTAATACCTCATTTTAAATTTCAAATTTAATTTTTTTATGGCAAACCTTTTGAAACAAGATGGCGAATGAAGCTGGAGAACGAACTCGGTCGAGACATTATTATGTACTATGTACAGACGAAGTTACATCCAAATCCGTTCATAAATACGCCTGTTATCGCGTGACAAAAATCAGGTCGTTTTAAAATGTCAGCCACAATAGGAATTCAAAATGCTATAACTCAGCCATTTTTTTAGATATAGACGAAACAAAAACTGTTCCGGAATTTTGTATTAAGGTCAAACACATACAAAAAAAATCTTTTTTCATTTTCCAATTTTTTGGTATCTCATTTTAAATTTAACTTTTTAAAATTATTTTAAATGGCCGCCATTTTGAAACAAGATGGTGGATGAAGCTGGCCAACGAACTCGATCGAGATATTTGTATGTACTATGTACACACCAAGGTACATCCAAATCGGTTCATAAATACGCCTGTCATCACGTGACAAAAATCAGGACGTTTCAAAATGTCAGCTACGCTAGATATTCAAAATGCTATAACTCAGCCACTTTTTAAGATATAGACGAAACAAAAACTGCTCCCGAATCTTTTTATCAAGGTCAAACACGTAAGAAAAAAATATTTTTTCAAATTTCAATTTTTTGGTACCACATTTCAAATTTAAATATTTCTTAAAAAATTAAATGGCCGCCATTTTTAAACAAGATGGCGGATGAAGCTGGCCAACGAACTCGGTCGAGTATGTACTATGTATAAAGGAAGTTACATCCAAATCGGTTGATAAATAGGCCTTTTATTGCGTGACAAAATTCAGTACGTTTCAAAATGTCAGCCACGCTAGCAATTCAAAATGCTATAACTCAGCCATTTTTTAAGATATAGGCGAAACAAAAACTGCTCCGGAATCTTTGTATAAAGGTCAAATACATAAGAGAAAAATATTTTTTCAATTTTCAACTTTTTGGTACCACATTTCAAATTAAAATTTTTCTTAAAAATTTAAATGGCCGCCATTTTTAAACAAGAGGGCGGGTGAAGCTGGCCAACGCTCTCAGTCGAGACATTGGTATGTACTATGTATAGACGAAGTTACATCCAAATCGGTTCATAAATACGCCTTTTATCGCGTGACAAAATTCAGGACGTTTCAAAATGTCAGCCACACTAGAAATTCAAGATGCTATAACTCAGCCATTTTTTAAGATATAGACGAAACAAAAACTGCTCCGGAATCTTTGTATAAAGGTCAAATACATAAGAAAAAAATATTTTTCCATTTTCAATTTTTTGGTACCACTTTTCAAATTTTAAATTTTTTTAAAAATTTTAAATGGCCGCCATTTTGAAACAAAATGGCGGATGAAGCTGGCCAACGAACTCGGTCGAGACATTAGTATGTACTATGTACACACCGAATTACATCCAAATCGGTTGATAAATACGAGAGTTACAGTGTGACAAAAGTCATATATATATATATATATATATATATATATATATATATCAATTTTGAATGGAGGGTGGTTTCGGTGTTTGGGGGTCATGATCGATGAAAATATACCAAAATTTTTTGAAATCGCTTTCCTCCGAACGGCTGCAATAGGTAGCTTTTTGTAATGAAAGCTACCTAATATACGAAATATTGCACTCTACAAGTCCCAGAAAATTTCAAAAATATTCCCATTTTTTTTTTACAGCCGATGTTATATTAATTTATGAAGTTTAATGTATTATTGCAATAATCTTTTAAAATTTACGCACTTTCACTTTCTCACAGATAAAACATAAAGATAGTTTTTAATATAAATAACGTACAATAAGTTTAATAATATTTACGATATTAACATATAAGAAATAATGGTACTTCTTAGTTATCCCGTCCCCCAAATTACTGTCTCCAAATTGTAAGATTAAATGCCAATAATGGTTGCCATTAATTAATTAATTGTAAGATTAAATGCCAATAATGGCCAATAAAACCCTTAATTTGACGTTTTATTTGTTTTTTTATTAATATTTTACTATTTTTTTTGTTCTTTCGTTATTTAAAATAAAAAATTATGTCAATACGTATAATTTGGCGATTTATATAATTTGGAGAAATTGGTTGATGGGATAACTAAGAAGTACCGAAATTATAATAAAATTACAGATACGGAAGAATTCCTTTTTACAAATTTTTAGAATTATATAAATCTAAAAGTTAAAAAAAAAGTCAAAACCTAGAGATACTGATATCACACTTGATAAAATTGTATTCGATGTGAATAAATTAACACAATAACCGAATTTAATTTCTTAAAATTTTATCTCATTAACTTACATATTTACGTTTTCAACAGAATTTCCTGGGGTTTTTCTTTTATATTATTATTATAATTATCATTTTGTAAGTTAATGGTTAACGAACAAATACAATAAAAAAAAGTCCTTCCGGCAAGTGCCGGGAGGAAGAGGTAGCTTTCAATTACCTTATTTTAAAAAAAGTCAACTTATATTATTCAAACACACGAAGCTCAATTTAGTGGAAACCGAATATAGGAGATTCAATACTAATTTTTATCAATACTAAATCATTATGAATGAGAATTTCACGAAATTAGTCAGCTTTATCCAAGCAGCTTTTATTTAAAGTAACTTATATTTGGCTGAGATGTTGATGTATACTATCCACATGTTTTCTCACATGGAAATAGGCGAATACGTGTGTTATCGCGTGACAAATACAAGATCGTTTCAAAATGTTAGCCATACTAGAAATTTAAAGTGCTATAATTCAACCATTTTTAAAGATATAAACAAAAGAACAAATTTTCAGAAACAAATCTGCTCCGGAATCTTTGTAGCCAAAGGCCAAACACATAAAAAAATCTTTTTCATTTTCCAATTATTTAATACCTCATTTTAAATTTTAAATTTAATTTTTTTTAAATGGCAACCATTTTGAAACAAGATGGCGAATAAAGGTGGCCAACGAACTCGGTCGAGACATTGGTATGTACTATGTACAGACCAAGTAACATCCAAATCGGTTCATAAATACGCTTGTTATTGCGTGACAAAAATCAGGTCGTTTTAAAATGTCAGCCACAATAGAAATTCAAAACACTATAACTCAGCCATTTTTTTAGATATAGACGAAACAAAAACTGTTCCGGGATCTTTGTATTAAGGTCAAACACATACAAAAATAATCTTTTTCATTTTCTAATATTTTGGTATCTCATTTTAAATTTTAATTTTTTTAAATTTTTTTTAAATGGCCGCCATTTTGAAACAAAATGGCGGATGAAGCTGGCCAACGAACTCTGTCGAGATATTTGTATGTACTATGTACACACCAAAGTACATCCAAATCGGTTCATAAATACGCCTGTTATCACGTGACAAATATCAGGACGTTTCAAAATGTCAGCCACGCTAGAAATTCAAAATGCTATAACTCAGCCATTTTTTGAGATATTGACGAAACAAAAACTGCTCCCAAATCTTTGTATCAAGGTCAAATACATAAAAAAAATATTTTTTCAATTTTCAATTTTTTGGTACCACATTTCAAATTTAATTTTTTCTTAAAAATTTAAATGGCTGCCATTTTTAAACAAGATGGCGGATGAAGCTGCCCTACGAACTCGGTCGAGACATTGGTATGTACTATGTACAAACGAAGTTACATCCAAATCGGTTCATAAATACGCCTTTTATCGCGTGACAAATTTCAGGACGTTTCAAAATGTCAGCCACGCTAGAAATTCAAAATGCTATAACTCAGTCATTTTTTAAGATATAGACTTAACAAAAACTGCTCCGGAATCTTTGTATAAAGTTCAAATACATAAGAAAAAAATATTTTTCTATTTTCAATTCTTTGGTACCACATTTCAAATTTAAAATTTTTAAGAAAATTTTAAATGGCCGCCATTTTGAAACAAAATGGCGGATGAAGCAGGCCAACGAACTCGGTCGAGACATTGGTATGTACTATGTACATACCGAATTACATCCAAATCGGTTCATAAATTCGAGAGTTACAGTATGACAAAGTTCAGATATATATATATATATATATATATATATATATATATGTTTATATATATATATATATATATATATATATATATATCAACTTTTGAACGGAGGGTGGTTTCGGTGTCTGGGGGTCATGATCGATGAAAATATACCAAAATTTTTTGAAATCGCTTTCCTCCGAACGGCTGCAATAGGTAGCTTTTTGTAATGAAAGCTACCTAAAAAACACCAAAATAAATCAAGCAAAAATAAATTATCGTCTGCCTCAGCTTCGTATAGAAAAGAATAGATATTCAAAACATACAGCGTAAACATATTTCAACGACATAGCCAAATTTCGGAGACTTGTTAATTCTTCCCCTTTGTCGGTGGGGACGCTAGTATTGTTGTCATTACAGATTTTGCAGTAAATTTCCCATCTTATATGTTAATCTATGTACCCGGCCACGCGTTGCTGTGGCTCAATCTGGTTAAATGGATTAAAAGAAAAGAGATAAAAGAAATCTGGGATAAAAGAAAAGAGAAAGCACACGTTTCTCGTATGTTTAATTTCATGATGCTCATGGATATACAATATTTTTTATTATTATATTGTCTGTGCATCTATAGAGTTTGTCTGGTTTGCCGATTCTAGAACGCGAAACATATAAGTGTTCGTGTGAGAAGAAATCCGCGTCTAAATCTAAACCGCAGAATGCTACAGCTTGGCCCTAAGGTTTGTTGATGGAGATTACAAACGCCAATCAAATTGGTAATTGCAATATCTTAAATTGAAATGGCACATCCATTGGAATCAAAGGAATGTGAGGAAATCTTCACCTTTGAAAGGTCCTATCAAGATTGTTGCTTCTACGATGTTGCTCATTATTTTTTTACTGCAAGCCGCGTGCCGTTGCAAAGCTTTGGCTGGTGGATATTTCGCAACATCATAATTGGCACTCCGATTGTCAATTGAAAGGACGTGCGGTGGCATCCCTAGCAGATCGAGTGAATTAAAAAGAAAAGTGCCCAGTTAAACTGATGTCAATTGTATATTATAGAGGAAAAGGTCCAAATACCGGCTACCACTTTTGTTTTCAATCTAGATCATACGATTTTCTAAATTAATAAAATAAAAAGTGACAGCAGGGTACCTTGACATGTCTTACACCTGTTTAGAGAAAAAAATCAGTTTAAAAGGCGTTTTCTGTTTATAAGAAGCAAAATTCAAAAAGTCTTCAAATTTTGAGTTTTTAAAATGGGGTCTAAATACCGGCTACCTAAGTTTTTTCCCAAAAGATCATACAAATAGAGCAAATGACAATTATTAAGCAATAAGAATATTATTATAATAAATTGTATTGATTAATAACATTTCTTATGCACAGAAAAAATACTCAATTTTTAATGAATAAGTATTTTTGTTAAATTTCTAAAATTCTTTACGATTATCTCTCACAATCTTCTTCCCATTATGTTTCTAATTTTGTTTTTTAACGTGTAAAACAAAAAAAAAAAGCTTGCTGATTGAAATGAGAACTATTTTATCTGAGAAAATCAAAAGCATAATATCACTCTCTGCGTCAGTATAGTCCCTATCAGCCCACATATCGCATTCTTAACATTGGACCCAGAATCACCTCCCCCATTCTTGTCCACAGAGAAAGCACCCATGCAGAAGACACAAATTTATCATCTTCCTCTGATGGATATTTTCTTTTTTCATTTTTTAACCCTCTCGTTGCGTAATTGTTTTATCAAAATAGCTTTAAAAATTGCATATTTAACCCCTTCGCGACGAGTGTCTTTTAAGAATTTTTATTCTTTTGTCACCAGTTTTTCAAAACCAAAATTTTTGTTTATTTTAACAAGGAAAATGCTCCGATTAAATAAGGCATAATTTACAATAAAAAAAGTAATTGGTGGGAATAATCAAAGAGGGTTAATTAGACGGGAAAAGTGCATCCCCGAGGAAATCTCGGGTTGCGAAAATTTTGCTACTTTTATGTTGCCCAAGGAAATCTCGAGTTGCGCACCGAGAGGGTTAAAATCAAATTTCTGCCTCTTTCGCCTGGTTTACTCCGTCATTTTTTTCTTTCTATTCACATTTATTACAGGTAATTTTGTAGTGTTCAACAGCGCTTTTTTGGAAAGTGATTGGGTAACAAGTGTCGGTCCTGAAGAATTACGACCATGGTTGCTTTCACATTGCGAAATGGGACGGGGACTATTTCTGAACCATTTAAATCAATTTATTAATTATGGACCTATTTAAATTAATTTATTTTCCTCCCCTTCAAGCAGAGCAACCGAGAGAGGTCCAAATACCGGCTAGCCGGTATTTAGACCACTCTAGGTAGCCGGACCATTTCTATGTTTAAGTTAAAACCGGAATTACTCACTCATATAGTAAAATACCAATACTGTGTGCATGGCAATTGAGAGCTAAATATGCCTAGAAAATAACTTAATCAACAATTCAAGCCAATATACGATCAGTATATTTCAAAAAAATGAGAAACACATATCTGAAAAACTTATGATGTACCAAATTACGTAGATTCGACACTTTTGCATTTACTATTTGTAAATGACACAGACTTCAGCGACGTACTTTTCGGAACTTTCTTCTCTTAATTAAAGTTACAAACTCTGCCTATCACCGCTAGGCTGCGCTATGCTCAGTTCTCAGAACACCTAGTAGCCGGTATTCGGACCATAGCCGGTATTTGGACCTTCTCCTCTACTCCTATTTCAAAGAATAATGCCCCTTGAAAAATAAATTGAGGGGGTTATCCCCACGTTGCCTCCCTTTATACTTAACCAATGAACCTCCAAATCTAATCAGCGAATCAAAATATTAGAATAAACCAGTATACCAAATTTGAAGCAAATCGGATAATTTTGGATGAAAAACGCATTAATCTAAATTAAAGCAAGATTAGCACACATTACCCCCTTTATACTTAATCAATGAACACACAAAACTAATCAGGGAAGCGCCTTATCAGAATGAAACTATTCACAAAATTTCAAGCAAATCGGATAATTCTACATGAAAAACCCATTTATCTAAGCTAAGGTGGGTAACTAACCTCAATTCCCCCTTTACATTTAACCAATAAAACACCAAAACTAATCAGGGAAGCACCTTATCAGAATAAACTTATTTACAAAATTTGAAGCAATTAGATAATTCTGCATGAAAAACCCTTTTATATAAATTAAGGGGATTAGCGCCCCGTTATCCCTTTATACTTAACCAATGAATCCTCAAAACTAATCACGGAAGCGCCTTATCATAATGAACATATTTATAAAATTTGAAGCAAATCGGATATTTCTATCAAGAGTTATCGCGTTGCATACATATATACATAAATGTGTACATGCATACAGAACCTACGCCCACATTAGCTCTCAGGCTTTAATAAGCCTATGAACTAAAAAAGGAAAAAAATACGAACTAAAAAACAAAGAATAAACTTAAAAAATACTCACGAAATATTTCAGTAAAGTGCCTCCCCAGGGGGCAAAGTGATGGGTGTGGGGACGGGAGGTGCATAATATGAAATGTTGTCAAAGGGCTTTCTAACAATATACCACATAATGGGAGTAAAAAAAAATAAAAACTGCCCCTGGATGGGAAAAAATGGGTATCGGGTCAAGGCAGGTTCATAATTGGCATATTAAAACATGCGTGCATTCAAATGCAACGCAGTGAGTGAATTTCAAAGCTATCGGTGAAGAACTTTCTAAGCTTTAAGATTTTGTACAAACGAACATTTACATTTTTATTTATATAAAAATGTGTCACCCTGGGGGAAAGAAGGGGAGAGGGAGGGGAGGTGTCTAATATGAAAGAGTGGTCAAAGCGCTTTCTAATGATATATCACATGATGGGTGTCAGACAAAAATTAAAAAAGCGTCCCCTAGTGTACTGGTGAGGGGTGAGCGAGGATCTTATTAGGTATGTAATAACACGCTCGTATTCGGAGCAACTCAATCCGTGAATTTCAAAGCAATCGAGGAAGAACTTTCGGAGATTAGCGATTTTGCACAAACGAACATTTACATTTTTATTTATATAGATTACTCGTCGCACTGCTGCCACTCCGTCGATACGACAACCTTCTGCGAGATTCATCTTTTGTGAGGAATTATTTGGATGAACCAAAGCCAATCAATTGCACGGAAAAAGAAGAAAGAGTGTTATAATAAAAGCATATTAAATTGCAAAAGTTAAATTAAAAAGAAAAGTGCCTAGTTAAACTGATTGCATTGAGCTCACAGGCTATTCACACTAAATGTATATTTTACATAATTCAAAGAATAATGACCTTTGAAAAATAAATTAAGGTGATGTATTCACCTGTTTCACCCCCTTTATACTTAAAAAATGAACTTCTAAATCTAATCAGGGAAGCGCTAATCAGACTAAACCACTGTACCAAATTTGAAGCAAATCGGATAATTTTGTCGTAAAACCACATTTATCTAAATTAAGCGGGTATTAGCCCATTTCCCCCTTTTACACTTAATCAATGCGCCCGAAAACTAGTCAGAGAAGCGCCTTACCAGAATGAATTTATTCACAAAATTTTAAGCAAATCGGATAATTCTACATGAAAAACCCATTTATCTAAATTAAGGGGGGGGGGATTTAGCCCCCAGTTCCCCCTTTACACTTAACCAAGAAAACTCCAAAACTAATCAGTGAAGCGCCTTATCAGAATGAATTTATTCACAGAATTTTAAGCAAATCGGATACTTCTACATTCAAAATTCATTTATCTAAATTAATGGGCGATTTAGCCCCCAGTTCCCCCTTTACACTTATCCAATAAAACTCAAAACTAATCAGGGAAGCACTTTATCAGAATGAATTTATTCACAAAATTTGAAGCAAATCGGATAATTCTACATGAAAAACACATTTATCTAAATTAAGAGGGATTAGCCCCGTTCTCCCTTTACACTTAACCAATAGAACTCCACAACTAACCAATAAAACTCCAAAACTAATCAGGGAAGTACCTTATCAAAAGGAACCTATTTACACAATTTGGAGCAAATCCAAAAATTTTGCATGTAAAACCGTCTGAACTAAATTAAGTAGGGATTAGGCCCCCATTCCCTCTTTATACTTAACGAAAGAACTCCCGAAACTAATCAGGGAAGCGCCTTATCAGAATGAACCTATTTACAAAATTATAAATAAATCGGATATTTCTATCAAGAGTTATCGCCGTACAAACGAACATTTACATTTTTTTTATATAGAAATGTGTCCCCACGGGGGAAAGTGAGATGATGAAAATGGGCGCTGCATAATATGAAAGAGTAGTCAAAGTGCTTTCTTATAATATATCATATGATGGGTGTCGGAAATTTTTTAAAAGCGCCCCCTGGTGGTGGTGAAGAAATTAGAGGAGGGTGGGAAGGTTCGTAATAGGTATATAAAAGGACGCCCGTATTTGAAGGCTACGCAATCCGTGAATTTCAAAGCAATTTGTGAATAACTTTCGGAGACTTAAGATTTTGTACAAACGAACATTTACAATTTTATTTATATAAAAATTAGGACCCACGGGGGGGGGAAAGTGGGGGCAGGAGAGTGTGAGGTGCATAATATGAAAGAGTAGTCATAGGCTTTCTAATGATATATCACATGACGGGTGTCGGAAAAATTTTAAAAAGCGCCCTCTAGTGGGGGGAGGCAAATGGGGGGGTGGAGGTAAGCGAGGTTCATAATAAGTATATAACAATTCCGTATTCGAATGCAACTCAATCCGTGAATTTCAAAGCAATCGGTCAAGAACTTTCGGAGATTAGTGATTTTTCTCAAACGAACATTTACATTTTTATTTATATAGATGAACATTCGGACAATAAAAGTTTTTTCGTTACTTCACGTGCTCATTTTATTTTTTATTGAAACAATTATAAACGATAAGCGGGGCATATTTTTCGATGAACTTGATATATGATATTTTTAAAAATGTTGATATTCGAGATAATGCTGTTGTCTAAATAAATATTTTGTATGTTGTGTATAAACAAATAGTATTGCCAAATATTATTATGAATTATATTCAAAATTACAGAGTTTTGAGAACTATTTTATGAAATCAATTCAAATACACTAAAAATAAAAACGCAAATACATATTACACATTTTTTTTTTTTCAAAACCGCATTTTAAACTACATACATGAAATTGTAAACGTCTCCTAGCGCTGCACTAAACTTTGCTATTTTTGAATAAGCGAAAAATGAAATTAAACTTATTTTTTCTTAATAATACAAAATATTTTCAATTCAAAAAACAGTAAATTAAAATTTTTTGCATGGTTATGATTAAATAATAATTAAAGACAAAAGAGATTCTCGTTTAAAAAATAGCAAGTCACAATGTTTGGCAAGGTTTCTAAAAAAATTGGTACTTTTCCACTATAGGGGCCTTAAACGATTCTTAAAAAGCTTTGTGCAATTCAGGCGTCAGAAATTACGATTTGTTGCCAATTGATAAAAACAGTTATGAAAACAAAATGGATTTTGTTGTTCAGTTATATATGTATTTTAAATATACGTCTCTTATTAATGTTTTTTTATATACAAATACTTCTATTTCTATATAAAATTAGATAAATGGCGTATTTAAATAAAATAAATTGTATAAACCTTGAAAAAAATGCTTCTGTATATGAAATGAAACTGAATATGTTCCCAGAAAATATATTGTAAGGGTGTGAAATTATATGAAAAACTGGTGGAACCAGAGAGAAAAGTAAAGCTCGATCTAAAAATGTTACAGTAAAAAATTGGCAAATAGTTTCAGTCTAAAAAAGTAAGTGGTCCGTAGAAAAATAATAGAACCAGTTTGTCTGCAAAGCGCATGAAATTACACACATTTTTTTCTTTTTTTTTTTTTTTTTTTTTTTTGATAGCTGAAAATGAGCACTGAGCTTTACTGGTGCCTTATATTTAAAATCATATTATCCACTCTAAATGAGTACTGGGTATAGTAAACAGAATGTGTAGTTCTGTACTAAAAAATTACAGCCAGGTCCAGAATTGTGGACACGATTGCATCAAGTCAAGCTAAACTCTACAAAGGTAAAAGAATGTAAAGTTTGAAGTAATATTTTAAGTATAACATTAATATAGTCAGGTTGTTGAGGAACTGTTGTTATTAACATTTATGACATAACACATCTAACGTAATATTTTTTTTTTTTATTTCATGTAATTACTGTGAAAAGGGAACCTTATGTCAATGACTTAAGTCAGGCAAGTAGTTAGCATTTGGTTGAATCTTAAATGCTTAGTGTTTTGGGCTTACTTTGGGCTTTGATATTCCAGGCTTATCAGTGACCACTGGAATGGAATTTCGTTCATACTTCGTATTGAACAGACCTTTCAGGTTCTATCTCATTACCAAATCAGCTTCTAACCTATTCTTATGAACCCAGATTTTTAAACTGGTTATTAATATTTTGAATTCAGAATGTGTTAAAAATGAAATTTATTCCCCCCATTGATTTAATGGGGGGCAGTAGTAAAGCTCAGTTCACATTTTCAGCTATCAACAAAAATTTGGTTAATTTCATGAGCTTTACAGATTATCTGGTTCCATTAGTTTTCTACGAACTACTTACTTTTTTAGACTGAAATTATTTACCAATTTTTTACTGTAACATTTTTAGATCGGGCTTTACTTTTCTCTCTGGTTCCACAAGTTTTTTATATCATTTCATTGACACTTATGTTGCCAACTTCCCTTTATCTCAACTTATATGTAGCGTGCAAGGATGATTAAGGTATCGTTGGATAGGGTTTTTGAACGCAGACATTGCATACTGATTTTTTATCATAATTTTGGGTTAAGTATTTTATATTAATTTAAAAATAAATAACGTGATTATGAACATGCTAATCTGCTTCTATCACACAGTGGAATGTCATTTCTGTCGTCCACCTTTTTACCCGACTGAAAAGAAGGGTTATTTATTTCACGCGTATCTGTGTATGTAGATTTCTTTATACCCTCGAAACATCCCAACGGCTGGATGAATTTTTATGAATGAGGTCTCTATCAAATTTGTCTTTACGGCCCGATGGTTATAGGCTAGGTTTTGTTTTTATAAATTCAAAATGGCGACCGTAATATGCAAAATGGCGGTAGAGACGAAGAAAAAAATACCCACCCTATTGAGTTGCATATCATTGGATAAGTCTTTCAAAATTAAGACGATGTTTCATTGATTATTTTACAGCCAGAAGCTCCGTTAAAATATTATACAACTTGGAAGTTGTGAATGTAGGATCTCTAGCTTTACTGCAATTCTAACCATCATAGACATCTATAGACCTCATCAAAACAGTGTTTATAGGTAGGCGCTAACAATTAAACATAACTTAAAAGTCATCAATACACGTAAATAACAAAAAATAGGTAAGTAATATAAACAAGTAATATATATATATAAAAAAAATTAAAGTCAATTCCTACTTAGGACAATAAAATAATTTTTTCCCCCATTATTCGTTCCACATGAGTGGCGCTTAAAATGACTTGATCAAGAAGAGGGCTCTCTAGGTCTTAAAATACCCTGATCCAGAAGAGGGCTCTTTCGATTATTGAAAATTAAATTATTTAATTTAATTAATGAATTAATATTTAAAAAAAACTGGATTAGCATCAAGTGTCATCCACTACAAGTTTAAAAAAAATTATTTGAGCTTGATTGGATGAAAAATAAGTATTTTATTAACGATTGAAAATTTGAACAATATATAGAGAGCGAGAGTGTGAGCTAATATTAAGAATTGAAAAAAAAATAGTTTCACATTGATGAGAAATAATTAATTAGTTCGCTTTTTACGCAGTCGGGTTTTTTGATTTTTTAAATTCAATTGTTTATTAATGATAACAATCAGAAGTTTTTCGTTATCGTCACGGTTTCATTCTTTACATTTTTAGCATATTCCTGTTTGTTTACAAAGGAACCATCATCGTAGTGACAGAAATACCGAAAATATTGATATTTGATATTTTAAAAGACAGTTATTTTCGTAAATATTACTACATTTGGATGTTTTTTTATTCCAAAATACTAAATTCATACCAGAAAAATTTTAATAGCAATTTTATATTATTTTGTTCGCGGAATATTTAATAGATGAAAATTAAAATTCTAGTACTACATTCACCTTGAGTTATATAATTATAATATACATAAAGCACAAATAATTACTTTCTTACTGTACAAAAATTACTTTCAGTACTGACTTACCTTACTGTATCATTTCACTGACGTACATAATTTAAATTTAAATTACAATGTTTTCTTCTGGACAATTCTCGAATAAACGCAAAGAAAATAATAATAACATTTAAATCCTACTGAAGACGGCCGAATAATGCTTGAAAACGTTCTAGGCTTTTCTGATGTATTTTGAGATATTTTTAATTTGTATTTTAACCACTTCAACGGCTGCCCCGAGTTAAGTCGGGGGTAAAAGCACTGTTTCCCTATACCCGTCGCCGCTGAAGTGGTTAAATATCTTTATATTATGTTTACGCATTTGAAAGTAATTTTTGTACCATTATTTGTGCTTTATGTACATTTGGAATATTTAATGTTACTCTTAACTTATTTTATAAAATCTTAATAATTCATATTAAATTCTTAAATTTTATACTGTACCATTTTTTATGAATATTAATTATTATTATTTTTCTCAATGTAGTATACTGTTCGACTCACTATAATACACTCATCTGAAGACTAGGCGTACAGATGATTTCAATTCGGAAGCCCTTTAAAGCAAATTACACTGTTCAACTGCCATTATTACATACAGCAAAAATAACTACTCATACTTTCTGATAAGGATTAGTAATTTCTGAATACAAATTCCGTCAGATTTAGCAACACTGATTATCGTTATAAACAGTGTTATAGTTAGGTAACTATAAACTAACTTACAACATCTGAAACAATTTATTTTTCAACACAGTTTCAAACATTTTCATTCAAACTTTACATTTGAAAAATGAATTGTATAATTTTTCATGAAACTCAAATCAAATCAATTTGTTATATTTTATGATAATACTTTCTTTGCGTGTTGCACTGTAAAATATATTTTTACAAATCGTTCACCGATACGTGTAAAAATCACTTTAATATATTTTCTTTGCCATACTTTCCACATACTTCGGCTCAACTTCCTATCTAAGAAATATACATATTTTCCCACTTCTTATTAAATTCAAATTTTTAAAAATTTTGTTTAGTAATCACATTTTCAAAAGATCGAAATTTTCCACAATATCTCAAGAAAATATATCTCAAATTCAAAATTTGTTTTTATTTGATTTCTTAATTTAATAGATTTTGTTTTCTTGTTTATAGTATCACTTAATTTGTTATTTGAGTTTTCAGATATTTCGAATTCGGATTTTTTTTTAAACTGTGTTTTATAAAGCAGATTTATATTTAATAATAATTTTATATTGCGTTTTAAATTAAATATTGTATATAAACCCGTCAAAAATGACGGAATATTGATTTGCGTTTCCTTTTCCTAATATTTCACATAAACAAACAGAATGAAGATTTTATTATTGAATTTTTATTATTTTTATTGTTCGTATTGTAGAAAAGTACATTATAAAAATGACAAAATATTTCTTCATATACGAATGATGAGGATAGTGTTTTACTCAGTATTAAATTTCTGGAATAGTTCAACAATTGGAACGAAACAAACAGCAGTATTTATTGCAACAATAATAATAATTAGCAAAGTGAAACACAATTTCTGAAGATTTTACAAAACATTAAAATTAAATTGTAATATAATCCCATGTCCGTCGAGGGAGTTTACTACTGGCCGGCCATGTACTAAAATAGCAAGAAATTCAGTCATTTTAGGCTAATTTCAGATATTATTATTATTTTTAAATAGAGCTGTTTACCATTGTTTACCTTTTCAGAACTATTCCAAAAACCAAAACAATTTGAGAAAATATCTTTCTTAACTGTCCTTCCATTCATTCTAAAATGTCTAATAAATTTTAAAAAATGGAACGGCAGTTAATGGAAATATTTTCTTCTGCACAAGATTAATCCAAAGCACTGGTACTTCTACTTCCAGCTACTTCTAAAAATTATACACTCTCAAATTTCAAACAAAGTGGCGTAATTGAATGAATGGAAAGTCTGTTAATGAAAATATTCCCTGACGAATGCTGCGGATGCAGACCGAAAGTACTCGGAACTTTAAATAAAATGCATATTTTAAACATTTAATATATGTATGATTATTTATTACGTTTTAAGTAAACGGAGAAATTTAATGTTCTAACTGTGAAGTTTGTGATTGGATAATGGTAAGAAATTAAATTTCTTATTATTTTTTTATTTAGTTACAAATATTATGTTTTTACATCTCTAAGTTTAAAAAAGGCATAATTAGTCTTTACTTCTACCCAATATATGTAAAATCCTAATGAAACGAATTTATGAAACGATTTTATGAAACGATTTTTGAAACGCGTTTTTGAAACGATTTTATGAAACGGTTTTTGAAACGCGTTTTTGAAACGATTTTATGAAACGACTGATTAAACTACTAATTTAGTTTTACAGCTATTTTTCCTAAAATATGGAATGTTTGGCGGTGAAATTAACACCAAAAATCCGTATTGAACCGCAGATCTCAAATTTGGTATTAGAATTTAAATTTTTGAATTAGTTTTCGAAGTATTACTTTTCTTTTTCTAATTTGAATTAAATTTATCTAATGATGGCAACCAAATTACTCCATTTTTGTGAGAAAAGTGAGAAATGGGATTATTAGTTTTCCTCAATTTCGCCATTTTCAAATTAAATTGAAATTATATTTTATTTCAATCAATGATTGTGATTAAATTATGTTTTTCAAGAAAATGTGAAAAAATAATTCATTAATGTTAATAATAATATTAATATTAAATAATAATAATTTCTTATTTAGTTTAATTAAATTTTCATTAATTCAAGATATATTTTTGCATATTTTAGAAAGTATTTTATTTCAAGTTGTTGTGAGTCATAGAAACAGCGCAAATAATAATTTTTCCTTACGATTAAAAACTTATTTACACGTGTTGATTTAAAACAGAATAAACTTCATAATTGGATGATTACATTATAAAAGCAGAAAATATTGAAAATTACGTCATGAAAATTGTATTTACTTTGAGTATTAAAACAGAAGAAAAACTTTAAAGCAATAAATTCATTAATATGCATTAAAAGCAGTAAATGCGTGAAATTACGTTATATTTAAAATAGCAAGTAATAATTCTGCAACAGTTTAAATTTAAAAATATATTTACGAGACTTTTATTTCATATTTCGAGATGCATTTTTTAACGTTTGTCGTCAATTCCAAGGTAACGTAAATAATAAAACTTCCTTTCTAACAACAAAATAAATTTTCACGCGAATACTAAAAAGAGAAAGAAAATAATTAATATTTTTCAAACAGGGCACATTACTATATTTTCATAGACTGCGAAGTCTGAACGGGGTTGGCGGGCGTAGTTCGAAGGAGGTTGAGCCTCTCGTATTACTATATTTTCTACATAATTTACAGCGGTTAGACTAAACACATTTTAATTGAAAAATCTCTTTTAAGTTGTTAGTCAATTTTGTTGGATATCTGGACAAAGTCTTGTCCCTCTCAATTTGTCGTGTGGTTTCTTCGGAAGTTATATCGTTCCGAACCGGTTTTTCATTTTCCATTTCGGTCGTAAAGGCACTCTCTTTTGACTGTAACTGTATGCATATTTTTACTCCAGTTTGATGTACTGAGTAAGTATATCTTGTGTGAAACAACTTCGCGGAGTGTAGTGGTGTTAGGTGATGTAATGGCAGGACGATGGAACTGGAGTTTAAACTTACCCAGCTAAAAATGAACTGCAGTTTTTCTACAGAAGTGGAGTATTTTTGAGGTTTTTCTATAGTCAACTATAGATTTTCTGTAGTGCAATCTCGACTGTGAAAATACTTTAGAAATTCTACGGCTAATGTGGCGTAATTTTGTGGTACTTTGTTTTAAAAATACTCTGTGCTATCAACTTCAAAAATACTATAGTTTATCTGAAGTCATCATAAACTTTTAAAATAATGAGATTTTGCGTCTGTAGTAATGCTGCAGTATTGAAGTAATTTTATCTCATAATTTTGCCAGTTCGTCTTTTTCTCTTAGTGTTTAATTATTTTAGTTGTCCGAAAGGAATAAATTTTATTTTGTGTTAATCAGAGAAAAAGAAAATTTAGTTAAAATTAAATTTCAAAGTCCGAAAGAGAATGCCGTCCTCGGGTTACAGCTCCGCCCCCCCCCCCCTCCAAAAAAAAAAAGAACTCTTTTTAACCTGACTTTAAGATAAAGTTTAAATACATAAACATGAAAAAAAATCGACCGAAAATTAACTACCAAGAGTGAGATATAGGGGGGTGAATTTCTCCCCCAACAGAAACTTCTTAGTTTCTGTTTAATTTTAAGTTATTCGGAATAAATAAATTTTACTATATTTTTCAAAATCGGAGAAAATAAGATATTTCCGTTAATTAAATTTCAGACTTCAGGGATGGCAATGGGCCTTCCACCCCCACCCCCCTCCTTAACGGATTTTTTTTATTTCTTTTATTTTAAAATACTGAAAAAGAATGAATTTTACTATGCATTTCATAAAAAAAGAAAATTTAATTACTTAAATTTCAAAATCCAGGGAAGGGAAATGGCTTTTTTCTCCTATCCCCATTTCCCCACCTTCCCCCGCTCAACTGATACTTCTGATATACTGCTTCTCTTTTATTTTAAGTTTCTGAATATAAATAAATTTTACTATGTACAAAATCGGAGAAAAAGAAAATTCAGTTACATATATGTTTCAAAATCCAGGGAGCAACAATGACTCCCCTAGGCTCCCCTCTTTTAACGGAAAATTTTGGTTACCTTAATTTTTAAGTTACTCGCAAAGAATAAATTTTACTATGTTTTTCAAAACAGGAGAGAAAAAATTGGGTTACTTAAATTGAAATATCTAGGGAGAGGTAATTGGTCTCCTATGCCACCTTCCCCTAAACGGAAATTCTTGTTTCCTTTTTTTTAAGTTGCTCGAAAAAAAATAAATTCTTCTATGTTTTCAAAATAGGAAAAAAAGAAAATTTAGTTTATACAATTTCAAAATACAGGGAAGGGCAATGGGCCTCCTACACCGTTCCCTCAACTGAAACTTTTTAGTTCCTCTTTTAATTTAAGTTAGTCGAATTAAATAAATTTCACTATTTCAAAACCGGTAGAAAAAAAAATTAGTTACTTATATTTTAAAATCCTGGGAGGAACAAATGACTGTTCTATAACCCCCCCCCCCCCGCCACCTCCTGACGGAAAATTCTTGGTTTCTTTTTTTTAGTCACTCGCAAAGAATAAATTTTATTATGTTTTTCAAAATAAGAAAATAAAATTAGTTACTTACTTCAAAATCTAGGGAGGGGTAGTTGCTCTCCTATGCCCCCCTCCTCCCCTAAACGGAAAATTCCAGCTTCCCTTTTTTTAAACATACTCGAAAGGAATAAATTTTACTGTGTTTTTCAAAAGCAGAATTTTTTTTTTACTTTAATTTCAAAATCCAATGAGGAGGCATCCCCCCCCCTTTTTTTCTTTTTCATAGCACACCCGGACCCGGATTTACTAAATGCACAATTTGCCCTTCTCCCCGAAAATACATGACTCCCAGTTCGTATGAAAATTACTTCTACTTTATAAAAACGAATGAAAAATAAATAATTCTTATTAAATATTTTATTTTAAATTTACATTGGAATATTTGATTATTGTTCACGCAGCTGAGGCTGCATTTCTGACTAAATAAATATTTATTATTTAAGTTAATTTTTAATTATAATTGATTTAATAATTATTAATAATATTTATAATTAATAATTATTGATATTTAATATAATATTAATTATATATTACATAATATGAATAATATAATTTAAATAATTAATAATTATTATTTATAATTAATAATTATTAATATATAATAAATTAATATTATTTAAATAATATTTTTTATTCTAAATTCTGTCCGGGATGCAGCTACATTTTGCACTGTTAGCGAAACGAGATTGACCAATCAGAAGCTCACATTTCGCGAACTTTTCCCTGTTTTAAGGAAGCGAGCTTCCTGATTGGTCGATCTCGTTTCGCTAACAGCGAAAAATCTATCTGGATTCCGGTGGATGAAGCAGTAGTGCTCGTACAACTCAACTTTCGATATAGGCGGAATGCTTTATTTACAATACATGTGACTCGCGATTCGACCTTCGTCTTTTTTTCATAGCCCCTTTTGTTCGTATTATGCTTTCGCGTTAATTATTATTATTATTTTTTTTTTTAATGAATGTCAATAACCATAACATTGCGAATATTATGTACCGAGCTAATTTTTTAAAGAACTGACACCATGCCCGTTCGGTTTTTGCGTTCGTATACTATTTTTTAAATCTGACTTGTCCGTATAATACTTTGATTATTATTTTAGAATGTATATTTAAGATTTCTAAATTATGTACCGAGCTTGATCTCTCTTTTTGAAAGGACTATTATACTTCCAAAAAAGTGGGCCCTTTTTAAAAAATTCGGATTATTCAACAGTAGAAAATAAAAGTCGTACCAATAAAATATTTCGGAGGAGGATTTGTAGGTGCAAGATACTATTTATATGTATATTTTTTGGTTTTTCTTTAAAGAATAATAGAGGTGTAGCTGATTAAAAGCTAGTTAGTGTAAATTTAAGTAATTTATTGTTACTACAGAGGAAAAGAGTTCAATAATCTAAGTTTTTTATTGAATAGTTTTTTTTTTGTGTGTGTATTGTTCGGGTTATTTAATGTAACTTTTCAAGTAGTGTTGCTGGTTTTAAACATTTTAAAACAATGTGCATGACTTATTAAATTTTGGAATAAAATTAAATTTTAAAAGTAAACAGAAAAAGTATTTTTTCAGAGAATGCAAAAATCTTACATTTTTTTTTTTTTTTTTTTTTTAATCTGCCTACCCTCAACTGCTGCTGAAGATTAAACTTGAAGCCACAGCGGTTGTCCAATGGCCTGGAACTAACCCTTCCCACTTTTCAATGTTTTTAATTTAAGCAATTTTTCTTTTAAATTTGTCTGGTAACTTCTTTTAAAAAAAATTCTGCCTCCAGTCGAGTGGTCAGTATTGATTAGAGTGTGTGCATGGATGTTTCTTCCTTAGTATACACTATTACTTGGTATTCGATGCTCAGAAATTCTGCAAAGCAGCACTCAATAGACTGCCGTGTTTACTTGTGTAATAGTCTCACCCCTGATTTGAAGCAGAAAAAATCGTCAAACTATTTTCTTTTCATGAATTGAATGGATGAAAAAATTATGAAAGATCAACGTTTGGAAGAAAAGGTCTTGAGCATTGCTAAAAAAAACAGCCGTGCTGGTACTTGATAGTTTCCGAAGACATTTTGTTGATGATGTAAAGAAAAAACTTTCAGAAGGCAAAACAGATCTTGTGATAATTCCCGGAGGAGTCACAGAGATTCTGCAAGACAATATAAGACGAGTATATGGATATTGGATAATCAATGGGAACAACGAGAAAATTCCCAATGGAAAAGTAAGGCGCCCATCCCTGGAACTAATGTGTAGTTGGACATTACAAAGCTTGACTTTAATGACAAGCCATATAATTTCCAAAAAATTTTAAGAAGATGAGTATCTTTGACGCTTTGGACGGAAGCGAAGATGACATTTTATGGAATGACGGAGATTCTTCAGACACCGACTCTCATTACAATAGTGATACTGGAACCTTTAGTAAAAGAAATTTATTATGATAATTTTTTGTTTAAATTTTCACAAAGATTATTATTTGTAAATTTTACATCTATAAAAATATTACCATAAAAAGAAAATGGTATTTAATAAACATCATAATCTGGAAACATTTGGTAAGTTACTAATTTTATTATGTGTTTTTTTATACCAGTAATGTTTCAGCATTTCAGTGTACAGTATTATGCAGTAGATTTCTCCGCATAATAGTTGCACCTAGACTTTCACAATAAAAATTTGGCAAAAAAAAGTGCAACTATTATGAGAGTAATCACAGTACTATACAGTATGAAGTCGATTTTTGCAAAGAATCTCCACTACTTACTTAAGAGGTTACTTCACTCACATGAAAACGCCTGCCCTGTAATATTAATCTTATAAGAAATTTTTTTTTTAAGTATCTCATTTGCATTTCCATATTTTGAAATTATTCTGTATGCCAGCTGAGGTCGATCTTTACAACAGCCGTTTTTTACTTTTTTGATTTTGTTTCCAGGTTTTTTTTCTGAGGCTATTTTTGTCTGAAAAAGATTAACGTCCTCATAAAAAAAAAAAAAAAAAAAATAAGTGTATTTTAGAGATCGTCTTTAGTTACCCAATGCAAACGAGATATTTAAAAAAAAATCTCCAAAAGATTAAGATTAGAAAGTGCATGTACTTGCATGGGCACAGATGTCATATACGGGCGGGGGTTTTTTCCGACGCCAGTTTGCAGAAAGTTCAAGACTGGCAGCGGTCGTCACAGATTTTCTTTTCTGTTTTGCATATTCTTTTTCATCAAGCCGTTACTTTGCTTCATATTATTTTTAGCTCTTTATTATTTAATACAAAAAGTTGAGATTATTATTAATAACAATTCATAAAATACCTAAAAACACTACAGGTAAGTGATTGTTTGATTAATTAATGCTTCAATTGTTAAAATTTTGCAATATTTTTTATGACTGATTTGTGAATTTAGTATTTTCATTCTGTGACAGAGTCACAAAACTTGCATTTTTTTCCATGTCTGACTGAAAAAAATAATTAACTTTTGATCTGCGACTGATTGATGAATTTTGAGATATTTTCATACAACTGACTGACAAATTTTGCAAATTTTCTTTCGACGGAAAGATATGACATTTGTTCCCCCTTAAATTACTTATAATCTTGACATTAATGTAAACATTACCCTTAATCTCTGATTCATCTGATGTAAACAAACAGCCATTATTTGTGACATTAGTTGTAGATTTGTTTCCAAATCACTAATTTATAGGCATTTTAGAATTTTTTCAATTAATAATATAGAATTGTGTTTGCTTGATGTTTATATATGAAATTATCTAAAAATTAGGGAGCTTCACATTACTTTTCTCCTCAAGTGGGCACACCTAGAAAATAGTGTCAGAATGAACAAAATAATAACTGTTCTTATGACGTAATTTTCTTTGAAAAAGTTTTGTTATGTGCAATTTTATTTAAGGAAGTTTTGGGATTTTTTGTAAAGAAAAATTATATGTGACATTTATCGTACTTTATGAAATTCATATTTTCAAACTTGCATTGATAATTTCAGTTCTGTTCAATTTAAAAAAATTGACGTATTTATGTTTGCTCTGTTTTTTTTTTTGTTGTTGTTGTTGTTTTTTTTTTTTAAATTGTACTGAAATCTATCGGAAAAATTTGAGTAAAATATTTTTATAAATGTCATCCTTCAATTTAAGTATAATATATCATTAGCATTATATCTATGTATGTGTATATACCGGGTGTCCCAAAAAGGACTGACTGATTTTAAAATTCAATAACTTGCAAACGGTGACAGATATTTTAAAAATTCTTGCAGGAGGGTTATGCATAAGGTCAAAAGTTTTTTTACAGTGATTTTTAATTTTAGTTCGAATTACAAACAATAGATGGCGCTGCGATCAATAGACGCTGAATTCAGGCTCGATTTTTGGTACTTCGTGGCCCGGATAATACATTTCCATCTCCTTTTTCAGCATGGAACAAGAGAAAGGACCAGAAATAGAGCCTGTATTTAGCGACTATTGCTTACAGCGCCATCTATTGTTTGTAATTCGAACTAAAATTGAAAATCACTGTAATAAAACTTTTGACCTTATGCATAACCCTCCTGCAAGAATTTTTTAAATATCTGTCACCGTTTGCAAGTTATTGAATTTTAAAATCAGTCAGTCCTTTTTGGGACACCCGGTATATACATATATGATGTGGGAACGCTGCATCTCCTGACTGAATTTATCCCTGTGCATTTGCTATGGTGAATGCTTTTCATTATGGGTGTTCTCAAATCCAAAGAGGCAACTTTATGACATATGTTTTAAATTATTTTTGTTTGGAAACGCATGAAACTAGCAGGTGTTTGTGTTCAGAAACTATGTAATCGAAAGATGTTTTCAGACGTTTTATTTTACTGCAGAAACGCGGAATTCCGCTTTTTCAGCATTGAATTTTATTATTCCTGGGATCGATGCAAATATGCATTAAAATTTGTTAACATTTTTAATGAGGGAAGGGTTGTAGTGGGAGTGTAGGAAATATAACAAAAACGTGACTACGAACCGCACCAAATTGAGCACAATTGTCAAAGGGTCATGGAAAAAATGCAATTAATGTCAAAGAATCATAGAAAAAATGCGATTTTCGTCAAAGGATTACAGGAAAAAATGCGACTCCCGTCAAAGGAACGATGGGAAACGCAATTTTCGTCAAAGGATCGCTGGGAAACGCAATTTTCGTCAAAGTATCGCTGGGAAACGCAATTTTCGTCAAAGGATTGCCGGAAAAATGAGATTTTCATTAAAGGATCACGAAAAAGACACGATTTCCATCAAAGAATTGCAAAAAAAAACATGATTTTTGCCAATAGATCGTGTAAAATATGCAAGTTTATTCAAAAGGTCGTGCAAAATGCTCAAATTTCATCAAAAGATCGTGTAATATGCGAATTTCTTCGAAGGGTCGTGGGAAAAACGTGAATTTCGCCAAAGAATCACAAAAAAATATGATTTTTGTCAAATGATCGCAGAAAAAATGCAAATGTCGTTAAAAGATCGTGGAAAACATGCGAATTTCTTCGAAGGATCTTGCAAAAAAATGTGATTTTCGCCAAAGGATCGTGTAAAATATGCGAATTTTGTCGAAAGACCATGTAATATGCGAATTTCTTTGAAAGGTCACAGAAAAAACAAGAATTTTGTCAAAGAATCGCGAAAAAATGCGTATTTCGCCAAATAATAGTGTAAAATATGTGAATTTCTTCGAAAGATCGTGCGAAATATGCAAATTTTGTCGAAAGATCGGGTAATATGCAAATTTCTTTGAGAGGTCGTGGAAAAAACGTGAATTTCGCCAAAGAATCACAAAAAAATATGATTTTTGTCAAATGATCGCAGAAAAAATGCAAATGTCGTTAAAAGATCGTGGAAAACATGCAAATTTCTTCGAAGGATCTTGCAAAAAAATGTGATTTTCGCCAAAGGATCGTGTAAAATATGCGAATTTTGTCAAAAGACCATGTAATATGCGAATTTCTTTGAAAGGTCACAGAAAAAACAAGAATTTTGTCAAAGAATCGCGAAAAAATGTGATTTTTGTCAAATGATTGCGAAAAAAATGCATATTTCGTCAAATGATCGTGTAAAATATGTGAATTTCTTCGAAAGATCGTGCGAAATATGAAAGTTTCTTTGAAAGATCGTGCGAAATATGTAAGTTTTGTCGAAAGATAGTGTAATATGCAAATTTCGTTGAAAGGTTGTGGAAAAAACGCGAATTTTGCCAGAGAATCACAAAAAAATATGATTTTTGTCAAATGATCGCAGAAAAAATGCAAATGTCGTTGAAAGATCGTGGAAAATATGCGAATTTCTTCAAAGGATCTTGCGAAAAAATGTGATTTTTGCCAAAGGATTGTGTAAAATATGCGAATTTTGTCGAAAGACCATGTAATATGCAAATTTCTTTGAAAGGTCACGGAAAAAACACTAATTTTGTCAAAGAATCGCGAAAAAATGTGATTTTTGTCAAATGATTGCGAAAAAAATGCATATTTCGTCAAATGGTCGTGTAAAATATGTGAATTTCTTCGAAAGATCGTGCGAAATATGAAAGTTTCTTTGAAAGATCGTGCGAAATATGCAAATGTTGTCGAAAGATAGTGTAATATGCAAATTTCGTTGAAAGGTTGTGGAAAAAACGCGAATTTTGCCAGAGAATCGCAAAAAAATATGATTTTTGTCAAATGATCGCAGAAAAAATGCAAATGTCATTGAAAGATCGTGGAAAATATGCGAATTTCTTCAAAGGATCTTGCGATAAATTTGTGATTTTTGCCAAATGATTGTGTAAAATATGCGAATTTTGTCGAAAGACCATGTAATATGCAAATTTCTTTGAAAGGTCACGGAAAAAACACTAATTTTGTCAAAGAATCGCGAAAAAATGTGATTTTTGTCAAATGATCGCGAAAACAATGTGTATTTCGTCAAATGATCGTGTGAAATATGCAAATTTCTTCGAAAGATCATGCAAAATATGCAAATTTCTTCGAAAGATTGTGTAATATGCAAATTTCTTTGAAGGGTCGTAGAAAACTGCGATTTTTGCCAAAGGATCGTGTAAAATAAGTGAATTTCTTCAAAAGGTCGTGCGAAATATGTGTATTTCCTCGAAAGATTGTGTAATATGCAAATTTCTTACCACTTATTCATGTTATGTACCTACGATGACCCTTCCTTTACATTCACACCAGGAGGGGGGGGGGGGGTACTTTTCTAAATTTTGCCGACATGCATCATGTGACATATCTTTGGAAAGGTGTGTGGCTGCTTATTTGTATTAGCACCTTCGTGTCCCTCTCCCCGCCTGCCCCTCCCCCGTGGGAGGGCATTTTTCTAAATTTTGCCATAGCCCCTCATGTGACATATCATTGAAAAGGCCTGTGACTGCTTAATCATTTTATGCACTTCTGGTGCTCTGCCCACCACTTTGCCCCCCCCCCCTGGGGGTACTTTCCTAAATTTTGCTAACACCTGTCATGTGACATATCGTTGGAATGGCCTGTAACTGCTGAATCATTTTATGCACTTCCGGTACTCCTCCCCCACCCCCAAATTTTGCCCCCCCAGGGGTGTACTTTACTAAATTTTCCTGACGTCATGTGACATATCGTTCGAAAGGCCCTTGACTGCTTAATCATTTTATGCACTTCCGGTACTCCGCCCACTACTTTGCCCCCATGGGGGGCACTTTCCTAAATTTTTCCGACACCCGTCATGTGACATATCGTTGGAAAGGCCTGTGACCGCTTAATCATTTTATGCACTTCCAGTACCCCGCCCACCACTTTGCCCCCCCGGGGGGGCACTTTACTAAATTTTGCAGATACCCGTCATGTAAGATATCGTTGGAAAGACCTGTGACTGCTTAATCATTTTATGCACTTCGGTACCACACCCACCACTTTGCCCCCCAGGGGGGCACTTTACTAAATTTTCCCGACACCTGTCATGTAACATATCGTTGGAAAGGCCTTTGGTTGCTTAATCATTTTATGTACTTTCGGTACTCTGCCCGCTGCTTTGCCCCCCTAGGGGGGCACTTTCCTAAAATTTTCTGACACTAATCATGTGACATATCGTCGGAATGGCCTGTAACCGCTTAATCATTTTATGCACTTCCGGTACTCCTCCCCCACCCCCCACTTTGCCCCCCCAGGGGTGTACTTTACTAAATTTTCCCGACACCCATCATGTGACATATCGTTCGAAAGGCCCTTGGCTGCTTAATCATTTTATGCTCTTCCGGTACTCCGCCCACTACTTTGCCCCCCTGGGGGGCACTTTCCTAAATTTTTGCGACACCCGTCATGTGACATATTGTTGGTAAGGCCTGTAACCGCTTAATCATTTTATGCATTTCTGGTGCTCCATCCACTACTCCCCCCCCCCTTTGGAGGGCACTTTCCTACATTTTGCCGACACCCAAACCTGTGACCGCTTAATCATTTTATATACTTCCACTGCTCCGTGCACTACTTTGCCCCCCTGAGGGCACTTTCCTCAGGGAGGCAAAGTGGATACTCAGTAAAAAAAAACTACATTTTTGAGGTCGATATACTACAAAAAAACTGCAGTTGGAGAACTGCGGTGATTTGGCCGATTCCACTACAGAATTTTTGCGGTCAATAAAACTGCGAAATTTCTGCAGAATTTTTAATATTGATATAACTATAAATTTTCTGTAGAATTTTTGTGGTCAATACAACTGCTAAATTACTGCAGTTAGTAAACTGCGGTAATTTTGTAGTTCTATTGACCGCAAAAAATCTGTAGTGGAATCGGCCAAATCACCGCAGTTTTCCAACTGCGGTTTTTTTGTAGAATTTCTGCAGTTCATTTTTAGCTGGGTACTCCTTGATACAGTTATAATATGTCAATATAGCAAAGTTACCAGCAAAGGCTGGAGGTACATATATATATCTTTATTATTTTGTTTTAAAATTCAAGCTGAATTAATAAATGAACTGTTATTTTCAAATGAACTGTTTCATAGATGTACTTTATACTTAACGTTACACCAAAGGACATTAAACCCTGAGTTTTAGGTAGCTTTCATTACAAAAAGCTACCTATTGCAGCCGTTCGGAGGAAAGCGATTTCAAAAAATTTTGGTATATTTTCATCGATCATGACCCCCAGACCCCGAAACCGCCCTCCGTTCAAAAGTTGATATATACATATATATATATATATATATCTGATCTTTGTCATACTGTAACTCTCGTATTTATGAACCGATTTGGATGAAACTCGGTGTGTATATAGTAGACACCAATGTCTCGACCGAGTTCGTTGGCCAGCTTCATCGGCCATCTTGTTTCAAAATGGCGGCCATTTAAATTTTAAAAAAAAATTTAAAATTTGAAATGTGGCACCAAAAAAATTAAAATTGAAAGATATTTTTTTCTTATGTATTTGACCTTGATACAAAGATTACGGAGCAGTTTTTGTTTTGTCTATATCTTAAAAAATGGCTGAGTTATAGCACTTTCAATTTCTTGCTTGGCTGACATTTTGAAACGACCTGATATTTGTCACGCGATAACAGGCGTATTTATGAATCGATTTAGATGAAACTCGGTGTGTACATAGTACATACCAAAGTCTCGACCGAGTACGTTGGCCAGCTTCATCCGCCATCTTGTTTCAAAATGGCGGCCATTTAAAGTTTTTTTTTTAAATTAAAATTTGAAATGTGATACCAAAAATTTGAAAATTGAAAAATATTATTTTCTTATGTGTTTGACCTTGATACAAAGATTCCGGAGCAGTTTTTGTTTTGTGTATATCTTAAAAAAGGGCTGAGTTATAGCATTTTGAATTTCTATTGTGGATGTCATTTTGAAACGACCTGATATTTGTCACGCGATAACAGGCGTATTTATGAACCGATTTATATGAAACTCGGTGTGTACATAATAAATACTAATGTCTTGACCGAGTTTGTTGGCCAGCTTCATCCGCCATCTTGTTTCAAAATGGCGGCTATTTAATTTTTTTTTATTTTAAAATTTGAAATGTGATACCAAAAAATTGAAGATTGAAAAATATTTTTTTCTTATGTGTTTGACCTTGATACAAAGATTTCGGAGCAGTTTTTGTTTCGTCTATATCTTATAAAATGGCTGAATTATAGCACTTTGAATTTCTAGCGTGGCTGACATTTTGAAACGTCCTGATTTTTGTCACCCGATAACAGGCCTATTCATGAACCGATATGGATGTACCTTGGTGTGTACAAAGAACATACCAATGTCTCGACCGAGTTCGTTGGCCAGCTTCATCTGCCATCTTGTTTCAAAATGGCGGCCATTTAAAAAAATTTAAATTTAAAATTTAAAATCAGGTATCAAAAAATTGAAAAAGATTTTTTAATTATGTGTTTGACCTTAATATAAATATTCCGGAACAGTTTTTGTTTCATCTATATCTAGAAAAATGGCTGAGTTATAGCATTTTTAATTTCTATTGTGGCTGACATTTTGAAACGACCTGCTTTTTGTCACGCGATAACAGGCGTATTTATGAACCGATTTGGATGTAACTTGGTGTGTATATACTGCATACCAATGTCTCGACTGAGTTTGTAGGCAACCTTCATTAGCCATTTTGATGCAAAAGGGAAAATTTAAAAAAAAAATTATTTAAAATTTAAAATGAAGTATGAAAAAATTGGAAAATGAGAAAGGTTTTTTTTATGTGTTTGACCTTGATACAAAGATTTCTGAGCAGTTTTTTTTCGTTTAAAGTTTGAGTTATAGCACTTTGAAATTTCTAGCATGGCTGACATTTTGAAACGATCTGATAGTTGTCACGCGATAACACACGTATTTATTAACCTATTTGCATGTAAGAAGGCATTTGGATAGTATATAGCAATGTCTCGACTAAGTTCACTGGCCAGCTACATCCGCCATCTTGAATCAAAATGGCGGCCATTAAATAAATAAAAAAAATTATATTTAAAGTGAAGTGCAAAAAATTTAGAATTCGAAAAAGGTTTCTTTCTTAAGTATTTGACTTTGATATAAGGATTCCGGAGCATTTTTTGTTTTGTCTTTATCTTAAAAAATGGCTCAGATACAGTAGTTTGAATTTCATTATGTGGGCGACATTTTGAAAAATCTGATTTCTGCCTGCGACAGCACTCATATATATCAACCGATTCCGATGTGAGCGAGCGTGTGCACAGGAATTACTAAGGTCTCGACCAAGTTCACTGGTTAGCCTCATCCACCATGTTCTCTTAAAATGGCAGGCACTTCACATATCGCCGAATTTGGAAACCAAATATAACTTTAAATAAAATCAGCTTGGATAAAGCTGACTAATTTCGCGAAATTCTCATTCATAAGGATTTAGTATTGATAAAAATTAGTATTGAATCTTCTATAATCGGTTTCCACTAAGTTGAGCTTCGTGTGTTTGAATAACATCAGCTAGCTTTTTAAAAATAAGGAATTTGAAAGATACCTCTTCCTCCCGGCACTGGCCGGAAGGACTTTTTATAACTCTGCTCTAATTATATCAAATTTTATTTATTTATTTTTTTTACATATATTACAAAATACTTTAAAGTTATGAAATATACTTTTAAAATTGTGAAATTAAGTGTAAGTAGCTGCTTAGGAACACAAAAGAAAGAAAAGTAACTTGCCTCCCTCTTCCTTAGTGCCACATTACTCCCTCCAAGTGATTCGTATATGACTTTTTATTTTATCGTTAGTCATTATTACTTAATTAGTAGTATGTAAACACACTATATAGGGAATTAAAGTAAGAATTCATTATTTTTATTTAAAAATTTGGAACAAATTCAAATTTAAGTATTACAACATTCAAGGTTTTGTCAAAATCTGTTTCAATTCGGTATTTCTTTTTTATTTGTAAAAATTAGACTTTTGAAATACAAATATTTATACTATTTCAAATGCAATATATAAATTAGTTTATAAACGTCCCCATCTGGTGTAGAACAGAAAATATTTAACTTTAATAGTTTAAGCAAAATTAATGCTGTCTGCCTGCTTCCGCCGCCCCACTCCTGCCCTCCTGTGCCCTATCTAATTACGCGAGGCTTGCATAACTTTTAGAAGGATTAAAATGTGAATTTACTAAAGAAAATATTGTTTATTTAAAGCAAAAATAAATGCCTTTGTTAAATGTAAAAACTAATTTTGATCTCCAAGTAAATGCTTTTATATTTTAAATCATACTGTATAATCTGTCAAATTTATTTTAGATAACTACATTCCATTATGTAATTATCCTTATTCTTTTAATTTTAAAAGTATTTTCAATTACAAACTTCAAAGGATTCACGAAGAAATGAAAAATTCTTTTAAGAAAAGGAATTTTTAAATTAATGAAAGAGACAACGTTCTTTAAGGATAATAGTATTAGTCAACGAAATTAACTTCGCAAAGTCCTTAATCATTCTAAAATACGAAAAAATACACAAGGTAATCAAAAGTAAGGCGAATTTAGATTTAACTAAACATCGTAGAGAAAGTTAGTTTATTTTTAAATTTTTTTAACAACTGCAATACGCCAAATATTTTAGAATTATTCACGGGATATTTATATTTTAAAGAAAAAAATCCTTTGGAAATTCGTAATTTCAGTTGCTTTCACGGTTTTTTGAAAGCTTTAAAACTGATATTACTGCATCTCATTAGAGGACTGTTAAAACTGAGAATGTTAAAAATTTACAGCCCTGCCAACTAACCGTTTTTATAGAAAACGTTTAAGGGGGTCCGGGACACATTTTAAAATAATTTTTAATGAGTTAAATTTATTTATTATTTTTTGTTGAATTTATTGATTTCAAATTCAGAATTTTTTTGTGGTGGTTAACCTTATCATTCGTAAACAAAATCACATGATAAAACTTTGTCATAATTGTTTTTGGTACTTTTCCCTTAGCCGGGCGCCAGTGTTATATATACATATTTATATACATGCATCTATGTAAATATACACATGTATACATATACATATATTGTATATGTCCACGCATATATATCTGTAAATGTATATGTATATATACATACATTTATATATACGTATATATGTATATATAACACTGGCGCCCGGCTAACCGAAAAGTACCTTGTTTTTTTTTTTAATTTAAATTTAAAATTTATTAAAAAAGTGGGGGTAATCTAAAATCGTTATAACTCGAAATATTATTTATAGAATTTCAATTTTTTTTCATTTAAATAAACAGAAATACATAAGTTTTAATGTTGTTTCTGCATTTTTAAAAATATTAATTTATAAAAGAATTAGAAATATTTAACGAAAAAATTTTAAAAAAGTGATGCAACTTAAAAAAAAAAAAATCATATTTTCAAAAGTAAATATTTTTTTCAAATATGCTGAATCAAAATTAAAGTAAAACAAATGAAAAAGATATGTTCCAAGTTTGAACCCTTTATCTTTAACGGTTCTCGAGTTATAAGAGTATAACTCGTACGAATATAAATCATACGAAAAATGGTGAAAAATCCTATCATGAAGAAAAACGCATTTTTACAAGAAGTCGCTTCCATGACTGCCATTCCTTGAAAGCTAGATTTTGAAAACAAACCAAAAACAAAATTAATATATTTTGTTCTAATTCAGATAGAAACATGATTTAAATGTCGTTTTAAGCAGGAAAAAATAGAGAAATTTTTAATGAAGTAAAATATTTTTGAAAAATTTGAAGAACTTTGTGTCCAGGACACCCTTAAATGACCGTAGTTTAACTTTATTTTTGTCATAATATTGCCAATAATATGGTCAAAAATGCTTCATTATATAGTGGAAACCGTCATCTTTAAAATGGTCGAATGACTGGACAGTTTCCTGCCGATTTTTAACAGTGTTGATACACTTATAAAGTGCTTAACTTTATACTTTTGTTGAAGGAAAAACATATTAGTTTTAATTTTTTTATTGTAGTTTTTTAGATCTACCTTTTAGACAATTAAGCATATTCGAAATATATTAGGGATTTGAATGTTATAAACTTACGATTCTGTTTAATGCTCGATTGTGCTGAAACATTAGTCTTGGAAGGTAAAATTTCTAAAAAATAAATTACTCCCTTCCAAATGAGCGTTTTGCACAAAGCTTTAACCCGTAACTGGGGAAGAGTCAGAATGACTCCGCGTTGTTCTTTGGCTCTGATTATCATGTGTTTTTTTTTTTAATCCTTGAATAAAATCATTCCTCTGTACCGACAAGTAGTTCTTTTATCATTACATGATTTCCAAAATATATTGCGTTTCTAAAAAAAAAATTCCATTGCTGTTTACAAAAGACAAAACAGGAAATAACTTTACAACTCTGAACGCGTAAGAAAATTCATGTCACCAGTTACGGGTTTTAAATCATTTATCACAAGTACTTTAGGGCAAAAGTTTAGTCTAATATAATCTCAGAAATTCTGTAATTAACTAAGAAAGCAATCATTTGTGTAATTAATCCTTGGAAAACTGAAGGATCCGGAGCACCAAATGCGACAACATAGATCAAAAGTGTTTATAAATTCCGTTTGTCCGTCTGTGCGTGTAGCCGTGCTTTAATTAGCATAAATATGCCCGTCTTGACATTTAATTAATATATGTTTGGAAGATTCACTAAAGAAGGTTCTAATCTTCTTTAAAAAGAAGTGTGTACCATTTATATTTTGCTTACAGCTACACACAAAAGAATTCCGTTATATAATGGTCTAAGGAAGGAAATCACATGTGATGCATTTTATTTAAATTTTTACTTATATATCGCATTTCATGGTTTAAAAAAGGGAAATTTTATAATAATATTCTTTTAGTGTTTGAAAGTGTTTCATAATCTATGCCTGATGTATGTTTTTTCGCTTATGAGCTTAAAAAAATATCATTCCAGCTGATTTAACTACCAGATTGTTGCAGAACAATAATTAGAGACAGGCATTGAACTGGAAATCATGTCTTCCTTCAATTTATGTGAAAGCAAATAAGCTTAGGAAGTCGTCTTCGCACTGAAATTGCACAAAACTCTAAATTTTCAAGACATAATTTCCAGATAAATGTTTAATTCCGTTTTTTAGTGAAGCAATTTAGTGAGTAAAATGTATGTTGACTTTTTTCTACTTTTTGACCGATTTTAAAATACGAGAAGAAAAAAGAAAGACAAAATTTCTGTTTCTAAAGTCACAGAGAAAAAGTAATGTTACCAACAGGTAGGGACATTTAGAGAGTTCAGGCAGTTTTTTTGGCTTTTCTCTTTACCACTTATTTTGATACATAATCTTTTATAAGGATTTAATTGAAACAATTTTTTTTTTCACTAATGTTGAAATTTTTATTATCAGTGTACGAACATAGAGTTGGCAAAACTAAGATGATAATCTTTGCAGAAACATAAGTTAAGAAAATATGATTTTATGAACATGAGTGTTCTTCTTTTATGAAATTTAAATAATTAAATTATTTATTATTGTAATATCTTAATCACTACATCTTAAACTGTAAATGTAGTTAAAAAATTCTTTAGATTAATATGTTTCCTCTAAAATCTCAGATAATTATTCATTAAATATAAAATGAGTGATGTATTTTATTAAAATACCTAAATGTTTAAAGAAAATCTTGTCATTTAAAAGAGTTTGATTGCGGCAAATGTATTTTCACTCAATTTATCTTAAATTCTGAGTGCTTTAACAACCATACGACTATGAAATGAAAAAAGTTTTAGCGATTGAAGTTGTAATCAATTATGCACTTTAAAAATTCATGCAAACTCTGGAAAATACTAAAATGTTTTTTTTTAAATCTACAACCCCATCCCCAGCGTTCATATTTATTTTTAAGTCGTAATCATGTAATAATTATATGGGAAATGTCTACAAGCAACTGACGCTAACTTAAGTTGATATAAAATATAGCATGTTATATTATAGAAGCTAAAACATAACTGAACTGAAAAAATGATGACGTTTCAAAAAAATATTCTCATTTTTCTAAATGATTCACATTTTAATCTCGTGTTGTAATTTTATGCTCAGCAGCAGTTCTGTATATTAAAATGAAACGTCGTCAAATAAATAAGCTTGCATTTAGAAAGAAACAGAAAATTCGTTTGTTATTTTGAAAGAAAAAAATATCTCTCATGAAAAATTTAATTTGAAGCAAATCAGAAAGATATGAGCACAACTTTATGGTGAATAACTTTTAATTTTATGAAAGGGAATTTTCATATCGACGGTTCTAAAAATTATCTGAAAATCTTAATCCTTTAATTACCATACGAAACTCTTATTTAAATGTTCCAGAAAATATCTTGACTGAAAAGATCATTAAAGTTTTTTTTATTAAAAATTTAATAAGAGCGTAACAACTGAAGTTTGAAACAAATATGAGCTTTCTTTAAACAAAAACGTGTGATTTTACAATACAATTCCTATCTTCAACACACGTTACATTAATAAAAGTTTGAACTGTAAAGTAACTACAACATTCTGGTGACACTTTAAAGGAAAATTGAGTAATTTCGTAAATTGATATTCAATTTCTCCAGTATTTCATAGCTCATTTTTACTGTATTAAACTAGAAATCACTATATATTAGGGAGGGGCGAAATTGTTAGTATATATTTTTTTAATTTATATTATTATTATTTTTTTTCAAAAGACGGTTTGGTGCCAAAATTTGTTTTTCTAAAAGCACATCAATGGTGTGCAATATTATCTCTGACACAAAAGGCCGTATGTCTGCGCTTTTGATCCAAAAGTTAAAATTTTGGGTAAATTTTGAGAGACAACGAGAGACAATAGTCTACTGTCTCTCGTTGTATCGCACCTACTTATTTTTTAGAGAAAGATTATGTTATTTTTTTTTAATCTATACTACCGGTTTCCGACTATGTTATTGATTCTACTGATGATTTCATGGATAAAATTAGAAAATACCCCCTTGATGCTTAAACAGTTATGGCAAGTTTGGACGTCATTTCATTATTTCCTTCAATTAATATGGACGAGGTTTTAAGTTATATTTTTTCATTGATTGATGGTAATCCTGGTTTAACGGATGAGATTAAAACTTCACTAAAGGCCGGTTTGAATCTGATTGTGTTCAGTAATATTTTTATATGTAATGGAGTTACTTACAGACAGCTTCATGGGGCACCAATGGGTTCGGCCGTTTGGTCAAGTCTTTTCGCTGAGTTTGTACTCAGACCTATTGAAGAGAAAATTTTTAGTTCATTTAAGCAGAAACCAGTCTGTTGGTTGAGATATGTTGATGACGTATTCATCTTATGGACTTACCCTCTTCCAGATTTACAGGTTTTTCTTCATGAGGTCAATAAGATGAGTAATAGCATCAAATTTATCCTTGAAACCGAACAAGATGAGAGTTTGCCTTTTCTTGACGTTCAGATTAACCGGAGCAATATGCATTTTACCTTTTCAGTTTACATGGTTACAGTTACAGTTTACAGTTATACCTCCCTGTGCGAATTTGCCTTTTAAATATAAGATTGCTGTGTTTCAGTCCTTTATCAGAAGAGCGTAGAACATTTGTTCAGATAGTCAGCTTGAGACTGAAATTGATTTCATTAAAAAAGTTGCAGTAGATCATGGTTATAAAAGCTTCCAGATTGACCGGATTATTTCACAGTTTAATACCCCCCACCCCCCCCCCTCAGTCAGGCCAGCGGTTTGTTAATACTTTACCTATCAAGCACAGAAGTATACATTATGTCCCCATTTTATACGAAAAATTAAAGCAGATCCTTCAATCATTCAATATAAAATTAGTGGCTCCCCCCCCCCCCATACCTGATTCAAATTGTTAGTAATAATATTGATAAAGTCTTGAATCATCAAAAAGCTGTGGTGTATGAAATTCAGATCAGCAGTGGTCAAGTACACGTACATAGTTGCTTTACCCTCCCAAATAAAGAAAGATTAGTGTATATCGGTGAAACAAAGAGAAAATTTTCAGAAAGGTTGAAAGATCACAAGCGGGACATTTCACAATCTAAACTTAATACAGCTCTCGCAAGATTTTGTTTTGCTAATGAGGGGAGCAGAGTTATCTTTGAAGAAGCAAGAATCATTATTCCATACAAGAATCCATACCTAAACAAAATTTTAGAAAACATTAGGATTATTTATCTTGGACAGCACACCTGTAACGATAATTTATCCTACAACATTCATAAAATTTTCACAATATGTTATAAACAGTTTTTGAGTCAGTTCCATTTCACTTCCCCCCCCCCTCTTCCATAGCTGGTTTAGTTTTCTTCTTTTTGTTGTCTTTTTGTATCCTTGGCAACTTTGCGACGTTTGGTGCGCCCTCTGGACAATGTCGTCAGTGACTCTGAGATGTTTGTCTCCATTCTTGAAAAACTTTTAGACTTGTATGTGATATGTAAACTTGTGTGTCATCCTGAAGACGTTCGCAGAAGCGAAACGAAACGTTGATATTTTAATGTATATTTTAATGTGTACCATTTAGCAAAGTGTATTTTATTTTAAATACAATATTTTTATACATTTCATGGTGCAATCTTCCAATTTCTAAAATTGAAAAAAAATATCGTTATAGCAGTTGCCAACAATGAAAAAAACAATAAAATTCTCACCACGACAATTGCTTTTCTATTGCAAGATTTTCACGTGAAAAAATAAATTAAACAAATAGCTGGACGAATTGAAAACAAATTAAATATTACGACATAAGTTTTCTAGAGTAAGATTTCAGCATGAAAAATCAAAATGAAATAAATTGTCTGACGAATTAAAAAATATATATATATTGCGTCATATTGGAAATATATGATGGACCTCAGCAGGTGAATGTGTAACGTCATGCGAGTTTGAAGAAACGTATTAAAACATGATAAAAACCCGACTATGGAAATTTTAACATATTTTAACACTTTGAGGTTCTCTGAATTTGTTTTAGGCAGTTTTAAACTTATTTCATATACATGCGCGTGTGTATTTATGTACATTAGAATTTTCACAAAATGTTTCGCTTCCTAGAGCTCATTCTTAGTGAAGGAACTGGGTTTATCTCTAATCTTGATTTAAGTTTTGTTGGTGACTTTAGTACTTAAATTCGAAATCTACCTCCGCCTGTATGCCCGAGCCGGCAGGGATTTTTTTTTTTTTTTGTCGCATACCCCCAACCAGGGTCTAGAGAAACTTATTTTCCATTTGTCAATCATAGAATCATTGTTTTTCTTCATGCAAACTCCATAACACTGTTTTAAATCTCAATCTTCATCAACACGTTGAAATTTAATATTTGACATACACTTTGACATTTTTTAAAGGAGAAAATAACCATTTTCATTTACACCCTGTAATCCAAAGTATCTGAATAGAATTATTTGAACTAAAGGTCATTGTACTGCCCGAAAATATTTACTAATTGCTTCCCGGTCTAGATATCGAAAGGACGATGTCATACGTTGTTCCGTGGAATCACACATTTGTCTAAATAGTTTCATTTTAAAACAATCACACAAAAAACACATTAAAATATGCAAAATTGACTAGTCCATAAATAAAGTGTTTTTGAAATTTTGCCTACCTGATAAAACGACAGAATGTTAAATTCAATATTTCAATTTTATTGTAACGTTCATTAAATGAAATAACAATGCAATCGGTTCGTCTGTGGCTAAGAATTTGCAGGTGCTGTCACAAAAATAAAATTCTCTCGCTCATATAATGTGCCGCATGATTCTCTACATTTCCTGCACGTGCTTAAATTTTTAAAATCTGCTTTGAGATAACATTTATGAAATAGTAGAGATTTAGAAAATGAAAAGAAAAATTCTCGTTAGTAAAATTCTTCTTATTTTTTTATTCTACTGTATAATTCTTTTGAAGATCTTCTAATCTGTCTTATTAAAATCTGTGATGATATAATCAACTAGGACTTCCCTCAGAGGGATTAGTCTGAGCGATATTGCTGAGAACATAGATTTAATAATAACATGTGGAAGCAAAGAAAATGAGATATTATCTTTAATCGTCCATATACTGGGATAAATTGAAATGATGAAAATAAACGAATCGTAGAGTTACAAAATCTTACATATAAATTCGCAGACACTGTTTAAAAAATGGGAAAGCAAATCATGAGAGATAGCCATGCATGGATATAAAATTGAAAGTACGCAATATATTAAAAGTAAAATAGATAATGAAACACTAAATTATCTTATATCGAAATTTTAACTGTATAAAATGATGTTTAGAGCATAATCAGACGCCCCGCACCAATTTGAGTTAATTTAAATGACAAATATATGATGTTTAAAAAGAATGGACTTTACTTTATATAGTGTGTGCTCCCCCGGAATAGTTAATATTGTACAATATCTGTTTTCCACGGATGCAATGAGGTTGTCGATAAGAGATAAGGAATTCTCTCTTCAAAATCTGATATAGTATCAAAGTACCGAACACATCAACTGTGGCATGCAATGCGTCGTTCGAGTGTGTTTTAGATATGCTCGATCGGATTTGAATGATGAATGTATGTTGGCCACTACATACGCTGTATAGTTTTGTTTTCAAACATATTCTGCATAAGTTGAGCTGTATTATCATTTATTAAATAAAAGAAATTGCCAATGATTGCAACATAAAGTATGACACAAGATCTGAATATATCGTCTGCATAACCTTTGAGCTGTCATAGTGTCTTTTGAAGCATTTTACAAATCCATACATAATTTTTCAGCAAATCATGCAAGCTGATATACGCCAATATCAACCCGATTATGAAAATTTACCAGAATAAGTTAATATATAAAAAATCTACTAATGACAATTGGGAATATGACCTTACGATAAAATGTCTAGAAAAATGAATCAGAAAAAAATTCATATCACATTTAAAACAGCACTTCCCTCTGTTAGTGGCTTTAGCGAGAGAGAGAAAAGCTTAGAGAAGGAACACTTTAATAAGTACTTTCGGGCAACCTACACTGTTTCATACAGGTCTTTATTCAATATTTAGACAATTTATTTAATGATAGGTGGGTATCTATCGGTTCTGTTGCATTTAAATTGCATGTTTTGCAGAGGAAATGCAGCATTATGGAATATTTAAAGTTATAATAATATATAATTTGAAATATTTAAAGCAATACTTCCAACTTAATGGTAATTGAGATCGCTTTCCCTTAATTTCATCTTTTTAAACATTAAATTTTTTAGAAACCATTCATAGAGACAATTGTATATTTTAAAACAAACCGGAAGCAAAATTTCAAGATTTTGGGCTCAGCAGTAACACAGAAATAGAAAATTTTCGAAAGTTTTTTTGTTTCTGCACTGTTTTACATAGCGACATTTTTAGAAATTGTTCTATTGCGAGAATTTACGTCATGATAAATACAGCCGTGTCAATTTTCATGTTTATATTCCTTACAATTCCATGTACTTCGTTACTTAGATCATCTTTAGATCTTTTTCCGCTTTGTTTAGTCTATCGATTTTTTAGAATTCGTTCTACAACGAGCATTTACATCTTATAAATTACAGCCCTGCCAAAGTTCTAGTCTCTAACCCAACAGTATCCCAGACATTTCAGTATTCCAAATAAATCATAATTTGGAACCGTTCTAGAAATTTTTACGTTTATCAGTCAAATTGAATTTTCGTACCTTTTAGAGAGACTTCATAACGAGTATTTACACCTTAAAAGTAACCACCACACCAAATTTAAAGTTTCTAACCCAATCAAAATCACAGAAATTGAAATTTTAGAACTTTCTTGCTCTTGCCGCGATGTATGTTGTTGCACTGACATAAAATACAGTCTTTTTTTCGGGGCAGAGATGGCCATCATAACATTTTTTGAGTTGGCTATGAAGTTTCAGAGATGACAATTTACAAACGTACAAACATCAATAATATTGTACACTTTATAATATTATAACGCTTTATAGTATTAGCATTAGATATACACATACAAAAGCCATTTATATGTTACAAACTAAAGTGCTCGGCGTTGCACAGAATTTGAAGGATGTTTGTTCTGAAAAATCAATTTCAAAATTTAAACTTACAACATAAAACAAACATTAAAAAAGCAGTCAAAGTGTTGTACGCATGAATCAAATTAAAACACAATATAAAAATGTATAAATGTTTATAACAGACGTAAATGAATACAGCTATAAATGAAGTTATTTCAATTTATAATTGGAGCAATAATGTTAAATACGCCAATATTTCCATAATCGGGTTTTTATAATGCTTCAATACGTTTTTTCACACTCATATGTCGTTACACTATATTCACCACGTCCTTTATATTTCCAATATGACGTAATATTTTCCTCTTTCACGTGGAAACCTTGAAATACAAAAGTTATGAAGTTATATTCACTTTCATTTAAATTCGTCAAAACATTTATTTCATTTTCAATTTTCATGTGAATATCTTGTAATAGAAAAGCTATGACGTAATATGCATTTTTTTTTAATTCAGCAAACTAATTATTTCATTTTCATTTTTCACGTGGAAATCTTGCAGTAGAAAATTAATTGTTGTAGTAAGAATTTTATTGTGTATTTTAATTGTTGGCAACTGTGATAATGAAAATTGTTTAAATTTGATAAGAAATTGCTGTTAAATTGGTGATTTTTTTATTAATTAAAAATGAACTATAAATTATGTCGATTCCGGATTACTTTAGTTGCCTCGGCCGTGTTTACGTATCTTTTCACAATTTTGGCTTCCAAACTGTCGATTTGTATAGAATTACAAACAGACTGATAGACAAATTTTCATTTTTACGTATTTGATTATATACAAACATAAATAACTTATCTAATACGTGTTAGCAGATGCATTTTTAAATAAAGTATATACATAAACTCGTATAACACTTATTCTGTTTTATTTTCATAGTCATTTGGGAAAAAATCTCACTTTCTTAACCCCGAATTGAGTGCTTTTTACAAAAGCGCTAAAGTCCATATAACAGCGAAGTACTGTACTGCAATTTAACTTCAATTTAACTTAATCTTCTCTATTCTACTATTTTAAGATTTTTAACTTCTAAACATTGCACATTTTCAATTTTTATACCGTCGTAATGCAGAGAAAATGTACTTTTAAGTGCAATTTGTTTGAAAACTGCATCTCAATTTTATTTTTGAATTATTAATTTTTTTGTAGTTTTTAGCGCCATTTGTTTAATTTTGGCAACTCAAGTATTCCATTTCTGTAGAAAGTAGGGGGAAAATTGTTGGAAAATAGTAATTATACCTTTTTGTTGCCTTTTCCCTTTAACAACTTAAAAAAATGTAATTAAAATACGTGCTATTTTGAAAAAATATAAATGAATGATTTATTTTTCAAAATTTCATTTTAAGTATCTATATTATTATTACAAACAAATGAGTGCATATAAATCATGAGATAGCCGATTTTTTTTTTTTTTTTTTTTTTTTTTGTAGAGTTTCTTGAATGACGACATCTTTCTTTTTTTTTGGATTTGTCTATTATTCAGCGATAGTGACGTACTATGCGTACTTTACTGTAGAAGTTGATTAAGACTTTAACGTAAATGAAGAATTCTTCAGCGGATGCGGATGACGTCATTCTGTGCAAAATGAAATCACGTGTTTTAAGTCTTAAAACTGAAATATGTTTTGTACTATCCATATTTATATATTTTATTTTCATCGAGGGTGACATTAAATTCTGAAAAAAAAAGATTACGCGTTTTCTAGTTTTTTCAATCTTTGTGCAGTTTCGCCTCAAAAGCTGAGATTTGTTGTAAAAAGATATAAATAGCTATGAAAATAAACCTGATGAACGTTTATGCTTATTTTTACAAGTGAATATGGCACAGATGTCATGTACGCACCGAGGTACCTATTTGGCGAGAAAGTGGCGTTATTTTGCCTGACATGGTAACCAGTGGCGGCTCGTGACTGTCATATTTTGGTGCACTAAATGCATGACGGACATAATTATTTTTTTCTTACCATTATTTTTTGAAAGAAAAAGATTACCTTGTTTAATGGTCGAATATTCTGCCAGCAAATATTGCAAAGATTTCTTTTAAAACAATAGAGGTAAGAGAAGAATAAATTTGGCAGCTACGGATTTAGTGTCCCCCAAAATGCCAGTCACGAGCCACCTGATGTAACCATATATAACGCTATTATAAATTGTTTTGTTCTATAATTATGTCATTTATTGATTGTTATTTTAAAAATAATAGAAAGTGTTTTGTTTATCACTTTATTTTGTTTTCATATTGAAATAAAAAGTAACGTACTATTATAGCAAGCTATATGTAACTGGTATTCGAAAACGACGTTTCGCCAAATTGGCATAAAAAAAATCACGCCAAACCCGGCGCGTTTATGGCAACTGTAATATCATAGCTTTTTATATACAATTTACTTTTGCTTGCATATAAAAATGGATAAGTGGCTTATTAACACAAAATAAATTGCATAAATCTTTAAAAAATTGCTTGAGTGTATGAAACAATGAATAATCTGAACGAAAAGACGCATACAAAGCTTACTTGTCTCGCCAAACCCATTTTCTCTACATCGCCAAGGCCCTTATACAGGAAAAGTACCAATTTCATTTTTAAAGACTAAAAAGAAATTAATATAAATGGAAATTGTTTTATTTAAATCATGCTTTCATTAAAATTCACAAAAATTTAGAATATATATATCTGTTATTTTGCACTAAATATTAGAAAATTCTTGACAAAAAAAACCTTAAATGCACGGAGTTTAAATTTATTTCGGTGAGTTCAATTATGGAAGACAAATGGATTTAAATGGGAATTTTGAAAAATTATCCAGCTATCTCCAAGTTGGCTTCATATATAGAAACTTTTTTGTCGCCAAATTTGGCGATATTTCGCCACGATGGCCAAAGTTTTGGCGATATCCTGGTAACCCTGTCATTAGTAATTTTCAACAAATACTCATTGTTGCAGCTAATGCTGATTTCTCTATAGAAAATCAAACATAACCATTAAGTAATTCACCTCCCCCCCCCCGTTTCCCCCTTAGGGATCGAATTTTAAAAAAATCAATGTCCAGTTCATATATTGCCCTCAGGAATACATATATATTCCAAATTTCAAAACTCTATGTGAACAGGAAGTGGGTGAAAAATAAATCACAAGATTTGAGTGCCACAGACAAATATAATTGTAAGTTAAAAGAAAGCATGTAAAAAAAAAAGAAAAAAAAGAAAGAAAGAAAATAAGAAGAAATGATGCTATAAAGCAAAATAATTTATTAGACATCATATTTGTTATTTGTATATTTTATATCGTTTGTAATTTTCACACGCAAAATATAAAGTATGCTTTTGGCGATTAAAAAATTCTATTGAGAGATTATCGCAAAATCTCAAATCAAAGTTTTTATGCCATTTTTTCTTTTAAATGGAAAACAAACAGATTTATTTTCCTGTTTGATTAAATTTAAATATGTTTTATGGCAGTTCAATATTACTGCGTACGTATTTTTTTTTTATTTGCTCCATGTGTTCAAATAAGTTGTCTACGAAAACATCAACCGGTGAAAATGACGCACACCAAATTTCTGTGACGTATGCAGATAAATTCTGCTTTTTTATCAATTTTTTCTACATAATTTTTAAACTATTTGGAACTTATATTTCATAGCAGGTACATTCAGTAGGCGACCCTCATAGGTACCTTCTGGTGCAATCAGAAACGAAATCCGACAAATATTTTTTGAGTTATGCTTGACGAAAGGTTTTTATTGGGCTTTTTATTTAGTAGGACATGGCGTTAATATTAATTGTAGCTGTATGTGTCGCTGAGTATTAGCCTTCGCTTCGCTCAGACAATTAATACTGTAACTTGCCTATCGATGTGTAAGAATCATTACTATCATTGTGTCGCATTAGTTATAGTTGAAACTCCCGAGTTCTAATTTCATGTAACACGTAGGGTCACGAGGTGTATTTGTGAACGCCGCCATATTGGAGAAAACTGTGTATGGTAAAATTTTGTTTCAAGCTTAGATATTAGCCTCATAATGTATATTCCAATTTAGATAACCTTTATCACTAGTCTGAAGCCTTTTTGAGATTCGAATAGCAATTTGAAACTAAGTCTAACAAAATTTTTGATAAACGGTTGGAGTCTTAAGTAGTCTCAATTATCCCAAACAAATGTGTATAGGCAAGTATAAAGAGAAAATATAGTGGCCATAATTTCCCCCATAGTCGTGTTAATTACTCCAAACTTTTGTGATTGTGAGTTTTTGATGGAGTAATTATAACGATCCTTTAAGGTTAAAAAAAAAAAAACAGCTACGACAATTAAAACTTTTATAATATGTTCTTAAAGGGTCAAAGTTACTTCCTATGTAGTAAAAACACCACTTTTCCAAATAGCAAAAAGGGGAAAAAAATAACAATCTTTAAAATATACAAAGTGGCCATAATTACTCCTCCTGACCCTAGATTTAAAAAAATATATATATTAATTCAATTTGATTCTCTATTTCTAAGATCGTTACTTGTATTTAAACTTCTATCTGTATTACAACTTGTATCTGAATAAAATTTGAAGAAAAAACAAAAACCCATTTGTATTTACTCATCAGGCTAAAAATGTTGTTAAACCATTTATCTGACTTTTAAATGAAGAAAGCACATTCAGAAAATTTCTTCTCTAAAAACTGCAGTACATATTAAAGCTGTTGACTACATCCCTGTGATTTCAAAAGTTTAATAAACTGTCATTTTGTATTTATTATATGCATAATATTTCGGAAATTCAAATGATGATATGAAATGCGTTTATATGAGTTATTCACTGAGGTACCGTTACATAATCGGCTGTTAAGATTAAATGAATATTTGACAAGACGTATCATTTATATCAATAAATTATGTATCGCAATATATTATGAAGAATCAAAATGTGCTATTGAATAAATCATTATGAATTATTCTTATACAATTCTACATTTCACAATGTGTAAATTGACTTATTTTCTTAAGCTATCTCATGAATAATCTTTAACACAGAATTTTAATCGACACTGAATTTAAAGAGTTTCAGAAATTCATTTCAGACGGTACGGGTATAACAAAATGTTTTATGAATCGTTTGTGCATTAAATCTATCGTTCATTGATGTGAATATTTATGGTTAAGAAATTTCAATTTCTATGTTTAAATGTATAAAGACATAATTAATAACTATATTTGTTGCTAACATTGAATCCAAAGAATGATAATGCAAAATTTATTTAAATTACATATTTTATTGTATATCTATAGTCATATTATATATTTGTTTGTCTGTGGTCATAATTAATATTTATATTTCATGTTAACATTTAAAGCAAAAAATTATAACACATAATTTATATAACGAAAAATGTATTTTATAAGTTTTCATGACTTCCATAATACATATTTCCTATCCATTCCATCCTTTGCAATATTGACTCACGTAAAAGTGTATGTACAGTTGGGATTAAAAAAAAAAAAAAATACGTAAAAAGTGCTTTTTAATCGCAAACTGGTCGCAATGAAAACGAAAATATCCGTTTGATTGGGAATTACGTATAATTAAAATTTATATTAAGAAAAAGCTTACGGTTCGTTTCCATCTTTGAAACTTTCTATACGACACCTAAATATATATCATATTTGTATCCTTTGGTAACTTTTACTGTAAGATAACTAATAGGAATTCATTCGGTGGATATTTGTAAGAATTATGAAGAAATAAAGTTTTGAACTTCTAGCGTTAAGTTCGTATTTCATTCTGGAAAGTACATTGAAATGCGTCGAATGTTTTGAGCATTACTGAAAAACTACTTGACAGATTTTGGATTTACGCATTAGAATCTTCTAGAAATTTGTTTGTGTTAAAAAATTTATTTTTAACAAATACATATTTTTCGAATGATTATTGCATAATTTATATCTTATGAATTTAGCATATAGAAATATATACATATTGTAACAAAAAAAAATAATTTTACAAGATATTAGAAGAGAATTAACGTGATTGTTCTATACTTATTTCTCTAATATACACTTAATCCAAGACTCATGGCGTGATAGAGAGAGAGGGGGGTTTGTCAGAACATTTTTTGTTGTTATTGTTGTAACTCTTTGATGTTGTACACAATCATTTTGAATCGAAATCTTGTCGATATCGTTCATTTTGGCAGGTAATTTACAATACTATATTAAAAGTGTTGACTTGTCTCTGAGCATTATTCGTATACGACGAATATTTTAAAAATCTGTAGTTGTAGTGTGTACATTAACAATAAAAAAAGGGGAGACTAGGGAGGGTTGACCCACTTTTTACAAAATGATTTTTTATTTTTTAAATATCGAACGTAGAATAAAGTTTTATGTATCATTTTATTTGTTATACAATCAGTATCAAAATAAAATTGCTACATAAGTGTAACATATAAGAAATTTGAAAAATGATTGATTTTAATCATGAACAAATAATGTATCAATGATCCCCACATAAGGGAGGGTTGGCACACTACATGGGAGGCTTGACCCACTTTGTTTTATATTGCAATATTTGTGAAGAAGAATAAATTTAGTTCAAAAAAAGCAAAATAACTTTATGCTACATGCTTTAATTATTATTATTTTTTTAATGTGGTGCTTAAACAAACCTGTTGAAACGCAAACGTAAGTCAGAGAAGAAAAATTTTGTTTTAAACAAGATTTTGTCTGAGCAGGTATAATTGTACAGCAGAGAAAATGAAATTTTAACATTTAACGTAGTATTCTGTTAGAGTCTGGTTACGTTTTTATTGTGTTTCATGTTATTATGTCCGGATTTGAGAACCACTGTCCCGCTTTATTTATTTATTTGACTCCTTGTCCTATTTTTTATGACACTCGACATGACAACTTTAGTTGTCACTTAGTTTGTCTTCATCTCACTGTATTCACCCTGGTGAAATTTGTCTATATATCTTCCTAAAGTTTTTCGATCGATACTATGTACTAAAATATTGAAATAAATGGCTGACACTGGAATTTATGAACAAATTTATTTGGAAATAAGTAAAAGGTTGTATTTCGCCTACATATTAAATGGAAAAGATTTTAGCAGAATTCTGGTGCCATTGTGACATTTCGGAATAAAAATTACGTGGTTTTATAAACATATCACTGCCCCTGAATGGGTTAAGGCTGCTGCTTTCATCCTTTCTAGTTCTTTCTAGTCTTTCCCACTGTTTCTATTTATCTATTGTAAGTAATATTTCAATGGAAAAAAGTTCCTATCAACTTTGCCATTTTCTAGCAATTTTACCCATCTTTCTTTAGTCAGATTTAAACATTTTCTTTTCAATCATACCATTTTACTGTAGCTTTACAGAATAAATGTACATTCTTATATATATATATATATATAACCATTAACTTTTCATTATGCAAAGTGTATAATAAAAATATTTCCAAAACCACTTAATTTAGGGAGCCTTGAGCATCTGGTCAACCTTTTCTCACATTGACTGGGTCAAGCCTCCCTACTCAGCCCTTTTCTAAATACTAGCACATTGTTCTGTTAAGCCTAACTTTCTGTACAAACTTTATTCCTGGAATGAAAACTCGATATGTCTGCATTACTTAAAACCTACTTACTTACATTTCTGTGATATAAATTATCTTAAAAAGCTTACAAAATATTTCTAAAAAACACAACTTTTAAGTTGAAAACGCCTCACAATTGATTTTTTCCACTCCCATTTCGATCACCTCTATGAAACTGTTGTTTGAGCATTCCAGTAGCTTTGGTTGACACCTATTGGTAAAATTCTGAAATTCTTTTAAATATGAAAATTGATGGGTGGGTTCGGTCAACCGTCCCTAGTCTCCCCTATTCAAACTTCGAGGCAAATGGTCAATTTTGACGATGATTATTGCCGAGAATATAATAAAGTAACAACAAACAAAGTGGGGGGTGAAAACTTTCCAAGTTTGATCCTGATTAGTGAATCCAGTGTGGAATTTTTAATTATTCAAATTGCTCGAATTTCACTTTTTTTTTTTTGAAATATTAACAATCGCATTATTTAATCATTAACAGTTGACCAGTTTAGTCAATTTATAGGCTTACTTTAAGTCACTTATAAGGGTGATATGACAAATAGAGTCCTGCACGCCGTGCAGTACACGGGTCGGATTGTATCCGACCGAATCAAAAAATTATTCATAAAGTAAACTGGAAACCCTACTCGAACTTGGGAAAAAAATTGTGAATCTGGAAACCGTCTTGAACTCGATACACTTCAACACGAACTACAAAAAATTAATCCCGAACCCAAGGGAGATGAATTTAATCCGTTATTTAATGCAATTATAGAAAAAAAGGTCTACAATAACACCCGTGATATTAATTCTATACTTTTTGTTTAAAAACGAATATACACTCAATAATTTTCAAAAAGATATACATATTTTTTTAAATAAATTCACATCTTCCTTTCGAAGAATCGTGTCGACCGAAAACTGAACCGAAACAGTCACAACTTAATCAAAAACCTGAGCAAAACCCGAAATATTTAAAGTTAAACCGAACCGCAACAAGTAAATTAGAGTGAACGCCATCCATATCCGGACCGTCTGATCTACCTCGTGAGTTCGGGCTCAAACCGACGCCGACCCAATTTGTAACGGTTTCATCTAAAATCACATTAACCGACCCGATACAGTACTCTAATTAAGTTTTACGCAATTATTAGTTACACACCAATTTATAATCTATTATTATTTCTATTATGAATTTTGGTAAGGTTTTCCATACTGCATTTTAATGGTTAAGCAAAGAGTAATTAAAAAATTCAAGGATCACTATTTCCAAAAGTGATAACAATCAAGTAATTTGAAATAAAAAAATCTGCTCAATTGACATCACTAATCCTGATGAAATCGATAAGGGGCCAACCAACTGCAAAACGTGGTCTTTCCAGAAAAATAAAGAATTGTAAAAATCTTAGAAAAAGTTTAAAAACTATTTGTAATCATACATTAAATAATATGCAAAATAATATAACACGTAGCTTTGCTGGAAGTCGATTAATAAATAAACACAGATTTACCGGTTAACTATATTTTACTTAAAATAGCATAAAGAATTACAAGTTCCTAAAACTAAAAAAGCAACGTGTTCCTTTTCCGAGAGCCTATTATTTATAAAAATAATAATGCTTCCTTTCATTATTTTTGATTGATAATCCTTTTTGTAATCCCTAAATATATTTAAACGACTTAAGTATTAAACCACTGGAGCCAGTTTACCTTTTCAACAATTTTGTTTATTTTTGAAAATATGGTTAAAATGGTGAAATACATTTCAATGTTCATCTAAAAGTAGATTTTGAAAAAAATAAACGGTCAAGTGCGAGCATTACTCACGCACAGAGGGTACCGTAGAATAAATATATGAATTTGTAATTGTATTATTAAAAAAAAAAAAGTTGCTAAAAGAATACTAAGACTTTGTAAAAAACTATACAACGTAGGGTTGGGTATAACTGCATATGTTAGAAAAGTGTAAATGGGTATACCATGAAAGTTCAGAGAGATATGGAACCTAAATAATATCAAATATAGCTATTCGTATAACTTTTTTTTTAATATTATCCTAATCCGTTTACGATGAACTTAATTCAGTACTGACAATAAGAGCAGTGCATAGTTAAACTTCATTTGGCATTTCATGAAACTAAATTCAGCGTAGTAATAACCTTTATTTCTACAGTGTATCTAAAACAAATCCTTTGTTCAAAGTTTAAATTTGGCATTGTGCTAAGCGCGCTTCGATTTGAGGTCTCAAAGTTGCACCGCCGCCTTGGTTAGTGCCGCGTTTTTCCAGATAGGTGTTTAATTAACTTTTAAAGTCCCTCAGGGCGTATTGAGAGATACAATCAATGCAAATTATCGCGAATCCCACAGTATTTATGCGATTCATTCTAATTAAATATTTCGAGGGCAATGCCTTTAAAAAACGGACACCTAATTTTAATTCCAAAACTGACAAACGGCACCAAGAATATTTAATTAAAATTTTCCTTTTATCATGTACGTGAAAATAAGCAAGTTCACATTTTCTAATAAATTCGTTTATAAATTCTGGTGTCAGTTCATTATTTCATAAGTTTATAAATAGAATTACTCCGTGTCGGAAAGGATTAAGTGGTCGCAGGACTGTTAAAGCTTCAAAATTTAAGAAATTTTAATTTTTTTAGATGTTAAACTCCTATCTTTTCTGAATATTTTTATATAATTGTTTCCTTGAAATTCCCATTAGAACAGAAGTTTTGGCTTTTAGAATTATACCCGCTCAATAGCTAAAGTGGCGTTTCCGAAACTTTAAAGTCATTATTTTCCAAGTGGCGTTTTTTGGGCATAACGCGCAGGATACCTCAAAAACGTCTGAATATTTTTTCATGAAATTTTCAAAGCATATATTTTATGTTAGTCTGTATAAACTGAACCCAAAATTTCCTTTTTATTGTTCAAAAAAATATTTTTTAGGTGATTTTACCGTTGAAATTTTCAAAATTTTGTATTAGCTAAATGCAACATTGCATTAAAAATATAAAAATGCTTTAAATACAAATTTATTTAAGTTCAGGGAAATTATTACAATCTGAAGTATAAGTAAGCACCAAATTTTTCATTCTAGTTGCAATATTTATTTTGTAATCATTCGCGTAAACTGTTATTCCAATTTTCTTGTTCGGCAAATGTCTAACAGTTTCGAGCTCCCTATAAATACTAATCCTATATCTTGCAATTTTTTATCCCAATTAAAATTGTGTTTTAAAATCATATTCATTTTAAGACATTAAATGCTGAAAATGGTCTTTTTTTTTTCATTTTTCTACTTTTTACAGTCCCGAGACCCCTTAAATTAGTATGTTTTTAACAATTTGACGTTTATTGCTTTTATACTGTTACTGGACATTACATTACACATATATATCATTAAAACTTGTTAACTAGGCATAGAGTACGCCGCCCCTGTCCTCGTGTATGTCCAAACTGACCGTACCTTTAAGGGTTAATATCTTGGATAATTACCGATGATTTTTTTCGAAAATCATTATCAACAATGAATTTATTCTTCTGCAACGATAGGTATAGTCAGCGATGCTCAACAATTTTTCTGAACGCCCGTAAATCGAAATGTGTGTATAACAGAAAAATGCTAATTACTCAAAAACTATGTGACCTAGGGTAATCGCTATAATTTTCCGGCAAGGTTTACATTACCGACTACTACCTCTAATATTTCATAATTTTAGTTTCAGTAGATTCGGAATTAGATGGGGGAAACATATTTTTGCGCTACATTTTCAACAATATCTTTGAAAATATAATACCTAAAATTAAAAAGAATGTATTTTTGAGTTCAGCGTTACAAAAGCTTTCACAAGATACCGCACATGACATAGAAAGAATTTTTTTTTTCAAGTAGCATAATTAGCCCCTCTACTTTTTTACTAAATATATTTATGAATGTTTATTAATCTGAAAATATGTTGTTCAATGGTCTTTATTGCTTCCCCGATTTTGAACTTTACACACTCTAAATCGAAATGTCTTAAATTCAGACACTTAAGTGTCTGAAACGGAGTGTTCAATTTTCAGACATTTTAAAATGTCTGAATTTTTTCAGACACTTTTTGCGTCTGAATTTTAGACACTTCAAACGTCTGAATCGCAGCCATTTTTTAAAAGCATTACACGTAGCCATGTTTGACCACGTTGATCCTGGAAAAGTATATGGCCATTATTCTGCCCTACTCCCCCCCCCCCACACACACACAGCCTTATTTTAGGGGATCCAAAATATGGTATGCAATTTTCATAAAGCTGATAATCGAAATCTTTTTCGACTTTGTACTGATTATAATCAATATTTTGAATTTATAGAGTAGAATAAGATTAAAAATTAAAATATTTGTCACAATACAGTAAAACCTCTCAATAGTAGGCACCTTAGAACCGTGGAATTTGTTCGCTATTCGGAAGTGTCTGTTTTTCTGAGGTAAAAAATATAAAATATGTGCATGTTGTTAATAAAAAATGTGCTTCTTAAATAGTTGTGTCCTCTATGTAGGAGTGTCCGTTATGGAGATTTTACAACAAAACTTTCATAGGACAATTTTCTTCAGCGAACACTGACCTTTTTCAAGATAAATACATTTTTTTTACCTCATAAAAGCGAACACAATCGAATAGCAGGCAAATTCAACGTTCCAAAACGCGTTCAATTCGCGAGGTGGCCGCGATTGAGAGTTTTTACTGTATTTATTTTTTTATTTAGTTTTTAATCTAATTCTACTTTTAAAGTTCAAAATGCTGATTATAATCAATAGAATGTTGAAACACATTTAAAATATAAGCTTTAAAAAAAATCCATATCGAATTTGGAGCACGTAAAATCGTAGGGGGGGGGGGAGGGTCTGCCCATGCTTTAATCAGGCCCTCCTTCTGGAAAAAGTCCAACCCTGTGTTATGATTCGATAAATGTACGTGTCAGTTTTAAGTGCAAAATCTAGCTATATGCAAATAAATATTTTATAAAAATCTACCTCTATACTTTGTATTCATTTTTAATTTCAAATTACTTTTTAACTAAAAGTAATCAAAAAATCAATATTATATAATTATTTCAAATGAAATATATCTGTATATTTTTACCGCATTCTTACAATTACGTTAACGGTACATGATTACATGAATTTAAGAATCTAAAAATAATCATTAAAATTTAACAAAGTGACTACAGATAACGCGAGATCCTTTTTCTAAATCTTTGTTGACATCAACAAATTTTTTTCTGATTCAACGTCTACATTAGTGACGTCAATTTCCGTTCTGAAGCTGTGGTTTTGACTTTTGAATCATAAAAAGATCATATGTTGACTATTCTCAGTATGGCAAATGCTATATTTCTAAAATACTCGGAAACACTAAAATTATAGCAAAGGGAAATCTTTTAATTAGAATGACCGGATTTAATGAGTTTTATCAGTCAAAACATTTTAAAATAAATAAATGAACACAAGTAATTCGCTGTATTAAATATATGGGGGAATCAATGAATGGAAAGATGTCCGAACTATATTCTTTTTTAAAATTTATGATGTACACACTATGAGGCAGAAGAAAACTTCATTAGACAAGAAAAGCATAAATAATAAATAAAAGCAGCTATTAACAGGAATGTTTACTATAAATGCTTTTGAATTCCAGTACATAACACATAATAAATCTATCAGAAATGTAAAAATCGATGTAAACATTACAAATGCTGCCGCATTAAATGCTTATAAAAATATTGTATACGTAAATAAATAATTAAAAAGGGTACTTCAGAGTAATAATTACACCAAAAAATACTATTAAGGTAGTCTTGATGGTAATTAAGAAGTATGAGCCAATCAACAGGCGATGTCACTGCGATTTTTAAAGTAATGGCTACATAAGAAAAGGCTTAGGAAGGTGTAAAATTAATAAATTCAGTAACCGCTAATATACACCATGCAGAGACACCAAAATTTATTTTAAAGATAACATTGGATAGAAAATAATACAGAAATATGATTGCAGATGATTTGAAGAGTAGAAATTTAAATATTAGCAAAATAAAATTTTAACATGGAAATACCATAGGCAAAATGCTTTGAACATATTTTGGCATAACTCAGGAAATAATAAAGCTATAGGCTCGTGTGAGGTCTTCATTTAAAGATAAAACAATCACAGAGAGTTTTAAATACATAGTTAAGACCCCACTTACCTGGGAAAAGGTCTGATTATTCCAAAAGCACATTCGCCCAGAGGACGTCCGGATTGGAGGCTACGTTAGTATCCGTTAATTAGGCAGACTTGGATATTTAAAAAATAAAATCCCCTTGCACATCCGGCTAGCTCTGTTAAAAGGATGGAAAATTTCCATCCTGAAAACATAGCCCGCCAGACAACAGTTCTCTTTACAAATTTGACGAGATGAAGAACACTGTATTAGTTTTATAGATAAATATTAATACGGAGTACCACTATGTCGATAGAAATTAAATCCCGGAACTTCACATTCCGCAAAAAACAATCAAGTCAAAATAAATTATTAGTTAAAATGTACGCGTACATAAAAACAAGCATTCAGTTTGAATTACAAACGAACATCGAGTTCGAAAGGAAGACGCATGCGCAACTGAGAGTGCCCCCTGGTGAATGCGGAGCGGAGTTACAAAGTGTCTTAAAATTAGACACTTGCAGATTTTTTAGACACTTTTATCAGTTCGTGTACACTATGATCATAGTAAGACACTTAGGTGTTTTAAATTAAGACATCTTTTGTGACTGGATTTTCAGATTCAGACACTTAAGTGTCTGAAATTCTTTTTCAGTCACATATGTATCTTAATTTAAGACGCCTTTATTTGCAGTGCACGTTCCATAGTTTACGAGTAAAATGGCTGTGACAGACAGACAGACAGACACAGGAGTGATCTTATAATAGTTCTGTTTTTACTTTTTAAGCACGAAACCCTAAAAATGAACGGCATACTTAATACAAAAAAATTTAAATTTAAAAAATTGATTTTTTTGAAATCCTAAAAAAATTTTTAACAAATAAATCAAAGTATTTATTTTCAAAGAAACTGTAATAATAATAATAATAATTCCTTTCATTATTTTTCGATTCATCATACTTTTTTTAATTGCTAAATATATTTAAACGCCTTAATTAGCTCGAAAATTCTACAATGTGTTACATTTTGTATACAAAAATTAAAAGAATGATATAAATTTCGCTTCTGATATATTTGAGGAGATACTGCTGCATAAACATCTGGCTTGAATAAATACATTTTTTACACGGTGAATCTTTTATATCAATAAACTAGCAGAACTACCCGGCTTCGCCCGTGTCAATTATTACGACCCTTCCAGGTAAAATAAATTAAAATGAAATAATACCGAAATCGCAACAACTGAAATTTGTGCACTCCCACCCACAAATCGTTAAAAAGACAATCAGAAAATATGACATTATTGTCGCGCAACCACAGTAAAATGCCTGCGCTCTAATAACAGAATGCGCCTTTTTTTGGCGGATGTAAGAGAAAAATATATCATTTTCCTGACAATATGAAAAAATCCATCCAAATCGCACAGCATTTAGTGAAAGTCTGGTTTGCATGGCATATATCTACATTATAAAGTAAAAACACTGACATCATACTGATGATGGCAACGACTTATACCATAAATTGTGCCTTTATTACAATTTTTCTAACTTCTAAACATCACACAATTTCACGTTTTACAATGTCGAATAAAAAAAGTTCTTTCAAATGACATTTGTTTGAAAATTGTATCTGAATTTTCTGATTTTAACGGATTTTAAAGTAATTTTCAAGCATGGATATTTTTAAAAGTGCGTGCAACCCGATTACGAAAGATGAACCCGTTTACTCTTAATGCAATATTATAAAGAAAAGACATGTCTATGAGAAACTCTGGCATCATATTTTCGGTGGCAACAACCTAACACATCAATTTATTTTCCATTTACTGCAATTTAACCAATAAAAATCGCACATTCGATTGTTCCATAGTCTTATAGAAAACAAACTTATAGATATCAAATCAAACTATTCAAAATAATCTGATCTAATAAGTATATAAAATGCAAATGGGAATTTTGTTCTTGGTACATACAACTTTAATTCTTGAGAACGGATTCGATAATGGATTTCGATATTTGGCCTACTTTAACAAATGTAGCTTATACCTTTTATAGAACCTATTGCTTACAAAAGTTTAACACCATTCATGTTTTTAGCGAATTCTTGACATGTAACTTGATTACAGAATATTAACATGTAATAATGCTTAACCTGACGTTTATGAAAAGCCTCAATTTTTTTTAATTTAATTTTAAATCTCGCGAAATTGAATTTTAGGGAAAAACACGTCATTTTCACGTAATTATAGTAATGTGCTTCAGCTTTTAAAACCAGAATGCTTCTTTTCTTCTGTAAGTATAACTGAAGCATACGGTTTCTCTGACAATACGCGGAAAAAAGCAATAAATACACCAAAATGACCTAGCATTTACTGAAATTTTAAATTCGCGTGTCTTAAAAATATATTTTCAACTTTATGGATGGTAATAATAAGGATTAATTTCAGAAGATCAAGAGTCTCTCTTCAGAATAAAACATCATTAGAAAGTAATGTCAGTTAAACAGAAATCGACGTCATATCTAGCAAAAGATTTTTTTTTCTTTTCCTAAAATGTTTTCTTGAAATTAAAGCTCCTGTATTAAAATAGATTTTTTTAACTTTAAAATCATTCAATTACTTAGATACTACGTCATTTTAACACGTGTTTAGTTAAAGATTTTACATATTGGGTGAGTGCAAAAGTTCTACCCGTTTTGGAGATATGTAAATATCAAGTGGAGTACGGACGTTACAGCTGGCGTTTCGAGGACAGGAAAGTTACCAATAACGCGTGGAGCAGTAGAGTATGCATAGACACAACGTTTGTCAGAAGAACTTATGCCGAATGAAAAACAACATGGCAAGCGAGAAAGACCACATCAGACATTGTTTACTGCACGAATAAGCTAAAGCCGTTACAGCCGCGGCAGCTTGCAGCAGCATTTGTCAAGTGTATGCAGATGATGCCAAGGACGGTAGCACCTGCTGCCGTTGGTTTAGAATATTCCGGGACGGAGACAGGAGGTGTAAAAATCAGTCCCGTTAAGGACGCCGATAAATGGCTTCAGACGATTATCTGGACACAGCCATAACACAATCCCCACATCCAATAGCCGCAAAATTAGCGGAAACGTTCTCAGAACACAGTACAGCAGTCTAAAGACTGATGCATGCTTTTGGTTTCATTACCAAGCTCGGTCAGTGGGTACCACACCAGCTTACAGTAAAGCAACGTGGAGAGAGGATCATCACCTCTGTTTCTTTCCTTCCCTGTAACAGTAAAGAACCATTTTTGTAACTAAATTGTAGCGGATGATGAGAAGTGGATACTGTATCGTAATGTGAAACATCGAAGGACCGTGGCCCGATGTTGCAGAGCGTATTCCATCGGCCTAAATATCCCGAAAATGTTTTACCCCGTGTATGGTGTGATGCTAAGGGCATAACAAACTAGGATGTCATTGCACTGAACCAAACGATCAATGCAGACCTCTACTGCCAACAATTGGACAGACGGTGAGCAAAACTCACGTCTAAGCGGCCAGCACTCATCAATCGCAGAGGGGTTCTCTTTCATCACGATAAATACAGACCTCGTGTTGGTTTAAGGACTCGGCAAAAGTTCATGGACCTTGGTTGGAAAGTTTTACCTCACGAAGCATATAGCCCCGACCTTAGACCTTCGATTTATCTCCCTTTTTAATCGATACACAACGTCTTTGATCGCCGAACCTTCAATGATGTGGAGGCAGTAAAAACGGCGTTACAATAGTTTTTTTTTATTCTAAAACAGAGCATTTTTATCGCCGTGGGATTCACTTACTGCCAGACAGATGGCAAGAGGTCATACATAATGATGCTGCTTGCGTGAATTCATAGGTGCTTAACTTTTTATGTTCTCCGCCTTCCTATTTTCACTAAAAAACGGATAGAACTTTTGCACTCACCCAATATATAATAGGATTTTTTTTTCCTTTTCTGATTAGAATGACGTCGATTTGAAAAATGTAAAAATATAGCGGTCGAGTTTTATTGGCTAATAGAACAAACTACTCGAGTTATCATTTTTTTTAAATTATTGAGCAGTTTTTTAGATGTGTAGCAACAGGAAAGAAACTATTGAATTTGAAAATTTAAAATGAGATATTTCTATAATGTTAAATTATGAAAGATGATAGAAAAAAAGGGATAAATATTGGTCTGATGATTTTTTTTAGTAGGCAGTGATCTTTTCCACGTTCTAAAACGTATGTACAAAAAGTTTCGTGCAAATCCGTCTAAAATTGAAGATTTGTATAAAGGACATACACACAAAGAACGGCTTTTATACATATAGATTATGCATCTTAGTGTTTTATGAAGAAAAAAAACATTCTACTATAACAATATGAATGATTCTTATACAATTTCAAGTTTCTTAATGTTCAATAACAAGATGCTGTAATATTTTGCAGGATTTCTATCATAATATTTCATAAAAAAATTCAAAAAAATATTTGAACTTGGAAAAAGACAAAGATGTGTAAAAAACAAAATGAAGTTTAAACTAAATTACATCGTAATCAAAAATAATATGAAAAATAATGAATTTATGTATAATTTTTCTATAATATAATATTTGTTGGTTTTATATGTTAGTATTTTATGAGTTTGTTTAATAAATATGTAATTTTAATTAATAAGTAATATTATAATAAAAAATGTTTTTTAAAGGAATGAATAAAGTGGGTGACAAAACCTAAATACATAACAAATGGTTACTTTTAGTAATGAAATATTTTCTGTCATAAAATGGACATATTGTATTTAAATTTCTACCTAATAATCGTTCTTTCTTTTACGAGCATCTATTTTAGTTGTTCTTTCTAGTTTCTATGAATCATAAACTGTGCTTTCCGAAAATAATTTCATCATTTTATCATACTTACACGTATCTTCATGTAGGTTATTCAAAAGAATACCCTTCAATTTTGACTCGATCGAAATAATAGTATGTCTGTTATGCATATAATCATTAAAAAAATTGTGCTAACGTGTTTTGTCATTCTACTGGGGTTTTTTGTTTGTTTGTTTAACATTTGCAGCAAACTGTGCAGTCACTAGACCTTTTTTAAACATGACGGTTAGATAACCGCAATTTAACTCTATTCTGACCATATTTTATTCATAGTAAGCTTAAAAATTTGCAAGTTCCTAAAACTAGATAAATCAAAATGTTTATTTTTTAGAAATTTTATTTATAATAATTAAATAAATTTAAAAGATCAAAAATCCCGACTGCGTAAAAAGCGAACTAATTAACTATTTCTCATCATTGTGAAACTATTTTTTATATTAATTAGCTATTTTTTTTCATTTACTTGTATTTATGACTTTTAAGTTGTGTTTAATTGTTAGTCCCACCATATAAACACTGATTTGATGAGGTCTATACATATACATGTCTGTGATGGTTAGAGTTGCAGTAAAGCTAGAGATCCTACCTACACAACTTCCAGGTTGTGTAATATTTAAACGGAGCTTCTGAATGTAAAATAGTCAATGAAACATCATCTTCATTTTGAAAGTCCTATTCAATGATATGCCCCTCATTATGGGGCGTAAAATATTTTCATCGCGTCTACGGCCATTTTGTATTTTACGGCCGCCAATTTGAATTTATAAAAACCAAACCTAGCCTATAACCATCGGATGGTTAAGATGAATCGACAGAGACATCATTCATTAAAATCCATTCAGCCGTTGGGATGTTTGAGGGTATAAAGAAATCCACATACATAGATACACATGAGACACATAACCCTTCTTGGCAGTCGGGTAAAAATAATAATGCTTCCATTAATTATTTTTGCTTGATTATTCTTTTTTTTTTATCTTTAAACATATTTAAACTACTTAATTAGCATAAGAATTATACAATTTACTACAAATTGTATACAAAAATTCAAACAGCTTCTGAGTCATTTAACGAGGTACTGTTGCATAAACGTCTGGCTCGAACAAAAAAATTTCGACACGGTGAGTCATTTATATCAATAAATTTTAAATTTTAGTGTATTATGAAGAACAAAAACTCCCTAATAGATATAACATTATGGATAATTCTTATATAATTCGAAGTTTCTTAACGTAACATAACGTGTAATAATAATAAGATTATTTAACATTGTGATTTTTGGCAAGGTTTCTAGCATAATGTTTCATAGCGTTTTTCAAAAAAAAAAAAATAATAATAACTTGAAAAAAAGTAAAAAAAAAAGAGGTAAAAAGAAAAATACTTGATATTATGAGCTTTAAACTAAATTACATTACAATCAAATAAAAAATAAAAAATAATGACTTTATTTATAACTTTCCTGTAATATAAAATTTCTTTGTTTCATGTATGTTGTAACAGAACTTGAAATGCCTAAAAAAATAGTTACTTTTTATAATGAAATATTTTCTATCATAAAATGCACTTATTCAATACATTCATTCCTGAAAAATATATGAAGGGTAAGTAGGAAAATGATAAGAATTCACGTGTATTTAGATGCTACCCAATAATTGTTCTTTCTTTTACGAGCATCTAAATTAGTCGTTCGTTTTACTTTGTATGAATCGTAAACTGTGTTTTTGAAAAGTAAAGCCATCATCCTATCCTACTTGTACATATCTTCATGTATGCTATTCATAGAATAATCTTCATTTTTGACTCGATCGAAATAATAGCATAACATAATCTTATGTATATAAGCTTAAAAAATTTTGAGCCAAACTGTCCTGTCATTTTACCGATTTTTTTTTTTTTTTTTTTTTTTTTTTTTTTTGAAAACGGTTAATGTATCGGAACACCATTAAAACGTAATTTTCGATCAAAATATCAATTTTTCATTTTTGCATTAATATTAAAATTGAATCTTTTATCTATCGAAATCTGCTTAAATTTTGTCTGTATCTAAACTTGAACCCGAGTTACAGCCGTTTAAAGTTACAGCTATTAGTAGCTTTCCAATTGTGTTTAAAAGTTATTTTTAGCTTTTTCTCAAAATGAAGTTTTCAGATATTAACTATACGCAAAACATCCTAGAACAAAAAATTATGAATGGAATGCCACGAAATTTTCTGTACTTCTTTTAAAAATGTCTTTTGAGGGAATATACTACATTCATGATAATATATTAAATACTTTTATATTTACACTGGTATACATGACAAACTTGAGAAAAATTTTGCGAATTTTTCATTACATTAGTACTTTAACTGCCATCTGAGATAGAGATGCGATTAAAAGGAGTGTAGTCTATGTCCTAGAGAAAGTTTTTTTGTTTATTATGCAATTTACAAAATGTCAATACATTGTTTCATTTTTGAGCTATCACATTTTTCGGAAATGTCAGATTTTGACATAATTTTGACTATTTTTCTCTTTAAAAATAAATTATAGCTAATTGCTAAAATATTTTATATATTTTTTTTTCAAAGTTTTAAAGTAAATATCATTATGCAAATGGATAACAAGAGAAAATTTCAACAATTTAAAAACAAATCACTTCTGAAGGTGTGCGGATACCTTAATTAAAAGTAATTTAATCGATCATGACCATTCACTGTTAACCCAATCACAGGCAAAGCACTTTTGCTGCTGAAATGTTGAAATGAATGAATGACACCTGAATTTATGATTATTTTTTCTTTTTTTGTAAATAAGAAAATTGCTTTATTTCACATACATAATAAACGGAAGCTTTTATACAATATTCTGCTGCCATTGAGGCATTTATGATTTAAAATTAAGTCGTTTCGTAAACTTACCTATGAAATGGTTAAACATTTTCAACAAACTGTCCAGTCGCTTGAAAGTTCTTATAGAAAACAGTTAGATAACCGTAATTTAACTCTTTTATGACCATAATATGGACACTAATATGGTCAGAATAGAGTTGAATTTCGGTAATGTAACAGTTTTCTATAAAAGTGTTTCAAGGATTGGACAGTCTGTTTCAAATGTTTAACACACAGTTAAAAGTTTGCAGTAAACTGTCCAGTCGTTCGACTGTTTTTAAAAATAATGGTTTTAAAATAAATTATTTGATCATATTATAAAGGTATTATGGTAGTATTATTAATCATATGTTATGGCTAGGATCAAGTATTATTATTACTAAGTAACCGTTTTTTATGAAAATTTGCGAATAGTTGGACAGTTTGCTGCTACTTTTCAACAGTGCAGTGTTCAAAACGCTTCATAATATTGTCAAGTATCCGTTATTTACAAACAAGGTCGAATGACTCGATTACGTTGCTTCAGATTTTTAACAGTATATTAGAACTCTGATAACAAACTTCACAAAATGTGGAATGACATCGAGTTTCTTTATGCACTTTTATAAAAATTTATATATAAACATTTTTTAATGTATCGTTATACGATTTTGTTATATTTAAATAGAATCTGCAACAAACTGTCCAGTCATTCGACAGTTTTTAAAGAAAACAGTTATTTGACCCTCTCATAGACGTATCTGACCATATTATCGAGTCAGAATAAAGTTAAATTAAAGTTAAATTACATATCGAGTCAAAGTTAAATTAAAATTAAAGTTTATTATAGTCAGAATAAAGTTAAATTATGGCTATGGAACGATGATTTTCTATAAAAACGACCGAATAACTGGGCAGTTTGTTACAAATATTTAACAGTGTAACGATGCATTTCGGATTATTAAATTATATATTTTTTAATTCATTTTCGAAAAAACTACGATTAAATAAATATTTTGATGTTCTTATTATTTGATGTTTCTAAATTTTGAAATATTCGGGCATTTTGAAATAGATGGGGTGGGATTTGTCATGCATCGGTTGGTATTGGTGATTTTGCTAAAAAGCTTAGAAGAGTCATCCTACCAGTATCGAACCCGCGAAATTTGGCACCCAAGTCCTACTAACCATTGGGCTCAATGGGCCACTTTTTAACAAGTATTCAGCACACGCACACATGTATATATACAAATATATATAAATACTTAAATAGACTTAATACAAATTATACTAATCTGTATATAGACACGTTAATAGTTAAATGTTTATAAAAAATGTACATTAAAACTATCGGATTAGTTTTTTTTTTTTTTTTTTTTTTTTTTTTTTTTTTTTTTTTTTATTATATTATTATTATTATTATTATTTGTTTCCCGAATTTATTCAGATTTTAAATAATTTAAAAAGGACTAACCTCACTTTAAGATTCTCCTAAATATTCTTTCGAGGGCATTTAAAATACCTACCATCCTAAAAAAATATTTTAGTTTAATCACGCTATATTTAGTTGTGTTGCGATACATTTAGTTCCAAATAAGTGCTCAAAAATGCGCTTTAAAAAAAAATTAAATGAAAATTTCAGAAATTGCATTCCTTCATTGACAATTAACAGTAATAAAAATAGAATTCAAAGCAGCGTGGTGTAATTAAATGTGCAATGAAATTTTTAATAACAAATATTGCAAAATTAAACGAAGCTAAATATAATTGTTTAATTTTAATAAATACTTCTACGAAACATTGCATCGAAAGAAAATGAAGATAAAAAGTTACTTCTTGCGTGAAATTGGATGCATTGCTTTAGAAGAATAAAAAATAAAGGTTTCTCTCTCCATTATTAAGGTATTTCATTGTTGTTCATTTTCTTAGAGTGTTAAGTATAGCAAATATGAAAAGTTTTAGAAAGTGTTTGGAAAAGTTAAACCATACTGTTAATGACGAAGATTTTCTTCTTTCTAGTATTGCTATTAACATATTGATATATAAAATTATCGGATTGTATATGATGTTTATTACACAGCATGTCTTCCCGAATATTTAGAATGATTTTGAGACAAAGGGTGTAAAAATTAAAATGATAATTTATACTATTTAAATAATATATGTAATTTAAATGATATATGTAATTTAAATGATATATGTGATTTTTACTAATGTATTCTACGACAAAATGTATTTTCTAAAATTTTCTACTGTTTTTAATTATATTTACAAAATTTTCTAGAAGCCATCTTGTAGATAGTCCGTTGTTATGGATCAGTGTTTATAAAGCAGTTTTCTAGCCAGAATGCCAATATTATATTCTGGATACCACTATTTCCGAACAATAATGTTCGACTTACTTTATTACAGAAATTTTATAATTAAACGAGTTGGAACCCGCCGAAATTCGACGAACTAAAATATTTAGAAAAGAATTGTTAGATCGAATTTATAATAAACATACAAAAATAATTACAATAAGAACTTCAACTTACATTGAATGTCTAACTCTTAAAACTAATATTTTTAACCTAAAATTAACAAAATACTATTTCCACAAACTTCAACTGTTTAAATTATTGAAAAAATAAAGTGTATTAGAACCGAATATGAGAAGTGTATTAGTACATAATCAAGATGAGTAAATATGATGAATTTATCGGTTGAGGCTCTTATGTTTGGTATAATTGGATGAAAAATCATCAAAAATAATTTCACTTTGTCACATCATAGAATTTTTCTATATAGAATATTATTATACTAATATTAATTTCATAGAATATTACCATACTAATATTACTTTCATAGAATATTACTGTAAAAAATACTATTATTCAAAATTAAAAAAGAAAAAAAAAGCAATTTAGCAAATTAAAACGACCATTTGGAAAATGATTTTTTCAAAGATTAAAATTTAAGACATAAAAAATCGCACGGAGTTGATCATACATTACGTACGCCTTGAATTAAACATTAATAGTGTTATTACACGTAAAAGTTGCAAGCGACAAAAATCGCCTGCGACGCGTCAGATTTTCTGAAACTTACGTAATATCCACCTGAAACTTACGTATTATCCAAGAATTTCATTGGCTGTTCGGGAAGCGGCTTTTCCATCGATCAATTTTAAATGAAATTTCATTCTTTAACTTCTAAACATCCCACGATATTACTTTTTACACCATCGTATAGAGAAAAAAAATGTAAAAAAATGACAGAAGACATAAGGAAATAAGATTTGAGGATGTCGAAGACATCAAGAAAACGGTAAAGTCAACATTAAACAACATTCCGACGAAAGAAGACTTCAAAAGTTGTTTCCAAAACCTGCCGAGCACAGAAGTACATTACAGCAGGTGGAAGTTACTTCGAAACATATTAAATGGATATGTATTTCATATACTTTCTGGAGTTATTAGATCAGTCCTGGAAATTAACGGACTCTATTATTTCTATTACTTATATATATAACTTATATATATTTCTATAACATATATTTCTATAACTAATTTGCTATTTTTAGGTGCTCTTCAACTAATGAAGCGTTTTAATATTCTCTAGGAAATCAATTGCCAAATGAACCAGCTTTACCAATCATGTTCATTGTTGAGATATATAACAAATTCATGCTTAAAATTTGTTTAAAAAGTTATAAAAATTCTCTAAATTGAGCTACAATACAAAAATTAAAAGTGCATTTTCTCCTAATTCGATGATGGAAAAATTGAAAGATAGAATTTTCATAAGTTATGTAAAAGTAGTAAATGTAAAAGCGTAAGCGCTAGTAGTTGATACTGCTGGAAGTGTATCATGTAACTTACATAAATACCCTTGATACCACTTCAGCAGGTTATTATTTTATTTTATTGTCATAAAAAAATACTATTATTTATATATTTTGATTATTATTATTATTTTATAAAATGCATGTATATATTTAGAGTGTGTTCTTACGTGTAGTTATTTTGATTATTATTATTATTATTTAATATAAATATACTCATATATGTATTTATGCTATAAGGTCTTAATAAGAGAAGGACCACACAGTGAGTCCTATCTGTAGAGGGGATCTTTTCAGCGAGTCACGGAGTCTGCAAGACTGACAATAGCTTGACATAAAATGCCAAGTCGTATTTATGACGGGATACTACTTTATTTATGATACCTAATAAAACAGACCACACAGGCGAGACCCGGAGTCCAAAAAAACCAAGATCGCTGAAGCTCAAGGGGCGGAGTATGGTATACCCGAAAAAGTGCAATACCGAATCAGAGGTTTGCAGGTTGAAGGGAAAAGAGGGGGTCAGCAAGGCTGACCGTCCATTCGACGAAGGGGGCAGAGCAACCTCCTCCACACTGTCATCACGAGGTGATGTCGTAACTGAAGGAAGAAGTGACAGTGAGTTCAGTTTGAGTTCCAGAAACATGATGACTTAAAATAAAGATTCCGATTCGAGTTCTCAAAATATGAAGTCTTAAATTAAAGAGATCAAGTTCCTGAACCATGATGAATAAGCAGATGAGTTCGAGCCTTAGAAATAAAGAGAGTGATGCGAGTTCCTGAACTATGATGTCTGAACAGAGATGAAGGCGAGCTCCCAGACTATGATGTTTTCCAGAGACGCGTTCCAGCTCTCTCACCCGGGATGGTTTTTAAATGATTGAGTTCAGATTCAATGTCCTAAGTGGTTTAAAAGAAATTCTACGACGATGACGACTTATTCGGGTAGTGTTTTCCCGTTAAGGGATGGCCCTATGATCAACTGTCCTCGTACTTTACTTCATCATTAAGTGTTTTAAATTAGTGAACGTTACCGAGAGTGTAAAACAAAGATCACTCAATGTGCCAAGGATTCAAGTGTGACCTTAACCACAAGTGATCCCTCTCTACAGAAGGTTTGTTCTCTTTAACTTTTTTGTATTCCCATTGTTTTAATAATTTATGTTGTATTAGGGAGGTACAATTTATGGTACTCAAGCAATTAAGTATTAATTGTAATGTTAATTTAAAAGGTAAATTTAATGTAATTACTAATTCAATTCCGTTCTTTGGAACGCTGGTGTCTTATGACACAATTCTATTTTGTTTATTTTATTATTTTGTAAATATGTACATTAACTGTAAATAAACCTTTTGTTTATTGTTAACTTTTGGCTATGTTTTTAATACAACATGAGTCCATTGTTTTACTTTAATGTAAGTTTTATTTCAGATGACAGTCTGCTTTATGATGCTATTTATGCGTAGTTTAGATAGGTTTTATTTAGATACAACTGCGCGGTCTATACGCTATTTCTTCACTAAAATTACACAACGCAGCTTGGGGCGTTTTGGAGATGTGTTTCCTCCCGCCTCAATTTAAGATAATTAAGGTTAGTTTAATTATCAGGAATAGCCAGGACCAGTATTATATAATTACGATCACAAATGTTTGTCTATAAATTGTAATGTTTAAATACCCACTATAATAATTCAGGTATTTCAGGTTCAGTAATTGAGGAGTAGTTAACCTCTCTTACTCTTTATGGTAATCTTCCCCCATTTACCATACTTATTTTCCCCCACTTTCAAGGTATGTTTGGGTAGTTAAGTTGGTCCCGGTAAATGGACCCCAACAGACACTATCATTATACATTTCGCACAATGGAAATCGTGTCTAGCGGTCTCCAAAAGTGATTTTTAACTTATGGAGTCGACGGAAATCTCCGAAGAGAAAGACATAGGATTTTGTAGCTAATTCTTAAACCCAGTATCTTACGACTATTCTTACTTACTTTATTTGCCAATTTAAGGAGTAAAAGCGTTTTTTTCAGTAACTAGACAAATATCATTTATCAAAAATCTTATTTTTTTTTAATGCATAGTTGTTTTAAAGCCACCAAATTTCAAATACAAATAAGACTGTCTATAGTTATAAAGATAGAAGTTTGTCTGTATATGTGTGTCACTGTGTTTGTGCGCGTTCGCAATGTTTTGAAGAGAACAATGGACGCAGAGCTACAAAATGTGGCAGGACAATACCTCTATATATATAGTTGTGCATCTCGAAGTCCAATTTTGGATTTTTAAACTATACTTTTATAAAAAAAAAATTTATGCGTTTTTTCAGCTTTCGGGCGAATTTTTCGTTTTATTAAAAGGAATCCGGTTTCAAACTTTTACACCAACATAGTAAATTTTGTCAAATTTTCAATAAAGTACATTCAAAATTCGTACACCTTTTTTTTTTTTTTTTTTTTTTTTTATGCGAATCTAAGAATTCTTTCCGCATTCTGCGGCAATATTTTGACATTCGTTAAAATAATTCGCTTTCAAATTGTTAGCCTAATATTGAAAATTTGTCCTCCGTAGTATTTCGAATTTCATCGATTTTTAACAATTTTTGGAATCTCGAGAGGACATTGTGCACTCGTGAAATAAATTCGCTTTCAAACATTCAGTAAGTATTGTCCTCCGCTATTTTTTAAACAATTTTTAATGAGATTTTCAATGCGGTTTCTTTCATTTTTGAGTTCCGTTGCGATCTTTTGACATTCGTGAAAGAATTCCAGTTACAATGGCTTCGGCCGCTATAGTAATTTTTTTACCATGAAATTTTTGAATTTATTGCTATTTTTAGAGGGTTTTTTTAGTTGTTGATTTCGCGGCGAATTTTCTCCATTAGTAAAAGTGACCCGGTTTCAATCTTATAGCCCAATATATTTCATATTCATTCAACAATTTCGGAATTCTTACAACAATGTTTGGATTTTCTCGATTTTTATGCAATTTTTAAAGTTTTATCTTGTTTGGTGGCGATTTTTTGGCATCCGGAACAGCAACTCGGTTTAGAATTAGAGCCTAATATTGAAAATTTGTCCTCCGTAGAATTTTGAATTTCATCGATTTTTAACAATTTTTGGAGTCTCGAGAGGGCATTGTGCACTCGTAAAATAAATTCGCTTTCAAACATTCAGTAAGTATTGTCCTCCGCCATTTTTTAAACAATGTTTAGTGAGGTTTTCAATGCGATTTCTTTCATTTTTGAGTTCCGTTGCGGTCTTTTGATATTCTTGAAAGAATTCCAGTTACAATGGCTTCGGCCGCTATAGTAATTTTTTTACCATGATATTTTTGAATTTATTGCTATTTTTAGCGGGTTTTTTTTTATTTCGCGGCGAATTTTCTCCATTATTAAAAGTGACCCGGTTTCAATCTTATAGCCCAAATAGGGGGCTCTGCCCCCTGCAAGCTACGCTCGCCAACCCTCGTTCAGACACTGTAGAATCTAAAAACACGCTAATCTGATCGATTTTTAAAAAGATTAGAGAAGATTGAATTATACTGAAAAAACTTGTAGCGATCTCCCTGTAAACGGGTTTCCATTCAATTCCCTTTGATTTATAAAATTTAAGGTAGAATCATTTGCTGTTAAGACATCCAATGGTTGTTTTCGTGTTTGGTTAAAGAAGATCAGTTAAACATTTGAAAAGAAGCTAAAATAAAATGAATTAAGTAAACAGAGTCTTTCTCTCTCGGTATTTTTTAACAGCGTTATAAAACGATTGACATAATACAATTACTAAAATTTGCTGCTTTCACCCCTTCAAGGGCGGTGGTTCATTTTTGGACCACTTAATTTTGATTCTTAAATGCCACATTAGCATATTGGGATGAAAATTTCCCTTTTATTAAGTAAGTGAACAAAAGCATTTTTGTATTTCGAAATTTGTTTATAAATTCTGGTGCCATTCACTGATTTCAAGATTTTACAAATAGAAGTGCCTTGTCCGTGAAAGGGTTAAACGCATATTAATGTATTTATTATTTTAAAGTTTCCTTTCCCTTTTAATATTCACGTGTAAATACAATTTTCAGGACATAATTTTCAATATTTTCCTGCCTTTAACACGTACTCATATAATAGTAATTTTAAAGTTTTTTTTTTTTTTTTTTTTTTTTTTTTTTTTTTTTTTTCTGATTTTAATAGTCACGTGAAAATAAATTTTTAATCGTTAGGAAATATTATTCTTTGTGCTGTTTTTAAAATTGAAAACAAACTCTATAGTAATAGCCTAAGTCAGTTGACTATCATCAACAGCTCCAGGCGGATCCCTTCGCTTTTTATATTCCAGGCAGCCATTTTGGTACCTTCTTAATGTTAGCCAGCCACAGGTGTGATAAGTCGCCGAATATTATTCTATCCCCATTATTTCGTTTATATTATAATAGTCCATGTCATGTAACTGCCATAAACAACGGGCTGATTCCTTCGCTTTTCAGAAGAAAGGTTTCCATTTTGATTAAAGAATCAAAATTATTTTTTCGAATAAAACTACTTAAAAGTTGCCATGATCACAAAGAATTCCTGGTACTTTCATGTTAGCCTGGTGAAAATCTCGCCAATAGCTTTTTTTTAACTTGCCAGTTAGCATTTTTTTTTATTTTTCGAGTGGTAAATTAAAATGGTGCTACTTGGTTATCCCATCGACCAAAAATCTATCGCCAAACTATAAGATTAAATGCCAATAATGGTTGATCGTTATGTCACATTCACTTGGCTTTAAGGAAGTTACACATGGTCACGCCATCAAGTGATTTTTATTTCGACGTTTTATTTATATTTTTATTAATGTTATACTAATTTATTTGTTCTTTTGTTATTTAAAAAAAAAATATGTCAATTTGTATAATTTGGCTATTTATATAATTTGGCGAAATTGATCGACAGGAGACATTAAAACGTTGCTTTGAAGCGGAAATTAAATCTCATGATTTGTTGCATTGTCACTTACGCACCGGGTTTGGCGTGATTTCTTTTTTTACGACAATTTGGCGAAAACTTCGTTTTCAAATACCTGTTACATATGTATTTTTAAAATATTTTCTGTTATTTTTAAAATGAAATAACAATAAATAAATAAAAAATAATTAATAACTATAGAACAAAACAACTTATAACATATTTTGTAAATAAAAAGAAAATAAATTCAAATAAACATTTATTAATAAATAAGCAACAATAGCCGGGTTACCATGTCAGGCAAGATAACACCATTTTGGCGCCAAATAGGTACCCCGTTGCGTATATGACATCTGTGTCTAATATTTTTCTTTTCGTTTCGTTTAAAAAAAAGAATGAAGTAAAAGCCATTTATTTTAAAGGTTTCAATTTTAAATGAAAGTTTTGTGTTAAATAAAATGATAATGAAATACAAATTGAATTCTGAATAAAAGTAACATGATGCATTTCTTAGCATACATTTAAGGGAGGCCAAACTCGTTGCCAAATTAATTTAAAATAACATTTTCTAAAATATGAAAAAAAATATCTGTTAGGATTAAAATTTGAGTTACCATCATTAAAAAAAAGTATTTAAAATTAGAAAAAAATTAATATTTCGAAAACTAATTCTAATTTTAAAATTCTAATACCAGTTTTGAGATCTGTGGATCAATACGGATTTTTGGTGTTAATTTCATCGCAAAGTATTCCATATTTTAGGAGAAATCGCCGTGAAACGTAATCAGTTGTTTAATCAGTCGTTTCATAGAATCGTTACATAAATTCGTTCCAATTCGATTCATTAGGATTTTATATATATAGGGTAGATATATTTCATATTCATTCAACAATTTCGGAATTTTACAACAATGTTTGGATTTTCTCGATTTTTATGCGATTTTCAAAGTTTTATCTTGTTTGGCGGCGATTTTTTGGCATCCGGAACAGCAACTCTGTTTAGAATTTTAGCCCTTTCAAGGAAACTTTGCCCTGCGCGATTTTTGATTAGTTAGACAATTTTCAATGCAATTTTAGCGTTTTTATTTTTTTTTTTTTTACTTCCGCAACGATTTTTATACTTTCGTATATGGAAGTTCATTTCAAACTTTTTGTTTAATTTAGTGCATTTTGTTTAATGTAGTGAATTTTACAATAATGTGTTTTCAAAATTCTTCCAGTGATTTCCAGATTTTTTTCTTGTTTTGTTCGATTTTTGTATTTGTCCGGAGAACGCCGGATGTGTCAGCTACTTATGAATAAATAGCATAAAACCTGTTCTGCTGTTAGAGGTGGAAGTAATGTTTTTTCGATATATAAAAATTATTAAAAATATGTTCATTTTACATAAAACATGGAATTTATAATAGAAACATTTAACGTACAGTGAACAAATTTTACCATTACCCACATTTCACTTTTTCTTTACTTTTTGAATTTTTTGAATTTGTTTTAACTAACTTTTTTTAATATTTCCATTACAATAATAATAATAATAATAATAAAAAAAAACGATGAATGAGTCGTTATTTTGTTGTACTAACTTACAATGCTCAAATATATAACAAAAATAATTTAAATTTCTTTCAGAAACGTTCAATAATGAATTATCCTTCCACAGGAAATATTAAAATTTCCTGCTTCACGGAATAATGCTGGAGCTATTCTTTTGTCGGAATATTCTACACATAATACACGGCTTCGATAGAATATTTTAATATTCCATCTAATTTTGAATAATAAAAATCTTCGGTTTATGCAGAAATAAAGTATGCACATATATTTGTGTGTCTATATTTCCATCCTTATCTTATAGGTAAAAGGAAATTTAATCAGTACTGCATATAAGTTTGAGAAATTTTATCTATTAATAGCTAAGTATCAATCCGTTACGTTGCATTTGTATATTAAAAATCTTTCGAGTTTGTGATGAAGTAATACGTAATATTCAAGTTTTTAAAGTAAAATGTATATGTAAAAAGCTAAATATTTAATTATTATCATATATAAACATTAATAAGACTTCAAATCGCTGCAAGCTTTCTTATAATTGATGAATTATCTCTAGAGTAATTGAGCATATAAAGATTGGTTGAATGTATGATTCGCCCCTTTTTTTCTCTATTTTCTCAAAAATTATTTTATGTATTTGAATGAGACAAAAAGCAGACTTTAGCCAGAATTATCCTTTATAAATTTTAATCAGACTTTTCATTCCCCGTAAGATTCCTTTAAGATGACAACTAGTTTCCTAATTTTTAGGCGGGTTCGTAAGTATATTACGTAGCACCTATAGTCGTCATCTGGTCCGTCCATCTCTCTAGCTATAGTACGAACGCTCGTCATTTGCCACGTTATACGTACAATTTTCGATTTGTTTAGTATTGAAATATTTGTTGATTGATTCAAACTCTAAATGTTTCTCAGTTTTCCTAAAAACGCTTTTGTATATGGGGCAGTCTCACAATCTTTTGGCTTTTGGGAAAAAAATCTGACAAAATTGAACTTGCTAAAATAACATTTTAATATGATAGACGAATGCCTTAATGATTCAAAATAAAGAAAACATGGTCAGCAGTTAAACATTTTTTTTATTTAACTGAGGTTTAAGTTAAACTTGCGAGTTTAATTTTCCTTATCATTTTACCCTTATAACTTTTTATTTTCTTCTAAATTTTTACTTATAATGCATTTGCATAGTACCCACAGGGCATTCAAATAAGAAATAATAACAATGTAGTACTTTTAATACAGAATTTTTGTATAACATTGTCTTAAAGGGGTGTTAAAGAAGGGACGGTAAGGTAAAAAAAGGGGATGGTATTGAAAAAAAGGGACAGTAAGGATGGAACGGTAAGGAAAATTACCACCTATTTTTAGGTTGGTTGTGTTTATGACGGCCAATTATCAACACGAGGGATATAGGCCCTAGGGGGGGGTGCCCTTCGTTGGTGTCTTTCTAAGGGAACCTAACCCGTATTAACGCTTGGAAATCCAAGGTTAGAAGAAAACCACGAAAACTCCGAACGATTAGGCCGACGGGCGCGATTGGGTTTGAACCCAGCACTCCCCGTCTACCAGCTTCGAGAGCAGAACCTCTCGGTCAGTGGTGGGGCACCTATTTTTAGGAAAATCATGTTAAGACTAAGTGATAGCCGCAAAGTTCATTAATTTTTAGAAAGAGTTGTTAACGTTAGATTAAATTATTTTTTTTTCCTTTAATTTACCTCAAAAAGTGCAGGAATAAACCTTGGGACGGTGAGACGACCAATAAAGCCACGATGCTTGAAATTGATATTTAAATGCTGATTTAAATTCTACAATAAATTTCCTGCCAAAGAATTTTAGGCATTATTTCTCTAGCATACTTCTGCATGAGAAAAAACTTGAAAAAAATTCTGTGGCTGCATCTGAAATGATTTTCTGTATAATTTTAGAAGAGGGATGGTATGGAATCTAAAACCCAGGGAAAGAGTTTAAAAACAATGACAACCCTAAAAATGTGTGCAGGTTAATTTTTAGCTACATATTTATATAAAACAATAGTTCCAGTTTCAGAAAAAAATTACATTGAATTATTTTTATTGAAACAATTTTATCAAGACAGCTCCAAACTTAAGAATCAGCATTAGGGACACGGGACGGTATAGGAGTTTTCCAGGTGTTTGGACCCCCAACATCGACCAAAACTTATTTATCTCGTTAATATTGCTGTGCAATCATGCAATAGGATGTTCCCCAGCATATGAAATTTAAAAAAAAAACACAAAAAAGTGTATTAAAATAAAAATTATTATTCAGGGACATGAAAGTCAAAAAATTGTGAGAATGCGCCCCATATATGAATGCGAGAAAGGGAAAATTGTATGCAGAATCATCCTTATTCATTTTTAATTAGACTTTACAATCACCATATGATTTCTTTCAATTGAAAGATTATATCCTGACAGTTTGAATATTTAAAGATTGATTCATTTAAAATTCTGCAGGTTTTTACCTGTTTTCTCAAAATTTATTTTAAGTATCAGAATGCTACAAACTTCAGATTATAGCTAAAATTTATCATTTCTATATATTAATTAGATTTTCACTCTCGATAATATTCCTTAATAAAGACGATTAGTGTCAGAGATTTTAAGTATTGAAAGATTGGTTGAGTGACTGATTCTGCAGATTTTTTCTCGTTTTTTTTCAAAAACTGTTTTACATTCCAAAATGCGAAAACCGATAGATGTTGTATAAAGACATATAAATTTAGTGTCTACTACGCAACCATTTATGAGCCTATATGGGACAAATATACAAAGAAATAGTTGTTTATATTATTTTGGACTAATAGTCTTTAAAATTGCCTAATGCACATTGATATTGGAGTTTTTCTCATTTTCATAGATATATACACAAATTTTTACATATTAGCACACAATATTTTTAAAAGTATCTTTAATTATAACCTTAAGAATATCATTTTGTTTTATTAGAGTATCGTTTAAATTCTTATATTCCAATATATTTGTCTTATTTTACAATATGCATAGCACAATAAACTAAATTATAATTCTACTATGGATTTATGATATGAAGTTTCATTTTACAATATTCAGATGCATAATACATTAAAATAAATTAGGCATTTTTTTATGAATTTACGATATCAAATTTCATTTTTCAATTTTTTATCTATATTCATTATTTAAATTTTAAAATATTTATATAGTATAAAATAATAGAATTACCTACGTTTAAAACTATATTTTCGGAAGGCTCTTTTCTGTCAACCAAAAATTCGGTAAGATTTTGAATAAAGAAATATGCATACCCTGTAAAAATTTCATATTTTAAAAAGTGAAATAGTTTTTCTGTTGGTATATTGAATATTTAATTCAAAATTTAGCAATTTGACATAGATCTAATATATATATGTTATAATGTAAGAACGATCGTACTGTTATGACTGCTTGTCCTTTCAAATTCTGGATTTATAGAAGTAGTTGCAAAAGGAGTAAATTTGAATGTGTTACTGACTTGCTAATAGATGCTGAATATATAGAATAGTTATTCATATTTTTCTTCATTATTATATTATACATTAGTATCGTGTTCTTACTGAGTGCTTTTAATTAGTATAACCTTTTATTGACACACGGAATTTTTTTAATTGTAAAAAATATGTACAGGGAAAAATATAAAAGTTCTCTAAAATAGGTTAATTCTGTGTATCAGAGATTCCCCATTCAAGTACAGGAATGCACAACGATCTCTAGATAACACTAGCCAATAGTGAAGATTCTTCTTACACGAAAATACTAGTTAGCCCCCGGAATGCTATTTCTCTCTCCCAGCTTATTTTGTGTCTCCAATAAATAACGTTACCTTGTGTACGCTAGCCGTAAAACAAAAGCCAATGTTTCACTGTGCAATTAAATACTGTAAAGCATTTGTTAAAACTTCTAAGCATTGCACATTTTCAATGTATATACCGTCGTATAGGGAACAAAAGGTACTTTTTAATATAATTTGTTTGAAAACTGCATCTTCATTTGTTTTTGAAATATTAATTTTTTTGTAGTTTTTAGCGACATTTGTTTTATTTTGGCAACTCAAGTACTCCATTTCTGTAGAAAGTAAAGAAAAAATAATTGAAAATAGCAATTATAGCTTTTTGTTGCCATTTTCTCATAAAAATTGAAAAAAAAAATAAATAAAATACGTGCTATTTTTAGAAAAAGATAAATGAATTATTTATTATAAAACATGGAACTTTTATAAACTATATTTAATTTTAGTTATTTATATCAATGCAAATGACGTCATTTTACATAAAATAAAATCGTGTACTTTAAGCCTTAAAATTGAAATATGTTTTGTAGTTGAGTCCCGATTATCCGAGTCCCACTTAACCGAGTTATTTTCTTCTGGTGGACTGGTGGTTTCTCTTATTATGAAACTGCCATTATAAATGAAGCGTTAGGTGAAAATGAAAGAGCAGCCGTAAAAAGTTAGAACTCTGATTTTCTGGTCAGAATAGGGGAAAAAAATTGCTTTTTAATTATGGCATTTTGTTTTCCATTCTGACCAGAAAATCAGAGTTCCATCTTTTTACGACTGCTCTTTCATCTTCACCTAACCCTTCATTTATAATGGCTGTTTCATAATAAGAGAAACCACCAGTCCACCAGAAGAAAATGAAGTAATGGAAATGCCGGGGGCGACACTAAATTCTGAAAAAGCAGAATTCCTGTTCTCTAGTTTCCATATAATTTGGGCATATGAAAAACCAATATGACATTTAAAATGCTTAATTAACTAAGTGTTATGAAACATATTGACATTTCAATGAAAAACTATGGATTTTAACATATTTTTATAAGATAATATATGTTATAATTATAATTTAATTATAATTAACATGTGCAATTACTGGGTTAAAAGTAAAGCTAATGCTCACTATATCTTATAGTATTCATAATGTATACCCTTTTACTATATAAATTTGTATACCAACAGTACTATATCTTACAAAATTAAAGCTAGCAAAATTCTAAGGTCATATTCTATTTTATCTACCCAAAATTAGTAAAAGTTTACTATAGACTACAAACAGAAAAAACTGACTTTCATACATCATAATAACTTCGTACACGTTTTTACTATATACGTCCACATAGCAGTAGTATTGTATCTTAAAAACCAAAGCTAATAAAAATAAATTTGAGGTCATATTCGGTTTTCTCAAACCCAAATAGTAAAAATTGACTATTCTCTTTAACGAAGAAAACGAAAAGTATTTTTATTGTTGGGTAGTGTTATTATTGTAATGGATTTTAAGGGAAATTCATATTTCGAAATAAAGAAGTCTAATACTGAAATTGTTATGTGAGCTTCATAAAAATAGCTAGTGAAAACCTTTTCTATTCTAAGTAACTATATGTTCTGCAGATAAGGGATATCTTAATTTAGTGATGTTCGCTAAAAACCAAAGCCTTGCTACAAGATGCAATTTTACATCTTACATTGATCATCATTCTTCTTTGGCGTACTTCAAGTTTACAAAGATTAAATACTTCGTCATACCTCACAAGTTCTCGTTGATGTTCCTCACTTATTTTTAAGTTCTGCAGTACCTACATGCTTTCCGCGTTAAATTATACTTGATCTACAGTGTTACCATTTATGGAAGTATTTAAAAATGTATTTTATATAAATTACTCTAAAAGATAAACTGAAATTTGAAAACATTAATTTGCAAAATATGTACTATAAAATCCAATACCAAAAATAATACAAAACAGTCAATTGCGAGCATTTCTCGCGCACAGAGGGTTCCGTACAATAAATATATGAATTTGCTGTTGTATTATTAAAAAAAATCGTTGCTAAAAGAATACTAAGACTTTGTTAAAAACTGTGCAGGGTTGTAACTAAACTAAACTATGTAGGGTTGTAACTAAACTATGCAGGGTTGTAACTAAACTAGTAGGGTTGGTTATAACAGTATATAGGGGAGATTGGAAATGAAAGCAATATTTTGACTTTATAAGCTTATGAAATAATAACATTAAAAGATATCATTATCAAGATTGCGCCTAGTTCTCGTCTAAAACCTTTGCTTTAATACTAATAAAACCTCTTATCTTCAAGTACAGTAATTTAAAATCTGTACGCATTTTTATAAATTGGGAGCAATGTCCCTTTTAACCCCACTGTAGGGGATAAAAGGGTCACTGTGCAGGGTTGAAAGGGACACATATAAATAAAACAATTTTTATGAAATTTTTTTTCTTTTTATTTGCGATTACATTATTAGAAAATAAAAGATAATAATACACAAATAAAAATAAAATGTATTACAGCACTTGATAAAACATTAAAAATAACATGTTTAGGCCTACTTGACATGAAACAATTTTAAATCAAACATTTTAAGAAAGATTTAGATTTACCTATCTAACCACCAGTTACGGATTTAGGTAACTTCATCACAATATCATTAATATTCATGTCATTCATGTATATAGTATTAGTAAATACAAAGTGGTTTTATTCTTTTTTTTTCTCAAAAAATGTACTTCGAATTCATTCCAAGTGCTTTTATGGAGTTTGTGGATAAAGTGCGACAGGAATGTCACCATAATTATTCCATTAACTTTCGCCACTTTTATTGTCTTAATATTTATATAGCTTTCATGATTATCAAATAAGAGAAGCGTAGGATCTGTTTTGGAACAACTAGAATATTAAGCTAATGCTCAATTGCTTTTAAAAAAGCCCGCGGTCATCCAACAACTTTGATGAGCATGTCCAAGCCTTTTGGATGGGGCAGCTCCAAGCATCAACTCTTTGTAGTTCTTCCTTGGGAAAACGAATAGTGTTGAACAGAGTTATCTGATGCAGAAGGAAAAGTGTGACAATTTTACCAGGTTCAGCTGATGTTATGTGAGAAAATTGCTTTCACCACGTTTTGCTGTTGTATTAGGTGGCTTGCGTGCTCTGCCAATAAACCTGTTTCATCACAGTAATATTTTATATTCCATGTGGTTGAATATCGATTCATAACTGAGTAAAAGTTTTAAAAATTATCAACGTTAGTTTTTTTAAAATTTGAACTTCTTGTTAAACTAATGGCTATAGGTTTTCTTAAGAGAAAGTAATGAATTTCGATGATTAAAATCTTGGAGCCAATCAATTCCAGCTTGCTAGTTTGTGTGACAAGACAGGGACATATTTGGAGAATTCAAAGAAATTGAATACTCATATGCACAACTGTCAAACTATAGTTCATATTAGATAGATGTTGGAGCAAATATGAAGCTAAATCTTTTTATTGAGTTTCACTAAAAACTTTTCTATTACCAAATGGGCGTATTGAAATCCATCTGCTTGTGCATTCTTAAATTTAAAACAATTTTCTATGTCGTAGGCTTTAGCTTACACTCCTTTTTTCTGAACTTTAGATACAGCACCCATCATTTCTACTTCAGTAATTGGATTTTTCTCAATTTTTCTTTAATATTATCGAAGTATATTGACTTTTTGATGATTTTTCCAAAAGTAAAAAAATACTTAAATTGTAGGTATATGTTATTGTAATATTTGCATATTTTTGTTCGATATAGTAATGCATTCATTCTTTCTATATAAAAAAACTAAAATCCATAAATTAAATTATACGAAATGTAAATACTATTTGTTGAAATAATTATTTAAAACGAGGGGTTGAAAGGGACATGTCCCTTTCAACCCCTCAGTTACTGCCCCGTTCAACCGCATACCCACCTAGCGAAATTAAAAATGTATTATTGCATGACAGTATTTTAAATAACGAAATATACTGGTGTTCACATAAACTCATACTTTATTGTGCAAAATAACATAAATATTATAATTCTATACACAATATTAAATTTTTAGGGAGAAAAAAAAATGCAAGATCAAAATTTACTTTTTTATATCAAAAACAGGTTTTCTTTTCACCACCTACAACGCTGCAATTGTTGGCATTAGTTATAAGGATTTTTGAGATCGAACAAGTATCGCCATCGATTGAGCTAAAGTTGAAAATTTCTACATTTAATTTTCTTCCTGAAATTTTGAGTGTGCCTTTCATCCTCGGTCTCCCCTACTAGAAAAATGTAAATGGATATACCATGAAATTTCAAAGAGATATGGAACCTAAATAATATCAAATACAACTATTCTGTATAATTGATTTTTAATTTTTTTCTGTCTTTATAATAAAAAAGTATTAGATTCTTAAATTTTTCGAATTCCGGTTTTCGTCGGATTTATAAGTTTTAGGAGACAGAGATAATGAAAAACATGTTTTTACAAAATGTTTGTCTGTGAGTCTGTCTGCCTGTGTGTGACCCAAATTTTGTGAACGCTTAAGAACTATTGAATGAAATTTAATAAAACTTTTTATTCAGTTTGTCCTTGACATAAATTGGTGCTGATTACTTTTTGGTGTAAATCGCCCAGCAGCTGGCTTCATGATGCCTCATAATTCAGGATTTCCATAATAGCTATATCTCAAGAACTAAAGCACGGTTTTCAGAAAACTTCAGATTCAGTTAGTCCTTGATATAATTCTGTGCTGATAACCTTTTGGTGTAAATCGCCCAATAGGTGGCGCTGTTATGCTGCATTATTCATGATTATGGCAATAGCTCTATTTCAGGAACTAATGCACGAATTTTCATCAACATTCAGTTTCAGTTAGCCCCTGATATAAATTAGCGCTGTTCAGTTTTTGGTGTAAATCGCGCAACATGTGGCGTTAGTATGCTGCAATTTTCACGATTTCCGCAATAGCTGTATCTCAAGAACTAATGCATGAATTTTCGTCGAATTTAGATTCAGTTAGTCCCTGATATAAATTGGTTGTGGTAGGTTTTTGGTGTAAATTGCCCAAGAGGTGCCAGTGCTATGCAGAGCTTTTCACGATTTCCGCAATAGCTCTATCTCAAAAACTAATGCACGGATTTTCATCAAACTTGAAATTCAGTTAGAAGATCACAAAAGCTGTCCCTAATTAGATTTTGGTATAAATCACCGAACCGGTGGCGCTGCTGTGCAGCATTTATCAGGAAGTATTCACATGTATGAGATAGAAGAAAGTTTTGTGATTGACACACCCGGCTAGTTTAATATTATCTTAATCTTATAGCCAGCTTACTTCCCATAAGTAGAGGCTACAATCTTAAAAGAATGGACTCATCACTCCAAAATTATATCCGTCACTCTAGGGTTTAGTAGAAACTTTTAATAGAGCATGTTAAATACAATGATACGTCACTTAACACGAATTATGTACAACTATGTTACATATGTACAAATTTTAGACATTCCAGAAGAAATCCCCTGATTAGGAGAAAATATTTCATCCTTTCCCGCCCTCTCAAAACGCCGGGGGGAATATCAAAACAAGCAAGATTTCGGACCGTCTACATTGCCTGTCTCCGAACACTCTCTCGATCCAATCGTGTCTCATGAACGACTGCGAGGGAAAGCTAAAATCCGCATGGAATCATAGGAAAAACCTATTTCGCAGACCACTAAAATTAGAGTCTGTCGTTTAGTGCTGCCATCTAGGAGAGCAATATTTAAATATTTGTTACAATCTGTTTATAATGAACTTAATTCGGCACTGACAATGAAAGAAGTGCATGTTTGAACTTCATTTCGCATTTCATAAAACTAAATTCAACATAGTAATAACCTTTCTTTCTACAGTGTATCTAAAACAAAACATTCGTTCAAAATTTACATTTGGCATTGTGCTAAGCGCGCTTCGAAAGGAGGTCACAAAATTGCAACGCCACCTTGTTTCTTTCCGCGTTTTTCCAGATATGTTTTTAATTAACTTTGAAAGCCACTCAAGGAGTATTGAAAGATCCATTCAATGCAAAATAGTCGCTAATCCCATAGTATTTATGCAATTCATTCTAATTAATTGGTATCAGGGCTCTTAAAATTGGAAAAAATGAAAAAGAGGGACCATTTTCAACATTTAATATCTTAAAATGTATATGATTTTAAAGCACAATTTTTATTGAGATGAAAGATATAAGTACGTTTTTTCATTCCATGTATTTAAAAAATTGCAAGAATTTGTACAGATTTCTGTAGCTTTGCAAAAACTAGTTTTGTAGATTTATATCATTTTTGTAATGTGTACAGATAAAATTTTAGTAGGCATGTAACTATTCATCTGTAGACTTACACCTTTTTTTTCAGTATATTTGCGTGAACATTGGTGCTACTTTCAAAAATATTTTTGTTTAATTAGTTTTATTTACTAGTTACAAATTATAAACATATTATAAAGTGTCCAACAAACACAACAAATTATAAAGTGTCCACCACAGGTATCGTTACCTTAAATATGCAAAAATAAATTGTAATAATAGCTTTCATGACATTTGTTTTCACTTTTCACAGCATACAACTTAAAATGAATGTATAACAATAAAAAAATCGACTTCTGAAAATTTCGAGACATATGTACAGTCGTGGAAAAAAAAAGTAAACACCCCCTATTAACTCCTCAACAATTTATCGTAGAAGAAAGTTACTGGTACCGAACGATTGGAAATAAAGTCTACTTTTAAATGATGTATATAAAATTTTGTAAGGGGGCCATCTACATATTAAAACGAATCCAAACTTAATTTTTTTTTCAATGACAATACCCAATTTTATCGAGATATTTCAAATCTTCCGTTCAAACTATGCCCAGACAACGAATTTCAAGTCATTTGAATGATAAGTTTTTGAATTATAAACATTCAAAATTTAGTGCTTCTAATGTTAAATTACATTTTCATATTTTTATTTATATCTCCAGAAATTATGCTCCTAATGTGCTAATTTTTTGTGTAGCAATTATACTAATATACCCAAACATAAATACGCTGAATTTGAAATTTTTATAACTTTATAATATGAATTATGATTTATGAAATTAATAGAAAAAACTATGAATTGCAAAATACAATTTTTTTTATGAAATTAGATTTATTAAGTCCTGCTTTATGGAAAACCAAAATTTCACATTTTTTTCCCAAGTAGTTTTCAAATTATGCTTAAAAAACGGCGGCAAAATGATGGTTTAAGGGGCCGTTTATAATAGGAGTGACTAGATATTTTGAAATTTCTTTTGCTGTCGTGTAATCTAGCATGCTTCATTGACTTCTTAAGGTGCCTTGATCGAGATGAGGGCTCTCTCGGTTAAGAATCGAGTTCCGAACTTCAATTTGGATACAGCCCTTAAAATACGCTCGTTTTAAAATAATTAATTTCTCAGAAACATATGGTACGAATTGCATAAAAATTTGTTTTTAGGCTAATTGAAGGGTGTAGAGTTCATTTATGCTATCAGTGTTGGGTACTGCCATTGAAAAAAAAACAAAGTTACGATTCGTTTTATTATGTAGATGGCCCCCTAAGCAAATTTTATTTATATAATTTAAAAGTAGACTTTATTTCCAATCGTTCGGTATTAGTAACTTTCTTCTACGATAATTTGTTGAGGAGTTAGTAGGGGGTGTTTACTTTTTTTCCCCACGACTGTACAATGGTTTACATTTAAAAAATAATTTAATATATACGATAAAGCAAAAACAAATGCGTGAATAACAATGACGTCAAGTCGGTGATAATAACGATCTAAGGAACGAATTTCCTATTTTTACAAACTTAATTACTTAAAAATATCACAAAAATTTCAACGTCCTTAAATTGCTTTTAAATGCAATTTGCTCGAAAACTCTATATCATTTTACTAATTTTTTTATGGTTTTTAAAATTATTTTCTATAGATTGATATTTTTCCTATAAAATTGCTTTTTGATGTCATTAGTGGATAATCTAAAAAAAGTATATATTAAATATAAAGTATATATTAGTGTTTTAAAATATTTTCACCTATCATTTGTCCTATGTGCAACTGACACTATGTTTTGAAACAAGTGACTTTTTTATTGTTTACAGCCAATTTTTTTTAGAGAATAGTAGTAAATTCCTACATTTTCCAGGAGGCGGGTTGAGTTTACGGATGGTCAAAGGGGTCAGCAGAAGAAATTGAGGGAATATTTGAGTCTAAGTAAGATTTTTATTTGTTTTATTTATTGATACAGCTTTCATTATAGTGGTTATTGTAAAAATAAATATACTTAAGATTATTTTATTTAAATTTTAGAAATAAATCGTGAGGAAAACATCTTTTAGTAGTATTTTGCAAATTAACTTGGGTTAATTTCAGGTTCACAAAAAGATTGGATAACTTTTCGAAATAAATATAAGAAAAAAACCCTGAAAATTTTAAGGACAGAATTAACAATCATTAACTTTTTCCTAACAAACAAATTTTCTCAATCGCAAATTTCGAGGAAATTGTTTATAAATTTACATAAATGTATTTATTCATTCTATAAAGGAATATATTAATTAAATAACAAAATAATCTTACTTACAAAATAAACTCGTGTATTGATAAATTGATGTGGATATTGATAAAAAAAAGCAATTGTAAATTTTCTAATCTGTTAAAGTTTCATTTTCTTATTTAGGAAAATAAATCATCTAAACAAAGAACTACAAAAACCTCATATAAAATATTTTTTTCACATTCTCAAATTGAATTATTAGAAGAAGAAATATTTTAAAAAATAAAATATATATAGATTATTTTCTATATTAAAAGAATTAAAGTAAATGTTACGTTTTGGTGCTACATCCATAATATTGGATAAGGAATAATTTTCATTTTTTTAATACTTCATCCATTGGCGTTTTTCTAAGCTGTGGACTCCCACGTTAAAAAACTTCAGCCCTCTCCTTCATCTTTTTTTAAATACGAGATTAGCTCGTCATCTAATCTTTATCATTTTTCTCATATTTCGTCTACCCTGTTCTTCCAGTTTCTCCTACGACTGCTTTTTATACGCTTATCTGTAATCTTCCAGCTCAAAAGTAATTTAGGCGATCGCTTGTCATATTTTGCAGACACGCATTCCATTTTAAAATATAATGTTCCATAATATGTATGCTGTTTCGTTCTCCCTTACTCATTTCAAAATTTTTATAGTTCCGTTTCTTTTACTTTTCTCGCTGACTTTCTTGCTGATCGTTTTAAACCCTTAAATGCCTGACTTATCAAAAATCATTGCAATAATGTTTTTCGACTTTCATTTTTTTAAATAAATCATGGGAAAAATACTTAAAAATATCATATTTTGTTTTAAGTATGGTTTACAGATAAAAAACAGTTTGTTAATAATCGGCAATACTGCACTGTAAAAAAAAATGGTAACGTTCCATGTAAAATCCAGGAACGTTTCGCCTTTTCTCAGGTTTTCAGAATAATTTAGCTCTTTCCTGTGAAATTCTGGTTTTCTTATCTGAAACGTTCTTGAACAAAAGTTGGAAACAGCAAAACGCTGCGGCCGCCATTTATTATTTTTTTGCTATAATCCGTTGCTCACGCGCGAGTGTCGAAAACGAATTCCTTAAATGAATGTAAAAAAATCAATATGGAATGCAAATAAATCAATAGACGACATAATCCTTTACGTCTCTACTGTCAAGACAATTAAGATGAAAATACAATACCTCTGTGACATCGCTAAGAGATTATCTCTCGTACTTGTCTGTGGAATCTTTAACGAGCAGACTGTGTAAAAAAATACACCTATTATTTGGATCTCCATTAACCAGGGGACCATCAAATATGATTCTCACCGATTTTGATTAATTTAAAGTATGTTTTAGAGTTCTTATCTCTAATTATTCTTGTGAAAGGATTTCTTCAAATGGGCCTTAGATTTTCAGAAATTAGATGCCGAGTTTTAGCATACGTTTCAAATACCCATTAGTTTGCTGCTCTCAACGTGTCTTTCGTGGTGTGGACGTAGAAAGCTCGCACGCCACCCGTACGGCCCGAGTTCGATGCTACCTCTTGACTTTTTTTTCTTTTTTAATTAATTTTATATTTTAACACTTTATTACAATTTGATTTAAATTTGACATATATTTGACACTTTGAATTGCTGCAAATTTTAATTTTTTTTTTTTATTTTCGGAAAAAATATACAATTACGTTTAGGTTTTTTTTTTTTTCATGAAAATTTATATGTATTTTATCTAACTTGTAAACTAACATAATTACTGACGAAAATACAAAATATTTTATGTCTAGTTTTTTTTTCTAATTATTATTTACATTTATATATTTTTATATTTTAAGCAAAGTTCAGAAACATTATATCACATATATATCTTCTTTATTGAATTTTAACTGAAAATTTATTTTTTCGTGTAAATTATAAATAATAATTTTGATGTCAATTTCAAAATATTTTTTCATTCTAACAAATAATTATAATAAAGCGAAAATTATCAACTGGAAATATAAAAATCGCCTGCGGATCCCACATGCTGTGAAATGTCAGTAATGTTTTGCTGTCAACAGATATATTCCTGGTATTTCGCAGGAAAATTACTGGCATTTCTGTAGAAAGTTTTTAACATATACAGTAAAGTTCCAGTCATTTTCAAGAAATGTTTCTTGGAAATAATGGGCAACTCAGCTGCCCATTTTTCCCAGGAATGTTGCGGAATTTTTTTTACAGTGTGGTGTTTAATTGAAAAAATAATTTTCCTGGATAGAATTCTATAATATGAAACACACAAGAATTTTAGGAACTATAATAAGAAATAAATTTTACTTGCTCACTGCAGAACAAAATAGGGTATTTCGCAAGCTTCCAAACAAAACAGAAAGAACAAGTAGCAACAATTGAAAAAATAAACCTATCTTTATTCTTAAACAGCACAAGTGTGGCCATCTACATGTTGAAAACCGATTTAACAATATTTTCAGAATGTATTTTATTGGCGACATTAAGCATTATAGCTTCAATATTATTCTAATAGTATTTTAGAGCCTAAATTGTGTATGTTGCCGAAAAGCAATATCCGGCATTTAAGGGTTAAATGTCCCTCTCATTAGATAAGAATGCGTTTTTATAATTTGATGCGAAATCCATGTCATAGCACGATCCAGTTTAACGTTTTTTCCTACTTCCTAGTGAAAAAAATCTGTTTATTTCTTAATGTTAATAATTACGTTTTCCGTTATGTAGGGTGAAACCCTGAGTTATTGACACCAATCCAGTAACTGACACTTCAAGTGAAAATCTCACTGAAATAAACATTTCCTTGAAGAATTCTGCAAATTAATGGCATCTAGTGGTACCTTTGACAGTTATTACTGACCTCTATCTTTACAAGAAGAAAGCATTGGATTCATGAAAATTTTCGAATTCCGGTTTTCGACGGATTTACACGTTTTATGGATCACAGAACCATAAAAGCATGTTTTTACAAAATGCCTGTTTGGAAGTCTGTCTGTGTGTGACATAAATTTTGTGGGCGCTCTACCCAGGGCCATCGCTAAGACTTTTTCTTTTTTTCTTCAGGGGGAGAGGACCTTAATTTGCCAAGTCAAATTTCAGTATTTGCCAACTAGTTTTATAAATTTGCCAAGTTATCACAATTAAGAAAAGTAATATATTTCTTATTTGTAAAAAGTTTAATAATATTCCTAATTACATTTAGTATCTTTTGCCAAGTCTATTGGAAATAGAGAGTTTATTATAGTTTTTATTAAAGTTTTAAACAAATTTGTCAACTAAGTTTGTAAATTTGCCAAGTGTAACACCATTTGCTAACGCTTTGGGGGGAGGCTCTCCCCGCCCCTCCCCCTTAGCGAGGCCCCTGGCTCTACCTCAAGAACCAATGAATCGAATTTAATGAAACTTTAGATTAAGTTAGTCTCTGATATAAACTGGTGCTGATTACTTTTTGCTGCAAATCACCCAACAAGTGACATTTTTTCACAATTTCCACAATAGCTCTATCTCAAGAACTAATGCACACATTTTTATAAAACTTCATATTTCGTTAATCCTTGATATAATTTGGTGCTGATTACTTTTTAGAGTAAATCGCCCAACACGTGGCACTGCTATGCGGTATTATTCACGATTATCGAAATAGCTCTATCTCAAGAACTAATGCACGAATTTTCACCAAACTTCAGATTCAATTAGTCCCTGATATAAATTAGTACTATTTAATTTTTAGAGTAAATCGCCCAAAAGGTGGCGCTGCTAGGCTGCATTTATCACGATTTCCGTAATAATTGTATCTCAAAGACTAATGCATGAATTTTCATCAAACTTCAGATTCAGTTAGTCCCTGATATAAATTGGTCCTGATTCCTTTTTGGAGTAAATCGACCAACAGTGGCGCTGATATATAGATTTTTTACGATCTCCACAATTGTTCTACCTCAAACATTAATGAAGAGATTTTCATCAAACCTCAGACTGAGCTACAACTTCACATATGTTTTTTATGTATTAGATTTTGTAGTAAAACACCTAACCGGTAGCACCGATATGCTTTATTTTTCAGGAAATATTAACATGTATGAGATAGAAGAAAGTTTTGGGATAACCACATCCGACAGTTTTTAATTTTGGAGCAAATTTATTCAACACTAGTAGGCCAAAGATACATTCAATGAGGAAGGAACTTTTAAGAAGATAAAAAGTATCATTTTGAAGCTATTTGATTTCTCATTTTGATTTCTAAAATTAAGGTAGTGTTTTTTGTAATGTATTTGTAATGCAACCATCCTAAATTTTCTCTTAAAGTTATACCTATAGTAATTTGTTAAAAAATGTGTATGATATTTTAGAACCATGATTTTTAGTTTGTAGTTATTTAATTGAGCTGAATGAGAGGTGTCAGTTAGTGGTTCCAGTAATTTTATTTCACGGAGATGTTAATTATTGGTTATATTAAAGAAAGTTGAAATCTATAATTTGAACTGTTTAAAAAAATCATAATAACAAATTACATTTGTCTTGCAGTCAACAAAATTAAAATTTAAGTTGTTCTTCCACCGCCTGACACCATTTGTCAGTTACTGGCCCATAAATGTTAGTTATTGAATTACTAATAATTTAAAGCATGAAAAAAGGAATACGTATATTTGCAGAGTATCATATATAAATAAGGTTTAAGTATTGCGTTTTTATGATAAAGATTAAAGTATTTTTAAAGCATAAATTACTTGAAATATTGAATAACATTTTTTTTAATATTTCCAAGTAAAGTGTTAGGTTCACATTGTGTCAGCTATTGGTTTATATAAATGATATTGTTGTCAGTTTATGGAGTATTTGACCATATTTATAAAAAATTAAATTTTAATAATGCAATGTATATTTTTTGAGAATTTTGTCAACAATAATTTTCTCATATTTCTCTATTATTCTTTGAAAAATAAGTATAAAATGTATTTAAAATTTTGTAGTAGTGATTTGAACAAGAAATTATCCATTACTGGGAGTTTCAACCTGCATTGTTTTAAACTGTTTGTTATTTTCAAAAAATTATTTATTTAAATTTCAATTTTGGGATACACTTAAATCTCACCATTGCCTCAGTACATGGAAAAAGTCAAGAACTTCATTTGCGTTAATTTTCATACGTTCTTTTAGAAACTAAGTATAGCGGACTATTATGATTTTAATTTGCCTTTTATATTGTATATAATTAAATGTTAATTTAACGTAAAAGATCTTTCATGAAAATAAAAAAATATATATATGTATAAATCACCCAGTTGAAATCCAAACGAGAAATTTGTATTTGGTTTCGTAACATGTAAACGTGTCAAATTCAGTCTATTTACAATACTTCATTTCCATGACCAATAAATAGCAAATGGAAAGTGAAGTATCAAACCTGTTAGCGGTTCTGTTTTATTTTGCTTCATGTTAACCTATTGCATCTTAGTCTGTTTTATTTTTCTAAAAAACACCTTCACTTAGATAAAATAAAAACGGATTATCATAGTATATACAATCCTTTTTAGAAATGATAGCAAAAGAATAATAGAATACATCGGAATGACCAAAAGAAAACTCAAAGAAAGAATAAAAGAACATAAAGCAGATATAAATTTTTGTCGCCAATCCACAGCTCTCAGTCGTTTAAGTTTCAATTCCCACTAAATTCAATATCACACTAAATTTCGATCATACAAAAATCATATTACCAACATCCAATTATTACACATCCACTATCAGAGAATCCATGAAAATCCTGTGTAAAAACAATCAGGTATGTAAAGACGCCCTATCGTACAGTATCCCTAGTTTATGGCTCAATATCCTGAAAATAAATCCTGAAAACTTGAGCAAAGTGACGTACCAAAATTTATGGTACGGCAGTTAAATATTTTCTTCTACGCAAATTTAATATGAAACACTGCTACTTCGACTTTCCAGCTGCGCATGTAAAATGAAAAGTGACATATGAGAACAGAGTGATGTAATAAAATAAATAAAACTGCAGTTAATAATAACATGTAGTTTTCTCTAATTAAATTTAATACAAGAAACTGCTACTTCGACTTTCAACTCTTATAATTACTGGTTCTCTCATTTTCGAATTGAGGTGACGTGATTGTATAAATAAATAAGAATTAGTTATTAAAATATTTTTTAATGAAGAGCTTGGAAAAGCGTGAAAGTATTAAGAAGTTTTACATAAAATGTGTATTTTTAACTAGTAACATCTCTTTCATTATTTTCATCGCCTTTTAAGTGAAACGGTGAACTTTTTAAAGTTCATATGGTATGATATCACCTTCACGTATATTTTTAAATATTGATTTAAGGCATTTTTAAATATTTTTATGCTATAGGCCTCACGCTGAGCAAATAGTATTTATTACTATTAACGTTCAAAATGTATGATCTAGCATTTCTTACGTTTACTGCTTGTGCTAATCTCTTAATTCCGAAATTATGATTTTATTAGTTATTTATGTGTGAAATTAGACTTTCGATAAAGGTAATTTGTAACTAAATGTGTTCCTTATATATGCATTTCACATAAAAGTCGCCTTTATAAATATGTGTTTTGAACATACATAATAACTCTAAAAGAGATATCTTAAAAACTCCTAAAGTGGTTTATATGATTTCTCACGCGTTATTATGTTAGAATAATTTTAAATTGATAGAATCATGTGCTTACACATATAATCGTCCTTTAATTCTAGAATATATTATAAATATTATTTCAAAGTAGCGTTTTGCTATTAGTGCATTAATTTAAACATAATGAAAATATACCCTATGTTCTCTATTGGCCAATTTACTTAGAGCGAATGATTATCAAAATTGCATGTCATTAAAGCAACATTTTGAAAAGGCTAATGTACCATCTTAAAAATATTATCGTCATTAAATGAACGTTATCATAACACATCTTTCACAATGAATAGAGTTATAGATTCTTTAAATTCATTAATCTTTTATCACCATCGCCATTAAAATATTTCTTGATTTTAAAGCGTTGTTCAAAAGAAACAGAACGAATATAATAGAATAAGTATACACTTAAAAACTTTTTTCAATAATAAAAGACTTACTACGTTGCATAATTTTCTAAATGTATGATAAACATGAGTTTTAAAGTAATTTTATTTTGCGTATACTTAATCGTTTGAGATTTAATTTACACAATATCTGTTAACAAATGTATTTTTATATTCCACGAATGCATCATTTTCATTAAACGTCTACTGACACGTTCATTAAGAAGCTATCCCATTTAACAGCTTCCAAAAACGTTCATTTCAGTTTATGAATTCGGTTTTCTTGGTTGTCTGCCTGTCTGGCCGTCCATCCTCTAATCCACGTAAATGTATTTGGATTACCATAAGCTTATTGATGATTTCTGAAGATTACTATTCAAAGTAGACCTTTTCAAAGTAGAATGTATGAATTCGGTTTCTCTGATTATCTGTCTGCCTGGTCATTTGCGTTCTGCATAAGATTAATGCATGTTACTGAAATTTACCATAGAAAGTTTCCCATTGAAATAGAGTGTACAGTATGTCTTAGGCATTTTCAAGAACATACAAAAAAAAAATACTATTACACTATGGTCTATGGAGAAACATAGTTTACGGTGCATTTTATCGATAGTATTAATTAATATTTCAGACATAATGAAATTTATACGCATTAGTGAGGTTCAGTGCAACATTTTGCTGGTGGAATATGAAGTGTATATTGCTTTTATCATTCATTTACAGTTACGCACAAAAATACTCCGTAACATTATACACTGTAGAGACAAACATATCCAGTATATTTCAATGATGTTTCCCAAATTCAAGCATAATGATATTTTTATAAATTTTTGAGTTTTTTATTTATGTATACTTTCTGTATTAAATAGTGATGTTTAGATACTGCATTCAAGAAATGTGTTTAAGTGTTTTATAATCTATGCATGACACAGGATCTTTCAGTTTTTTTTTTGTTTATTGATTGGGCTCATTTTGTTAGAAACATTTGTTGTTATTTTAAAATAATCTCTACAAAACATTAAAAAAATATATGAAATATAATAATACCTAATTTTGCTTGATGTCTTAATATTCTCAAGAGCAGAAGAACTCTGTTCGTAAAATGATGAAATAATTGACTGACACCAGAATTTTCAAGCCAATTTCTTATAAAATAAAAACCGACTATTTTGCACATTCATTAAAACGTTAAATTTTAGTAAAATATTCTTGGTGCCACTTGTCAGTTTTAGAATTAAAATTAGGTGGCTATACCGTGTGACCACTGTCCTTGAAAATGTTAAAAGATACCAATACATTAAAATTATTTACATGAAATGTATCTTTAACCCCTTAACAGTGTGGCCCGAACTGGATTTGGGCAAGAACAATTTGCTTGCTTCGTTATTATAAAACATTTTGATACCATTAATTTGTAACTGTAAATTTATCTTTATTGATTGTCAGATATTTTTTTGATTAAATAAGGTAAATATTTTAGTATGGAAAAAAGTGGTGTCAAGCCCCATTTTTAATTTTTTTGTTAGAAAACAAATGTCACTGTTAAGGGGTTAAATTTACTAATCTGAACAACATATTTGTACGTCTATTCTATTGCTATTCTCTCTACTGTATTCCCACTGCATGTTTTTATCTACGCAGTGCTTTAATAATAGACAAAATTTTCATGTCAATTTGATTTTTTTAAGTTATTACATAATCGCTTACATACTTATACAATTTTACTTACTTATACAATTTTTTATAGATAATCTATTAAAAAAGTGAACTGTGATTTGATATGATATTTTCTGGTAATGTCTCCAACCCATAAATATTTGTTATATACATATCGCTTTACTTTATCTCAAAATTTTAAAAACACCAAGCCTATGCTAAGATTTCTGCAAAAGTTAACACAAACCTAAGAACAGAATATACTTTTAACTAAAGAACAGAAATCTGATAGAAAGCTAACTTTTTTGGATAAACGTGTATTCATACAGGAATAGAATATTTTTATTCGTTCTGATAACGTTTGAAAAATGTCGAAAGAGACGTATAAAAAATTTAGAAAACTCTACAATGTACATAACATTTCAGAAAGATTTACTGTTCATTTCATATATATGTGTGTTCTATATTTACTCACGCTTGAATACAAATATATGTTCTGAATAAATGTAAATTACAGTAGTAAAAATAAACTATTATGATTTATTTCCACATTAAACAAAGTTTTTTACATAGCTTTGTATCTGTCTGCATTTTTATTCGGCTTTTTGCATATGTACGCGTTTTTATGCTTCATTTTTCTTATTGTCTCCATAAAAGTCTTATTGCTATAAAATTAAAGGCTAAAGATTGATTTTATATTTTCTTCAAGATAGAGTGCAATTTTAACTTGGATCATACATGGGTCAACAGAAGTAGAATTTTAATTTGGATTATGCATGGATCAACATAAGTACAATTTTAACTTGGATCATACATGGATAAACATAAGTACAATTGTAACTTGGATCATACGTGGATCAACATAAAAAACGTTTAAAAATTCACTTCTAATTATCAATATTTTGCAACAATATTAAAGAATGTTTAAAAAATAAAATTATTTCCACACTTTGACACTTTTTATGAATCGCATAAAGTCTATTTATATATTTCCAATATTTAAACTTTGATAAAAAAAATAGTACAAATTGCACTGAATATGTTGCAGAATGTGTATAAAATGTTTCATTTGTTCAGAAATATTGTATTTCAAGCTGATGCGTTATCTCTTGATTTGTAAGCGAATAAAACTTTTATAGCTAGCCGCACATTTGCAAAACATTGTCGCTTTCTGAATTTTAATCGATTTTAATCTTAAGGTTGTTTCACATATTAACCGTACATCGATATCCCAAGTTATATGTTTGCTGACAACTGCACCAGAACAACTGAGTTTGAATATTTCTTTGTAGCTTATCGAAAACCAATTAAATCTGCAGTTTTTATTTCTCGTGATTTTTATTTAACTTCCTCATGATCAGATATTAATGCAATTCTATATACATAAGGTAAATATAATTTAATAGAAGAACTTCGACATTTTATAAAATTTCTGCTCAATTTAAAATAACATTAGTTCAAGTGTAAGCATGAAATTTCAAATTCTTACTTTTAAAAAATTCAAAATCTTTTAATGTAAGGCATTCAGAGAAATTGTTCGGAGGCAGTAAAAGATTTAAAAAAAAAACTTGATGTGGCTTATGTAATCTATATTATATAATTAAGCACAATTTTTTTATGGGGAATACAAACAGATTTCATTAAAATGTATTCAGTTTTCAAACAATTTTGAGAATTCTTCAAAACTACATCACATATTGATACAAAAATATTTCTAATTAAAAACAGTACTTACAATCAGTTTTAAATATGAATTTAAAAAAAAAATACTTAAAATGAAAAACTATAATTTCATTAGAACATATTTTAAAAATAATAATATGTTGCTAATAAAGTATTGTAATCTTTTTTTCAGTTCTACAGATGAACTACATTTGTAAATGTGATAATTATCAGAAATTCTGTAATCAGTTTCAATATTATGTTCATTTGCTTCTGTAAATTAAACTTTTAAAAGAAATTTAAGAAAGTAAAACGAAATATGTTTCCAATTCGAATTCCTATTTTATCGCAGAAGTACTTTTATGTGTTGTAGAAATATAACGCTGAGGTACAAAGTCATTTTTTTAAATATGCAAAAATAAAATTAAGTAAGACATCATAAACATTATTTTACTTAGAGTCTCATACTCAAAACGTAATGCATAAGAATAGCACTATGTTTTTGCTTACTCGAGTTATGATTAGAGCCTAATTACTGACAGCTATTTTTCTTATAAAAGTGCATATACAGTGGTGACCAAAATTGTGGACATTTTTTGAAAATTTCATGTTTTATAAAATTGAGTGCTTGAAGAATATAATAAATTTCGCTCAAATACATATGTTTATATATCAACTTCAAGGACATTTAATGTAAAATTTAATTAAAAAAACACACTTAAAGTATCTGCATTACAAAAAAAATTACGCTCACAAAAGTAAGATCTATCTTAGATTTTATTATATTAAAGTTACACTTACATATTCAATATTTAGTAAGATAACTCTTGTTTTTTATTACAGCTTCATAGCATCTTTTAATTGAGAGAACTATTGTTTGGAGTTCATCCTTTTTAATCACATGATGGCAAGAAACAATTATAGCTTCAATAAGTTGCGTTTTATTAGATGGACGCTTCTTTTGCACAAGGATTTTCGAATGTCGTCGCCACAATTTTTTTATAGGATTCAGATCAGAGCTATCAGGCCGGAATAATAATTGTATGCTTATATTTTAAAACCATTATTTCCATATTTTTGCCGTATGGTATGGAACTGAATCCTACTGAAAGATAAATGGTGCTTTATTTGTAAAGAGATCCCTGATGGAAGGTATCAATTTTGGTTCCAGGTAAGGATGCAACGAATATTGATTTGGCTGAATAGCCGAATACCGAATATTCGGTCAAGTTTTAGGCCGAATACTGACTTTTTTTTTTCAATTTTAAAATCAAAAATTAAATTAAGGACTAATTAAAATTAATTTTTTGTTTGAGTGTTCAAAAATCATAACAGCTGAATGTATTTTTTTGTAATATTTTAAACACTTTGATGCCAATAAGATAACATATGACTTTCAAAAATGTAAATAATAATTTAATTCATAGTTTTTTATTTAATCCATATACAGTTCTTGTAATTTATAGATATATATTATCTAAAATAGAAACTCATTATCTCTGTAAAAATGAAACTTTTTTTTATTTTAGTAAAATCATTTCAACCCCCCCCCCCCCAAAAAAAAAGAAGTTGCATGAGTCCTCTGTCTTTTTATATCCTTTCTCATTCAACTCAAATTTAGTAAATTTACATTCTGTATGTAAAGAAAAGGGTTGTGTTCTTAAAATATAATTATTCATTCCATTAAAATATAATTATTCTTTTCTGCTACCAAGATATACTTTTCTCTTTTCTTTCTCTCAAAAATAACAAGCTCCTCATAATCAGGGTTCGCAAAAACCCGTATTTTTTTTTTTTTTTTTTTTTTTTTTAAACCTAACCCACATGCGCTTTTTCTTGTTTTTACATGAAAAAACCAATTTTCCCCGGGAAAAATTGGGTGAAAATTGGGTTTTTTTTCAAAAGTATAATATATGCGATATTACATTATTGTATATTACATTATTTATATATTGTATATACTATACAGCAGAAAAAAATATATTGTTCCCTTATCATATCATATCATATATATTATAAAGCAGTAAGCTCTAAAAATTCGGCTCAAGTATTTTCAAAAACTACCCGGTGAATTTTTTTTTTCAAATTGTATCATTCGATTAAGAATATTCCCGCTGTGGTTTATGCGTCAAATATTCAGGGATAACTGTGATTTTTGGTAATAAATTTCATATTTTATTGTTATTTTCCACGAAAGGGTTGCCAGTGATTATATTTTGGCGATATTATCGTTGGTTAAAAAATGGAAAGGGCTATATCTGTTAGAAAATAATGTAAACATCTCACAAAATAAATGAAAAAAAAAACCTTATCATTTAATTTAAAAAAGGAACAAACAAAAATCTTTTTAATGAGAGATAAATTTAAATAACAAAAATAATTAATTTAAATATTAAATAAATATTCATAATGCTTAAAATTGAACTCAATATGAAAAATTCCAATAGATACAACATTTGGCAATTTATCGCTTGGACCAGGTTAAGAAAAATGTGTACTACTTGATTATCCAATCGAACAATTTCTCCAAATTATGCAAATCGTCAAACTATTCGCCAAATTATACACATGGAAGCCACTCTAAAATTTTAAGAAAGGAAAATTAATGAATTTAAATAAAAAAAAATCATTAAAGAATAATGTTACTTTTTGATGACATTCACTCATGGCGTAAAGCGACATACCAAATATAAAATTTGATAATTTCGGACAAAAGAATACTAATAGTTTACTCATTTAGATGCAGAATTATTAAATATCCCAAACCTTTCACAATTAACCAAAAAGTACCTTTCTGCACCAGGAAGTACCATATATAGTGAGAGATTATTTTCAGAAGCAGGTAATATTTATGAAAAAAAAGAAATAGACTATCACCTGAGAATGCTGAATTATTACTATTTCTGCATCACAATATACGTTTATTGAAAATATTTTAACTGTTTTTTAAGGCAAATATAAACATTACAATGCTATTCTTGGAAAAAATATCTAAAACGTAAATACATACTAATTCAAAGAATTTAGTACTTACATTTCTTTCATTATTTAATAAGAAATAGTAACCCACTTAAAAAAATCACTTCAATTATATTAAACTTTGAAGCGTATTTTACTAAAAAAAAAAGAAAAAACCCCTTAAGTATTGCAACATGCATGACTTATATATCGTATACATATAATACATCTATATCTAATCAATCATATATTTAAGTTCTTTATAGGTAAAATTCAAAATATTATTGAGAGAAATATTTTTTTATGCAGCAAGGGATAAATATTAATCTTCCCATTATGATAAAAAAAATTGAATTTGCTTGTACAGCTCTATTAAAACAATTTTGAATAGATTAATTTTAAATTTAACAGATTATGTTAGCTTATTACAGATACTTTTTGCACTTACTGATACAGCATATATATATATATTTTTTTTTTAACATGATTCCTAAATTAGCCTCTTATATAAAAATGGGTAGATAAAACCCATTCGGGGTATGAAAGTTAATGGAAAAAAAAGTGTTATTTAATTTCAAATAAAATTTTCATTATACATGATGAATATAAATAGTGAAATTAAAAAGTTACACCGTGCAAATATAAAAACATTTATTACAGTATTATTCGGCCAAGGCCGAATAATGGACTTGATATTCGGCCAAAGCCGAATATTCGGCAGACAGGTCGAATGGGCCGAATATTCGTTGCATCCCTAGTTCCAGGACAGTTTTGATGTATTGTTGCTTATTTCAGAACGCTATCAATCACTTGAATGTGGCCCACACTATCTGAAGACATGAAATCATGAACATTGCCCCAAATCATGTCAGTTGTTGGGTTTCTTTGTTGGTGCTTCAATGCAATCAGGAAGCGCTTCTTTTTAGTTGCTTCAATGCAATCAGCATGCAGCTCTTCCCTATTGTATGTCTCACATATTTTCGCCCATCACTACCAAAGAGTGCTATTTTACTCTCATCATTCCAGATTATTTGCTTCCACTGATTTTCTAACCAATTAATGTGTTCTTTCGTCCACTGAACTCGTTTCTTGAGTAGCTGAAGATTTAAAAATGGTTCCTCGGAATTCTACCTTTCAGTCCAAAAGCTGCAAATCTTCTCCTTATTGTTCTTGAACTAACTGAAATACCCATTGCATTTATTTAACATCCAACAGCATCTGCTGAAATTCTTCTGTCTTTGAGGGCTATCTTTTTTTAACACTTTCCAACAAAGTTGAAAAATGTTTATGACTTCGGTTTCTCTGGCCGTCTGTCCGTCTGGCCACGCTCTAACTCTCGTAAATATGCTTGGATCGTTCTGAAATTTTTGGATTTTAGTGACATCTACCATAGCACGTTCCCTATTTCAAATGAAGATTGTAGCATGTTTAGTTCATTTACATGGACAGTCAAAAGTTTTCCGTTGCATTACGGTCAACGGGAAAAAATCATTTCAAATGATTTTTAATGGTGTTACACTCTTTCAAGCATAATAAAATTGATATTCATTTATGAAGTCCACTAAAATATGCATTCTGTTGAATATGCGGTGCAAAGAATAGTTATTGTTCATTTACAGGGCCACACAAAAGAATTCCGTTCATAATGGTATAGGGGAAATTGTTTGCGGTGTATTGAAAATATTTCAGATACTATATTGTATCCGAATTACTGTATATTAGTAATGATTGCTCAAAAGGCATTTTTAATTATGATATGCGCTTTTCTAGGTTTTCGTTCATCTGACTAAACCCTATTCGTCTCGCTCCTCTGTCTGTCTGTCTGTCACAGAGCCCGTTCTCAGAAACAGTACATGTTGGAGACTTGAAATTTTACATACTTATAGCAGAACACCACACATCATACGACAAATAATAAAATTTTGAAAAAGTCGTACATTTAATCCTTTGGGCTCCCGCATGTGTATTTTAAACAATTCTTTCTAAGTGAGACCCTAATTAGGTTGGAGGCTTGACATTTTACGTACTTATAGCTGAATACCTCGCATCAAATGACAAACTATAAAATTTCCAAAAAGCCGTACATTTAACCCTTTGAGCTCCCACATGTGTATTTTAAACAATTCTTTCTAAGTGAGACCCTATTTAGGTTAGAGGCATGAAATTTTGCATACTTATAGCTGAACACCACATATCATACGACAAATCATAAAATTTTGAAAAAATCGTACATTTAACCCATTGGGCTCCCACATGTGTATTTTAAGCAATTCTTTCTAACTGAGACCCTTATTAAATTGGAGATTTGAAATTTTTCATACTTATAGCAGAACACCTGACGCCAGGACAAATCATAAAATCTTGAAAAAGTATTACGTTTAACCCTTTGAGCTACCACATATGTATTTTAGGCAATTCTTTCTAAGGGAGCCCCTAATTAAGTTGAAGACATGAATTTTTGCATACGTTACAGCTGAATGCTTCAGACCACACGGCAAATCATAAAATTTTCAAAAAGTCATATTATTTACTCCTCTGGGCTCTAACTGGTGTATTTTAAGCAATGTTTCTAACCTCCGCCGTTTTCACACGGGGAGCACTTTTCCAACTTTTGCCGACACCCCTTTGACTATTCTTTCATATTATGTACCATAGACTTACATATTTTAGTTCCACTATTTACCGCCAGGGGTTGCCTACTTGTCTCGGGTGCTATCGGCCTAATCCCCTCGATTAATATATCTACTGATAGTATATAAAACGGAGTTTATTTCGGATAGAGGTTTGTTTAGAATAGAGTGCGCCCTTGGTTACGAAATGTGGAACTAACAGATTTTTCAAAAGGATAAAGTGTTTTGAAAGGAATATTAAACGAAACCCTTTATGCGATCTGTGATCACAATTTCCCACTTGTTTAGAGTATGGTTAAGTACCATTGTATATTTTCTGAACTTGAAAAATGTGAAGAAAAAAATATCATCTTAACATGATTCTGATAATACCAGCCCTTACAGAAAAATGAAATAAAAAACTCGTCAAAAGCGGCCAGAAAAAATTGTTAAACTAGGTTTATCTCTAATCTTGATTTAGTTTTTGTTGGTGAAATTATTACTTAACTTCAAATCTATCACCTCCTATAAGGCAAACCGCCACTGACTTTTCCAATTATCAAAAGAAAAAAAACGGAAAGAAAATCTAGTCTATTACCATAACGATTTTGTAGAATTTTCGTTAAATAAAGTAAAATTTATATTTAAAATTCCTTTTAGAATAATGGAAGTAAAATTTCTGTGTAATTTTACTGATTACATAATGAGAGTATTTGGACATATGGATTCTTTTTCTTGTAAGATCTCAATTTTATTTTCAGAAATTTATGGGCAATTTTTTTTTTTTTTTTTTTTTTTTTTTTTTTTTTGTAGCCCGACGACGATTTTTAAAAATTCATGTAAATTATACCATTTGCTTGGCTTATTCAATCCAAAGAGCTTAAAGAGAGTGTCAAAAGTGAGTATCAGCATTTGGAAAAATCAAAGATATTACAATTTGAATAGGTAGATAAAAATTGTTTTCTTATTCATAATATAGACACTATTTGCTTCCGAGTAGTACCAGTCTCATATTTTTCGACAATTTCGTAATTAAATAATATGGGAGGGGGCAATAATATGGATGTGGTACTACAATAAATTGAACGAATTAAAAAATATCACATTTTAATAAAGAATTTGTCAAATGAAACACATCATAGTTTATCTATGTTTGGAATAATTAATTTAAAATTATTATTTCTTTTGTAAATAAGTAATTGATGTACTTTGTAAATAAATCAAAGAAATATTTCTTTTAAAGCATTGTACTATAAATATCATTGTACTCTAAATAGCATTGTACTGTAAAATATCACATTTTAGTTAAGAAATTGATCAAATGAAACGCAACATGATTTAACTCAATTTGGAATGATTTTTTTTTAATTATTAATTCTTTTGTAAATCAGTAATTGATGATAAATTCATCATAAATAAATCAAAGAGATATTTCACTCAAATTATTGTACTCTAAATATCATTGTACTATAGACCTAATTTCTAGGCTTTGCATTGTGCTCTATATAACATTCCACTGCAAAATACCAAACTTTTGTAAAAGAATTGATCAAATGAAACACAACATAATTGATTTTTGTTTGGAATGATTTATTTTAAATTATCATTTCTTTGTAAATCAGTAGTTGATATACTTTTGAAATGTATCCAAGAGACACTTCAGTCAAAGTATTGTACTCTAAATATCATTGTTCTCTAAATAACATTGTACTTTAAATAGTAGTGTACTGTAAAATCTACTAAAAAACAACTTTTCAAAAGTAAAAAAAAAAAAAAAAAGCCAAGAAAAAAAAAGGGGGGGGGGAAGTTGTGGCAAAAAAATAGTGTGATATCAAATTTCCAAGCTTATATTATGGTACTTATTTAACATTTTTCATTAAAAATTTACCATACGTAAGTCGAGTACCTAAGTATGCGTTGATAGAAAGCATTTTCTCCTTTACTAAATACATCATAACGTGTTTCCGAAAATTAATTTTATTTAAATTATGCATGATGGGCTTGGCGGCCATCTTTCCATATTTTACACAAATTTCTAAGCACACAAGTACATTGTTAAGATCGGAAATTCGAAATTGTTGCTAAAGCAAACATTTTATGCTTTTAATTTATGGAAATGAGTGCCTAGAAATTTGTGTCTTAAAATAAAGTTGAAGTAACTTCAAGTTTCATCTTATGATTCTTTTTATTCGGAGGGGGTTAATTAATTAGTTAAAGCAGTAAAAATCAATTTGTTTTTTTTTTTTCAAAATAAAAGACAATCTTAATTTATCTGTCTGTAGCCAAAACTAGAAGTTCAAAATTCTTAATAATGCAAACATATTACGAGCTTGTCTTCTTAGAAATTTGTGTAAAATGTGGAAAGATGGCCGCCAAGCCCATCATGCATAATTAAAAAAAATAATTTTCAGAAACACGTTATGATGTATTTAGTAAAGGAGAAAAGGCTTTCTATCAACGCATACTTAGGTACTCGACTTACGTATGGTAAATTTTTAATGAAAAATGTTAAATAAGTACCATAATATAAGCTTGGAAATTTGATATCACACTATTTTTTAGCCACAACTTTCCCCCCTTTTTCTTTTTTTTTTTTTTTACTTTTGAAAAGTTGTTTTTTAGTAGATATCAGTCCTTTTTTTAAAGAGATTATGTATAATTGAAATAATTCTACTCGCTAAAATTAGTCCTTATATAGCTTTTATCAGCAGGGAACAAACACAATAGTATACATTTTGTTTACCTATTTTTCATTTTTTAGAGTAATTAATAATTTAAAAGTAAGGAAAGTCAATTTCTTCTTTCAAAGTATCAGTCTTTCTCAATTTATATCTCCTTAAAATTTTCTATGAAGGATGAAAATTTAGTAAAAATCAAATAGAGTCAAAATAAAATATATATTTACAGTTAGTCTGTCAGTTAATTGTTTGTTCTATCTTTTTTTTTTGTTGACGGTTTTGCGAAATAAATTTCCCTTTACAAATACCTACGGATAATCCGAGATTGAAGCCCCGCAGGCATCTAATGAATCGAAGATCTGTCTAAAGATGTAAATCTAGCAATTCATGACACGATGAGGAAACATTTTTGATAAAAAAAATCTAAAAATTTAAAGATATAAACTGTACATATAACTTCATCTTCATTTAGATCGTGTTATAGAGAAGAAAGAATAAATATGTAATTTTACTCAAGTCTGTTTATCCATACCTATTTGCAAAAATGTGAGAATATAATTTCGTATAAAAATTCACGTAAATTGATTATATTTAATAGTCTATTATTAAAGCCGCATAAACATTAGAATTAAAATTTTTCCAGTTGAAAATTGACTGAAATCTATAGTCTTATCGTTCGTCAAATTTGTTTTATGTTTTTTTAATACCCAGACAACTTTTCTAAACTCTGACAAAAGATCACAGAAATACTGAAGTTATCCAAATACTTATATCTTTCTATCGTATTTCTTTTTTGAGGGGGGGAGGGGTGAGGAAGAGCGCTTAAGAACTTCCTTTTGTTCTTAGAATTCTGAATTAATCATTGAAAAGATCTACCTACATAAGTCTTGTTGCAGAATTTTCATTAGCTAAGAGTTACATCAACTTATACATCATGTGAATACATTAAATTACTTTTGTAAAATACTTGATGGGAGCCATTGATATTTTCAGAGTATTTGCCTACATTTTAAACTTAAGTCATTTACAACCATCCATTCATTTTCTATACGAATTAAAGAAGTCGTTGTTTCCATGCAACCGTACCTTTCACTATTGCTTGTTTGTTTGTTTTATTGAACACATATATATCAGATCACGTGGGGATCACGGCGGGATTTGAACCCGCGCCCAACTACACTCCCAAGCGATTATCGGTGTGATGTCTTATCCACTCAGCCACGATGGGCCACAATTGCTTTCTCTAATACCCAGATACTCAAATTTAACCAGCTGCGATTATAATTATGCACATAACAGAGTACATTTATATGTAAGAGTGGGGACATATGCACAAGTCGTGTACTCATATTTAAGTTTTTGTCCAAAGTACAGTAACTCAGTTTTCAGTAATAGACGTGGAAGATTTCGATTAAACTAACCAGAAAAGTTAAAAAACATTAGCTTTCTGATTTGACTTTATTCAAAATCGTCTCAACCAACCAAAGTTAATGTCCGGGATCCAGATAAATTTTTCTCTGTTAGTAAAATTAGATTGACCAATCAGTAGCCTCAATCCCTGCAGGTTACTGAATTCGACATCGTTGTACATTTAAGGGATTCAATACTTCCGCGCTTTTTTAAGTATTGCTGGGATAGTCGATTTCTACAACATATAATCTAGACGTTATAACGGAGCTATAGATTCTAGAAGATATAGTTTAAAAATCGGATTATTATAAAGGTGCTAAAAAATTGTATCCCATAAATGTTGAACGAGACTGAACGACGAATGTCAATTACAGCGACATATTGTAATTCCAACGTAACTATTTCAAAAGAAAACGTTTCGCTCAGAGAAGATCTAGAAAATGTTGCTCCTATCGACATTTGTTATTCAGTATTTTTCAATATTAATGGGATTCAATTTTTAGCTCTTTTTAAAGCATTACTGGAATAGCCGGTTTCCACACTATGACCGTGATCTAGGTAGATTTTTCTCTGTTATCGTAACAAGATTGACCAATCAGAAGACAGAATTTTTGCTAAATTTTCACTGTTTGCAAAAACATACCTGGATCCCGGCCTATATTTCTAGCCGCTATAACTGAGCTCAGGAATAGTACAGAAAACAAACACCGTATTTTGATACATTAAGGCCGGGATCTAATTAGGAACAAGTGTGTCTCTATAACGAAGTAGCGACATACGACCAATAAATGTTTATTGGTAAAAGTGATAAAAACAAATCGTTAAAGTTCTTTGTGAGGATGCCATTATCGTCAGGCTAATGCATGTTAAATTATTTCCCTAGTCTAATAGAGATCGTCCATGCGCGTATCTTCTAATGGAGGATTTTCCAAATATGGGTTCGAGGCTGAAAAAGTCACGTAATACCGGTAATTTACCCAAAGAATTTCTAACTGATAAGAAGGGAATCAAGAAACTACACTGTTAAAAATATCGTGAAAAATTACCTCTGTTCTTAAAGGTTCTCTATTTTCTGACCAATGAGAACGCTATATAAACGCCTATGAAGCGTTCTCATTGGTCAGAATACAGATAGCCTTTAAAAACAGAGGCAATTTTTCACGATATTTTTAGCAGTGTACTACTGCTTTTCCAATGAACTGTTTCATTGGCTAGCTGGGATTTACATTGTGTAGACGGAGCCTTCCCTTCTTTACGCTAGACGTTCTTGCCTTGACCATGTGATCATAACGTAGATTGAATATCCTCTATTCAAGAAAGCGGATTGCCGTACTTTCAACAATAACTTGAAATGAGCATGCCTCCTGTGCATATATCACCACTCTTATGTATAAAGGCTCTCTGTTATGGTGTTTCTGATACAGCGCCTAGAATACCTAGTGTGGAAATATGCTATCCAAACAGTTCTAAAAATTTGTATCCGTTAAATGTGCGACGATACTGCTAAAATTTCCAGTGTCGATCGCAGCGACATCTGCGGGATTTTCGTATTACTAGTATTACATTGTACGGACTAGCAATTTCTTGCAGTTGTAGAAAATATCCTGCAGATGTCGCTGCGATCTGCATATTGCAGCAGTATCATTGCACATTTAAGGGATACAATATTTTAGCGCTTTTTTAAGTATTACAAGGTTAGCCGATTTCAACACTATATATTCTAGGCGCTATAGTTTCTGAGCGCTGTTGGATAAATTTCGATATTTGTGTTTTAGAGTGAGCAATAGCGAAAAGTACTAAAACTATTGAAACAACAACTTATTCAATATTGAAATGTATAGCGAAGGAGTTCAGAATCAATTGCCTTATAGTTTCGAATATGCACTATTGTTATGACATCAATACCCTTCCTGGATGTGGAAATGCAAAATTGTGTTCAATATAATTGGCCGCAATCTAGATAGATTTTTCGCTGTTAGCGAAACGAGATTCATCAATCAGAAGCTTGCACTTTTGCGAACTTTTCGCTGTTTGCAGCAATGCAGGCTATTGATTGGTGAATCTCGTTTCGCTAACAGAGAAAAATCTATCTGGATCCCAGCCTAGATTTCTCTAAACATTGCACTTCATCCATGGCACTAAGAAAATGACTCAAAACTTTTATGACATAGGCCGAGATCCAGAAACAGCAAAAATTCTCAAACATTCTGGCTTCTGATTGGTCAAACTCATTTCGCTAACAGCGAAAAATCTATCTGGATTTCGGCCATTGTTTTCTTCGATGAAATCAATGCAAAAGGATAATATAAAAGAATAGTATAAGACTTCTAAAATGGTTTGGCGGGTTTATCGCTGTTTGGCCTAATTTATAAACTTTAGAATCAATTAACAGTTTTTCGCTAATTAAGAATAGAAAATTTGTGTTTTTAAAGCTGAATTTTATAAAAGCACGAAGATTGAGTAAATATCTGTCCAAAAATACAATCCTTACTTTTTTATGTCCATTATTTAAATCTCTACCTCGATTGAAGCATAAGGTGTGACGAAGAAAATAAATTTGTCATTTTCAGTACCTCAACGTTATTTTAAAAAATCTATATCTCTGTTTATAATTAATTTATGAGGATGCATTTGGTCTCAAATTGAAGATCTTTTCCATTAGGTCCTTCTGGTTTTGGTTTTATTTTTCTGCGATGATTGGTTCTTTTAATATGGGAAATTTTACGCTGTCATGTTTGGTCGATTTAACATGGAGAAGCTGTTTTCAGTATAATAAACAGTTACGGTGTCTTGCGTTTTATTCTTGGCGTTTGTTTGTTTGGCGAGGTTAGCATTTTTTTTCAGCTTGGCTTGGCAGAACGAAACGTCCTGCTTGATATCACAGTTTAGTAAAAAAATTAACAAAAAGAAACGCCACATAATTTATCTATGTATGGAATAATTTATTTAAAATTATTAATTCTTTTGTATATCATTAAATAATATACTTTTAAAATAAATCCAAGAGATATTTCACTCAAAACATTATACTCTAATTCTTGAACATAATTTTTTTTATAAACTTAAAATGAAGATTCTATTTCATATAATAACAGTTTCTTGTACTGATGCAAAAGTAGACAGAATAAAAATAATGTTTTAATCAAATTCTTCATAAAGAAATAAAATTGTACCACTTAAGTTATTCCATGAATGTCCAGACAATAACACGTGACACTGCTTCAGCTTCAAACATATTAAACCTGACATGAATGTTTTCCTCAAAACAAAAATATGATTTTCCTTAAACTATAAATAAATCAACCGTGAAAAACGTCAATGTTATGAAGTACTATTTATGTAGCGTTTATTTTGTTTACGAAAAAAAATAACTTACTCTTAAGAAGAATATTCCATTACAGTATTCAAATAAAAAAAAATAATTAAAGGAATATTCCGTTTATCTTTTGTTGTAGGAATCTTTTAATGACATCTTTAGCTAAATAATCATATTTGTTGAAAATCAAGAAAAACATTAAATGTATTTTTCTGTAAGGTTGACAGGTTTTTTCGATACCTGTTCAAATAATAGTACAATTTGGTCTGGTTATTCATTTCGTAATATTTAATATCATTTTTCTCCTATGGGAAAATTTAAGGCGATCAGCTTTATATATATATATATATATATATATATATATATATAACTAAAAACATTGAAAACACTATTATGGAGGGTGGGACGTTGATTGCTGAAAAAAAAAATGCATAAAAAATTATATATATGTATATATATGTGATATATATATATATGTATATTTATATATATTAAAAAAAGTATGTGTGTGTGTGTATGTTTCCCATACATTATACACTACTTAAAATAACACATATAAAAAATAAAAATACCATTACGAAGGATTGAGTTCGGGAATGCTAAAAAAAGTTTAAAAACCTTATATGTTTATATATGTGTGAGCCTGTATATGTGTATGTATATATGCTGATATATTGTATGGATATATTTAAAAAAAACACGGGGTATCATGCATTTAGCATCATAAATTTCTCATACATTTTCACATATTCCTTCATAATACAAGGATATATTTTACTATCTCAATATTCCTAATTGCTTTTTTTTAATTTTCATATTTAGTTACATAATACAAGGCTATATTTTACTATCTCAAAATTTTCCTCACTGTTTTTTAAATGCTATTTATAGTCTCATTTTTTATATTACAATATTTTGTCTTTAAATTAGTTAATCTAATCAATTGCCCTTCTGTATATTTATTTTTATATAATTCTTTATTTTCTTTTTTATTACATTATTCCTATTTTTTATTTTACTTTGTATTTATTCAGTATTTATCAAGTTTATTCCTATTTTTTCATTCTACTTTAACTAAATGTTAATATAAATCATTTCTTTATTTCTTCAATCAATTTCATTCATTTTTTGGGTAAAGATGGCAGCACTAAACATTATCTTTAATAATCCAGTTCCAATTTACATTTTGTCCTCTCTCACACCAGATGGCAGCAAAGTTATGGGCTTCAGTCAGATACTCAACTGTAGGCCCACATGTTAAAATAGTCCTAACTCTGTTCTTTTTTCATCCAGACATGCTGCAGTTTTGCTTCCTAGTATGTAATTTAGGTAATGTACTCGATTAATTTTTAATATCCTGTGTGAGGTGTATCTTTTTAGATCTCTTGGATTTTTATTATCCAATTTCTGTTATGTATGCGTTATAAGGAGCTAAATTTTGTCATTTTAGGCTTAATGCCGATAAAATGCATGAAATAGCACATCTTCTATGAATGAACCCACAAGCTCCTCAGAAGATTGTGTGGGTAATTCATACTTTCTTATTTTACATGCTGGTTTCCTATGTTCATTTCTAATTCATGGTTAGAACTTTACCAATTTATTCATATATTTGTGATTTCAAGTTTATTATATATATATATATATATATATATAAGATTGCTAATAACATTTAGCTTCCATGATATATATTAAAGAATATATAAGATGCCAAATGAATGTTATATGTATTTAAACTGTATTATTGTCAATTCATCAAAACTATCACCATTTTTGTGGGTGGTTAGTAATGTTTTTAATTAATGGTTATATATATGTATATATATATATATATATATATATATATAAACGATTTTTCAAAGCTACATTTTTTTATTTTATGTTAGCTTCTCTTTTTCTGTCCAGACGGCGATATCTTGTACATCATAAATGTATATCTTAAATGCTAGACTATAAAACCTATTTAATATTTCTATGACACCGCGCAAGCAAGAAAGAAGTATAACGTCCACAAAATTTTCTCCAAATCTGGTCTTATGCACTCTTTAGGTCCCACTGTAACAAAGTAATATTTTATTATTCTATCTGTAATCATTCTTAAGGTTCACAAGTATATAATACAGCCTCTTCCGAGTTAACAATGTTTCATGTTGTCTGTTTTCAGAAATCTCCGAGATTTAAGAAAATTCTGGGATTTAAAAAGCATTTTTGAAACTAATTTTTTTTTTTTCTGACCGTAATTTTCGGAAACGTTTAAGTGTAGTTTTTTCTGCTTATTAAGCAGATTTCTCAACCCGAAATGTTGGCATTTTGGATGTTATCAAATTTTAGACAAACATTTCAATGTTTAATCAAAATTTAATGTTAACATTAAAATAATTACCATTAAAATTAGCGTTAAAGTGAACATTATTTTGAGTTCAGTGTATAAGTTCTATTAAAAAGATGCAAATTTTTATTTCATAATCGATAGTATCCGAAAAACCGATATTCCGCGTTGGGAAAACTGATTAATACACTGTATATTCTGCTCTGAAACGGTTCTGAAAATTACGGACAGCAAAAGAAATCTTTGGTTTAGAAATGGTTCTTAAAATCTGGAAAACTTATTGGTTTCAGAAGTTTCTAAAGATAAAAGAGTTCTTATTGGAAACAAAATTAATTTTAAGAGGTAATGATAAGTTTATAAAACTTCGCATGTTGTCCGCTCCACGAGTCCAAATAATTTTAAGCATGACTTCCATTCTGCGCATCGTTAGATCACACTGTCTCATGCGCAGATGATTGTGGCACAATATTACCGAATCCGCGTTCAACTCACATGCCAAAGTTGCTGATAGTGGGAAATCAAATGCATAAGGAGTAGTTTGGGCGATTTCGAAAGTGTAATCAATTTCACGCTGGACATTACATGTAAGAAAGGCAAGATCTAAATTAAGGAATATTTTCTCTTTTCTCAGTGCATGGATGTCATTTAAGTCTACAGCTTTTTTTATCAGTTAGTTCTGCACAGAGCCGAGAAACTTCGGCTTTTATTACCTGTATTTCTCCAACACGATAAATTTTATCAACATTGACAGGAAATACGTAATGCTTAATCGTAACTTTTACATAGTGTCTCAGAAGTTAATATTTATCAAACATGTGAACGAACGATATTGGCCTTTACTGCTGTTTTATCGTCTATACAATGTAGAAACAACTCATTTCCCATTATAGTTGATAGAAAGATCAAACTCGTGAATTTATTAAAAAATATCTAATTTTTGCTGTGTTAAGTTAAGGAAATCGGGACAAATGCATTTTTTAAACTGTCCATTTAGAATTTCTAAATTGTTTTTCAAAACACTTTCTCTATAATCGTAATTGAAATATTGAAATATTAAATGAGAAAAGTGTATTTTTTTAAAATTATTATGCCCTTTAATTTTATATTTTATGTTTTTTGTGTTATTAGTGCTATTTAGCATACTTTGGCAAAAAACTCCATTGTTTTTGTAACGCGTAAACTGTTATAATCATAAAAATTACTTTGTGATTTATCCCCTGAAACAGGCAAAAAAAAAAAAAAAAAAAACTGTCTTAAAAATAATTTATTCATTTATAATTTTATTCTAGAAATAATAAAATGCTGTACTGCCATTTAAAACTCACCTTTATACGCGTTTTTTATATACCGGGTGTCCCAAAAAGGACTGACTGATTTTAAAATTCAATAACTCCCAAACGGTGACAGATATTAAAAAAATTCTTGCAGGAGGGCTATGCATAAAGTCAAAAGTTTTATTACAGTGATTTTCGATTTTAGTTCGAATTACAGACAATAGATGGCGCTGTAAGCAATAGTCGCTAAATGCAGGCTCGATTTTTGGTCTTTTCTGTTGTTCCATGCAGAAAAAGGAGATGGAAATGTATTATCCGGGCCACGAAGTACCAAAAATCGAGCCTGAATTTAGCCTCTATTGATCGCAGTGCCATCTATTGTTTGTAATTCGAACTAAAATCGAAAATCACTGTAAAAAAACTTTTGACTTTATGCATCAGCCTCCTGCAAGAATTTTTTTTAATATCTGTCACCGGTTGGAAGTTATTGAATTTTAAAATCAGTCAGTCCTTTTTGGGACACCCGGTATGATCGTAGCATATCAGAACGTGAGAGAAAAATCGATTACAAAGTTCCATCTTTACATGAGGCGCAAACATTCAAACCGTGTTTTCTCACAAAAAAATTAGAAAAATGAGTTATTGTTAGTTTTATGAACTCTGTGTTAAATTGCACAGAAATAAGCAGTATTTTTAAGAACAAAGAATTTTCTCCAATCGTAAACCAATTTTAAAACTTGACCTTTCAATCAAAGAGTGTTTCCTCCAAAGCCTGCATTCAGTCAAACAGTGATTTCTGCAGTCTGCCAATCATAGCTCTCACGTAATGCGTACTTTCGAAACCTACCATACACATCACAATTGAAACGGATTGTTCTAGAGAAAAATTCTGGAGAACTGTTAATGTTAAAGGCTTCCAGAATAAAAGATTTCAAGATCTAAGTGAAAAATATGATGTAAATTTTCTTTAAAAAGGAGTTACTGTTGCCCGTGTTCTAAGAGTTGTTTTAGAATCTCTTCCTCTTAGATACGCCATATCAGTTGAAAAGAAAAAATATGTCGACAAACTTTTGAAGTTTAATGTATGGTGAACAGTCGCGAAATCAACCTGATGATGTCTTCAAATGGTATAACCACATTATTCATGATTTACCAGCCTGCAATGGAGAAGAGGGGTAAGTGTGTGACTGTCTAAAAAAGATATTGGTTTTAAAATTTGAAGTGAATATTTGTCAAACGAGTATTTATTTAGTAAGTATTTAATGAATTCTACTACGTACCATAATCTGTCATTTTATTTTATCAATAATCAACTGAAGTTCGTTATTAGCTTATATAAAATAATGCTTTTGAATTATTTGTGAATTAGAACTTATTTCATTCAAAAAGCGTTTTATCCACTTGTCAAACAATCAAAACACCTTTCCTCCTCTGAATTTGTTCAAAGCGTGATTTCTGCAAATATTAAATGCATTTTATTAATTTGTTTTATGTTTAATATCTTATGTATGCTTTCAATTATCTCTAACAACCAGTAATAAAAATACGCAATAAAAATTAGAATTAAATACAAGTTATTTTCTAATTTGTAAGTCTTTTGTGTTTTTTTTTTTGAAAATTTGTATCTAAAGGAGAAAGCATGGTTTGAATGTTTGCTCCACACATAGAAAAAACAAGTTGATTGAAATACTAGAGTGTAAAAAAAAGATTCTTTTTTTTATTACAATTTATGATTTATCTCATCAGCATATCCGCTTAAACGTGCGGTATTTATACTGATTTATTATTTCTAACGCAAAAGTAACTTATAATTGTTAATTCCAATAGTTAAATAATTTACATTGACCTAATAATTTGCATATTCCTGTCAGCAGTCTTTAATAAAACTCTGAAACTGTAAGGACCTTTTTTTAATGTATATTTAAAAGTAAAATACATTCTATAATAAAGGTCTTAGGCTCTTAAAAATGAATATATGAATAAAAATTATAGTAAATATTGTAGTAAAGTGCCAGAAAATTACCAATTATTCAATTACCAGAAAATGTAAATTTTTTTAATACGTTTAATTTGATTTCTTAAACTGATAAATTATATTCTATCTTAAACTCATTATTTAGCTCATAATAATACTTAGAAAAGGTGCTAATAAATTTCCTAAATATATTTTATTTTATATGATAAAGGACATAAAACTGATTTTTTTTGTTTTAGTGAAACTATCTAGAATACACTGTGAAATATTACCACAATACTTTGTCTTTAACAGAAATGATATTTAGTTAATTTTAAAGATTGTAACACTAATTTATCATGATAAGACATAGAAAATGACATTTTTGTGTATTTGTGTTCATTTAATATAAATTTAAAATTATTTTTAGTAACATTGCTGACTTTATTTAAAGTTGCTATTCATTACTAAATAATAAATATAGCCACTATAATCGTTGAACAAACAAAAAACACAGGAAATGTAGAAAACTCTTTTCCTTGCTCTATTTTGTGATAGCTATTTAGAAAGCGAATAATTCCAAACAAATATTATTATTTTCCATATCGTAAGCCAATGATTTGAAATATTGGCTTTTCGTTTTACACTGAACATAAATAGTTTTCAGATAGCTACAAAATTAGAGTTTCAATAAATAAATATATTTTCAATCTATATTACGTTAAACTTAAAAAAAAATCATGTAGGGGAGACCATAGCTAGTTGGTTACAGGGGTAAGTAGGCGCAGTCCTCATAAATCGCCTGTTTGTGGATAAATTGCGCAACCAATCACAGAGTACCTTCCTTCTTGCCTTTTACAATCCTCATTGTAGTTTTGCAGCGTTACCTACATGCAATAAACATTTATTACGATTTTTCTGCTTTTTGCACTCATAAGTAATCTTTTGTTGCTTCATTATTTTTCTAATTTCTAATACTTATCTTAATAATTGCGATTTAACTTGTGCAATTTTTCTTAGTGTATGATTAACTGTACCTGTCCCATATGTGATTTACTTGGATTATTTATGCTTAGATGGTTACGTGTCCCTTTTGTTAAGAAATTCATTATGGGGCTAGTAGGCGCATTGAACACGGGGCAAGTTGACTCGGTGTCTGGTGTGTGCTGGTAGATTGAAAAACTGCAAACGCCGAGAAAAGTGGTTGCAATGCAATATTTAGGGCACACGAGGCTTGCCCAAAGGGAGATACTCGATTTTTTATTTGTGACAACTGTAACTCTGATGATGATATCGAGTAGGATAGAAGTTACTCAATGTTAATGTTTTATTCATTATTTTTATGTCTGTATAATTTAGAATTTCCATTGTACGGCGATAACCCCTTTGTTTAAACTTACTGGTAATAATGAAATTGATTTCTCTTAATGCGTGTCTTATTTGAGTTTCATTTAAATTTTTACAAAGCGTATGACAACTTACTCCATAGATATAGGCAACATGCACCGTGACGGGATAGGTAGGCGCACAATTTCCCTTTTATTTTAGGCTTCCGCTAAACATAAACTGCAAAATCTACAAACTCAAAACTCCGGGTATTTATAGTCCAATGCCTGCCCTTTTAAAATTACAGTTAAAGTTTCACTAAAAACTTAAACAAAAAATTAATAAAAATCAATAACTAAAACAGTGCCTACTAGCCCCGGCCCCCCCTACTAATTAAACATGTGTATTTTTTAAAAATCTTAATCAATTCTCATATATAAATTATGATGATTATGTAGCAGTTTTATTTTCAATTTAGACTGCACAACTAAAGGGTAGAAAATAAAATAAATATATGTTAATTAGAGAATTCTTTTTACTTTTAGTTTATTTAAATTATGTATTATTGACATTTATCATAAATTATATCTTATCTTAAACTCATAATTTAGTTCTTAATAATCCGCACACAAAGTGCTAATACGTTTCTAAATATTTTTTATTTTATATGATAAAAGAACATTTTTTTGTTATTGTTTTAGTGAAATTCTAACTAGAATACACTATAAAATATGAAATATGAATGCTTTGTCTGTAACAGAAATGATGTTATAAAGCCAATAATATTATTATAATATTGCCTTTAGAATATGAGTTTTCAGATACAAAATTAGAGGTTTGATAAATAAGTATATTTTCAATGTATATTATGTTAAACTTCGTTTTTAAAAAAATTTCATGTACTCATTAAAACATGTGTATTTTTTAACATCTTAATCAGTTCTCATATAATTTTGATGATTATGTAAAAAATTTATTTTCATTTTAGAGTGCACAACTACAGGGTAAAAAAATACCTTATGTTAATTACAGAATACTTTTGAATTTTACGTTATTTAAATTATTAATCAGAATGCACAGGAAATGATTGTTAGAACTACACGTTGTGATAATACTTTTCAAGACAAGCAATTTTTTCATAGCAGGATCTAAATCCACAAATGCAATAACAAATACAAGATATATGAGAATAAGTTTTAAACTATTTTTCTAAACCTAAGAAAAACAATAATCAACATAATATACCGAAATATTTCAGACACTTAAATTTGCTTCTGTCGAACGTAAGGAGTTCTTTAACCCTTAAATGCATGATAAAAGATTTTTACCCAAAAAAATAATTTTGTCTCATAAAGGCGTAACATTTACTGAAAAAATAAAATAAAAAATCTATATTAGTGAGAACATAATTTTTTTTATAAAAATATTTTTGTATCGTTTTCGATACAGTATGCATTAGCTTTACAAAATAATCCTGATTTTACAAAGTTGAAAAATTGTGAAAATGGGTGAAACAATCTTTGGATTTCTTACTACATAAGTGAACATTGCACTTAGAACATTTAATTATACTTAATAAATTACATGATGACATCATACATCGATCACGTGTTTCTGTTCTCATGATGTTATGATCCATTTGGTCGAGTCTAACTTCAAGGGGTGGCAAAACTTGGCAAGGTTTCCCTTTTCGCATTTTAAGTGGGGGTTGATCTTCCCTAATTGCACTGGTTCTTGGGCGCCCTCTGTTGTTAGCGGTACTATATTTGCAAAGAGTTTCTGCCAACTCTGATCGAAAGTCTGCAATGGTCATGATTTTTTTGTGGTTTCCTTTTTTTTCTTCAACTTTTTTATATAACACCCACGAATTTATAACAGTTAAATCAAGCAGGTGATAGAAGATTCTCATGTACAACTTTCTGCTCTTCATTCGAATCCTATTTCTTCCTAAAAAGGAATCCATGAGGTCTACACCACCCATGTGCATGTTATATTCCCTGATTAGCTTTGGGCACGTGATAAGAATGCTCTTTTTTTCTTTTTTATCGAGTCGTTCGACATTCCCTATGGGACATGCTCCAACGTATGTCGACGCTAACACAACTTGCTTATTGCCCTTCCAACTTACTGTTGTTATGTCAATGCCTTCAAAATTTGTAACATACTCTTCATAAGACCCTCTTGAAATTGAACTCTTCATAACATCCTGCTTAGTTGGCAACTTGCAAGTTTTTCCCAGTCGGTTTCTTTGAATAGTGCCTAGGGAATGTATACCTTGCTTAGCAAGTATACACATCAATGGCAAATATGTGTAGTAATTGTCAAAACAGACAATATGATTTCTTTGCCTGAGTACCACACTCAGCAAATTCCTAACTGTTTGTCCCACAACTCCCAGGTTTTTATTGTTTGAGGATCCTTCATTAGCTTCTTTCCCAGAATAGATTATGAATCTATAAGCAAAACCGCCCAAATTGCATAAAACAAACAATTTAAAACCCCATTTGTGGGGTTTGTTGGGGAGATATTATTTGAGAAAATGTCCAACTTTGGTGGCGCACATCTGTTCATCTATGGATAATCGCTGCTCGATGGTCACGCTAGAGAACTTTTCATTTCAATGGGTGATTATAGAACGTAACATATGAAGCCTGCCATGCTGCGCGTGGTCTACTGGCAGATGATCATCATTATTATTGAAGTGCAGTAACATTCGTATTTTCTCAAATTTATTTACTGGCATTGCCTCTTTGATGGGACTGAAGCCAAATGTGTTAGACCAATACGACCTTGTGCTCGGATAATGGTAAACAGACATAAATATTAAAATACCAAAATATTTGCAAAGTTCACCCACTGTGAATATTTCAGGTCTGTCAGGTTGTTTCTGGACAGCATAGCGTGCTGATTCAGTAACAATGTTTTCCATAAACGGATTCCTGAAAAAGTAGGTAAAAAACTGATACGGACTTTGCAGTTCCATTATAGATGAAGGTAACTCTTCAGACCCACCAAATCTGATGTTATTCTCATCAAATAGAAAAGACTGTTTTCTCCACAGTAAATTCCTCAAATTCATGAGAGATTCAGTCGGTTGTGCTTCCACTCGCTCCAACGACTGTGCGCCTTGCACAAGCTGTTCATCCTGAATCAATGGAGGATCCAGAAAATCTTCTGAATTGTCCTGTCCCGTAAGAACGTCTTCATCGTCCTCTAATTCAGCTGCTAAGGCTCCTAGAGATGGGTAATAAGGAATATCTTCTCCATCTGACTCTAAATCATCTTCCGAAATGTCACCATTCTCCAACCTCCTAAACATATCCTCTACTTGTTGCTCTGAAAAGAAAAAATATGCATTCAGCTATATCTTAACAACGTAAACGTATAGTTTAGTGTATCTAAAAGCAAGCAAAACCATAAGCAAAACCGTTATGAACAAACAATTGAATTGGGTTTAGGCGGGAATCAAATGCATGCGGTATCGTTTACGATACAAACATAAAATGCGATATTTGCTCACGTAAACACATAAAATTCGTGCAATTTCAAATGTTTTCAAGTAAATGAAGGACTTACCATCCATTGTGATTTTTATTCGTAAAAATTCAACTTATTTTCGTTTTCGCCGCTAAATGAAAAACTCAGTTTTATGATTATGCGCACCTCGTTGATGTCCTTAGCACAGACAAGAAAATCATCCTTCAGAAATGACATTGACACATGACATTTTTTTTTTTGTGGGCAATAAGGCAAAGAAATGTGTAAACATTCAGCCTATGCTGTACTTAAAAAAAAACCCGGTAAAAACGATTAGAATGCGATGTATCAATATCGATACAAGATGCATTTAAGGGTTAAATTTGAGTATGAAAATCCGTCAAATGTAAATGGCAGTGATCTGGACAATTCAAAATTTGATGGTAGCTTAGAGTACATAACATGTCATGGGCCAAAACAGGGCAGTTACCGAACTGTTCGTTTTCGAAAGCCGCGCCCAGCACTCTGGGACGATTTTAGTAACCAAAAGGGTGTTGCGCTGAGCTGGGTATTTTCAGAATTTGTTCATTTGTTGCTTGTAACTAGTATTGGCACTCAGCCAAATAAAACACCTATTACCCCTATTTTGACAAAACCAAAGAAGACCTGACGCATGCGCAAAGGCGCGGAGAGCTTTGGTATCCGAAAACAAATAGTATTTACTTTATGATATTACATGTCACAGAACTTAAAGTGCATTCTGTGCGGTTTGAAATGAGACATTTTGTATTATTGACTGAATGAGTGGATTGCGACCATTTTTTTCATTCAAAAAATATTTGGCTTGATATCTTACTTTATTACCCAAAATAATTCTAACCATCATTTTTTATACATCTTATATTCCTGTATATCTATACATTTAAATCGAAGTGATATCTCTATATACATTTCTGTGCCAAGGCCAAATCTATATCCAAAAATAATTGCGATCGTATTAATATTGAAATCAATTAAACCTGATCATCATTGATATTAATTGTTACGATTCAGATTTATACACACTGTACACTCTTAAAACTGTGCCTCTGATATAAGAGGTACATTCGGAATTTTTGTGCCTCTGAATATTAAGAGGCACACGGTGCCTTTGAAATTAAGAGGTACGCGTTGCCTCTGAATATAAGGGGCATACTGTGCCTTTGAAATTCAGAGGCACATAGTGCCTTTGAGATTAAGAGGCACAGTGTAGTGCCTTTGAAACTAAGAGGCACATAATGCCTTTGAGATCAAGAGGCACTGCTCAGTGCCTTTGAAATTAAAAGGCTGAATGTGCCTTTGAATTTAAATTCAAGTGCACCTTACTTACCTGTGACTTTCACGATGGTGGTACATGTTTTTTATTGTACATTGATCTGACTTCGAACATAACTCTAGTGAATAAATTAAAATTTACATAGGATACTTCCTATTTTTGCTGATTATTGGACAATTTCTAAATAGTTTTAGACTTATTATTTCCAGTATAGGGCTCAGACTAACCATTTTTTAATATACGAAATTTTGAAGTAAAATTTTTGTGATACATTTTATATCTGCAATAGAAATCTAAAAAGAAAGTGGTTGTTTAGAAAAAATGGTATTAAAAAAATAGATTAAATGGAAACCTTACAGTAGTAAGAATATTTAAAGTAATGTTTTCCATCATATTAAATGCCATATTTACATGAAAAATAAATGACACAAATAATTGATTATTTTTGTAAGAGTTAATTTTTTATATGGTTTTCATCTAGTAAGCTACATTCAAATAAACTTTCTCATTACTTTAACAAATAATAATAAAAAAAAATCTTTATTTTATAACAAAATCTTACCCAGTTGGGATACTTCAAACTTTATGAATATCGAGTGTTTTCTGGCTCCTAAATCAAAGATTTTTGCATCACAAAATGCAGAAAATTAAAACGAAATTTAAAGTATCCTAACTCAGTAAGTTTTTGTTGTATGTATTTTTTTCTTTTTTGTTTAACCTGTTAGGGAATGAAGTTTTTCTAACTGTAATAAGGAAACATATAAATAAAAAATTAAACTACTCCCCCCCCCCCCCCCCTCAAAATTAAATAAATAAACTGTTTTTAATATGATTGACAATATTTGAAATATTTTTTCAATTTGAGTTATACCTCTACAGCTAACTGTTTGAAAATTAGCTGTAGAATAGCTTGGACGAAAAAAATTGATGTACAAAAAACAATCTTGTTATGATTTACATTTATTTTCATAACTGTTCATTACAGAAAAAACTCTTTTTTTTTTTTTTTTTTTTTTTTTTACTTTTAAAATATAAAGTTTTAAAATTACAAATTTATGTTTTCCATTTTAAGATTTAATCAAAAAATAAATTTAGGAGTTTATATCCTAACATCTAATTTTCTACTTATCTACAATAAAATACCTTTGCATTAACCATGTTTTCAAATTAAATAATTTTCATATCTCATATTACTCTCTCATTTATTTGGCAATATTTATTGTAACATGTAAATAAAATCACTGGCTCGTTTAAAATAAAAACTTGTTCTTTGGTGGTATTTTTTTATTATCTTAAAAGTTTTTGGATGCATTTTAAAGTATTTGCAGAACTTAATGTATAATTTTTCGAAATAATTTAGAATAACATTACTACTATTTAGTAATGATAAATACTGATATTTTTTTAAGTGATTTTGTTTAATTAAATTATATGCATATAATTTTACAATAAACTCTGCCTACTTCAAAAAGAAAATCAAGTCCTGGCGAATCCGTAGAATTAGAATAAACTTTGCCCAAAATAAAATATCTAAGACAAAAAAATATTTAAAAAATATCGCAATCCCAATTGTTTCTGCCTTAGACATAAGTTACAGTATTTAACACTATTTCTACCACTGTCAAAGAATATCTTTTAAAGTTTTTATGTTTTTTTTACTTGTAATTTTTAAAGTTACAAAGCATAAAAATAAGTTCTCAGTGTATTAAAGATGAATTATGGTTGATTTAATATAAAAATTCATCTAATTTAATTTAAAATTTAACATTTAACTGGAAATGGTAAGACTGCTATACTTTTAACGTTTACTGTTCTGACATTAAAGAATTTGCTCTTGTCAATTTTATGAACAATAAAAATTATCCAAATATATAATTTGTTGTTTTTGCATTTGTGTTGATGAGCATTACCAATTTTTTGTTAAAAATTGCTTCACAGTCAATTGAAGGTAATAAGCATGAAAAATTAGTTTTAATAAAGTTACAGACATTTAAAATAAATACTTTATTATTAAAATTGGAGATATATTGCATTGTGAAAATACCAAATATTAATTACCAAATTACAACTGTATGCAAACATTCAGTAAAAGTATTTCTATTTTAAGCAAATGAAAAAATGTAAATATTTTATGTCTTTAATAAATATGCATACTAAATTAAATATAATTATGTGTACAAATAAAACAAATTATTGAAGCAAATACTCGAATTTTGTTTGTGATTCCTACTTCCAGACAGTCTTTTTTTTTTTTTTTTTTTTTTTTTTTTTTCCCATTTTTCATATAAAAGTAAAGCATTTCTCAGAAGGTACTGGATAAGTTAGAATTTGAAACAGATTTTGGGTGCAGTGAGGATCTCATTCTATAATCAAAGATGTTCTACACTTAGGAGAAAAAGAATAGCTCTTTCATTGTAAATTTCAAAATGTCGTTCATGTTGGTATAAAGCTGAATTATGTAACAGAGAAAAATGAAAACTTTTGAGAACAGTCTTAAACCAATGTTAAATAAAATAATCAAAATAGTATTGCAACATAACTATGTGATAAATAAAGATAATGTAAGAACTATATACAGGGGAGGTGAAAAAAGTAAAACATAACAGAGAACTGGGGGTATCGGCATATTTGTGCTGGATGTTTAATAGCATTTTTTACATGCCCAGCATTTTACCATTTCTCGATTTATCTAATTCCTCAAAAACTATATTCTGAAATAAAAGAAAGGATATAAAAACCTTAATTATTCTTGTCATTACTGATGCCTAAGAATTTAACATACGCTATAAAAGAAATAAAATAATACAATAGATGTGAAAATAGAAATACAAGACATGTACATAAATACAAATATATTTTATTATATAATATACACTTCACTCATTAAATTGAATATAATGCTGCAGGAAAATTTAAATTTCAAACACAACTTAATAATAAACAGTTGCACATTCTATAGAACAATTATCTTCTAAATAGACAAGTTGGTCCCCAGAAAGTAACTAGTCGCCATTTCCAAAGGAAGAAAAAAAAGCAGCTTGGAGCAGGTTTCTTCTGTTGCGAAGTATATTTATCCTAGGGAGAAATTTATAAAAAAAATATTTTATATTTATTCACAAACATATTCTAATATCTGTTTTAAAAAATTCTATATTTACAGTAGACTCCCGATTATCTAATCTAACATGATAGAAAGGCAGGCTCGATAACAATAAAGACGGATAGAACGAGGTTTTATAAATAACCTTACACCGCTATCCTACAATTAAAAACATTTTTAATACCAAAACTCACTCGTATTCATGTTTTCTGACCTCTTTAGTGCAAGCCGACATTTATATTCATATACAGGATACATGATTTTATGTAATATATACAGTTTTAAATTAAAACCTTAACGTAAAAGTAAAACATAAGCCAAACTAAAAACAATTTAAATTTATTTTACTGTTCATAATCAGTGATTACACAAACATAAAAAGTTAGACTCGAGATAAGAGTCAAAACTGACAGTTTTTAGTCTTTTAAAAAGTATGACAGATGACTGCTTCTCAATTTTAGCACTTTTCTGCTACAACACATACAATGTAGGGTGATTATAAATAGTAGCAGACAGACACCCATATCCAACACCTCCCTAAAATTATTCCTAATTTTAAGATTTTTTTTTGTAACTACGCTAGATAGTCGGAAGCCTACTGTAGTTTGTTTGCTTTAAAAAATATTTACTGTTAATGCAATATTACTGAAATTACTGTAACTGTGATTATTAACATCTCACATGCTAAATCTCATTACATGGGAATCAAAATTCAATTTTCCCCCCTAATCAAATAAACCAAATAATTTAATATAATGTGTTTTGATTTTAGGTGATAATTATATAATTTCATTAATAATGTAAAATTTCAGGTTTAAAATGTTTATTTTGAAAATTAAAAAATGAAAGGTTGACAGCTATGTTATTAAGACAGTTTTTTTAAAGGAAGTATTTTCAAAAGATTTAGAAGAGCTTTTAGCACGTTCATTGTAAATATTTCCTTTACTTTAAACCATTGTGCTATTAAATTAAATTATCTATTTGAAAATAAAACTAATTTAAACTGAATTAAACACATAATAAAAAAAGACATTTTCTTTCACTGATAAAGAAACAGAAGGTCCATTTCGTATGGAAAAAAAGAAAAATTAAGAAGGCAAATTCTACCACTTGTGTTCTGCATGGTCAAAGTAACCTGTGAAAAGCTATGGTCATGATCTAAGTAAATTTTTCAACATTTGGTTACAACCTAATCTAAAAAATCATGGGCATAGATATGCGTAAAATAAATTTCATTAGTTTCTCATGCTAATTTAAACAAAGATATAAGAGTTTAAGATTTGTGATGTACAGGTTTCCCTCGATTAGAGAGGTGAATTAATCTTGCAAGTATTACTGCACTAATCAAAACATACATTGAATTGGGGGGGGGGGGGAGAAGCTGCAATAAATCCACAACCATCCTTTTCAAAAATCCAATATACATAAACAGAAAATGTATCAGTCTGAATTGAAATTTTCCAACTGAGTGAAAAGATGTCCAGGCCGAGAATTTTTTACATTTGACAAACACATTTGACGTAAATTGCCTATGCTGTGGCTGTTGAGCTACCTAGACCGACAGCTAGGAAACTATTCACTTCACTCAAATAATCTTATTGGCAAATATCAACAAGTCTGTAAACAACTCAATACATTATACCGTAGATAATGGAACTTTATTAAAAATGGATGCTCTTGGAAATCAGGTTATCTGAGAGAAATGTGTCGTCTGGTTGTCAGTCCAGAAAACTCAATAGCTAGAGAATTGACAATTTAAGCCAAAATTCTTGTGTTCAACTCTCAGCTTGGATATTTTTTCACTGAGTTGGAAAAATTTCAATTTGTATTATACAAATCAGTTTGACTGAGTTAAAAATAATAAAATGTAATAATGTACAATGATATTGTTTTATATTTATTATTGTTAAAAAATACATATTGACTTGAAACTTAAAACTTCGAGACTTGAAGAAGATTTTATCTTATTTTCACAAATTTACGTTAACATAAACATGTGAGCTGATTTAATAAGTAGCACTCAATAAACATTGAAAAACCAATTTAAATTTTGCGTTCGTTATGTTATGTATAATAGCATAGTTACCATTAGGTTCATTTTTAAATTTTCATATAAAACATTTTGTAATACAATTACATTACTTTAAACTTGCAAGAATTTTAATTTAGTTAAACAAAAACTTATCAATTTCTAACTGCACAGTTTTTTTTTTTTTTTAATACATCTTGTGATAACATAGTTTTATTGTCCCATTCATCCTGTCCTTGCATGACTCCACTGATGGCTGGGATATTTATAAAATGCTGTCTAATTTTTGAAAAGATTCCTAAAGTTTTTTAACATTATTTCTTTTCCTACCATTTCCTTCAAATTACAATTCTAAACATTCTCCCACCTTGCGGCAAAAAAAGCATCATATATTCAATGCTTATAGCACATCAATCACATTTTTGCTCATACTAATAAAGGAAGCATCTAAAAAAGTTTACTGTACAAAAAAAAAAAAAAAAAAAAAAAAAAAAAAAACTTGTATAAGTGAATTATGATTTTGATTTTATACGTCTTGTAAAATGTTCAATTTTGTAAAGTTGGTGTGATAAACCAGCTTACTCTTTCCCAGGTATCTAAAATCTCTATAATAGAAGGCTAAGTCATGTGACTGCCATCAACAGTTCCGGGATGACCACTTCGATTTTTATATACCAGGCGGCCATTTTGTTAGCTGGCCGCTGGTGATAAATTGCCAAATATTGTTCCGTCGCGATCATTTCATGTATATTATAACAGTCCAAGTTAACTGTCACAATTATGGGCTGACCCTTTCACTTTTTTAATATGCAAAGTGGCAATTTTTAATCAAAATTATTTTTTTCAAATAAAACTACATAAAATTTGCCATGATCGCAAAGAATTCTTGGTACTTTTATGTTAGGCAGGACCAATAGCATTTTTTAACTTGCTAGTTAGCATTTTTTTATTTTTTGTGTGGTAAATTAAAACAATGCTTTGATGTCGAAATTAAATGTCATGGTTTATGTTTTTTTTTTTTTTTTTTTTAAAGAAAAGTGAAAGTCATTAATTTTAAATGTTTCAGCTTTAAATTAGTGTATTTTAAATAAAATGAGTGAAAGGATTATATTTTATATGAAATATTAAAAAAAAATGTTATGGGAACATAGTTTGGCAATTTATCACCCACATAAAAACCTATCACTTACATAAAAATACAAGTTTTGATTTTTCAATCAGAATCTTCATATTTGGCAAAAGATTGAGCATGTAAATTAGATAATGAATAAAAGTAACATAGTACACAATGATTAGAATTAACGGTTGACCGAATACCGAATAGTCGATTCGGTATTCGGTATGTAAACCGAATATTCGGCTTCGGCCAAATACTTGCAGATAAGTATTTTCTTAGAAGTAGAATAGGCTAAAGGATGAGTTTCAATATTATGTGCATGAGTTCAGAGTTCAGCTGCACTACAAAAAACAAGTCCAATGCCATTTTTAATTAAAAAAAAAAAACCTTTTCCTTCTTAAAATCGTCTACATAGGGGCGAAATCAAAACAGCTGTCTACAGTAAAGAAAAAAAAGTAAAGAAGATGGGTATCTTTCCCTTATCATTTAATTTTAATTACTTCTACATTAGTTTTTGTAATTTAAATTTATTTAATGTGTATTTTCTTTAATATACACATCAAATAAGTATATCAGAGTTCATCCCTGTATTTCTAAGGTGTATATTTAAAGAAAATACACACATCAAATAAGTATATCCCTATGCTTATCCTATAGCTTTACCAACCATTAAATTAAAATTACTAAAATTTGTCATCTTCATCACCACAATGTTAAAATATTAATCAAAATATAGATACCTATCAATAATTTGACAGAAAATAGTTAAATGTATAAATTGATACGATACCTTTTGCATTTGAGAACACTCCTATTCAATATGTTCATAACTAGACTTAGACAATCAGTAACTCCGTTTAATGAAAACATTGTTTCTTTTTATTTGGAATGAACTTTTGTTTTTAGTGACAATACTTATCCTTAATAATAGCCTCTATAGTTTAATACTTTCATAGCTTATTTTGGGTATTGACTAGCGATAAAATGATAATAAATAAGTAATGGGTTAATGAATTTGTGAGTGGGAAGAAGTCATTTTTTGTGTAATTAGATTTAAGAATAAAAATGTAACTAAATTAAATTATTAATTTAATAAATAAATTATTAACTTTAATTTTAATTAAAGTTTATTAAAAAAGCTAATATATATGTAAACACATGTATTAAAAATTTTTAAGTATTCGGCAAAATTGCTGATTCAGTCAATCCCTACTTAGCATAGTACATTTATGAGAGACCTAACTGATCGCCAAGGGCGACTATGGCTAGTTATTAATATTGACTAAATTACTAATATTAAGATGTGAATATAGTGCCTAATTAAATAGAATTGAGAGCTAGTGGCATATAGCATAGCAACAGTAACATGAATGTAGCATTACTGATGTACCAATTGAATGCATTAAAATTATGTATTTCAAATGCACAAAGACCACATTAATGATTTTTTTTTTCATTTGTATCAATTTAAATTCTTACCTGTGTTTCATGTTGAATGGATGTTCCTTTGGTTGTACTTGGATTCTCCTCTACTACTAATAGATTACTACTAGTGTCTTTACTAGCAGATTCTGCTCATGGGGGATCAATAGATGAATGTAAAGCATCTGCAATAAATAATTAAATGTAAAAACAAAGTTTAAAAATATTCAGTACTGAGAAATCAAGGGCTGTCATAGAATTTTTAGCATGCAAGCTAACATATAACAAATCACAACACCCATAGTTAATTCAATAATTGCCTAAAGGTGTCACATAAAAACTATAAAAATAGTAAAAAAAGTTTAACAAACTGTTAACATGTTTCGGTTCCACCAAAGTCATTATCAAAACAAAAACAAATATTCTATATAGTGGAACGATCTATGATATAATTTCCAAATGCCATTATTAAATTTTTCATGCACTCTTTCAGATTATACATGTACATGCATGATTATTGAAATAAACATCAAAATAAAAATAAAATAAAATGTGTAATTTGAGAGAGTATACATGAAAAATTGAATAATGGCATTTCCAATCATTACATTTTAGATCATACAAACATGGATTATTCTTATTTGTTCTGATAATTGCTTCGGTGGATCCAAAACATGTAAACATTTCATAAAAACCCTTTTTACTATTTTTATAGTTTTATTTAACATTTCTTAGCAATTAATGAAGTATATGCATGCTAAAATGTAACCCCCCCCCCCCTCCAGAATACCTAATTTTTATTTTATCAAAACACAGTTTAATAGTTATTGATTGAGTGGCGTTTTAACATCAATATGAATAATTTAAATTTTCCCACTTAATAAGCTTAAAACTCTTGTTTTAGATGAATTTAAGTTACTGATTATTTATTTACCATTTTAGAAATTCACCAATAAAGCTATATTTTATATATATATATATATATATATATATATAGAGAGAGAGAGAGAGAGAGAGAGAGATAGGAATTTTAAGAAAAAAAATACGAATTTTTATGTTCTTGGTACTGCTGGCAGGGAGAAGGAGGAGGGGGGAGTTGGAGGATCTAGATGAACGATTATTTAGAATAAAAATATTAAAGAATGTTAACAATGTCAAATTTTGTATACTAGGGGTTGGAGGAAAATACGACAAAAAAAAAAAAAATGGAGGAGAGGGGGGGGGGTGTTAAGGGTACAGGGATTTTGCTCTTTTTTTCTTAAAGCAGATGTCTGCTTAAATGCAAAAGAATGCAGACCTTCAAAAGTAGATAACAGCAATTAACCATAAGAAATACATAACAATATGTGGCCAAGTCAGCGTTGACAGTTATTTACACTGAATAGTTTTTACAGTCTTTTAAAAAACTATAATCTTTTACAAAAAAATGCCTATTGAAAATTAATGCCATACTATTATTATTTTGAAAGACATCTTAACATTAGTAATACTAAGAACAAAATACTAGCATTTTTTATTTTTTTAAAGTCAACATTACTAGAAAATTAATCATAAATATTCTGATATTTCTTTTGCTACTTCAAAAACTGAAAAATATCCTCTAATCATCAAAGATTGTGCAAATTATAGAATTTTAGATATTATACATCTATATTTGTTAATATTTTTCTTTTGCAGAATACAAAACAAGTTATTTAATGCATAAATGAATGTTAAGGTGAAAATATAATTTTAAATAAGTTATGCAATAAAAGTATCTACTTAACATTAAAAAAGGTTATCAATTTCATGCAAGTGACCAATATAAGCATAATTAATACATAGAAATTAAACACGCATTTACATGGACCATTTATGTAATAGTTGTTTTTTTTTTCAATATTTTACATTTATATTTGGTAATTTTATCTTGCAAATTATGCAAAGAGTGCAATTTCCTGTTTAGAAATGAAAGACTCTTGATTAAAACAAAATAATAATATCTATATTTTAAATCAGAGAGAAGCAAGTGAATTAGACTTAACATTTGATTGAATTAACAATTTAAAAAAACAGTAATAATTTTCATTAAAAAATGTTTAGTGCTATTGAATATCTTAAAAATCTTAACTATAAATTCCATTGTTTAAGTCTGAATATGTAGTGTGAATTAAAGGTGTTAGCAAACTAGAGGCCTGCGAATTAAAGGGAGTTGACTGCACTTTCACCCAAAAGTATTGTGTAAACATTGTAGTTTAAAAAATATAGGGTTAGGTGATTTTTAAAATCATTTTTTTTTATTTACAATGTTTTTAAATAACATGTTTTTAAATAAAGTATTTACTTTTAATTATTCTGATTTTATTTTTTCAGAAAGGGTTGGAACAGAACAGGTGTTCAAGTGATCACATTTACATTTTTTTTGTTAGCCAACTACAGTGAACTCTCATTCGTGCAGACCTTCAAGGAGGGGATTTTTTATATTACATTAAACAATATCCTTAACATTAATTAGAATATCATAGAGGATATGAAATTGTCTTCATTAACTGGTGATATGTTTTAAGCGGAGATGCATTAATGAGAGTCTGCTGGAAATCATGAAAGCAAAATGCTAATTATCAATGTCAGAAAAAACAAAATTTGAATTATCTTTATTATTATTTTTATTTTTTACATGTACTAAAAATATGTTAATGTTTTAACATTAAAATTTTACAAATATGATCCTGATAGCCAACTAATGGATTGGTTTTTGAAATTTATTTTTCAGTTACCAATAGTTTCATTTATCAACATCAATTACATGTAATCTTGCAATAAATAAACAAATAAGGGAGGTTTCATTTTTTTTTTAAATTGACTTTTCAAGATTTTAAACTTTTGTAGTAGGGAAGGGTTCAAGGCCTGCACAATCTTCGGCCAACCGTGGCAGCTGCCCAGGACCCTGCGCCAATTGAGTCTTGTTAGGGGTTTCGAGCGACTCTGCGCAATTCAAAATAACATCTCGTATAAAATGTTTTTGCTATATGTTTTTAAATGTTTCTTCGTGAGAAAAAAAGTGAGAATTAACTTGCAGGTAAAGTTGATATAATTGTGGAGAAATGTATCAATTTGATAATTCTTAAGTGGACAAGAGACCTTAAAATCCTTAAAAATATTTTTTTTTTTTTTTTTTTGTAAATTTCACCTAAATATTATTCAAGGGTACATTATATGCATTATGGCATGCATTTATCACAAAAAAATTTTTTTTTTAATTTATTTTTGAGAAAAAAGGGAATCTTATGCGTTGTCTTAGAAATCTTCGAAATGCCCCATGCGTCTTCCATATCAATGAAAATCCCCAATATTTTTTATAAAAGTTTGTTTTATATATATGAATAAAATAGAGCATCGAATTTTATATATTTGAATTTAAAGGTAAAAAAAAAAAATTGAAATTTTTTCGAAAAAAATTAAAAAAATTTTCAATTTTTTAATTTTTTTAACTTTTAAATTCAAATATATAAAATTTGATGCTCTATTTTATTTATATATAAAAAACAAACTTAAAAAAATATATTGGGGATTTTCATTGATATATGGGATGCGCAAGGGGCATTTTGAAGATTTTTAAGACGACACGTAAAATTCCATTTTTTTCTCAAAAATAAATTTATTTTTTATTTTTTTTTGTCCTAAATGCATGCCATAATGCATATAATATATCCCTAAATAATATTTAAGATAAAATTTACAAAAAAAATAAAAAAAAAATAAAAAAAAATTGAAGTTTTTTCGAAAAAATTTCAAAACTTTTAATTTTTAATTTTTTTTATCTTTAAATTCAAATATATAAAATTCGATGCTCTATTTTATTTATGTATATAAATCAAACTTTTATAAAAAATATTGGGGGAATTTCATTGATATGGGACACGCAGGGGTCATTTCGAAGATTTCTAAGACAATGCGTAAAATTCCATTTTTTTCTCAAACATTAATTTTTTTTTATATTTTTTTTTGTGATAAATGCATACCATAATGCATATAATGTACCTTTGAATAATATTTAAGATAAAATTTACAAAAAATAAAGAAAAAATTGAAAAAATTTGTTTTTTTTTTTTTTTACTTTTAAATTTAAATATATAAAATTCGATGCTCTATTTTGTTTATATATATAAACCAAACTTTTATAAAAAATATTGGGGATTTTCATTGATATGGAAGACGCAGGGGGCATTTCGAAGACTTAAATTCTATTTTTTTCTCAAAAATAAATTTTTTTAAATATTTTTTTGTGATAAATGCATTCCATAATGCATATAATGTACCCTTGAATAATAATTAAGGTGAAATTTACAAAAAATATTTTAAGGTCCCTTTTCCCCTTAAAGTAACCGTGAACACCAGTGTTGAGCTCAGACGTTTTTCTCCGGGAGGGATTTCTGTAACTCAGGGGAGACATTATAGAGTTTGGGGCGGGGGGGAGGACACAATATCTCAAAATCTTCAGGGGGAGACATCTCATTGCTCAGGGAAGGGGGAAATGCCCCCCCCCCCCTGAATTCAACAATGGTGAACACAAAATAAATAAAATAAAATATGGTAAAGGATAGAAGTTTATGAAAGTAAAAATAACTATGCACTCTAAAATGCAAAAGTAGTGGTATTTTTCATACATTTTATTATCTATATTATATATAATATTCTATGATATATACAATTTAGGAAATAAATTTTATTAGTCCTGTATTGCAGTATACGTAGGGTCTAGGGATGCACCAAATATTTGGTATTTGACCATGTTACCGAATATCAAATATTCGGTTTGGTCGAATATCGAAATATTTGGCAAACCAAATACTCAAAAAAACTTTAAAAACATATTTTTAAAAACCTTATACAACTTCTACATTTAACAGTCAACTTATAAAGAAATTCAGAATAATTAGAAACACAATCATGTTTAAATAAAAGGGAATGTTTTTACATTATTTATAATTAAATGACTGATTACTTATTTTTAGAGATTTACAAACATGGCAGAATAAATTAAAATAATTAAGGAAATTTAATCCATAAAACATGAGTAAAAACAGCCAAACTACAAGAAAACAGACATTTTTCTTTTTCCCTCTCTCATTCTTAGAAATTTCCTCCCTTTTCTATGGATGGAGCAGAAATTTTGATGATTGACTGATCTACTGAATACAGAAAACTTTACATTTTTAATACTGCTGGAGAGAAAGGGGGGATGGGGATTAGTTGTCTGACCAATATAAAAATAAAAGAATTTTAACATTTTAAAATTATGTGTGCTGGGGGGGAGAGGGGTGCTCCCTAATGCTACATGCTCCCATTTAATGGGGAAATGTGCCAGTAAAGGACACCCTCCAAAGTTTTTTGTGTTACATAAAAACATAACCATTAAAAATTTAGTTTTTATTATATTTTATTTTATTTATTTATTTTTTTTTAATCATTTCTCACTCTGCATATTTTATAATCTAGCATTCAATCAAAGTAATCAGGAACCAGAGAATAGTGTTCTAAGGGCATAGTAAAAAGCGGGGTTCATATATAAAGATATATTTTTAAGTCACGCTTAAGTTATTAAAAATCTATCACTTTCTGTGTTTATTGTTATTCATCACTGACAAAACAATTCTGTGCATAAATATTATAAATATTAATTAGATTTACAGTAGTAATAAAACTTAAATAAAACTACTAAATCTAAAGATCAGGGTCACAAGCACTTTAAAAGCAATTCTATAGTTTTATTTTGAAATAATTTTATTTAGTATTATTTAAAGCATTCAACTTGCAGTTTTAATTCTTTCGCATTTGTATTACTAATTAGAAGTAAAGTAGTTTCTGGAAATAACTTTTAAGAATTGTGGAAAGAAGATTGCCTGCTTCGATACTCAAAGGATATATATTTTTTAAACTAACTTTCCTAACCCACCATTGCCAGAATAATTTAATAACTACTTATAACTCTCTGGAATTCAATACTAAATCAAAATATTGATTTTGTGAGAATAATTAATTTGAATAATTAAACATTGTCATATATATATTTTTTATTATTGATACCTTACTTGTTAAATTTATTGGAAAACAACTATTTTGTTTCATTAGTATGCTTTTATTAAGTTCTGGTTTTAAATACAATCATAAACACAATTGAATTCTGGGGGGGGGGGGGGGGGGGGGTGTCTTGATTTATTTCTATTATTACAATTAAATCTCGATTTACAATGGGGAATGTGGCTATGAGAATGGTCGAATAATTGTAGATAGATTAATATAATATGATGGAAACTGGAATATAATAATTATAACTATTACTAATTGAAAAATAATTTTCAAAATTCCTTAAGAGTGTCCATTACTTACCCGGTACAGTATATACATAATAATATAACATAAAACATTTATTTTTGTGTACTAACATTACATTATACAATTAAAGAAAATAATACAAGTACAAAATGACTTACTTATATCGCGGACTCCTTTTCAACTTCATCGGTCAAAAGGTGGGTGATTACAGAACTGGAAGAAGCCATTGTAACATTATCTTTGTGCCGAAGCAAAATTCGTTCCACTTGCGACAAGAACAGGCGATGTTCAACATAATAATAAAAGTAATTTAATATCTGCGCATAAAATGACGAAAGTGTATTGGAATGATTTGAAAGCAATGGCGGATCACATATTATTGAAGTCTCGTTCGAAGAGTAACAGAATCGACCGCCAAAACAACAAGAAGAATGTAAATATCGCAATGCACGACGGTTGTCCGGTTGTTACGCATGCGCGTATTTTCCCGTGCCGCTGAAACTAAACAGGTTTTTTCTTTTAAAGGCACGAATATCGCTTGGTGCGGCTTGGTGCCTCTGATAGATTTGGCTATCTTATCAGTGCCTTTCATTTTGTTGTGCCTTTGATGTTTCTCTCCTAATCAGAGGCACTTAGCGTGTGTGCCTCTCATATTAAAATAATAAAAGGCACAATACCCTTGTGCCTTCTATATCAGAGGTACACTTTTAAGAGTGTAGACAGTGTTTAAAGCATTATTAATAGAATTGCATTTTTTTTCTAATTTCTGACAGTATACAAAGAACCACATCGAATTCACAATTATATATTTTAAAAAGTTCATTTTTTTATTTCTTTTTCAGGACTAAAGTTGTCGCTATTTAAAAAAAATAATAATAATAAATATATGGATGATTTAATTGATATAACATAGAACTGAAATTGAAAATAATTTATTTAAAATATCAGTTTTTCTAGGTTTTCTTAAGACTTTCTTAATTTAAAATATCAGGTTTTTTTAAATTGCTTACATTTAATTGCCGTCTGTCTATACATTGAAAAATGACGTATGCCTGGGGAAGTTTAAAAGCTTTATGATACTGGTTGAAAATATCATACATGAAAGCAATTTGTGTGATTTATATTATAATTCTTCGGCCTATTCCTAACGACAGTATTTTAGGAAATTCTTAGAAATGAAGCCGAACATGTTATTTACATCCTCGAAGTTCAAGAAAAATTTGTCAAGAATTTCAGTAGATATTCGAGAAACGTTGCACAATCGAAAGCATCGGGTCTCTTTCCTTAACTTTTGGAGGCCAGTGTTCATAACTGAAACTATTGAATTTGCTTTCAGGTTTCGCTTCCAAACGACATTTGTAGATCATTTAAGTAACAAATTTCCCTTGAAATAAAAAAATTTCCTAACTACGTCGAATGGAATCACTTCATAATATTTATATTTATTATTTAGTCTTTGAAGCTCTTATAAATGAACTTTTGAATTTTATGTTCTAGATTAGAAGTATTTTTTTTATAAAATACTTATGGCTACACTGTTTTAAAAATTCCTAATAGTTTGTTATACATATGGTAACGTTGTAAAACTTTTCATAATATTTTTTTTTAAATAAATAACTGAAACTATTGAATTTACTTTTAGCTTTAGCTTCTTAAACGACATTTCCAGACCAATTTAAGTAACACAATTCCTTTGAAATAAAGAGATTTTCTTTTACTATTCCTTAACACGCACTTAAGTTTAATAGGAGTAAGTAAAATAAATTTACAATTGTTTTCGAAAGAGACAATATAAGCTAAAAACCTTAGATAAAACTGATTTATATATTGAATGCACGTATTTTATACTTTTTTATTTAGATTTTTTGAAAAGATAATGCTCTTATAATACTTCTTACATTTAAACAACAATTTTGTGTGTTGATATACATATATCCTCTTCGCTACTGAATAAAAAAAATATTTAAAAAAATGTTAGGATAGATTTTTTTATCTATTGCGGCCTCTAAATTGATAATAATAAAATAATTTAATAAATTGATATATCAGTTTGTGAGCAGGGAAATTTAGAATCACTTAATTTGTTATTTATATGCGATATAAATATCTTATTTACGAGAGAAAATAGTTCATAAAATCAATTTAATCCGATAAAATCAATTTAATCCGAATTAAAACTTGCATTATTCAACTGGCTAGAACCATAACCGGTGGTTAAATTTTATCTTAAAGAAAACTCTTAATTTAAACAGCATTAGACAATATTTTTATACCCTTAAAAGTAAACGGCTATTAAATTTTTACCATTTCGTATAAAATGAATATATAAGAATGGATTCATGCGGATTGTTAATAGAATTGGAATTAAAAGAAATAAATTAAACAGTAGGCGTAAGTACAATAAAAGAAAATCTTTTAATAACTTATTATTATAAAAATGTATTATTTACCATAAAGAGTAATTTACAAATATTATTTATCTAAGCTTCAGTGGGTCCATATATTTAAAAAAAATTGCATATGTTTATCAGCAGTAAATTATACTTAATCGACTAAATATGTGAGGTACTTCTGGTGGTGGGAGTTCATGAGGAGCCTTATAGGCTTTATATAGAGCTTTTATTCAACACCGGGGAAGGGGTTGGCAGACAAGATCTCATAAATTTCGCCCTCACGTCGTGATAGCAATAAAACAATCTTAATTAAATATAAAGTCTAAAGGTAACTCACGTAACTTCATTTCTCCGGAGCGTGCTTAATCTGCGACGGCGTGGTACATTTGAAATCCACATCTAGATTGCATCTAACTCTAAATCTGTTCATGTTCCCAGGCTAATCTCCAGCCACACAGGCCGTTTCTCCACACCAAAACTACTTACGCCAACTCACACTCTCTCCAACGTATAACTAACCAACTATCCACTGGCTACCCAACTAACCGCTTAACATATTTTCACTCCCCTATTTATACTCTGACAAACTGAGCAAATTAATTTGTATACGGTTACCGCTAACTCGCGAAACAGTGAACTCTTAATTAAAAATACACCGCGGACAATTAGAGTGCCTCTATATTACAGTTACGTCTTGCACCGTGTTCACCTTCAAACAACTAGAGAACCTTTGTAACAAAGTTACTGGTTCCTTACAACCCCACTCCGGCAACCTACAAAGAAAAAGGGTTGGTCTAAATGCATGTCCTAACCTTTTTCTCGAAATAAATTTAGAGCTGCAAGAAGAAATGCTGGGTTGCTATAAAATTCCTATGTCCAAAAAAAAATTTGCAATTTACTTAAACTTTTAACCCACCATACATGTGGTCAAAACAACATAAACTCCAAACATATCTAATACCTATACACTATAATTCACCTGCCAAAGAAATCTGAAAAAAACTGGCCAATGTCAAAAATCCCCCTACGCAAAATTTTCCCAACAAAGAATTCGCACAACTGCTGAAAAAAAAATAACTACCCGAATTTTCCTTCCCCATTCTTAACTTTCCAAAACAATCTTCCCGATATAAAGAATATCTGAATCTGAAATGGGCCAGATAAATTAACGCTCCTCTAAAAACTATCTAAGACCTCTCTGCCAGTACAATAATTGGGAAACATACGAACAGCATTTTTGCTGTGCTTGGCTCAATAAATAAATGTAAAAAAGATATATAACACGAAAATTCTTCATCTGTATGTCGTATCAGTTAACATAAATGGTATCTTTCCCTGGAATGAAAAATCAATAAGCATCAAAAGTTCAAAATAACTGCATATTCAACTATAACCATCAAGATTTGCGAACTTGCGAAGAAAAATAAAAATCTGTGTCAAAAGTTCTAAAAATATCAAAAGTCCACCTGGGTTCTTCATATTATTACATTATAAATGCACTTTCATTAAAAAAAATATATTAAAAAAAGAACGCCATCACTTGACTCCGAGCTTGCTGTCTTCATGCTGAATGAAGGCTTCCTATCTTTATTCCAGAATCTTTGGACAAATGCTCGTTCCTCGTCGGAGCTGAAAGGTGAAGTCATTGTTGGTTGCTTGACCTGAAGACGTGTCCGGTATCGATGTCAGGGAACCACTGTAGAGTCCACTCGACGACTAGATCTAGGCCGGTTAGAAGTATCGTATCGATGAGTAAGCTCCTGACTCATGTGTGTCGTATGGTTCCTCTGTTTTCTAGGAGCTCCTGATGTCGTAGACGAGGACAAGTCACGTTTCTTTCCTGCTCTTCTCATTTTCATAGCTATGGAAGAGTCACTATTATAATTAGTTTTCGCACGTTTATATTGAAAGCTTGGATTGTGAAAAGATTTGTTATTTGTGGGATTCGATAGTATCGAAGTCGAATTGTCTAAGCACTTATAGCTCCTAGGCGAACATTCACTTGTAATTCTAGGGTTCTTTTCACATAAATGGTCCGATTCTAAACCTAATGATTTACGATCTCGTCGTTTTATTTTTTGTCGACGTTTCCTTGACGCTGTATTATGAGCACATTGACTCTTATTTCCCCTTCTTGAATTATTTACGGGTTTGGATAGTATCGCTGTCGAATTGTCCAAGCGATCATAGATCTTAGAACGTTTACTTGTAATTCTAAATTTCTTTTTATATAAATGTTCCGATTCTGAATCTAATGATTTACGATCTCGTCGTTTAATTTTTTGTCCATATTGCCTTGTCGTTGTATTATCAGAGCTTTGGTTCTTAACTCTATTTCCATCTAATTTACCATGAGGCTTTGACTTATTGTTAGGCACAGATAATTGAGAATCACTGGATTCGTTTGACTGGGAGTTTTGAGAAACACCACTCGACAAGTGAGAACCATCACTACCATTTTCCCTAAACTTATACACTCTCACCGGATCGAGGTTTACCGTCATCCTTTCTCCATCCATCCTTATCACCAGATTATTGTTTCGCACATCCAGTACTGCAAACGGACCAACAAACTTAGTACCAAATTTAGCTACTCTTTTCTGTCGCAAGGAACTCAACCAATACTTTTACAACAACACAAAATCACCAACTTTAACTTCTAACTCCCTTCTACGCATATTATAATATAGTGCTTGTTTTTGCTGAGCTTTTCTCATTTGAATTTGTGCTTCTTCACCAACTTATCAGTGTCCTTACACATGAACTGACTTTCAGCACCAGACACCATTACTAATCTTTGAAACGGAGTTATAATTTTCTACCTAAAAATAACTCAGCAGGCGTTTTCCCAGTTGATTCATGAAGTACTTTGCGTAGTGCATAAGCGAAGTGTTGCAGAAATATGTCCAAATTTGAATAGTGATAACCAACATACGACGGTATCATCTGGATTAAAGTTCTATTAACATGTTCCTTCATGTTAGCTACCTGTGTTATCCCTGGTGTATCTGAAAATTAGTCACCAAACTCCCACAAAAATTGTTTAAACTCCTCCTTTTTCTGTTTTATTAACTGCTCTCTCGTTAACCCTCGATTAACTGACAATACTTTCCCACATTCAACCAAAGATTGCTTAAACTCCTCCTTTTGCCCTTTTATTGACTGTTCTCTCATTAACCCTGGTTTAACTGAAAATACTTCCCCACACTCAACCAAAGATTGCTTAAACTCCTCCTTTCCGTCTTTTATTAACTACTTTCTCGAACTTACTACCAAAGATGATAAACCACAAATTTCTATTGTTTCCACTACTTCAACACACTTCTGCGGGTTTTTCGACAACGCATCTGATACCACGTTTTCCTTGCATGCTCTATGTTCAATAACTATATTATCTTTAGATGCCTCCTTTACAACTCCCCCCACACCAGACATTTCTGAATCAACCGCTACTGGTATAGACTTTTCCTTGCATTCATTTTCCTCATTATTTACAACCAAAGATTGCTTAAAGAAATCTAAACTAATTCCTCTATGTCTCATATAATCTATACCCATTATGCTATGCGATTCTAAACCGTCAATAACACAAAACTGCTAACGCGTTTTTACTGCACAAACCTCTACTTCCAATTCTAATGTACCTTTATTCCCACAAACTGACCGTAGAGCAGAACGAATAACTCAGTTCGAAAATTTTAATTTTTTAGATCGAAAATACCTTTTATAGTGATCATAAGAGATGAAACAGCTCTCTGCTCCCGTATCAAATAAACATTTTACTAAAATACCATTTAATTGAATTAACAACTCAAGTAATTCTACTGAGTTAACTATAACACTACTTAGACGAACCGAAGGTTTTTCAACTCGTATCTGTATACCTTCTCAATTTTCTCTAGCTTGCTTTTGCGCTATCACTCTATCTAAATCGTTTTCATTCCTCGTCACTTGCCGTACTCGTGGAGCAGGAACATCCCTATCACAAACTCTCACTCATTGAAAAAAACTACTATTCCTCCCTAAGTTCCTATCCCAACCATCATTTCTATAATTTCCATTCATCCTATTACTTGCATTAGACATATTACTACCATAACTGTTATTTGTCTGATTCTGAACACCACCACTTCTATAAGTATTATGTATTTCACGCTCTCCACCTCTGAAATTACGACAAACATTCTCATTCTGAAATGTGTTATTGCGATAGGTTCTCGGTCGAGGGCTACGCACTCCCCAACCGTCCGAGCCGTGACGAGATTCATATTTCAATAAAAGTTGATATAATTCTGCTGAACAGTTAGGAGCTCGCAACTCAATAATGTCGGAAATCTGCACAGTAAAAGGGGGCACGATAATGTCTAACAGTTTATCAAATGATAACTCTAGTCCTAATTTATCCTTTAAATCTAGTTTATGCAAATAGAATTTTGACGCACTTTCAAAGTTATCTTGCTGGTGACAATAAAACTCACGTTGTAAAGCACTTTTGTCGTTAACCTCTCGAAACGCTTTCTGGAGCTCAAATACAGTTTCCTCATATCGCTTGGTATCATCTTTCACTAAAAATCTACCTATATTTTAAACCATAGAAGAGCTTCATTCTTAAGTGAACTTTTCAGTACTAGATATTTGTTTTTACTAGGTATATTATTATAACATATATGATCCTCTAGCAGCTGTACAAAGTCCTGAACATTTTCTTCACACGTAAAAAATACACCAGACACGATGTTAACAGACTTAGCAAACTGGTCATAAAAAGTGCCATTTTGTTCAAAAACATGGCTATCTGTAGCTTCAATATAATATAGACGTGGACTAAAATTTCGTTGGATGATATTTGAGCCGATAGCATAAAATGTTCGTAGTTGGGGTTCAAAATCGAATAGGGCTCCATTTGTGGCGTACTTATGGTGGTGGGAGTTGGGGAGGAGTCTTATAGTCTTTATATCGAGCTATTATTCAACAAAGGGCAAGGGGTTTACAGACAAGATCTCATAAATGTCGCCCTCACTGCGTGACAGCAGTAAGACGAACATAATTAAATATAATGTCAAAAGTTAACTCACGTAACTTCATTTCTCCGGAGCGTGCTTAAGCTGCGACGGCGGGGTTTATTTTAAATCCACATTTAGATTTCATCTAACTCTAAATCTGTTCTTGTTCCCAGACTAAGCTCCAGCCGTACAGGCCGTTTCTCCACACCAAAACTACTTACGCCAACTCACACTCTCTCCAACGTATACTAACCAAATATCCATTGGCTACCCAACTAACCACTTAACATATTTTCGCTCCCCTATTTATACTCTGAAAGGCAAATAAGTTTGCATACGGTTACCTCTAACTCACGGAATAGTGAACTCCTAATTAAAAGTGCACCGTGGACAATTAGACTGCCTCTATATTAGAGTTACGCCTTGCACCATGTTCACCTTCAAACCATTAGAGAGCCTCTATAACAAAGTTACTTTTTTCTTACAAATATACAAAATCTACTTATTCCAGCTTAAATTGTTTATTTAGTTTAAAAAAAAAACATACTTTCAGTTAATGAAATATATTGGGACATTATTATTTCTAAACATGATAACAGTAACCCTGAATTTAAGCTTATTTATAGTCGTTGAGTACTGAGGTACTCGTGCGTGTCCCTCAACAATATGATACTTTTAAAATTTAAAAAAACTTCATTAAATAAACAAACGAAAGTTTCCTATTGACTATTTATAATGTTTTTAACAATAGAAAGAAATATATCTTAATGAAAAATTTAATACAGATAAATATTACTTGCTTTTACTTAATCGCTGATTTGACGACAAATTTCAAAATAACACTTGCAAGCAACGGTTTAGCCTTAAAAATAAGCCCAGTGCTAACATCTGTTGAATTCATATTGAAGTTTAACCTGTTGCAAATATAAATTCAAAATCAAAATTTAGAAATTTTTCCTTGTTTTATTACAAAGGGCTAAAATCCAAGGTCCTCATTTGTAGACCCGAGTATCGAAGAGGGTATACAGAGTAAGATAAAGTGAATACATAATAAAAATATACCAAATAAAATTTAATAACTCATGAATGTCAAGTAATTAGAGTAGTGCATTATTTTTTCATAAAATACAAAATATTTTTAAATGTATGATATACAGAAACTAGTTTCACGTATCTAACTTTTGGCTGTATTATTTTCAATAAGTATTTTCCGAAGATTTTTATTGACGAATTTTCATAAATAAAGGTACAGAAGCAAATTAATTGTTTCATCATTTAAAATATATAAATGTATAAAACTAAAGGAGATCATTTATTAAAACACGTAGGGATACCTACTACGACGTATACTACGACGAATACGACATTGAAAATTATTCAATATATTTTCCAGAATTACTTAATCGACTGATTCAGTATGCAACATTAAGAGTTATTTTAGGATTTGTATGCTCTGCGTGTGTGGATTTTTAATTATACGTGAATATTGTAGATATTTGCGAATGGAAGACTCACAGTGAATAAGTGAATTTGCAGTTAATGACGAATAAGTGAAGTTACATTTAATGACATAAAGTTAAAGTGAATAGACATTTATCAATAACATAAATTTCGACGAAAGGAATTGGGAATGGATATTTTAGTAAAATATGTTCAAATTAAAAAATATATATATATGGATATGACAAATGTATACAGGACGTCTACTAAAGTCCTAAGACACCCCAATAATTTCGAAACTGAGTGAGCACCTCTCAGTTTCGCCTAACTGATTTCACCTAACAGATTTTCACCTAACAGATTCGCCAATGCGAATCTGTTAAAGTTGTCAATATCGAAAAGTGAAATTTAGCACACTTATATACGGATACAATATGTCCATAACGGAAGGAGATGAAAAAAATATCAATTACAAATTTGTTCAGTTTTTTTGCAATAGCATAAAATCGAACAATTTGAAAGCTAGAGAAGCGGGTATATCCACAGCTCTCCATATTTGAATAGGATAAAAAGAAGAGACGAGGGAATGCAAATAATGTAAGTGACGAAATAGCCAATCTGTGGCACAAACAACGCAAACAGATGAAAAGGATAGTTTCTGAAACGATTAGATAATCAGATAGCTTTTATCTAAACGAAAAGTACTGTCAGATGGGGCTGCCGTACGTTGGTTGCGATGGAATGATTTTAAAGCTGCTCTCTGGTATGCGAACCGTTTTTCCCCCGATCTACAATCAGTATATGGGCAATCCTTCATGTGGTTTAACGTCTCAGAACGACTGTGTGCATAGGAGCTCATTTTCTTCCTGTCAGGTCCTCACAAACGTGGTATACGGAAACAAGCAGAGATGATTATTGCGTATGTGCTCGTCCACCAACGCACGAGTATTGCAATCATCAGTACGGTGTGTAACTTATCTCGAACGCGTGTGTATAAAATCGTACACGAAAATGGTGCACATCCGTACCATGCCTCACAAATAGAAGCACAGTTTACCGGAGACACCGGAGGTGTCTGGATTTGCGCAATTATATGTACATATCCGTAAAGGACAATTCATGTTCTAGCCATGAAAACACTTCTAACTTCACAGTTGACTTTACGCTGCCTATGCCGCACCTATTATAAAACACCTACGCGTTCACCTCATGAAACGATGGAAGTACCACTGGGAATACTCATACAAGGGCAAATATACATATGGTCATTTTCCAGTTGTTTCTCAAGATGCCCTCTTGTTCGCTTTTTCAACAACAGATTTTCTAGCAGGCCCTGATGCCTTTGGGGCCTATCTTTTTTAATTTCATACGGCGTCTTCTCCTCTTTGCGAATTTGGCGTGGTTACGCGTGCTTCCCATTGCAATTATTACTGTCCTTTAACAGATCTTTGGTACATTCGTCATTATCTCATTTTTCTAGCAATTTGACTAGACGCATTTTCTTCTGTCCAACTTTGCTTTCGAAATTTAAAAATATTCTTTCTTTTCTGAGTTATCTTTCTAAAAACTCACCTTGTTTTGAGCCAGACACCTGTTTTTGCTTATTCTTTTTACTGAACCTAGTCCGTTTGTTTTTGTTTCATTCAGCAGTATTAATGTGTTATTTTTAATATTGTATCATGTTTCATAACTTCTGTTCTATCACACGCTTTCAGGTTCATAGTGATTCCAGTCTCTGACTGTAGCTTGTCTTCGTTTTAAATATTTACTCTACAAATCTAATTTTTTTCGCACCTTATCTCGTTCCAGTAATTCTAGTTCTTGACTACAGTTTGTAATATTTTTTAATTGTTTAATAAAAGTCTAGGGTTCTTGTGCCGCTTTAGAAGTCTGGATGTCTACTTCTTCTGGGGACCAGATGGGTCGTTCTACCTAACTAACACCTGCATGTTATTGAAACTCCAATGATCTACTAGTTTGGTTTCCAAGTTTGAGCCGTTAATATTCCGTGGACCTAAAAATTCACACAGCCCAAGGCACACCCATTGAAAACACGAAAAACGGATTATTTGGCAAACCTTTTTTGTGGAAGTGCAATGAAGAACAATGTGTGATAATTAATTAATGTCTGTAACAGGATTTAGAAAAACCGGCTTGTACAACCTGTTTTTGACGAAGGACCATTAACAAGACTTAAATACCTCCATCTATGGTTTCATCATCATCGTTTACCTGTAAACCAGTTAGCAGCGGTTGGTGGCTTCCTGTCTCATACTTTCGCCCAACGAGTAATCTGAATATGTCAAATGGTTCCCTTGGTCACATGATCTAACTGAAATTTGATTTTCCCTAAAGGGCTTTATAAAATCCCAGATTTATACGACTAAACCAACGTACGGAGCTGATCTGCGTTGTGGCATCGTCTAGCTTTAAGAATTTTAACACCTGAGATGTTGGGAAATGTACGACATAAACTTCCCTGCATACGACAGCGTATTGTGGCCCACGGCGGAATCTTCGAATAGGAAATACCTTATTAATGGGGAACTAAAGTAAGTACAACCGTAATTCCGTTTATCTGTGTAATAAATATCGCATTATCCACACATCCCATTCTTTTCTGCGTAGTATGTTTTAAATCATTTGGTTCTTGTCGACCTGGCATGAGTTTTGAGTCTACAACTTCTAATCACTCGATTCCATGTGCATAATATGTCGTTTGCTACTATTTCGATTATGCTAAACAACTTCGTAATTAGCAGTTTCTCCTATATTCTAGTTTTTTCGAGTTAGGTGCCATGCTTCCATTAAACTTCCATATTTTACTGCTAGAGCCGCTGCCGATGTTTGCATCTGTTCTTCAATGCCTAATTTGCTGTACTTTCACCAATCTTGCATGGCTTAAGTTCATTCTGTTTGAAGTTATTTAAGTGTCTTAAGGACTTTTGTGAACACCCTATATATGCGAACATTTCGGGATTTTTTATATGCTTGTTTTTGTGCTGTTTCTCTCTTCAGAGATTAAAATACACATTTTTGATAGTCCCTATGGTTAAATTTCGTCAGTGACTTTCCTATGATTTAAATAAGGTATAGAATTTAATGTCAAGCTTAATATTTGATACATCTTTTTATATATTCCAAAGATTAAATTTACAATTTTTTCTTTATATCACTACAAATTGTATGAGGAATAAAATAATTTTTAATTTTTACTATTTCGGTGAATTAAAAATTATAAATGTACTAGTGAATTTCTTCTATTATTTGAATAAATAATCCACGAAATTTTCAGAATTACTTTTTAGGAATATTGAAAAATTTAAATAAGCACATTCGAAGAAATATCTTAAAGTAATAATCTAGGACAATATACATATTATTCAAAGAACATACTATTTATAAATTTACATATTATTCAAAGAACATACTATTTATAAATTTACATATGAAGCAAAACAGTTTCTTTGTTCCACTTTACTAAGATCAATAACACATTCCCGCCATTTGAGTAGGATTTACTTACTGTTTCAATAAGTCGGGATTGCATTATATAAACAATTTTTCTTCGTATTGAAAACAGATTTATTTTTTTTTAGATTAGCATTATCTTTTATTATAACAATGTACAAATACGTGTTCGACATCACGTAAGTAGGCATTATGTTCCAAACGCGACGAATGTCATAAGTTATAATATGAGATGTCATTACGTTTAGATGGCTATTAAATTGCTGCAGATCAAAAATTACATTGGGGAAATTCGCGCCCGTACTTACATATTTTATAACACTTGTATTCTAAAAGCATAACAATGTCTAAGATAAGAGCGTTTAAGATTTTTCATTTCATCACTAGAAATGCCGCTTTTTCCTTTTCTCCACAGTTTACCAGTACATTCGCGCATTAAAGATGCTAAATATTTTGACAGTTTGCAACTATAGTGACGCTCGCCCAGTTTCTAATAATGATAAATATTTGATGAATGTGAAGCATCGAATCTGCTTTGAGTGCAATTGCCACGGTACTCTATCAAACTCAAGATTATTCGGCACCACGATGGACAACGGTGTGAATTGTATTCGTAATATACAAAAAACTTTATTGTAAGTGATATCTTTGTACGAAATCATTCTGTTGGTGAATTTACATGGGAACTACAGGGCTCGTAGCGCTCCCAAAGTTTTCGCAGTTTGCTACCACTATTTTAAACGATATTCTTTATTTTAAACTTAGATTGCCGATGTTAAAGGAATCTGTTGAGATCACTCATTATTTATAATAGTGAAAGGAAATGTAGAAAAATTTACGAACGCTGCGAGTCCTGGAATTGGAAGTGATCACAGTTTAAAATAATTTAAGAGATATTCGTTAAGCATGATAATGAAATAACACCTTTTTACCCGATTTTGATTCAGTCACGTTTAAAAAAATAAACAAAGATTACACTGTCGATTCTTCAAATTAATGTATTTAGGGTAAAGTATTCAGGTAAATAGCCAAAATTATTAAATTAAATTTTTATACGGTAAAGTCTAAAGTATGACACGTAGAGATATCAGTATGTGGAAATGTGTGCCATTTTTGTTCGTCAATATACACATACCAATGTTCAAGTAAAAGATTGTAATTTAAAAGATTCTACGAAAATTCACTTGCCAGAATAATCATTCTTTTTGGAACTTATTTAAAAATATATTCCTCATAACAATATATATATATTTAATTAGTTGTGGCAAAAGCGACACAATAAGCAACAGTAAATTAAGAATTTATGCGTATTACTACACGTATTAGACAAAGTTATCTGCGTACATAACTATTTTCAGAGAGATGTAAAAATTGTAATAATATAATGACACTTTTCAATTTAAAAGACTAAAATACTAAGTAGAAAATAATTTATTCGAAAATATATTTTTTCGCTCTAAATATGGAAAACGAACCACTCTGCAACATATAGAAAATCATGCTACAAATAGTAGTGATTTTAGTATCTTTTAAAGCCTTAATAATCTTTTAATACTTTAAATAGATATTTTTTTGGAAAGAGATTATTACCATAGTTTATTTGTGGAATAATTAATAATGATTACTTTCTCATGGTATTGAAACTTATAAAATTACGAGGGAATGCCCTGTTATAATTCTACGTATAAAATTTCAAGATATTTGAAGATTCAGTTTTTAGAGATATTTACAAAAATTAAAGAAGGAAGTTTAAGAAATATTTTATAATTATAATTCAATGTAGATTAAATTTTATTCAGAAAACAAATACATATAAAGATATTTATCAAGAAAAATATTTACCTTGTCACATTTCACCATTTCAAAGAAAAACTTCAAATATTGTTTTTTGATTAATATCCTGATTACAATACACGTGTCTTGCTCGATGATCATATTGGGAGAAAACTTGCAAGAATTCCTAGTATTTCATCAATGATAAATATAACACTTTATACGAATGACAAAGGCCTAAAGAGATATTAAGGAACAACAAGTTGGAAATTGCTCGTCAAACGTGGCAAATGAGGTGCGTTCGTACTGTAACTAATTTTATAAATATTTTTTTACCCCATATTGTACTGAATGTATATTTTTTTGCACTTCATAAGTGCATAGTCTGTAACATCATTAAAATGCACTTGCAATAATTTTTTCCCATTGGCCGTCGTGTAAAGAAAAACTTCCCTGTAATTAAACTATACATCCGATTTTCATAAAATTTGAAACGGCTCAACAGAATTTTGCAACAATCATATATTTAAAATTTCAGATCATTCGGTTGGGTAGTTTTTGCTCTGTTATATGCGGACGGACGGACTGAACGACGACTATAGGTGCTACGTATTTACATAATTACGAACGCACCTAAAAAGGATATATAAGATATTGATTTCTTCATGTGTGGTTTTCATGAAGGATTCTAGAATGAAATACATTCATAAAATTTTAGTTTAAAGTTGAGAACAAAACAGTTTTCCTATTTTACAGAGTATTCTAATTCTTAAAAATTAGTTTCTGAACACTTTAAACAGGTTTCAAATACAACAATTTTATTTAAGATTCTTCAAATATATTCAACAAATCTCAAGATGTGTTGTACACTATTTCCCTTTTCAAAGTATTCATCTTCCCGTTTGTAAGTATATCTTATTTATTTTTTAATTTATCTTACCGTCAAGCGTCAAGATGAATTCTCGAATGATTGCATAACAGTATGCACTGTAAATTAAAATGTCTGAAATTCTGACACTCAAGTGTCTGAAACGGAGTGTTCAATTTTCAGACATTTTAAAATATCTTAATTTTTTAGACACTTAATGCGTCTGAATTTCAAACACTTCAAACGACTGAATCGCATACATTTTTTGTAAGCCTCATACGTAGCCATGTTTGACCACGTTGCATCCTGGAAAAATATTTGGCTGTGGTCCTGCCCCCTTCACCCCCATACAGCCTGATTTTTTTAGTGTTTCCAATTTTGGTATGCTTTTTTCGTAAAGCTGATAATTTAAATCTTTTACGACATTGTACTGATTACAGACAATATTTTGAACTTCAGGAGTCGAACAAGATTAAAAACAAAAATATTTATCTAAATATTAGATTTTTCTAAAATCTTATTTTACTTTAAAAGTTGAAAATATTTATTATAATCAATAGAAATTTGAAAGAGATTTAAAATACAAGCTTGCAAATATTGCACATCAAATTTGGGGCACAAAATTCGTAGGGGGACGGGGCAATACCTAGTATAATCATGCTTTAATAAAGAAGATCTTTTGCAAAAAATGCAACCCTGCATTATGAATATCTAAATAGAGATCTCCGGTTTTCGGGAGTATCCGTTGTGAAAGCTAATGGACATTCCCTAATAGCGGACACCTCTATTTAGCGGATACTTTTTTAATCCGGAAAGCATTCATATTTGTATATTTTTACCTCACAAAAGCAAACATCTACGATTGTCGGAGAAATTCCGCGGTCCCCAAGTGTCCGCTATTAAGGGCTTTTAAGGTACATGGATATATATATAATAATTTTGCAATCATATGCAAATCATATTATCACCATCTACTAACATCTTGTATTTCATCAAATAAGTCTTTCCAAAAAACTAATGATTATATTATTGTTAACAATCATAAGATTAGTGCTTATTATAAACTACTAAATTTTACTCCTACTAACTTTAACTATCCAGATTTAGTACTCATTCCTAAATTTCATAAAACACCATTTAAATTCAGAACACTTACAATTGGATGTAATACATATAATAATTAAACAAACAATATATTATTAAAAATTCTCAGTCAAATTTATATCTAACAACAGAAATTGATAATAAACATTGTATAAAAAACAGTTATCAATTAGTAAATGTACTTAAAGACATTAAATGTGTTAAAAATATTCGTACATATGATTTCAAAGATCTTTTTAATAATATAAATCTTAAAGACCTGCATAATATAATTAATACACTATTTGAAACATATAAAAATAAATTAACTCTTCCTTCATATATGGATTTAAAATATTTTTGAACTCTAACTAATTTTATAATTTACAATATCTATATCTTACAAGATAATATTATTTATCTACAAATAGAAGGAATGCCACAAGGCGGATCAACATCCAGTTTAATGTCTGATTTATATTTACATCAATTTGAACGTAATTTCAGTTATGATAATGTACTACTGTATCGATATATTGATGACATAATTTTGATTGACACTAACATGTCATTATCTTTATGACAAACATAAAGACTTTCAATTCAAAGTTAACACATTTACTCATTTTAAATCCTGTCTACATATTTCAGTTTAAAGTAATATTTTAATAAATCATTTATATAGAATCAAACATTTATGTTCATCACATCTTATAAATAAAAACATTAAACAATTAATTTATGATGGATTAAATCATGTGTTTCCTAAGAAATTGATATATTCATTAATCTACAATTAATTAATGATCTAAACAATGTTTAGTGGGGCGGTTTCTTGTATGTTACTATTAACATTTTGCGTATCAAAAATATTTAAAAAAAATTATTAAAAAAATAAAAAAAAATAAAAAAAATTTAAAATACGAAATATATGATTTTTTTTAAAAATAGGATGGCTGGGTGGGTAGATGATAAACTATAGAGGAGGGCGGTGTTGTCTGGATAATTCAACGTAAATGTTGATTTAATATATATACATATAAAAAGAAAAAAAACAAGGGAATGATATGTATTTAAAAAAAGGGGGGAATGGTTCGTTAATTCGTTGGTTTGTGTGCTTATGGTGGTCCTCATGATCTTAGTTGTCCTTGACACTGTGTTGTGATATTTATATTATATTGATATGGAATTAAGTTACTTTTATTAATTTACTTCAAAATAAATTTATAATGGTGTAGGTTATTATAGTTTGTAATTGTAATTAACAGTATGAAGCAATGTTGTAATATGTTTATACATACCCCCCTCCCCATTTTGTAATGTACATTTAAAATTTAAAATATTAAATTTAATGTGTCCATAATAAACATACATTTTTATCATAATTGTGGCTTCATTGACATTAATATTAATTTACTTACTATTTAATAAATAATTAAAAATATTTATAAACCTTCTAATATAGATGATAAGTGATTATTATCGATATTTAGATGTGCTTTATTAGTTTGTTCTTTTTGTGTTTTAGATTAGATGCAATAGTTCAAAAGTTATATTAGGCATTTACATTATTTACAACAGATGGCAGCACTATAAAATATTTTATTTCAAGATGTATGTGTTCTTTTAATAAGTTAAGCTAGATGGCAGCACTAAATAATTATTTATTTAGGTCTAAATAATATTGTTGCCATATAATTTATTTATATAAGTTTTCAAATGTTTTATGCATTTTCCAAATTGTATACTTGATAGCCTCTTTCACCTTATTAAACGATGAAGTTTTGTTACGGTATTCTAAATAGAAAGTGTTTCATAATCTATGCTTCAAGCATGATTTTTTTTTTTCGTCATCAAGTGATTTTTTATTTCGACGTTTTATTCATATATTTATTACTGTTATACTAATTTATTTGTTCTTTCGTTATTTAAAATAAAAATTATGTCAATTGGTATAATTTGGCAAGTGTTTTGCCGATTTATATAATTTGGCGAAATTGCACTGAAATTTGTTGTTTCATTTCATTTAACAATTCTTTTATATTGTCTTGATATGTTTGAAAGCTCTCTACAAACTTTGGTTCCTCTACAGAATCAAGTAGAGTGTTAAGATTTATTATTCTAAAAACCTTAAATCCATTCGTCTAATCTTATAAAACCCATTAAATTACTCTTTTTTTCATTTTATTCTGAAACTAAATCCTTTTTGTTTTGAATGTATGTAATATCATTTGTTCTCTGATGTTCCATATCCCATAATTCCTTGCCAAACCCGCCAACATTTGTTTATGTTATAAAACTAACGCCGAGACTAAAGAGTTCCTCATTGACGTCACGCATACTCCCCCCTTCCCCCGGGGCTAAATCCTATCGTAGTCTGCCTCTCGTCGCGTCCTTCCGGCTTTATTTACGGGGTTGGTTCTTCACTGATAATGTATTAGTACGCGTGTTTTCTTTCACAAGTATTTAACCTGTTGCCTTGGCTGGGAGAGAGACTATTACGATTGTTGATTTGCTTAAATATCCCATGTCACTTGGAGAGCTTTGTTTACTGTATCTTCGTCATGTTGTTCTAATATTAAACATCTAGTGGTTTCTATTTACGACGTAACAACGGACAGAACATGGGTAGCATATTGCTACTGGAGTTTGGTGCATTTTATGATCATCTAATAAATATTTGATGAATCTAAAGACTTCAGTTGTTATTTCTGGTAAACTACCTATGGAACTCTGCCTCATCTTCCACTCTTAACCATGATTTTACGACTGCAAAATTTCGATTTTTCGATTGAGTTGGATAACGAGTGTATGGCTGCTGATTAAGACCGATATGTTTATATCATACTAGTGAATACGTATCAATTAGCCGTGCAGTATCTTACGTTCTTATGGAAATATAATAATAGTTGGAGACGGTTTGTTCTCAAGGTCAGAATAAAACCAGTGAAATTCTGGCTGAATGGAATTACGATGCGTAATTTTCATCTACTATGTACATCTACGATCCCACATACGGAAGTGTCGTCTACTACATTGAGTCTTATATCCAATATCGCCTCCCGGTGGCAAATTAAAACACTTTACGGAGACATCTACAAAATTTCCCTTATCATGAATCAGAAATATGCAAGTGTGTACTCGAGGAAAAAAAAATCTTTATTTTTTATTTTGAACAAATAAATTTTAGGTCAACATTGCTGGGATTTTCATCTCTGTAAGTTAAAATTTGCTCTATTATTTTTGTTACAATATGCAAATAAATTTATGTACTGTTTTATTACTGTTGCAAGATTACGTTCATTCTTTTTTATATTGTTATTATTATAAGTCGATAGAAATGAGTTATTTTACAGCTTATTTTATATTATTATTATCATAGAAAGTATACTTACATTTGTATAAGAGTTATTTTATCTGTGTTCATTATGTTTATACAATTAAAGCTTATTCTTTTGAACTCGCAAATAAATGAGCTCTCCCGCTTTTATATTGTTAAGAAATAAATCTGTAAAACGCATATACAATCCTGGATGACGCATTTTGATAAAGCATGCATTTCTGATAAAAAAGATGAAAAATGGAAAAGGCAAAATATATCTAGATTTTTGAAGCTTTAAAAGTTTTCATTAATGAGTGTCTAGAATGTACTTCTTTTAGTAAGATTGTTGAAATCCTTTCTGAAAAGTTTATTAAAGTAAATGTTCCCCGATTTTCTGATTTTGCTTCTGTGAAGCTAAATGATCTAAATGAATTAGAGAGCTATTTCAGTAAAAAGATTGAGATAGGTAGATAACTTCATTTATGTGAAACCATTGTGTCGAAAGTTTGACGGATGGTTTGAAGCCAGAGTATCAGAATTATATGATTATTAACCCTCCAGAGAGCACCATAGATTGGTGCAGAATGGCTAAACAACTAGTAGTTATTCCCACCTCTCATGTAAACAACCATAATGTTACAAATAAATCTCAAAGTCATGGATCTTTCCAGCATAAAAACTAGGCTCCTAGACATTGGGTTCATCCAAACCAGAATTTTCAAAGAACAAATTCTAATTTTTAGCCACAAAACCCTCTCAATGCACAAAATTCTACATTTGTTAGACCTAGATTGCCTACTACTCATTTTCAAAATAAGTATCCCAGTTGACCATGTCGAATATGTATGAATAGTGCTATACAGGATGCTTTCCACTGGGAAAGGAATTGTATTTTTAATGTTGAACCTATGCAACCTTATGTTTCTCCTCCTAGTCAACCTCCACAGCCCAGCCATAATATTTGACAATTAATTTTTCATAGATATGAAAATAACAAGGATTTACATTGTGTAATCGACTCTGGTTCTACAATATCAATTTTACCTTTTAAGTTTGTTAAGTTGTTAAATGCTAAAGTTATAAATGTTCCACCTATTATTATTGGCCAAGCCAAAGGAACTGTTGAAATAAATCAATCTTGTAATTTATTGTTTAAAATAGGTAATGTGCAAAAATGTATTAGATTTATGTTATGTAAAACATATATAAATTATGCCATACTAGGATTGCCAGTGTGTTCTAAGTTTAACTTGATTACAGATTGTAATAAATATGAAGTATTACAAGGAAACCTCGTATTAAATCGATCGCAAAGCATATCTAATGATAATGTAAGGATACTTCATTTTAATGTCAATGAAAACTACCAGAGAGTGCAACTCGATTATGAAAATGTCCTAGCTCTTAATCCTTTGATCAAATTAATGGTACTGATTCTAAATTATTTTGGGAGGTAAATGCTATAAAAAATGAAACGTTAAGGGATAATATAAGGGATTATTTAGACATTTTTTCAAAATATAAATATGGTGTTGGAACAATGAATATTGAGCAACAGTGCGTTTTTCTTAATTCTGACCTATCCTTATTTACGAGGCCTTATCGCACTTCTGCCTTGGGTGAAAAAGAAATTTCATGTCAAGTTCAATCTTTATTATCTGCTGGTTTAGTTAAAGAGAGTTATAGTCCTTATTCTGACACGTTACTTCAGTTATAAAACGTAATGAGGGTAAAAAAACTATAATGTGTGTAGATTACCGTAAATTAAATACTATAATGAAAAATGATGCTGAACCTCTACCACGTATAGATGAATTCTTGATAAATTAAGCCATGCTCAGTATTTTCCCACTTTGGACTCTGGCTACAGGCACATCTCCATTCACCCAGCAGATACTGAAAAATTGGCTTTTGGTACCAATTTTGAGTGGAATTCTTTCATTCGGTGTCAAAGTTGGACCACCATTTTTCAATAGAACTCTTAAAAGAATTATCACTAAATATAAAATTAATTTTGCTTGTTATTATTAACATGACATAATTGTTTTTTCCTCCTCCGTAGAAGAACACCTGGAACATCTAAACCAAAAATTTCAATTATGTAGACTTGAAAATATCAAACTTAAATTATCTAAATGCAATTTTGGTCAAAATAAAATCAATTTCTTAGGATATGAAATCAAAAATAGTACCTTAACTCCTGCTAATGCTGATATTGATGTCATAAAAATTTTAAAACCTCCTTCTAATGCAAAAGAACTTCAAAAATTTTTGGGATCCATTAATGTTCACCATAAATTTATTGATAACCATGCAAAAATTGGACAACCCCTAAATAAGTAACTTAAGAAAATTTCTATATCGGAATGGAAATCAAATTGCCAAGATCCTTTTCAAAAATTAAAGGCAGCCTTAATTATTAAACATGTCTTAAGAATTTATGACCCTGCATTTATCCTGCATATGTTTGTTGATACCTCACAGGTGGCAGTAGGTCCAGTGCTTAAACAATTAGATACTAATGGGTTTTCCCATCCAATTGCTTACTACTCTCGAGGATTGAGAAGTTATGAAAAGAATTTTTTTTATAACTAAATTATCGTGTCTTTCCATCATTTACACATTAGACAAATTTTAACAGTATTTCCATGGTGTAAAATTCACCTTTCATACTGATCATGCATCTCTTGTTTGGTTAAAAAATGTCAAGCATTTGAGGGGTAGATTATTTAGGTGGTCGTTGAAGTTAAGAATGTTTGATTAAAATATAGTATACGAAAAAGGATAAAAAAATGTCGAAACTGATATGTTGCCAAGAAACCCTGTTTCGCCCTTTTTTCAACCATTAACTTTTCTGCTCGATGTACAGGAAATCAAAGGGATGCAGGAGAAAGATAACGTCTGTGACAAAAACTATCTAAATGAAAATGGAATTATAATTGTTAGAAAGAAAGGATTTAGGAAAATATTAATCCCCATGTCCTTAAGAAAGAAGTTGTTTGGCATTTCTCATGAGAAATTTGCCACCCTGGTATCCAAAAAATGCTAAATTTAATCTCACCTAATTATTATTGGCCTGATATGATCCAGGATATAACTAACATTCTAAAGCATTGCGATACTTGACAGAAAAACAAAAAGCCTAGACAGAAAAAAAATGGCTTATTACAAGCTATGCCTACCACAGATCAAACCTTTTGAATGTCTTTCTGTTGATACTGTGGGAGGATTAAACTACTGTAATTCAATCTTCATATTGTCATCGATAATGTAACCTGATATGTGTGGGCATTTCCCTCAAAGAGTGTCACTACTGAAACCTATACGAATTGTTTAAAACAAATTTTTAATATTCAAACCCCACAACAAATTTTCTGTTTTAATCAAATTTCTAATGTTCGGACCCCTCAAAAATGTTAAGCTATAGGAATTCCGCCTTTACTTCTTGCAGGTTCAAAAACTTTTTGAGGAACCATAATATTAAGCAGCGTTTAACCTCGTCTCATCACCCACAAACGAATGGAAAATGCGAGCGAGCCAATCAAACGATAGTAACTAGACTAAAATGTAAGGTTAACTCTTCTATCTCTAAAATTCTTTGGACTGAAGTTCTTGCTGAATTCGTAAATAAATACAATAATATCTCCCATTCAATAACTAAATTTCCTCCTGCTAATTTACTCTTTGCCAATTACCCTATGATTCCCCTCCCCCACTTCAACAAACTTATCACCCACCTTTTAAGAAAGCACTTAAAATTGCAAAAGCGCGAACTGATGAATTCCATTTAAAATGTAAGAAATATTATGATCAAAATTGCGTTGAGCTAAAATTGAAGTAGGTGATCTTGTTATTTAAGAGTTTCATTTTGAAGAGTTTCATTATCCAAATACTAGAAAACTTTCCAAAGTATTTACAGGACCTTACCAAAACCTTAAAAAAATATCAGATGTAAACTTTGAAATTGATAGGAAAAAGCAATTTAAAGGTACCTAAATTATTCATGTTTCAAAATTGCGTTGATATCTAATAATTTAAAATTGTCACATGATCAATTATCACAACAGCAGCAGACTCATGTTAAAAAACTAGCTTAACGTTAACATCCTATAATTAAAATTTCTGTAATTCATTTTTCGATTAAAGCTTAAAGTAAAATTATTTATTTTCAACATTACGGATGAGATTTTAGGAGACGTCTCAAGAATTTTTTTGATTGGAATTCTTGATGGATTAATTTTTTTATATGAGATAAATTACTTATTTTTATTAATAGTTTCTAATTAATGTTGAATCTAAACTAGGTCTATAAATTAAAAAAAAATATTTAAAACCATAATTTTAGATAGAAAATTATTTTAATACTATGAAGACTTAAAGAAAAAAAAGTTTAATAAATAAATCAGTCAATCAATAAATAAAAACACAATTAATATTCATAAAAAGAACTAGCTTAAATTATCTGAAATAAAATGATTTTCCTTTTTCATTCAGTAACTATGTGTTTCTTGTTCGATAGAAAGCAAGAAATTGGGACGCTGATTTCATGATAGTTCTTTCACAAACATTTTGTATTTTTATTTATTTTATTATCTTCTTTCATAATTAGTATTTCAGCATAAACTCATACCTCATTCGCTATTATGGATGAGATATTAAGTAGATGCTTGACGAATTATATTAAGATGATTTATTTGGTATATTTGAAATTTATTAGATGGATAGTTTAATAGATAGATAGATTAATATATAGATTTTGAATTTATTGTTAATAACTATTATTACTTGTAATATTATTATGTGATATTTAGTAGAAATTTAGAATGAAAAATATTATTGATTACTGTGATAAATGCAATACATCAAAAATTGACCTTGAACATTACTTGAATTAGAGAACTCATAGCATAAAGCTATGATATAGCGCAGATATTTTCCAGACCCACTTAAGGTGATATGAGTATGACTTTGATGAGGTAATTGAAAAATAATTACAGTTTAGCTAGCTAATCTGAAGCTAAATCCTACAAACATAAAATGACAAAAAAAAGAGAGAGACAGAGAAGGAAAGGAAATATAAATTATAGAGATTACTTTTAAGAACTTTATTAAATGATGAGTTACTAGTTTAAGAGTTACAAATCGCAGATTTTTTGAAATTTCAGAATTTTTCAGAGTTTTAGAATTTTAGAAATCTTATGATGGCCATATGGTAAATAATACCATAACAACAGTACTATATGTCTGTATATGTCATATCACAGATTTTTCTGGCATTGCAGACAGTGATGTCATAGCATTAAAGGTCATACAATAAAGTATGCTGTAAATAGGTTTGTTTAAATAATTGCTTTGTATTTTTATTGTTATTAGTATTGTTAAATTTGATATTATTAATATTTTAATATCATTGTTATATATTTAATTTATTTATATAACCTGAAAGGTAAAGCAGATTTAAAGATTGAGTTGCTAGTATAGGGATAAGTCTGTTTTTTAGACGAACATTATATTTTTGAATCCCGATTTGAACTTTAATTTTGGGGACATTTGACAGAAGTAATTTCACTAGCCAACTCCTATTGTAATAGGTCGATTCAACTCCTTCCTCATAGTGAGGTAGATAGTAAAATTTTATTACTGAACTGATTATGAACGAACAACAGTCAATGATCTAAAACTTGCTCGTGAATATGAGCCATGAATATTCCAAAAAAACATTCCTCTGTAATAACCTAGCGATTGTTAAATGATTACTCTTAAATTTCATATTTACTCTATTCTACATTCATATTACTAAAACTATCTTTCTAAATTTCAAACAAGATTAAATTCTTGTCCTTGTATTTTCATTACCAATTCCCCTAGTTCGCGTTATAACTTCAAAATTTAAATTTAATTGGCATTTATAATATTTTAGAAAGTTTATTTTTTAAACCTACTCCAAATGACGAAATTGTAATCCAAGTCTATGTAACATTTCCCTTCTTTGAACTTGTACGTTGTAGGACCTACCAGTTCATCCAGTCTTTTTGAGTGGGGGATATCCCCTACTAAAAATTATATTATAATCTTGTCCTTCTCTAAAAGTTCAAAATATTCATTACACTCGGTTGAATGTTGAAAGAGATTTAAAATATCAGATGTACGAAAATCGCGAATACCCCCCCCCCCCCCCAAAAAAAAGAAAAAAAAAGAAAAAAGAAAATTCACATCATTAAAATTAGATTTTTTAAAAAATTATATTGCCACATAAGCAATTTTACATATGTATCAGATGATAATCCCAACAGCTATTTAACTATGAGCAAAAAAATAAATATTGTGCTTTAACAGCATTGAGAAAAGAATTACTTCGGTATTTTTTAAATACATTTTGTGTTTTTAATATTGTCCTACTCTAAAATTTCAAAACTATAATCAGTGCAATGTCGAAAACGATTTAAAATATCAGCTTTACGAAAATTGCATCCAAAATCCGCCCCCCCCCCATCCCCGAATAAAAATTTTTAATTGTTATCATTTAAAAATTAGATTAAAAAAAAATTATATTGCCACATGGGCAAGTGTTTTTATATAGATCAGAGGGTAATCACAAAAGCTATTCAACTATCAATAAAAATAAATATTCTATAATAATAACATGAAGGAAAAATAACTTATAGTTTCCAAACTTCTTATGTCTTAAATATATATCTTAACATCTAGTTGTCATTTTTGTATTTTTTGTATAAGTGCACATAAATAAAGTTTTAAAAACCATAAAATCTAGTAGCTTTTTACTTTTTTCCATTATAAATTTCCAATTACTTTTTTTACAAAAAATAATCAAAAAATTAATATAAGACTTGATTTCCAATCAAATACATATGTATATTTTTAATGGCAGTATTAAAATTACTGGAGTATATAATAGATGAGTCATTATATGACAGCCATTTGAGATGAGAACGTCTTTATATTTTCATGCACTTTATTTATCTTATTTTTTAGTCTGCCGTTTTACGCTAGGAAGTAAGAAAGCATAAGATCTTTCTCTTTTTTTTCTTGTGGTCGTTTAGTGTGAGATAAAAATTAGCCGTTGAAATTGAGAACTAAAACGAATTCAAATTAAAATGTTATTCTATTAGTGATATTGCTACTTTAAATATGTGAAAAAAGATGAGAATTTATAATATATAATTTGTAATAAAAGACAACGTCGTAAGTTGAAAAATATATATTTCTAGAATTAGTGGGGTTTTTTTGCAAACAGATTGAAATTATCGTAAATCCTGTGTAAGGCGTACTCTGTGTAAGACGGAAATTTGTCTAACTCGAAAAGGTTTTCAAGTCTCCATGAATCCCCAGAAAAAGAGTAAAATTTGTCTAAGGCAGAATATTGTCTACTACGGAAAATTTTCTCGGTCGCGATCGATTCAGCTTTAGATAAAGTTTACGGTAATTGAATTTCATGCAAGATTTTGTTTAGTACTATAAATAAAATCATAAAAGACATTAATTTTAGTACTGTAAAAAATTATGACACTTACTATGAATCGCTGTTGCAAGAGGTTGGAAAAATTCCTCGATTTGAAATTTAAAATACAAGCACTGTGAGGGATAAAAACTTGCATCATTTTGGATGGAAATCTATTAATATATCCCGCTAGCAGGGCTCCCACTGGTCCGCTTTTTGAAAACAAGTAAAATTTCAGAAAAAAAATTAATGGTAGGTTTCTGCAACAATTGCAAGAAAAACGGCGTCTTAGGCAAGTTTCTACGATATTTATAAAGAAGATTTTTCTTTGAAAAATAGTGGTGTTCAAAAAACGGACCGAGTGGGAGGCATGCCCGCTAGCCATATTTAAAGAATGAAATGTTTCATCCTCAAAATATAACCCGCCAGACAAAAGTTTCTTTTTTTTGCCAGCTTCGACAGGACGAAGACGAATAACTCGATATTATTGATCTAAATTAATTCAAATTAACACTAAATACATTGCCACACGATTTGTAGAGTTTCCTTATCTAATCTTCAAGTGCTGTCTACTTCTGTGTCTATTCCAACCTTATATAGACGCAAGCTTATAAGCGACATTTGCTGTCAAGCACACAAGACAGATGTTTGTATTCAATAAATAAATAAACTAAGAGAATACAAATTTAAATCAAAGAACTTCACATTCCACAGAAAACGAATTAAAATATACGTGTACATAAAAACAAAACTTCATTTTGAATTACAACGTACACCAAGTTCAAAAGATATCTAAAACGCATGCGCAACTTAGAGTGTCCCCTGGTGGTTATTGCGTAGGAAGAACGGAAGAATCAAACCGTCTTATATTAAGACACGTTTGAAGCAACGGAGTGTCTTAAAATAAGACATTTGCGCATATTTTAGACACTATACTCAGTTCGTTTGCGCCATGATCATAGTAAGACACTTATGTAAGAGGGCATTTCGAAAAGTAAAGATACACCGTACGCCGGAGGAAAAGAAAAGTTTTGACAAGCAAGTTGGCCAACACAGGTGTTAACCGTGAACCGTTAGCTTTCTCCTCGCGGTCGTTCGGCATTTCAACGTTGATTCTGGTTGGAGTAGGTCGTGTTTAAAAGGGTTCCGCCGATTCAGAATCCCGCCAAATGCGGAATGCGCTCCGTCATACGTTTTCTTCATGCAAGAGGTCAGCGACCAGCGGATATTCACAAAGAAATTGTTTCTGTTTATGGGAACATTATGAATCAACAAAATGTAACGAAATGATGTAGTCATTTCTCTGAAGGTAGGACCTATGTTCATGACGAACAAAGAACAGGTCGGCCATCTGTGATCTCTGATGCCCTTCTTTAGAGAACGGAGGAAGCAATTCGTGCGAATAGACGTCTCCTGTTACCTGAAAATACATCTTGGAGGAAAATCATTCCACGACGATGATGAGATCAAAGATGAAGTTGAAATGTGGTTCCGACAACAGGCGGAAACCTTCTATGATTGTGGGATATAAAAGCTTGTGCCCCAACTTAACAAATGTTTGGATAACGGGGGTGATTATGTCGAAAAATAATAAATAATCCAGTTAATAAGATGTAACTTACGTTTTCTAAATAAATGTTTTTTTTTGTTTTGTTTTTTTTGTTTTTTTTTTAAGGAATGCAAGCCATTGTATCTTTACTTTTCGAAATGCCCTCGTATCTTAAATCAAGATATCTATAATGTCTTAATTTTCACATTAAGACACTTAAGTGTCTAAAATTATTTTTCAGTCACATATGTGTCTAAATTTAAGTCGCCTCTATTTGCAGTGTGTTCTAAGTCGATTTAGAAGCAAGGAGAGTGTGAAAGTAAGCAAGAACAGTTTAAAGATATTAAGAAAAATATTTAAGATATGTTGAATTTTTTTAATAAAATCTAATAAATACAAAGGAATCAGGTGAAATGTGTCAAACGTAGAATTTTTTTCAAGATTTTTATATGCGCTAGTAATTGTATGGAATTTTAAAATGTAAAGAAATTTAAATATATTTTATAAGATTTTATAAATATATTAAGATTAAAGATATTTAGAAGATTATATGTTGTTTTAATGACAAAAATTTTGGACATTTAAAGGTACACGTTTTCTTAAATTAAGCCGCAGCAATTAAGAGTAAGCTAAACTCGATTTATAATTTACTTATAGTATGCAGCTAAAACCATTATTTATTCAACTTCCCTCACAACTCAGGTCGAAATTCATGCTGATATTTGTTTGCTAGACGAGCATTAAATGCTCTATCCCAGAAAAGTAAAATAGCATAAACTACCATAACACATTTGCTGGTTCCATCATTACCAGCAAGTCATGGTGTGTATTGGAACACTTTAGTGCTTGACCAGCATACATATTCCAGCTTCTGTTGCTTGAATATGTTGCTGGTCTAGCAGCAATCAAGATCACCACTTGCTTGTAATTTCTTCTATTCTGGCAATAAATCATAAGCAACATATATATATATATATATATATATATATATATATATATATATATATATATATTGCTTTTCTATCATTACATTTCTGCCATCAGTTGCTTTTAAGTTTTGCTTTTCTAGCACCATTTGCTTTTTATTTTTGCTGCTTTGGCATTACATTTCTAGCATCACTTGCTTTTAATTGTTGCTTGGCTAGCATTACTTTTCTAGCATCGCTTTCTTTTCTTTTTTGCTTTCTCCCAATTAGAAAAAAAAGACGCTGTTGTCGCCATCTTTTGAGAATTTCTGAAGTACCTACATTTTTTAGAAGGGGAAACTTATATCGGGTTTTATTTTCCTCTGAGAAGGACCGAACTCATTACCTCCGGTTTAGGAAGAGTATGCTCTACTTACTTCGGTACTGGGGTCGTATTTGTAAACGATTATAAATGCGGGTAATGGGCATAGAGCTGATTCTGCTGTGTGTTGTTGTACTCTTCTATATCCGCTTTGGAAATTAATTTTTAGTTCTGATTCTTTTGATATTTAGATGTTAAAAACTAATCTCAAATGGGTTGTTTAAGACAGTATTGAATTCAGGAGAGGACGAGCCCGTATTTTAGATTTTAATGAACAAAATGTCCTTTTTCTCCATTTTTTAAAGACATACTGCATTTCTTTCGAGTAAGTTGGAATATTTAAATTCTAAGAAACAGAAGAAAAAAATTCCTTTATAGGCGGCGGGGGGGGGGGGGTTCACCTAGAAGACTCTCATAGAAGTTAAATCCCTCACAGGATTTAACCCACCCCCATAGAAGTTAATTATAAAAATAGAAGTTATATTTTACATCTTGCAAAATTGCAATGTACAGTGAAACCTTCATAACGCAAACTCCTGGCTATTCCGTTAAGGGAAGAGGGCTTAGGTGATCCATTAAGCCTCCCTCGAATTGTAAATTTAACTAATTCTTTATTCTATTTTGAAAAACAAATTGAAATTTAATCTTTTCTCTTAGCTTAAAATAAAAGAGAAAGTAAGAATTTTTTGTTAGAGGAGGGGGGTGGGGGGTGCGGAGATGGAAGAGAGCCGTTGTCTCTCCCCGAATTCGAAAAAATAATTTAATTTATAATTAAAATTTCATTTTCTTCTATTTTCAAAAAACATAGTCAAATATATACTTTTCGAGTAACTACAAAAAATAAAATAAATAAACATTTGATGCTGCCAAGCATTAACAAGTACACAATGCTTCATTTAATTACCTACCTCATCATTACTGGGAAGAGACTTGTGTAGCAAATTAGCACATGTTACTGACGCATAGTACGTCATGCTGTTTTCTATCAAAGCTGGTTGCATAGCATATTATGCTGGCAAGCATAAAAAAGCATATAATAGCATGTAAATGTACCTCTCCATGATTTAACAGAAGCTTAAACAGCATGTAAGTACATAAAATGCTTGTACATAGCTTGTGATGCTATTTCTCCCTGAGCTGGCTGCATAGAATATTATGCGGGAAAGCATAAAAAAGCATATAATAGCACGTTAAGGTCCCTACCTCTCCATGAATTGAAAGAAGCTTAAACAGAAAATAAGCCCAACATGCTTATACATAGCTTGTCATGCTATTTCTGAATAAGCTGGCTGCATAGCATATTATGCTGCCAAGCATAAGAAAGCATATAATAGCTCATTAAGGTACTTACCTCTCCATGCTTTGGAAGAAGCTTGAACAGCAATTAAGCAACATAGTACATAAAGCATAACATAGCATTGTACATAGCTTGTCATGCTATTTCTTCCTAAGCTGGCTGCATAGCATATTACGCTGGAAAGCAAGCATAAAAAGCATATAATAGCACTTTAAGGTACCTACCTCTCCATGCTTTGGAAAAAGCTTAAACAGCAAACAAGCATAAAATGCTTGTACATAGCTTGTCATGCTATTTCTACCTAAGCTGGCTGCATAGCATATTACGCTGGCAAGCATAAAAAAGCATATAATAGCGCGTTAAGGTACTTACCTCTCCATGCTTTGGAAGATGCTTAAACAGCAAACAAGCATAAAATGCTGGTATATAGCTTGTCATGCTATTGCTGTGTAAGCTAGCTATATAGCATGTGATGCTGGCTAGCATTGTAAAGCGTATACTAGCATGAAAATCTAGCAGACAAAGCAATACATAGCAATAATTAGCATATTTTTGATGCTGGTACTAGCAAGAATTTTGACCTTTGAAAAGTTGTAATTCGATACAAAGATGCATTAATTTTACAAATCAGATTTTAAAAGTGAAATATATCTAAACTTACAACGGATGCTTAAACAATAATGCTATTTTTAATATTAAAATTAAACTTATTATGAAGGATTATTCATATAGAAAATTTGTTAATTACAGATATTGACTAACTGTAATTTGAAATGTTTACGTTCTCATTATTTCTACTGATACTTTCTTTTAGTAATTTCTGATCTGTTTGACGTTAAGTTGTGTAAACCGCGTAAAATAAAATAAAAAAAAATCTTCTAGAAATTGACAGCCGGAAGCCAAAATAGAAATATTATGAAATATTTACGAACACGCATTTATCTTAAATAAATATAGAACAAAATGCTTCATATGTGTCTAATGATTTCATGAGTGTGTTTTTTTCCTCATGGGGAATATTCAATGGTTTTATTTATAATCGTAGAAAAGCGCAAAAATGTATCTGTAAATAACCTAAGTATTTAAGTTAAAAAAAATTCTGAATTTCCACATTTGTATTGTAAATATTTGTATATGTATTTAAATATACAAAATGAAATATTTTGATAATAAATGTAATCTGAAATCACATTAATGTAAATAACGGAATTTATGTCAAATTTCTTTTATAACTGTTGAAAATGTGTGCTGGCACAGGGCTGCCACAGGCTATTATTTTTATATGCTATTCGCACCACTATTTTAAGAAAATAAATGGTATAGTATATTTCTCTTGAAGATGTTTCCAAAGTGTATGTAAAAATTCTTTGCTTTAAAAAAGTGGTGCGAGATAGAATTAAAAAATAGTCACCAGTGGCAACCCTGCTATATATACTAATTAATATTGCATGCTTCCTTAGGTAAAGGTAACACTAGTTTAGAACACAAAATCTCAAAATAATTTAAAAAGTGACACCAATATTGGATGTCTATGTAATGTGCATTATATATATATATATATATATATATATATATATATATATACATTGCTTGTGCGCATATGCATGCATGACTGTGTGTATAACTGAAATCGTAAATCAAAGCAAGATTTACCGCAAAACGAGTAACGATTTTGCTTTAAACAGAAACAATTAATCATTTATGTTGTTAAGTTTCAAAGATATGTTGTAGGTACAGGATGTGAATGACTTTAAAACAAAGTTTTTAAGTTTCTTTGCCATAATTAATTGCAGAAAGATCTTGCAAATCCTGAATTTAAACAAAGCAGTTACAAATTCAGCTATTTTAGCTATTATTATTATTATTTTGAATCAGAAATTGTGGTGCTGCCTGGGAAATTCCACGGAGTGCACGAATCTTGATAACATTATACTTTAGCAGTGTATGTTCGGTAATTTGTTAAGCTCTAATCGATTGTGTTACTATACGTCTAAATTGCTGTGCACTTTTGCAGCTGGTCTTGCATCTGGCGCATCAAATATTTTTTTTTAGGGAACTGTATTTTCTGTTTTTTACAAATTTATATAGAAACATAAGCAAAGCATGCGAATTTCCTAATTGTATTAGAACAGAAAATAATCCTTTACAAAGATATCTTGAAAAAAATAATAAAGATATATTTTCATTTTATATTACAAAATATTTTCAAATCATAAAATTATCGTCTACATTTTAAAATTATGTTTGCGATAAAATAATACAAACTTTCACGAAACAATGCTTATCCATTTGATCCCAATTTATAAATTTACCTTTATCACAGATAAACCTCGTGAAACTTAATGTATTTGGTAAATAATATTTTTCGCTTTGGAGATTGAAGTATTTTATTTTCTGTAATTACATTTAAGACTTGTGCAGGAGAAGTTACAATACAGTTACAATTACACGGACAAAAATCCTTTTATAAAACATATGATGAACTACTTTATGTTATTCTTTACCTATTAAATTCGAAAACATTTCATTTCTGCTCTAATATCATTGACTTTATTTCAGGCTGATGCACGTTTATTTTGTTTGTTGAAAACTTTAAACATGTCCATTATATTTCGTTGAGATTGATAAACGGAAAATGAATAAGAAAATCTGTATTTCACCGTAATATAGAGCAAGATATTTTTCAAAATATAAAATTATGAACAGAACGCAAACTAGAAATATATAAATAATTATTCTTTATAAGAATAAAATTATCTCAAATCTTTCTAATTAATGAAAAAATATATTGGTACATATTTTTTCATAATATAAGAACATATATTGATAATATAAGAATTGGAAGTAAATATAATTTTTTTCAACTTTTAATTTACAGCATACACGTATATCAACGAATAGAATCTATCAAGTTGCGTAACAAATGCTTTTCAACGCGTTATATTCATAAATATTTCTGTAAATATGTATAAAATTATATTCAAAAATGTTGAAAATTATGGCTTTAAAAAAGAAACAAAATCAGAATTTTACCCACGTTGTAGAAAAAAGTGTGAAAATCATAGACTTTAATTTTACAGTCACCACTAACTATTTAATTTTCAAAATAATGTCGAAGTATTAAAATTCAATTTTTATTTATTCATACACAATAACATACAAGTTGTTTATTAAATAACAACAAAAATAATCTAATAAGCTAAAATAAATTATTATTATAGCTAAATGTTTCCTTTGTGATAGTAGATTTCATATGAACCGAATTGCGAGCAAAGCTTTTTTTAAACGTGTAAATCCAGCTCTTTAGTTTCTAAATGTACTTTGCATCGATCGCATCTATTTAAATTATTAGGTAGCCGGTTAAGCAAAATCCTGCAGAATGGGGTAAAAGTACGCATCAGTTTTGGGGTAAAGATAGGCATAATTTTTAGTTGCGGGTCTTTGTCCTATCGTTTTAGCTAGATGCAAAGCTTTCCACAATTTACTTTGCTGATTTTTTTTCATATGTTACTATTGTATAAAATAAAATAGCTATTTAACTAAAGTAAGCTAACTTAAAACCTTTTCATTTTTATAGTTTTCTTTTATGTAGAACATAGATATCTTTCTTTTAAAAATAAATATTCATTTTTCATAAAAGGATTTTGTTTTATGTCTTAACCCTTAAAACCTGTTAACTGTCTCAATGACCTCTGCTATATTCAGTTTTCACAGTTTAACTTGTAATTTTCAATTTAAATATTGATGTTAGTTTAATTTTGATTCGTTTGGAAATTTAGTATTATCGCTAATTACTTCTAAATGAGGCGAATTTTTATTATAATAGGCCTTTACATAAAGTAGCAGAAAAAGTATCTTATGAGTTAGTCAACCATTTTATTCATTCTACGATCGAGTGGTCTCTGAGACTGGTCAAAGTATTTATGGAACAACTTTGGTCATAACAGTTAAGAGTTAACTTCTGTTTGCGGTCATACAAACCTCGGATTTTTTTCCTTTCTTCGCGGTTTAACTTTTAATTTTCAGTTTAACTATAGATATTAGTGGAATTTACTATAGATTCTAGTTTAAATTCTACATATTAATTTCTTCAGGTGTCTAGCATTAAAGCTAGAGACTTCTGAATAGATGAGTTTTAATTATAGTATTCCTGTACATAAAGTTTAGTACAGAAACAGTATCTATTAAGACAGTTTAACCTTTTATTCATTCTACGATCAAGGGGTCTCTGAAATCGTTCACAGTACCTATGAAACAGTTTTTGTAAAAGCAGTTAGAGCTTAACTGCAATTTGCGATCTCACAAACCGCTGTTTTTTCTTTTTTTTCATGATTTCAATTTCTAGTTTAATTATAAATACTAGTGAAATATACGATTGCTTTTACATAACTCGTTCATTTTATTGGATATGGCGCAAGAGCCTGCAGTAATGGTAAACATATGCACTGCGTATCTTTGCCCCTTCATTGCGTACTTTTATCTCCAACCAATGGGGTAAAGATACGCAGAGCAATGTTTTAAAAATGGCAATTTCTCACGCAATTATAATTTGAAAGAGTGTCGGTTGATGGTGGTACTTGCCTAAGGTTCTAATCTAACATTTTAATCACTCCTTACATAAGTTTAGATCAATGTGTGCGTTAAAAATCAAAATTTATAGAAAGTGCATATCATTACCCATACCTACCCTACCTAAAATAAGCGTCCAGCAGACCATCTGCGTGATCCAAAATCGACCCCTTGAGCTGATGACCGGAAGCCAGGCATAGAACGCTATTACGGGACGTTTAACGTGACGTGAGTAGTCATGGACGATCCTAGCTTCCATGTGGCGACCGGCGGGTAAGGGAGCATTGCATTCGGGTGTGTACTGAGCACAAAGATCCGTCATTCCCAGCTATTCCCTGTTCTCGGGCAATGTGAGCAGCGACGCTCCGTAGTCCGATCTCAGTGCCGATTTTCAGGTCGGATGGTGACGCTGAGCAAAGGATAGCTAATAGGATGAGGCGATTGTCAGTAAGGTAAAAGTGGAGATAGAGCGGGCTGCGTAGAGCAAGACTCAGAGATTCTCTAGTGACGACGCAGTGTACCGGAACGCCGTACGTGGACTCCAGGAACTTGCGCTGGGGGAAGCTTTGGACAGCAGCTATGCGATTTAGCGGACAATGGGAGAAGCTCACGGAGCAGCTGGACCTGCAGAAGTTCACTGCACCTGGAGCAGTTGTGACGAAGTAATTTAAAAAGTTGCCGTGAATAAGATAGAGTTGCAGTAAAAATAAAAGGAATAGTCTTACTTAAATGACAACAGTAGACACATTGAAGAAACAGCAGTTATAAAAATCTTCTTTATTCGTTGATTCACTTGAGAGGTGGAAGGTAATTAGGAGAAGTAGGTCACCGTACACATCAGAAGAACGTTCCACGTAGAATTATTAAAACTTGGAAGTAATTCCATGATAAAGATGAATACTGGTTAAAATCATTTTTTAAAGAAGGTCTTGATAATAAAAAGTCCGAAATCAAATATGCGTTAAATTAAAAAAAACCAGAGACCGAAGATAAACTTTTAGATATCGAGATATAGCTATCGAAAACATCGCTCTTTGAATTTAGGCGCTAACGCCCGAAATTCAAAAAAGACAAATCACGTTGTCAAAAATAATACATACTTTCGTAAATCTTAAAATCTGTTAAAAAACTGGCTGCATTGATATATATACTACATAAAAGGGGTTTACAAATCTACCTCCAGAAATGATTTAAATCTATTCGTTAAATTAAAATTGCGTATGAATTGTAGAACGAATAACAGCAGGGAAAACGAAACTACGTTCGAAGACACACCTCCAATATGACGCAGTCGACGTCACACTGAATCTAGAAATAGATCAGGAAGAGGGGGAAAAGCTGAAATCAAAACTTATCTGCTGCATGCAGTAAAAAGGAAAGAAAAAAAGTGATTTGAACGATGTTTTGCGTCAAAAATAAATAGTTTAAAACGTGAGATAATAATGCTGCATTACAATTTAAAAAATAAATAATAAAAGTGATTGCTACATCACATTACCCCCATTTGCCGAACAAAATTTTGGATGACCAAAATGTGAAAAAGGTAAATCTTGAAAGAGCTTTTTCAACAAAGGGAAAACAAAATTTTAAAAGCCAAGGAGTAAAAAAAATGTAGAATAAACTTTTAAGTTAAAATTTAAAAGTCATAATAAAAATTTTAAGTGCATGTGCACATTTAGGGAACGTACATGTACAGTGACCTAAAGAGAAAGAAAAAGAATATACATCAAGTAGTACATTCAAATTTCAATAGTATACATAACATGATAGTATACAATAATATTAATATCAAGCCCCATTGCAATGACAGGCAAAGAAAGGCACCTTCCTGTGTGAAATGATCTCTATAAATTAAAATATTACTCTTTTAATATTTTATAAATCCAAAAGCTAAATAAATTTTTAGCCAAAAGAGACCACAAAAAAATTTTGAATTCAATAAGTTAAAAAATAAGGTACACTTGTGAATCAAAAATTTTATAAAGTTGCAAAAGTAAAGCAACAAAAAGTCAGAAGTACCCTCTCTAAATATTCTGACTGCCTAGGAAAATAAATCATAAATTGAAACATTCGAAATGAAAAATCATTTCTACTAATCAATTTTCTCATAATAATGAAACATTCAAAATGAACAAGTCATTTCTACTAATCAATTTCCTCATAAATATTGAAACATTCAAAATGAACAAGTCATTTCTACTAATCAATCTTCTCATAAATATTGAAACATTCAAAATGAACAAGTCATTTCTACTAATCAATTTCCTCATAAATTGAAACATTCAAAATGAACAAGTCATTTCTACTAATCAATTTTCTCATAAATATTGAAACATTCAAAATGAACAAATAAATCATTTCTACTAATCAATTTCCGCATATTTATAAAAATAAATTGCAATGAGAAAGTCGAGAATATTTTACTTTTATATTCCGACAACCTAGGACTTGAATTTCATTAATCATAATAGTTAAAAAAATTGTCATAATCAGGAAAAAATTTAAATTACCAAACAAGTGTACCATAAAAAATATTTAGTTTAATTCCTTCAATAATTTAATAGTAAAATTTAAATTTAAGTTTCTATGCTTGTAAAAAAAATATTTTAAATTAACTTTAAACAACAGTTGAAATTAAATTAAAGAGCTGCAAAAATTTAAAAAATATTGTAGAGTAAACAGACAATCCTTCATGATACCATGGCCAGTGGACACATTCAGGAACTCTCTAAACATATTTATACAAAACACAAAAATACAGCAGACTCCAATGCGCATAAGAGACCTCTGAGATCTTGTGCAAGAGATAATCAAATAATCAGCATAGAAAAAAAAATAGTGTATTTTACAGATGTAAAGAAGCTGTTGGTATAAACCACAAATGGTTGGATATGAATAGTACTGTGAACTATTCAAACACTTCTATTTTGTTGAAAAAAGGGCACAGTTAGCACAACAAAACATCACCAATTATGAATATTTAGCAGAATATGGTGATATACTTGAAGGAAAAATTGGTAGACACTGCTGGCAAAAAGAAGACAATGCATGGTGGTACATTTAGGAGTAACACTTCACTTAAGGATGATATAAACACACACACCATGATGAGTAGAGGACAAGATCGGTAGTCAAAATCGGTAGTGAAGAAGCACTTTAAAAAAAATATATATATAATTTCTTAGAGAATTGTTGAAGATTCACTGATGAACACTTCAAAAAAAGATGCGCTGGTAAATATTTTCACCAAGAATTTTGTGCTTTTCTTCGTATAAAAGGTGCAAATAAAAATTTTCTTCATTAAAAAAATATATCTTCATGATCAACTTAAAATAATTTTCTTGCATAAATTGAAGAAGTTGCATATGGCAGATTAAAATTTTTTGAAGCAATTGGGTTATGAAATAAGGAAAAGGCACTATGATAATAATTAACATATAAAAATCTTCAGAAATAAGCAAATAAACAAACATTCTTGAGCTTAAACATTTTCTGTAATTCCAATAACAGTAAATTTTATAAATAGTTGTGGAATATAGTATGATGTAGAAGTCAAACACTTCCAATGCGAGGATGAAACTTTGCCGCTTACCCTTATGTAAGGATGAAAATTTTCCACTCACAAGTAAGCATTGACTAGGAAAATATATTGTTTATGAAAAAATAATATATATACTGATTTAGCTTCAAAACCAACTTCAAAAACACACTGGAGAAGATAAGAAAAAATATGGATATTTTACTACATAAATTACTGAGAATTCACCAAGAACATCAAAGCCGAAAATGGAGCACAAATCTTTATTGGTTGCTATAAATGAGGAACAGAAAATTTTTTTGCAGGTATGTATTATAATATTTTCAGTACAACATTTCCATACACCAGAGAAGCGTTTCAAAAAATGGATTAATAACAACACTCTTGAAAGCAACTTCAGCAGGTAAGTAAATGTGAATATGAAAGATGAGTAAATATTGTCATATTTGAACATGTAGAATAAATTTTATCAAACTATTTCAGTTATGAGGATGGTACAGGAGAATGATTTTTTTTAATTTCTTTTTTAAGCAAAAAAAATATGTCATTAAATTTTGATGAAGCTACATAATTCTGGAAAATTGAAGCACTGAGAGTTATCATAACAGTTTGTAGAAAGCAAACAGAGTTCTTGAAATTTAACTTAGTAAAAGAACACTGCACTCACCAAACACCACAATCGATATTAGCAGTCAAATCGTGCACTAGATGACAAAAATATCTTGAGAACAAAAGTGGAAGGTGGTACAAGAACACATTATATATATATTTTTATAATAAAAAGTTATTGAAGGTATTTTTGGAACAAAAATTATAAATTGATATATTTAAAAGCAGAAAAGACTTCAAAAAAATCATGCAGGATATATTTTACAGCTACGAATTTCATGAAGAACTTCAGCTCCTTTGCAAGTAGTAGATGAGAAGAATTTCAGTAAAATACTTTAAACTTCAATAATTATCACAGATTCCAAGGGGAAAAAATAATTTGCTTCAATAGATATCTTAATTTTCATAATATATCTTCAAATTTATTAAATACTTTATTTCAATATATTAGTGCCATAAAATGAAATTTTAAAAACCCAATATAAGAATAAGTATAAAAATCATAGCCTCTTGTTAAATAAATTTGTTCTTAAAATCAGAGAACAATTTTTAGAATTCATTTCAAAATTCATTAAAGATTTCCTATTATATAAATATCTTTTAATGCACCATAAGAATAAATGAATTAGAGAATAAATAAATAAATTTCTTGATTTTTAAAATAATATTTCATTCTTCAAAAATTTAAAAACAGCAATAATTTTGTCAAGACATATCTCAAAATGAAAACCAGTAACGGATTTTTTAAATTATACAATGCTCAAAAATTTAAAATCATGGAATAAGTATTGCAAATAAAACTTGAGAACCAAAATTTCATTACGATGTTTGATCGATCTTCAGCCGTTAAAACAGCAAAATGTTCCATTTGAGAACAGCAGAATATTATAAATTTCTTAAAATTCCATATTAAAAAATAATAATTTTAAAACAATTTATTTGAATTTACGTCAGTATTTTTCTATAAAAGTAACAAATCTGCAAAATTTTATGCAAAAGAAAATTCAGTTAGGAATAATTTTCAGGAACAAAATTTCTTCTAAGATTAAAAAAGATTACGTTTTCTTTTTGTAAGAACAGAAAATATTGAAAAAAAGAATAACGGCAAATATGATGGTAAAATATTTTCAAAATTTCATTAAAAAGAGCAGTTCTTCTATTTGAGAACAAAAATCTCCTTTAAAAAATTTCACCAATCGTCAAAAATACGGCGAAAAAATACAGTCATTAAGTTATTTTTTAAGGCATTACGTTGTAATCAAAAAGCAACAACGCCGAAATGTTCTTTTTTGTCACGGAAACCAAATGTGACGAAGTTAAATACATTGATGAGAGAAGATGCCGTGAATAAGATAAATTGAGTTGCAGTAAAAATAAATAGGAATAGTCTTACTTAAATGACAACAGTAGACACATTGAAGAGACAGCAGTTATAAAAATCTTCTTTATTCGTTGATTCACTTGAGAGGTGGAAGGTAATTAGGAGAAGTAGGTCACCGTACATATCAGAAGAACTTTCCACGTAGAATTATTAAAACTTGGAAGTAATTCCATGATAAAGATGAATACTGGTTAAAATCATTTTTTAAAGAAGGTCTTGATAATAAAAAGTCCGAAATCAAATATGCGTTAAATTAAAAAAACCAGAGAACGAAGATAAACTTTTAGATATCGAGATATAGCTATCGAAAAACATCGCTCTTTGAATTTAGGCGCTAAGGCCCGAAATTCAAAAAAGACAAATCACGTTGTCAAAAATAATACATACTTTCGTAAATCTTAAAATCTGTTAAAAAACTGGCTGCATTGATATATATACTACATAAAAGGGGTTTACAAAACTACCCCCAGAAATGATTTAAATCTATTCGTTAAATTAAAATTGCGTATGAATTGTAGAACGAATAACAGCAGGGAAAACGAAACTACGTTCGAAGACACACCTCCAATATGACGCGGTCGACGTCACACTGAATCTAAAAATAGATCAGGAAGAGGGGGAAAAGCTGAAATCAAAACTTATCTGCTGCATGCAGTAAAAAGGAAAGAAAAAAAGTGATTTGAACGATGTTTTGCGTCAAAAATAAATAGTTTAAAACGTGAGATAATAATGCTGCATTACAATTTAAAAAATAAATAATAAATGTGATTGCTACATCACAGCAGTTGTTAGGCTACTCAAAGGTAGATTAAGATGGAAGGTGTCCCGGTGACAAAAGGGCGATCACGGTGCCCCTGTGTGTCTTTGCGAAAAGAAGACGTATGGCTGAGTCCTATGATCAGGCTCTTGTATCAAATTGTTACTTTATTATTCTGTAAATAGCCCATTGTAAATAGTTTTGTCTTCAATACATTATTTTAATTCTCGAGTCAAAGCTGCAGTTCTTTTTTTTTTAAGTTTGTATCGTTATTTTTATCCCATATTTCTTAATGTTCATTCAATGACCGAACCGTAAACAAAAAGTCTTAGTCAACGGCAAAACTGCGCCAAGGGAGCCCAGGAGATTAAGGCAAAAAAGCTTTGTTATCAATTGCTCACTTCACAAGTATTATTGAGTGTTATATGAGGCTTTTATATAATATAGGAAAAAAAATGCATAATTCGCTTGTTTGTTTTGTTTTATCTTTTTTAAATAAAATTTTATGTGAAATGTTCATGCATTTTGGAAATGAAGCTTTCTTTTGAAAATACATTAATTGTGAAATTAGATATCATCAAAGTTTAGCTTTTTCTCATCAATATTATCCCAATTTAACCTGAAACCGCTGTGTATTAAAAAGAAAATGTAACAGTGTTCCATCATACACTTCATTCGATCCACACTAAAAAATATAAACATAGCTATTTTGATAGTCTTTCTAAAAAATTACGTCCATATATAGAGATTTATGTTCAAAGAAAGTTTTAAAAAAAATCATTATTTGAGGTTAACAACAAGAATAAAAAATATTGCTAAAATAAGTTATGGCAGTGAAAAAACTATATCATTATTAATGGCAAAATGCCACTCTATCAAAATTTAGTTTACCAAAAACAAAATCTCATATTTCTTAAAGCAAATGTTTGCATAGTTATTTTTCTTCGATAAACAAAGATTTATTGGGATAACACCTGGCATATATAAAAATATTACCATACAAACAACATTTAAAGAGGAAAATCCAAGTCAGTCAGAATATTTTTAGCAGACCATATGAGTCATTTTATTTCTGTTTACCTAAATCGATCGATCGATGCATGCATAAATAGATAGAGAGGTTAATAAAAGGAATTTTGTTTTCGTAAGAGAATTTTTATGAAAGGTAAAACTTCGTTTCCACTATACAGTATTTAATATATTTACGCTAGATTTTCATAAACTTCTCCAAATATTTATGAAAAAACAATTATTGTGGGAATTTCATAAAAAAAATCCAAACTGAACGGTAACTTGACACAAAAATTTTCCAATAATATATTTCTGGATTTTCAAAAATTACTTCATATTAAAATTAAAATGCGTAAGTGAAGTTATATTCAAAGAAACATATGTATTATGAATTTTGACTTACACTTAAGGAGTACTACAAGCTTTTCAGTTCAATAACATATATTGCAATGAAATTTGTTTGACATTATTTAGCTGTTCGATAATAATAATTAATTTTTTCGTTGTTTTTAGTTTTATTTCTGCAGCTATTTTTTCTTTAAATTATCATTTATTTCAAGATTAATTGGAAATTTTACATCCTAAAACCACATTTAGTGATAATTTGTCATGTATTTACTGAAGCGATCCTCAAATAGAAATATCAGATGAAAACGAATTGCTGCTCCTCTGTCCTTTAAAACAAGTATACTTGATATCAACAAGTCTGCGGAAGTGTTTGAAAGGAATGGGATGCCCATTATACGCTAGAATTCCCATAAATCGTTTTGCTTCCACACACTTTCAAAAGCACCAAAATATTTTTAATGGGATTTAAATATGAGTTTATTGATAATGATTTCAGTAACAAGACTTGAATCGAAGTCTCCCCGAATTTGACGATTTGCAACGGGGCCCTTGGAAATAGTAGTTATTATGCTTGAAACTTTATTTCTATCCGGCGCTATGTGTGACAGAAATAAAATATTAAAGTGATCGAAAAATATTTCAGTCTACACACGCAAAGGCAGACAAAGAACTACTTTCAACTACCATTGCTCTCAAACTTTGTCAAGAAACAACACCTCCGTTCGCTATCAAGCTGCCATGTTATCCCCTAATTATTATAATATTCCCCGGCCGTTGCAAGACCTTGAATCTGAGCTTGCATTTTCAAGTGGTTGTCTGATGCGTTTTCTGCCCCAAATCTTGTGTGAGCATTAAACAACTTTTATATTGACTATCTGTGTTTTCCCTTACTATTCAACTGGATTGTCATCCGAGCTAAGGTGTCCTGTTACTGATTGCACATGATACAGATTATTGTTAAAAGTTCCTAATCATTCAATCCTACCTAAAGCTTGTATATTTTATATCTACTACTTTCTTTTCCACTATATGTGTATTACAGATTACCCCTGATGCTGTGGAATGAGAAAACCGCATTGTCGAGCTCTTTATCAAACTGAATTTTTCATACGGGTAGCCCTTATTTATTTTGTCTCCAATTATAGTCGTCTAAATAGCGAGTTCCTCCCCCCTTCATATGAAATTTCTCTGATGTTTTTAGACGCCTATAGACAGGGGCGGATTTATTAAGTGAGGGGCCCCTCTCACTGGAACATTTTGGGGGCCCTTCCATCTTGAAAAATTGGGTATATTTATAATATATACTAATAAAAGAAAATTTCGCTCTGTGTGTGTGTATTCGCGATGGCTAGCGAAATCTACCGCACGTACAAAGCGGAAAATTTTTGTGAGGGTTGTCCAAGGCCTTTCCTGATACATCTGAGACTCAGAATTCTAAAATATCTACTTATAAGCTGAGTTATTCATTAACAATCGCAACGCACCAGGGTTGGCAAGTTTTTGACGCATGACGGTTTTTACCGGATTTTACCATGGTTTTTACCGTCATGTCAAAAACCTCTTTGTCAAAAATGTCAAAAACTGTCAAAAACCCATTTTTTAGTAGTAGTTTGTTTTTACAATTTTTTTTTCATTCTATCTTTAAGTATTGAGTTGTTACACATGAAATATTCAATATTAAAAAGATTCTAGTACATTTATCCATCCGAGAAAAACAAAAGGGAATTGCATTAGAATAATACATTATACATCTCTGTTAGAAGATCTCTACAATAATCTTAAGCTATTTGCCATATTCTACAAAAATTATATTTTTTGAAGAAATTTTATAACCCATAAGTATAAGATTGAAAAATGTGTAAAATTTTGGCAGAATGTAGTACACTGTTTAAAACTAAATAGCTTTCTCAGAAATTTCCTCAAAAGTAAGTTTTCTTAAAGTGTTAAATCCAAATTGTTCATTGATTATTTTTATTTCTAAATGGCAATAAATGAAATAAAATATATTTTAATAGTTAAGAATTACATACATCTTTTGGGAGAAAAGAATAAGTCTTGATCTTCAAAGTTAAATCTTGTAAAGATTAAAATTTGCAAATCAATATTAAACTTTAAACCATGTGAAAACTCAATTTTTAACTATATTTTAGTTAAGTAGTTTATTTTAGTCTTATTATTTCCTTAAACTAAAGAAATAAGTAAATAAATAAATATTATTTTTAAGCAGAAATGTAGATCTCTAAAGATCCATTAATTAAAAAGTTAACTGCATTAAAAAATAAATAAAACATCTAAGAACCTCTCTAAATTTAATAATAATTTTAAAGGTAAAAGGTTTTTACTCATACAGTCATATGTATGTAATAAAAATATACAATGTTTTATATATTTCAATTCACTTTAAATAATGAGAATGAAATACACAAAATATGCATTTTAAAATATCATATCTAAAAATATTCAAATTTATTTAATGACCATAGTCCATGCTTGACATCTTTTGTCACACCATATAATAGCATTTTTGCATATCTAAAATAATTTTAATGTATTTTATTAAAAATGCATATTGAATATTATTTAATAATTATAATAACCTTTTATTATCATTTAATATTAATGTTCATTGCAGTTAAAAAATTTGCATTAGTGGAGATTATGGCAAATATTGTTCTTTCCTTTTACTCTTGCATTTTTAAATTTTTCCCATTTAGGAAATGCTTTTCTTTTAAATAAATTTAACAAAGTAATTGTGAATAATAATAACAAGAAAAAATCAATCTACAAATGTATTGAATGCTACACTTAAACTATAAATTGGGAGGAAAATTGAAAATAATAGGTTTTTGACGGAATAAACCGGTAAAAACACGGTTTTTACCACTGTCATGTCAAAAACCAGTTTTTGACGTCAAAAACCCAACCCTGCAACGCACTCTCATTAAAAACTCATCTCAGTCAACGACATATTCTAAAAGATCGTACCCCTGTGTCTCAAATCCCGTAATCAATTTAAAAAAAATATCGCGGTTAACCTTTTGAAAAAGAAAATTCAAAGAGGGTCATTTTTTCAAAAAAAAAAAAAAAATGATTTTCCCCCTTATGGCAACGCCCCTCCAGGGTATAATTTTAGAGGTACCGACAAACCAAAAATATGTTCTTAAAGATAAATTCTTCTTCTAATCGATGGTGCAATCAGCTTTTAAAAATATAAATTTTAACCCTTTCAAATAACAGGTGAACTCGGGTCACTTCGCGCCTCGCGGAGACGATATTTTTTGTATGCTAAAAGTAACTAAACATCCGTATGTACACAGTCTTTTTAGAGAATCTCAATAGACTAGATTTAGATCACCTACAAAAATTATGAAACGTTCGGACGGGTAGAAATATTTTTTACAAAATAAAATGGTGTGAAATTTTTGGCGAAATTTGTAGAAGCGTTAGTGTTTCGTCGCGGTTTCGCCCTAGTAAAAACCTGAGTATTTCGTCACGGTTTCGCTCGCTTTTGTTAAGCGTAGACTCCAAAAAATTTAATTACGCAGAAAATAAAATACCAAATAGCATATACTTTTAATTCAATATTTTTTCATTTAAAAATATAAATTCAGACAAAATGGAGTTAAAGATATAAAGTCATACAAATTTGAGGTTCGTTCATCACGGGTCTGGGCAATGCCGGGTGGGTCAGCTAGTTTAAAAATAATAGCTGTTCAAAACTTAATTATAATAATTACTAAGAAATAAATTAAAATGTATTCAATCGTTAACGATTAATTACACGAAATTCATTTCATATTCAAATTACATCAGATTATTTTACACGAACTTAGATACTGTGACGGATAAATGTGCTAAAATTGTGTATCTTGTTTTCTTTTCAATTTTTTAAGAACATAAAATGATAATTCCAACCAAAATTAATCAGAAACTAAGGAGACAATATTTTAGCATCTGCTGAGCCTTAACTCAAAACCTCTTTTCGCTGCTTTTCGTTTTTGACTCATTTATTTCATGAAATAATATCTAAATGTAATGGGGTTTTAATGCATGGGGCTGCAGTGGTCTGCACTGCATGGCATTGACATTATCTTGCTTATAGTTTTAATAAAACAATATCAGAAATCAAATATATTCATCCATTATAACCAAATTAAATTACATTTTTCTCCTTTTCGTTACACAGCTGGGCTCAAAGAATGGCAAGTGCTTTATGGATATAAAAAGGATTCGAAGCTCCACGAGTTCTTTTATAAAGGCGCGCTACACACCAGGGAGACATGCGGCAGAAAAACGTGAGGCATGCGACAATTTCACCCTGTTAACTAAGAAAAAACAGGTTTGAACAGCAGAATTTGCCTCATGTCTCACGATTATTGTCGCATGTGTCTCTGGTGTGTGGCGCGCCTTAATAGTCTTAGAGCCGACAGCACAAAAACTTATGTTATCAAGCACAAGAAAAAGACCTTTATTTTATGGGTGAGTAGAAGTAGGGGAATCTAAAGATCCATGTCTGCCGGAAGTGAAGTGGTGCATAAGCCAAAAATAAATACCACCAGTGGTTCACTTGTAGGTTTATCATCGTGTTTGTCCTACAAACAAAGGTATGAAAACATGGAGGCCTGGGAGCAGGAAAACACAATGATAAACCTACGAGTGAACCACTGGTGGTATTAATTTTTAGATGATGCACCACTTCACTTTCGGCAGACATGGATCATTAGATTCCCTTACTTCTACTCTCCCATAAAAGAAAGGTTTTTTTTTCTTGTGCTTGATAACTTAGGTTTTTGTGCTGTCAGCTCTTGGGCTATAACAATCTGCACTGCATTTTTATATAAATACTAGGGGGGTCTGCCCTGCAAACGTATAATAGTCACGTGTAAATAATTTTTTAATTGAAATGAAATATTGTTCTTTGCGCTGTTTTTAAAATTGGCAACAATATAAAATAGTAACCTTTTCTAAAATATGAGGAAAATATTGCACACATATTAAAAATATTATCACAATATTGTCTTCACTTTTGATTGAAATAAAAGATAATTTCAATTTGAATTTGAAATTGACTAAAAGGAAAATAAATCTAATAATCCTTATATTTTTTCCTTTCCTTTCTTTTTTCCACAAAAATGGAGTCATCTAGTTGCCATCATTAAAAAAATATTGTTATAATTAGAAAAAAATAATTAATACCTCGAAAACTAAATCAAATTTTAAAATTCTAATACTAGTTTTGACATACGCAGATCAATACGGACAATTGGTGCTAATTTCACCGCCAAGGATTTCATATTTTAGAAATAATAGCTGTGAAATAGAATCAGTCATTTCATAAAATCGTTTCATTAGGATTATATATATATATGATAGATACTTTTTAAACACCAATTTAATTAACTAATCTGCATATAAGTTTGTAATTGTGTGTGTCTTATTAGCGAATGCCATAAAAAATGGTCCGAAAAATGTAAAAGTGCCACTTTCACAATTGCGATTAGCAAAACATCTGCTAAAATGAAAAAAAAAAAATTATATTGGGGAAAACTATGGGAGACATTGTCTTTGACATCATGATATATTTGATTGTCGTGTGTCATTTTTGATCTGGATGTGGAGAATTTTTTGAGAGGGAAAAAGTATAAACACTTACGATGCAATAATAAACTTCTGCAATAATAAAATATTGATTACTAGCTGATCCGTCCGGCGTTGACCGGGCCCGTTATAATAACCTTAACCCTCCGAGCGTCTTGCAAAAGGGTAAAATTGTAATGTTGTTTTCTTTGCATTTTGTTTTAAATGCTAAGAAAATATTATTCTTTCAACATTATAAAAAAAAAAAAAAAAAAAAAAAAAAAAAAAAAAAAAAAAAAAACTCAATTACAAATATGAATAGAGAGTATTAATCATTTTTCAATGTATTTAAAATTCATTAAATCTATAGAATTATATTATCTTAAATATTGCTTGTATTGCTGTGAAACCTGGAGATTAGTGAACGGAATAACGCCCAAACACTTAGAGAGTTAAACAAAATTCAAGTTCGTATGATTTTATATCTTTGGAAAATCGGTGCCCCAATGCCTTTGGCATCATAGAGTTTTTCAAACGAACTTAGTTTTTCCGGGGCCCCAATGGCTTCGGCCGCGTCGAGTGTGTTCCCAACAAACCTCTTTCCAGTGGCTTAGCCAGGGTGGGGGTCCAAATGCTCTGGATACCAGTGATTTTGTAAAGTTCAGTTCGCCTTATCTAATTGGAGAATTTTTTGTTAGTAATCAAGACGAAGAAAACTTTAAAATATTACTGGTACCTAGAGCATTTGGACCCCCTCCCTGGCTATGCCACTATCTCTTTCTGAACAAACCTGTGTCCTAGGTTGCCCCTGTCTGAGGTAGCGTATACCCGAAGTGCTCCGCACGGCCGAAGACAATCGAAAATCAAGTTGAATGACCCAAACCCCGTAGTTATCGAGCTCATAGAACCCGAGATTAGATTATAATGCTTCCCCTAGTGGTAGAATATGGAACTAAAATCTGTATAACAATCTTAAGCTAAATTGAATGAACCAATTTTCGATGAAATCGAGCCATAGAAACCGAGAAAAGAATGCCCCGTTAACGTTCGAAAATGGTGGTTACAAAAGTCCAAGAAAAAGTTTCATAATAAAATGCCGATAAAAGCCGAGGAAAGAATGTGGAAGGTGCCCCCTCCATCTATAAATTTAACAAAGTCTCTTTAACATTAACCCAATATTTAATTTACGGATTAAATGCCCCCACCTCTCTAAAGTTAATCACTTACCTTTAACAGTAGCGTTATTTTTAATTTACGACTGTAGTGAGTAAACGTAAGTTGATGCCGAAAAGAAGATTAATATTCGAAAAAGTTGGTAGCAAGGGTATAAGGAAATTTTTTAGTAGTTTATAACGTGGCAGTAGTACCCTAGAACTATATTAAAGAAAATTGCAAAAGAATCGGATCAAGGGTCTCAAGAAGGTGATTAATATTCAAAATTGGTGGTAGCTGAAGTCTGAGAATTTTTTTTGTTGTTCATGGAGTAGCTGAAAACCTAACAAGTTGTTAGAAAAGAAAAAGCTAGTGAATCGGACTATTTTTAAGGGAGTTATAATAGGGGGATCAAAAGGTGCCAAGGTGATAGTTGAGAGCAGGGTCCTAAGATGAAAACATGTTAAAAGGTCCTAGTATTTCGCACTTTAGATCTCCAATTAGTCGAAATTAAATATAACGTACAAATTAATAATTAGAATCAAAAAGTTAAATAAATGCGCTAAAAATAAGGGGAAATACTTAAAAAGGGCCCTAAGGCCCCAATAAAAATATGAGGGGTAGGTGGAAATCCTAAAAAGTTGTTAGAAAAAAAGCTAGTGAATCAGACCATTTTTAAGGTCGCGATAATAGGGGGCCCTAAAGGAGTCAACTGATAGATGAGAGCAGGGCCCTGAGATAAAAACATGTTAAAAGGTTCTAGTAGTCACTTTAGATCTTTAATTAGTCGAAATTACATATAGGATATAAATTAATCATTTGAATAAAAATTTAAAGAAATGCCTAAAAAATAGGGGGTTGCTTAAAAAGGGCCCTAGTGCTCCAATAAAAATATGAGGGTGTTGATCCGGGGACAAGGAGTCCAAGACTCAATTTTAAATTTATGCATTGACAGTGACAGAATTAGGGGGTGAAAAATGCGCCCAGTAGCAGAATTTTCTGTGTTAATCTGCAGCAAACCAAAATTTATCTGCGAACCAAGAATACTGGGCCAAGCTTACTATCATAAAAAATTATAGTAGCCCATAAAATAAGTAAAACTTGCATTTGCAAAGAAAATACTAGAAGAAAATACAATAAATCTAGAGACAAAAAATTCTATTTTAGTTAATTTTCTTAGCCCAGAATTTTTTGGAAGTTGTTAGAATTGATCTGCAAGGTATAAAAAAATCTGAAGCACTGCTGCCGTGCTGCACTGTTTCTGCTACAGGGAAAATGCGTGGCGCACAAAAAGTTCAAGGGACTCCGGGCCGGGCCCCAGGGAGCCAGGGCCTTCATTAACTAAATGGAAAAGTTCCTTTTAACAAAGATCGGATTAAAAGGGGGCAATTATTAACAATTGAGGGCACAAAAACTTCAAGGGACCCTGTACCACGTCCCAGGGGTCCACAATCTTAACTCGAATGTAGTTGGATATAAGGAAATTTTTTAGTAGTTTATAAAGTAGCCGGAGGAGCCAAGAACTATGTAAAAGAGAATTGGATTATTTTTAAAGAAGGGCCCCAAGAAAGCCATTAATATTCAAAATGGTGGTAGCTGAAGTCTGAGAAATTTTTTCCTATTTCATGTTAAGGTTCATGTTTGGAGGACATAAGAAGTTGTTAGAATAAAAAAAGCTAGTAAATACGACCATTTTTAAGGAAGCTATAATAGGAGCTGCAAAAGAGGCCAACTGGTAGTTCAGAGCAGGGCTCTTAAATGAAAACATGTTAAAAAGCTACTTTGCGCTTTAGATCTTCCATTAGACGAAATTAAGCATAGGGTATGAATTATTAGAATAAAATTTTAAAGAAATACGCAAAAATTGGGAGAGATGCATTAAAAAGGGCCTTAGGCCTCAATAAAAATATGAGAGTGTGGGCCAGGGGACAGAAATCCAAAAATGAACTTTAAAGTTATGCACTGAGAGGGCGACACAATTATGGAGTGAATAATGCATGGCAGACAAAAAGTTCAAGGGCCTCTGGACCGGATCCTAGGGGGCCAGGGTCTTAACTGGAATGTAGAATCTGGGGATAAACTAAATTGAAAAAGGGTACCAAAAGCGAATATTGGATTTAAAAAGGAGAGTTATTAACAATTTAGGGCACAGAAACTTCCAGGACTCTGTATCGGTTCCCAGGGAGCCAGGATCTTAACTGAAACGTAGAAAGGGGGATAACTAAATGGCAAAAGGCCCCCAAAAACGAGGAAAATCGGATAAAAAAGAGGCAAGCTATTAAAAATTTAGGGCATAAAAACTTGAAGGGCTCAGGGGGGCCGGGTCTTAAAATATTAAAAATCTGACCCTCAGGTACATCAGGACCTGGCTTAGACTATCCTCACCGAAATGTTCAGACTTCTATGTGCGGTAGATTTTGAGAGCCATTGGACACAGACACACAGAGCGAAACTTTATTTTATTAGTATAGACTAGCAGACCCGCCCGGCGTTGCCCGGGGTCCGTAAATAATAACCTTATACAAAACTCAAGTTTGTATGATTTTATATCTTTAGAAATTCTTTTAAATGAACCTAATTCCGGAGGCCCCCATTGCCTTCCGCAGCGTCTAGAGTGTTCCCAACAAACTTATTTCCGAACGAACCTGTAACCTGGGGTTCTGTTATCTAAGGCAACATGTACCGGAAGTGCTTCGCACGTGCCGGAGACAATCAAAAACCAAGTTGATTGAGCCAAACCTCGTAGTAATCAAGCCCAAAGAATGCATCATTAATGTTAGGAAATGTTGGTAACTGAAGTCTAAGGTAAAATTTCATAATACAGAAAGTAGCCGAATTATAATCTAAGTTGAATGAACCAAATCCCGTTGAAATTGGGTCCTTAGAATCCGAGGAAAGAATGCGCCCCCAAGCGGTGGAAAATGCCCCCTCCCCTTGTAAATTTCACGAATTAGTTTTAACATTAACACGATATTTAATAAACGGATGAAATCTCTTATCTAAAGTTACCTTTAAAGTAACGCGATTTTTAATTTACCGCTGTAGTTTGTAACCTTAAGTTGATGCTGCAAAAGGAGATTAATGATTGAAAAAAGTGGTAGCTGAGGTATAAAGACCGGGCCCTGGGAACCATTGTTTTAACTGGAATGTAGTTGGGTATAAGAAATTATTTTAGTAGTTTTAAAGTAGCTGGAGGACTCTAAAACTATGTTAAAGAAAATTGTAATAGAATCAGATAGTTTTTAAATAAGCTGCAACAAAGGCCCCAAGAAGCAGATTAATATTCAAAATTGGTGGTAGTTGAAGTCGGGGAAATGTTTCTGTCATTCATGTAGTAGCAGGAGGACTTAAGAAGTTGTTTAAAAAAAGAAGCTAGGGAATCGGACCGTTTTTAAGGGATCTATAACAAAGGGCCCAAAAAGGGTCAACTGATAGTAAAGAGCAGGGCCCTAACATGAAAGCTTGTTAAAAGATCTAAGTTCTTAGCACTTTAGATCCTCAATTAGTCACAATTAAGCATAGAATAATATTTTAAAGAAATGCACAAAAAATTGGGTTAATGTTTAAAAAAGGGCCCTAGGCCCCCAGTAAAAATATCAGGGTGTTGATCTGAGAAGAAGAGTCCAAGACTCAACTTTAAAATTATTTACTGAGAAGTTGAGAAAATCAGGGGGTGATAAATTCTTGGCACACAAAAAGTTCAAGGGGCCCTGGACCGGATCCTACGGTAGCCTAGGTGTCCCAGGATCTAAACTGGAATGTAGAAATGTGAGACTAACTAAATGGAAAAAGGATATCAAAAATGAAGATCGGATTAAAAGGAAGCAATTTATTAACCTTTTATTTGCACAAAAACTTGAAGGGGCCCTGTATCGAGCCACAAGGTGTCAGGGAGTAGAAAGTAGAAAGAGAGTAATCTGGAGAGAGGTTTGGAAGCTGGAGAGTAGAAAGGCGAGAATAACTAAATGGAAAAAGGTTCCCCAAATGAAGATGATTGGATAAAAAGGGGACAGGTTATTAACAATTTAGTGCATAGAAACTTAAAGGGGCCCCAGCCCTTAAAAAATTAAAAAATCTGAGCCACAGGTGCATTAAGACCTGTCTTGGACTATCCTCACTTAATTTTCAGACTTCTATGGGCGGTAGATTTTGCTAGCCATTCGCACACAAACAGACAGACAGGGTGAAACTTAGCTTTATTAGTATAGATAATCAGTAACAAAGTAAAAATTCACTTAAAATATCAACTTTATGAAAACTGCATACCAAATGTGGGGCCCTCAAAATCAGGGGCCTCAGGTTGACGGCCCATGATTTAATTAGTCCCTCAATCTGTATAATTAAAACGTCATAGAATGTCTCTAACAGTGCTTCTTTCGGCTCAGACCCAAGTTTCCTTTGAATCTCACCTTATCCGTCCACAAACGATCATAGTCCTGATAATTCGTAAAGGAAAAAACAAGATAAGGGAAAACTAAAACATTTCTGAGACTAGCAAATGTTAGAAAAAATTATATTTATTACATGAAAATGATATTGTAATATTAACTGAAAAATTTAAAAAACAACACTAAGAAAATCCATTTATCAAAACGTTATTTCTCTTTGAACTCAAAAGAAGATTTGGGGGCCCCTTGGGATGCGGGGCCCCTTGCGATTGCGACCATCGCGACCCCTTAAATCCGCCCCTGCCTATAGATCCAACTGTAACTCTCTTAACGTAGCAACCACGCATACGGAGGTATAAAGCAGCAGCTACACATTGATTCTATAACATCTTCAGTTTCTAATGCATTTGAAATTCAATGTATATTATGAAAGTGATTTTATTTCTGCAATAGCACACTATTTCTTGTCTTGTTATTCACAAACATTGCTAGAGGATCTGGACATAAACATAAATGGTTATGATTTTTGACAATTAAAAACACTCCAAAACATCTAGAACCAAATTTACCTTTAACGGTTAACTTAGGTAGATACCAGACGTTAAAAATAAAAGTAAAAAGACGTGTTCGGCGGGTTCTAGTTGGGGCTGAGACTGTACACTACTGCTCCAAACGAAATGAGTAATTAAGAAACCTTGTGTTGAGAATTTGTTGTAGAAACGCTAACGTATGAATCATTAGATCAGAAATCAAATATTAATTTAAGATTATTACCCCAAAATTATCCTAACGCTAAGATAAAAGAAAGTCATCACTGGATCCTCAAAGTCGTCATCTGATAACTGTAAATTAACTGATTATATGCTTTAATATCTTCCAAATGCATTATTACTCAAATTTTAATTAATTAATTGAGATAATAATTAGCAATGCCGTATGTCAGACCCAGGTATCCATCTTTAGTATGACGATACAAATAAGTACTTGAACATACAGACAGTAAGAAATACAGATGAAACTGAAATAAAGAAATAGGAATACCTTGTAATTCCATTTGGAAATAGGTGGCTGCTTAAAGAGGCATCCGAATCTCGGTCAACCAAAATCATCATCGCGAATCACACATGTGTATAAATATAATAAACGTGGGCCGAACTCGAATTTCTAATTGAGATACATAAGATATCTCATACATCGTAAAAGTTCCTGTTACCGATGAAGTTAGTATACTGTCTCATTAACCATATAACTGTTTTAGTAACTTTTAGTAACGAAGTAAGCTAACTTTTGTTAGCTTACTTCGTTACTAAAGTTTTTCCATACCACAAATTTTTACCTGAAATCTTCGGTTCCTTAAATGGCAGACATTTCTCGATTATATAAGGTAAATATTTTTGTACTTGAAAATTGGTGTTGGCTTCCCGTTTTTAGTTTATGGTGTCAAAAAAAAGTGACAGTTAAGTGGTTAAATAAACTGCTAAATCAGTCAAAGAAAACAGTATAATACCTTCTATGAAATAGACAGTTGAAGTCCAAGTCTGTTTTAAGAAGACTTTGAATGCGGATTCTCTAGGAAAAATCTGATAAACATGGCAAGTTACTCTAATAATATGCTAGAGACAAGTGTCAATACAAGTCCTCAAGTCTTCCACGAGTGTTTTCAATCATATAACATATATATTATATTAAGGGGAAAAGTTCTAAGGATTCTATTAGTCCCACGCTTTTCCAACACGCTACATTTCAAAGGTTAATTTTACTGTTTATTCAAACCTCACCAAATCAAATGAGGGTTGGCCTGGGACTTTAATTTGAAAGAGATACCTGGAGCTAGTCCCTTCTATGCCCGGTGTATTTTGTCCTTCTGGGCAGTGTTGCCAGTGGGCTACTTTTTTAAAATTCAGATTTCTTGATTGGTACCACTTTTTTGAAATAGTAAAATTCAACTTATTTAATGACATATTGATTACGGCGAAAACAAGGTGAATTTCACCATTGCAGAAAAGTGGTGCCAATCAATAAATCTGAATTTAAGAAAAGTAGCCCACTGGCAACACTGCTTCTGGGACATTTGCTGCGATGCGTGAAAGTAACCATTGACAGATCGTAAATTTCGTCTTAAAAACCTTTCAAGCCCATTTTTATTTAACTTTTAAATCCAAACAGGAACGAAGCTGAAAATATGAAAAAGTACTTTTTTGCCTTAACACTTAACCGGAAACGTATGTCTGTGAGATGTTTCCGTCTACATATCTGCCCTTAATATTTTCTCTCTCCCACATTCCAAACTTATTTTTATGCTGTTATATTAAAAAATTGGTCCTGTTAATGCATTACTATTAAAGTTTAAATGTTTAATCTCACTATTTGGTAAATTATTAAGTTATCTGTCTGTGCACGAGAATTCACGATTCCGATTAAGACAGCACGTACGAAAATATAAATCATACACTTATTAAACATAACAATACTTGAAAATTATAATGGAAAGCAAATTCAAGAGTGACAATTAATATTCTGTATTTAACGTATTTTTAATCATTTAAGTTACGAGATATTTGACATCAAAGTGAATAATTTTCCCTGAATTTACACTGAAGTGAAAGCGATTCTTTTCGGTAAAATTCAGAGATGTTTTCGCAATCATGCATTAGCATGCTCATGCAATAATAGCATTAGTATACACAGAATGTGCATTCATTTTCCGCATAATCACAAGAAATGATTATTATTTTCATTGTATGCCTCCCTTGCTCAATAAATGTCCCATGAACACATGAAATGAAAAAACCCATTTGATTTTCATAGAAAACGAGAATGAGAGAATGATTAAGTAAAAGAGTAAGTAAGTAAGAGACTAAGTATGTGAGAGATAGCGAGTAAGTGAGAGAGAGAGAAACCATATCAGTCGTCCAAAGGTATTTCTATTGAAAAAGAGAATTGGGATTATCTATAGGGTAAACCCGGGAGAGTCGCCGCATACGGGATAGATGCCGCGCCCCTTGTTTTTCTTGTTTATCGATAGATGGTCGTCAAACGAAAAGTATAGGTGCGCAATGAGATTATTTTAACCAGTATATAGCATGAATCCCATTTCGATGTTTACTTGTAGAAGTATAATTCTTAATTTGACGTAAGTGCATGATTTCACTGTCCAAACTTTTAAACACGTTATGTTTAAATACTTTGCATACACTAATTATTAAACGCATGCATGATTTCGAAGTCAAAACTAAGTGTAGCATTTGTATAGAGTACTGTGTGTATGGTTACGCGATTCCCCTTAGCGATGGTAGGTATCTGTAATGGCCGAAGTCTGCACCATGCGAAATGAGATACTTGGCGCAGTGCAATTCCTGTATGCATGCCGCTGTTTCTTTTGTACGAGATGATTAAGTTTTATTAACTTTTCCTTTTCTTTTTACACAGACTAACCATGTTAGGCATGTTATCAAGTTTACTAAAACCGAAGGAGAAAAAAGGGGGAAAATATAAAGTAAGAAGGGCAATAAAGATGCAAGTCAAGATGATAATAATGAAAAATTGGATTACGCGTAACGCAGGCGTTCTTTACAAGAAATGTTTAGAAAACTATTCCAAAAAGGAGGAAGTGTAATTGGCTTCGTTGATCATGTGTTTAAACGTAGTTACATAAAGACTGTACATTTTCGACACTTTTTCGGTAGATCGTAGTCGAAAAAATAGGTCCCTTAACCCATTCGGGCCCATAGGTGCATACAAGCACCTTCATAAAGAGCTTACAAAATTTGTTTCTGGCACCAATAAAAAAGAAAAGTAATATTTGCTTTGTTTAATTAGAGCATTTTCATCATTATTTAAGTAAAGGTAGCTTCTTTTAAAAAAGTGGTACTAACCGAATAAAATTTGTGTAAAAGTCACCTGTCCCGAAAGGGGTACAAATAAATTATTTAAACACAATTTTACTTTTGTACCCCTTTCTAATACATTGATGTTACATTGTTGCTGAAATAACAATTAAAATTTAATGTAAAAAAATAAGTTGATAATTTTAATAGTGAAATTAGGCAACAATTATTAATTTGAATCTAATAATACGTTTCATCGTACTCATTTAGTTTCACTTTGTTATTATATCGTTAATTATAGTCCAGATATGAATTTTTTTTAAATATTTTTATTTATAATTTCATTCTGTTCTTATTACATGCACGGCATAACTACCGCACAAGTGCAGCGTCAATTTTTGTTGCAGTACATGCGTTGCATATTTAATATTAAAAGCACAGCGTGATTTTTTTTTTATTTTATGTCCACCATGGGACTTAATACACAAATTCAAAAAACTGTGCGGCATGAATCCCGGAAATGCCCTATCCTAAAGCAAAGACACCCAGTCTGAGACATAAAATTGTGGTGACAATGTAGTTAAACATCATAAGAATTTAAACAATGTTGAGCGATTCAGCCAGTAGTTGATCAAAAAAGGTCGGTTCTACACGTTGTTTGTTATATTTCCGTCATTTTAACTTTTAGAAATAAACTAACATGATTGCTACAAACCTTAATGAATGACGAATAATGGGCAAAAACGAAATATGCCGAAAACAAATAGCAACAAAAGTTTAAGTAAATAATTTCTTTAATTGCCAATTTCTCAGTAGTTGATCAAGCGAAGAAATCAGTCAAAAATTCAAAAATCAATCTTTAAAATATCATGCTTAAGCTGAATTTAACAATAATTCATATAAAAAAATTATATAAAGCAAGCGAGACGTAAGTGGATTATTTTAACTTACCGTAATTGTCTCCTAGTCAAAGACTAAATTTTTACATTTTCTAATAAAATAAATCATAAAATGGCTTCTCTAACAGTAGGCAGTTGACAACAATGTGACAACACGTGCTCCAAAATTCAAACAGAAATATTATGTCTAGTGCCACGTGTAAACCTCATTTCCGTCTGAAATGGCGCAATATTTCAAAAAATTTGATCAACTACTGGAAGGGTATCAACTGCTGGAAGGGTTACCCTAGGTAATTATTCTATATGTATATTTGGTCCTAAATTATGCAAAATTTTTTTTTTCTGCAGTTATTAACCCTTTGGAAAAACGGTTATTGTCCTTGTCAGGGTAGGAAATCAAAAGCATATCTGAAGCTTTTTATTGGTCAAATCCGTATTTTATTCGTTTACTGATTGGTCTACACAGTAATCTCTATTTCCCTTCACTTTCAACAGAGATGGATACTTCTGTTGCCACTATGACAAAAAGTAATAAAAACTACAAAAAATAATAATAATAACTCAGAAACAAATTGAGATACAGCTTTCAAACACATTGCATTTAAAAGTCATTTTTTTTTCTCTATACGACGAAGTAAAAAGTAATATTGTGGGATGTTTAGAAGTTTAAGAATGAAATTTCATTTAAAATAGGTCGTCAGATTTCTTGGACGATGGAAAAGCCTTTTCCCGAACAGCCAATGAAATGCTTGGATAATACGTAAGTTTCAGGTGGATAATACTGAAGTTTCAGGAAATCTGACGAGTAGCAGGCGATTTATGTCGCTTGCAATTTTTACGTGTAATAACTCTATTAATGTTTAATTCATGGCGTACGTAATGTATGATCAACTCCGTGCGATTTTCTATGTCTTAAATTGTAGTCTTTGAAAAAATCATTTTCCAAATGGTCGTTGCAATTTGTTAAATTGCTTTTTTTTTTTTTTTTTTTTTAAGTTCTGTAACCTGGACAACCCGAATTGTATCATCCTGTTTTCCTCACTTTAAAAAACTTACATATTATTTATAATTTTACTTTCATAACTAATATTTAACCATAAATGGCTAATAAGGTTTTGAGATTAGATTGTTAAGTTCCACAAAATTATGCGATTTTAATTTCATGTATTCAATTAAACGTTTATTAAATTTTAAATAAGTGAGTTTACATTTGATATTTTTGTTATAATATTCCGATTAAAAATTTAAAAATATGTGTAAACAAATGTTGCGTAATGTACACATAAGGGCAATTAATTTTAATTGTTGCGCGGTATTTTTCCTAAAACAAAAATCCAATACACTAATTAATGGAATAAAATAATTTGTTTTAACTTAAATAATATTTTGAAAACTGATTATATAATCTAATTTTTTAGCTGTATGTAATCACCTATAGAGTATATTTTCTCATACGATGACTACTATTAAAAAAAAGTTTTATAGATAATAGTTAAAATTTAACGAAAATTTTAATTAAAATTTCCTTTTTTAAATTTTAACAACATCATAATTATTAAAATAGGATTATGCGTTTTCTTTATAAAGAAAGTTAAACACTAACAAACGGATTAAAATGTACCTACTAAAAAAATATGGTCGAGAAAAACCCCTAATATTTAATTAAAAAAATAGCGAAGTTGTAAATCTATTTTTTTTAATTCACGCAATCTTATTTTGTGAAATATTTCTTGAGAAAAATATCTGCTAACATAAGGCAAATTTTTTTTTAATAAACTGCTTTTTTTCTACATCACTATTCACTCTATTTTTAAAATATGTATTTTCTCTCTGTTAATTAAAATACGAAAAATGCATTAATGTGATTTATATATTTTTCTAAATATTCATACAAATATTCATAAAACACATAAAACGCTTTTATTGTAAATATTTTCTGCTTAAATTTCGAAATTTAAAATCAATTTTATTGTTTTGTGGTGAAAATAAGAGATTTTTTGATTTAATTAGTTTTCTACTTGTTCAATTTTTGAAACATTCAATTATAGAAATTATCTTGACAGCTTTTTGTGTGTTTTAAAGAAGCTGTTGCTGAATTTTCTGAATTAGCAAATTACTGATTGAACGAATTGCTGAATTAGATCTTTAACTTATCATTATAAAAACTTAATTTTCTATATTTTTTGGTGTATGCCGCACTCCCATCTCTCACGCTAGCTTTGAGTTTAAATACTGGTAAAAAACAATTTTAAATAGATTGTATTCTGTTAAAATCTAACAGTGTGTACAAAATATTTCCCTTTTTTATATTGCATTGTTTAAAGGGATCCGTAGCAAAAATTTCTTTTTTTTATTTATAGATACTTTCGATTGAATTTTTTTTAATGAAATATTGTTTATATAATGAACATATTGCGTGCGAAAAAATACTGAAAACGTTAAAAAAAATAATTTAAATGTTAAAAAATAGTTTATGTAAACCTTTATATAACTATTGAACCACATGCCTGATTTGCAGAATTATTTGTACTGTTGTGAACAGAAACTGTGAAATTTTAATTTTTCTTCAAGAGTTTTAAGAATATCAATTATAAAACTCATTATAATTTTTTTAAGTGAGAAAATGAAGTATTTTCAAGAGTGACATTTGCATTAATTAGCATAATTTCACAATTCTCACTGAAAATCAAAAATCCCGAACAAAATTTATTAGAAATAGGTATAACATAGAATCTTCGTCTTAAATTTTGTACATATATCTTATTAGAAAGTTTAGATATACCTTTTCAAATATGACAAATCTTGAAAAAATTCATTCAAAAGAAAACTGAAGTTAAATTCTTGGCAGAGGCACCATTAAACAAAAACATAAAAAATTATATCTCCGGATCTAATAATGATTTCAGTATTTAACCCTTTGTAGCATACATTAAAACTGGAAAATCCCCAATGTTAACTTTGCTATTTTAAATTTGATAACTTATCCGAATTGTGGTGCTATCTCTATTTTTCTACGGAAACCATAAATGTCAAAGAGTAGCATAAAGCTTTGAATAGGAACTGTAAATGAAATAACTTGGGTTAGTAAAAAATAGCTTTTTTGTCCTGGAACAAATGTTAATTTTAAAAACTCTGTAACTTTTTTTAAGCCAGTAAAAATATTTTGTAAATTTTTGAGAATTTTCTCTGGCGAATAACCTCAAGGGCTTCATAATCCCCATAAAAATGCCTCCTAATGATTTTACTCAGTTACCAGTGAACACAAGATGAAATATCCTAAATATTTATGTATCACATGCCTCTTTCTTTCAAATCTCTATTATATTCCACAACTCTATAATTCATTGTATTATATAAAAACTCCATTTCAAAAGAGATTTTTGTAGAAGAAACTATTTGAAAAATAGGATTGTTGGGGAAAACGGACCTACTCTAAAATAGGAATTACTAGCTCTATAACTACTCACCGATATAGACGAGAAAGTTAGGAAAAATAATTAAAAATTACAAAATTATAGAGAAATATCCTGAATCATTCTAGTGATACTCTTATTAGGAGATATACGTTGATTGAAAAAAAAAATATATATAATTATCGTGATTAAGATATTATCTGGCTAGACTGTGATAAAACTAATAATAAATAGTACCACTAATTATTACTTTTAAAAATGTGGAAGGTATATGTTTAAAACCGACATTATGCTGTGTTTATTTTTCGCAGAAGTACAGCTTAAAAGCGTTAGGTAAATACTAATACTAATACCAGGTAAACAGACTAAAATCAATTATATATAATGTAATATAATCTAGTTATATAACCAAATCCATTCTCTCCTAAAAAGATACGCATAGATTCGTGATAATAAAAATAAGATAACTAGTTAAATTAATATAATAAATATTTATTTACATAATACATAATCATATAGAAAGTAATGCTAAAAGAATTTATAAAGAATTCTGTCATATGAGATTAAACACTGCTACATATTATTCAATTCCTACAATCAAATAATCAATTAAAAAATAATTAAAATAAGAAACTGATTTAAATTTAACTTCCCCCGACTTAACCCTTAAATACCTGATTTTTCAAAAATCATTGTAATAATGTTTTTCGGCTTTCATTTTTTAAATAAATCATGTGAAAAATACTTTAAAAAATCATATTTTGTTTTAAGTATGGTTTACGGCTAAAACACTGTTTGTTACTAATCGGCAATACTGGTCTTTAATACAAAATAATAATTTTCCTTCATAAAATTCTATAATAATAAACATACAAGAATTTTAGGAACTATAATAGTAAGAAATAAATTTCGCTTGCCCACTGCAGAACAAAATAGGGTATTTCGCAAGCTTCGGAAAAAAAAGAACAAATAGCAACAATTGAAAAAATAAATCTATCTTTATTCTTAAACAGCACAAGTGTTGCCATCTACATCTTGAAAATCGATTTAATAATATTTTCAGAATGTATTTTGTTGGCAAAATTAGGCATTATAGCTTCAATGTTATTCTAATAGTATTTTAGACTCTAAATTGGGTATGTTGCCGAAAAGCAACACCCGGCATTTAAGGGTTAAGCTCTGGTTGCACTGGCATTTACCAGAAAACATATTATAGGAAGGGACAATAAATATATTGGGAAAAACTACCTTTGTATTCTGCCGGCGGTGTCAGAGAAGTAACTGGGAAAAAAAAATCTAAATATGGGATAATCGAAGGCACTGATCGGACGCTAATTATCAGGTTATTCGCAGCCGACTTACATTCCGAGTAAATACACCATACGTAATTTAATAGGGAACCAATCACATAATTTTCCTCGGAATTTTTCATACCAGACAGACACATCACACTTCAACATAAAACTCAGTCCGTGAGAAAGAGCAACCCGTACAGAATATAAAGCAGTTGTCTCCAATGAATAAACTCTATTTTTTGTATGATTGGTGTAATGGGTACTACTACTTAACCACCCCCCCTTTCTCAAATACACACATTACATAAAACTCTTTTCCCACAAAAAAAGGGAGGCAGACCCCTGGATATATATAAATATAAAAATGCCGTTGCAAATAATAAAGCAACAAACGACATGAAAATAACAAGACAGTATTGTGGTATATTACTATTTTTAAACGTATTTATGGAAATGAGAAGAATATGGCAGATTGATTTCGACTTCGAACAGTGTTTTCCAGAACGTCCTTTATTGCGTTCAATACTACATCCAGAGCTCCATCCAGTAGCTACATCCAGAGATGGAAAATAAGGGAATCAACAAGACAAATTTTCGAATTTATTACATCGTCGAATAACGTTAATTAAAAAAAAAAAAAAAAAAAAAAAAGGAATGCGTTGTCGTTTTTTCAACGATTAAAAAAAAACCTGTGCAGTTGGGGTGTATATATATACATGCTGGTGGTCAAAACTTAAGGACCAAGAAGAAATGTACTCGTAAATGAGAATCTGTGTGAGATTGTGGGTCAAAAAGCAAACATTATTATTAACGAACATTACACAGGATTTAATATAAAAATTTTGTTGAACGGATGTATACGGGATATTTTCAGAGGTTCTTTTTCTGAAACGTGAATATTGACCGAAAAACATGACTGTACAAAGTAAGCGAAATACTCATAATTAACAATCGTCAGTGCCATATCAATAAGGGATTTGGCCACCGTGTAATGCGAAACAACTTTCAACACGGTGTGGAATACTCAGAACAACATGATTCAGTAGCTGTTGAGGCAAGTTGCCTCATTCCTCCTTCACTGCACGATTGAGTGTTTCCTTGGTGTGGGAGGAAATTCTAGAGCAAGAATATTACGTCTCTACAAGACTTCCCATACAATTTCAATGGGATTCAGGTCAAGGGAACGTGCTGGCTAGTCTATGCTATGGATATTTCGGCCTCAAGACGATTTTGTACAGACTGTGACGATGACAAGGTGCGTTATAGTCCATAAAACGAAACTTTTCGCCAACAGCACCTTGGAAAAGTCAAACATGCGGTAGCAGGGCGTCTTCAGTGTGTTTTCTACCGGTCATGAACCCTCGGGAAAGCACACATAGATCCCTGCGGCCATTGAACAGGATGTCTACCCATACCATGATACTTGAAGTCGCATATTGATTTCTTTCTAGAATATTTTCGCAACAGTAAACACGACCAACCTCGGGCAATATCAGTTTACGTCTACAATCAGACGCTAGAGAGAATCTACTCTCATCTGAGGATAACACGTTAGACAAGTCGTCATCAGTTCAGTTGCGATGTATCACTGTAAACGGGCGCTAGGTTGGCATCTCGAGAGTGCGACACGCACAATAGATCCTCAGGTGTATAGTCCACATTTTTTCAAATGCCTTGCTGACGTTTTCTGCGATATTTTCATCACTGTGGAAGCACAAATTTGATTTGCTAATTTACCAACTGTGTTGCGTCAGTTCTTTTTAGCCGAAATAACAATATAGTGATATTCTTAGGCCGTCGTACTGCTAGGATGACCTCCTACCGTGTGACTAGTACAAATTCTACTCTTATGGAATGCTGTCTAAGTATACAAACAATACTGTGTGCGATGTTAAATCTCTGATTTTGCGTCCTTCTTCCAACTTTTCGATTATTCTACCACACGAAATATCATCTAAATAAGGCCTCGAAGACATGTTAAGAATTTCAGTGTTCAAGGTTCCCTCAATCTCCTTCAATTTTTACATCTAATGATAACTCACAGCACCCGCCGATAGCATAAAATCTCTTATATCTGCTGTCACGTTATCCACAAAAGCGGAAGTACAAAATTGAATAAGTTTCACAAAACATAATATATCTCGCATTCATGCAAATTTAAAAGTGCTGCTGTGGATCTATTTGTATCTGTAATCGTTGAAAATAATAGTGGTCCTTAAGTTGTGCCCTCCAGTGTTTATATATATATATATATATATCCAGAGAGAAAAGGAGACACTAAGAGTATTTATGTAAAATAATTGTATATCATTAAAAAGATAACGCGAATTAAATTTATATAAAACTGAAAAAAAATATAATCTAAATTAGTCGCGCTTTTAAAATAAAATAAAATGCATAAACAAATAATATTTAAAACTATATAACAGGTCCATAACAGTAGTCTGTATAACAGGGACACTCAAAAAGAGGGATATATATATATATACATATATATGTGTATATATTATACTAGGAGAACTAGCAGGCTTCGCTCGTGTCCATTTTAAAGAGCCTTCCAGGTAAAATAAATTAAAACGAAATAATACGGCAATAACAATACCTGAAATTTGTGCATTCCCATTCACAAATCGTTAAAAAGACAAACGGAAAATATGATGTTATTGTCTCACAACCATAGTAAAATCCCTGAGCTTTAATAACAGGATGTTGTCTTTGGCGGGTGTAAGAGAAAAATATGTGATGTTCCTGACAATACAATAAATAAAATCCACCAAATCGCGCAGCATTTAGTGAAATTCTCGTTTGTATGGTATAAATCTACATTATAAAGTAAAAACCCTATGTCAGTACGCATAAATTGTGCCCCATAAATTGTAACACCTAAATTGCGCTGTTAATGCAATTTTTCTAACTTCTAAAAATCAGACAGTTTCATTTTTTACAATGTCGAATAGAAAAATGTTCTTTCAAATGAAATTTGTCTGAAAATTGTATCTCAATTTTCTTATTTTAATGAATTTTAAAGTAATTTTCAAGCATGGATATTTTTAAAGGTGCGTGCAACCCGATTACGAAAGATGAACCTGTTTACTCTTAATGTAATAGTATAAAGAAAAGACAGGTCTATGAGTAACGCTGGTATCATATTTTCGGTGGGAACAACCTAGCACAATAATAAATTTCCCTTTTACTGTAATTTAACATCTAAACATAGCACATTCGATTGTTCCAACGTCTTATAGAAAACAAAAGTACTTTTAGTAGCATTTGTCTGTAATGTTTATCTCAATTTACAGATTTTTTACGGTTTTAAAGTAATTTTCATGTGTGAATATTTTTAACATATGCTTGCAACCCAATTACAAAATATTAACTCAATTGTTCAAATACATTCTACATAATTCAGAATATCTTTGTTTTCCTGTAATATTCAATAACTAAATTGGTAAACGAAATTAAATCGCCAAAAATGAAATAAAATAAAACACGAATTTAATATATATCAAATCGAATTACCCAAAATAATCTAATCTGATATGTATATAAAATGCAAATGGTAATTTCGATCCCGGTGCATATAACTTGAATTCTTCAGAACGGATTTCCATGCGACTTGCACTATTAGATTTTCCGGGAAGATTTTAGTGCGTAACATATTGTTTGTCATTGCCGTTGCTTAGTCATAGAATTATAGGGGAAAGTTATATAATTATGTGAACCCAATTATAAAATATTAGTCTTATTTCCTGAATGAAAAGGGCAGAACTATTTTTATCTCTTTAAGTAATGGCGGGTTAGTCTTCAGTAACAGGGCTGTGCGCTAGTTGGCGTATTCCTATTTTATTGAATGTGCCCCACACTTATTATAACATGCACTTTTGTTTAAAACAATATAGAATGACTTATGTTTTAAGCGATTATCTGGCATGCAACTCGATTACAAAGTACTAACATGCAATAATGCTTAAGGTAGTCCCCCAGTTCCCTGCTCAGCAACGCGAAACTGTGCGACAGATTTTTCGACTCATTAAAAGTAAAGAATTGAAATTTGTAGGCCTGATTTAAAGCGATTTGGAATTGAAATGAGTTTTCCATTTTTTGATAAATAAATTAGTTATCGAGTTATGAGCAATTGTGGTCACGTGACGACCGGTTTTTCTCCTTTATGGCGGTGTTGCGTCCGAAATTCCGTTCAAAACATCAACTGAAATATCTTATACCTTTATTGAAAAATGGAAACTACCTTTCTTTTACATAGGTTTTAAATAAGAACTCCTGCAAATTTTATGCGTTTCCGAACAAAAATGAATTATAAAATATGTCAGAAACTTGCTCTTTTGGATTGGAGAAAAGCCTTAACTTGACGTTTATGAAAAATCTCACATTTTTAGTTTTAATTTTGGAACTCGCGAAATTTAAATTCAGAAAAAGGATGTTCTTTTGACACATTTGGGTTATTTTTTCTAATTTTTAAAATTAAAATGCATGTTTTCTTCTGTACGCGTAACAGAAGTTTACAATTTCTCACAATACGGGGAAAAATACAATAAATACATCCAAATGAGATAGCAGTTACTGAAATTTTATTTGGAAAATTTGAGATTTTATTTGCTTAAAACTAAAACCTTCACTTTGCGTGTAATTATAAGATTTAATTAAAGCATTAGATCAAGAGGGTTTCCACTCTAACTTAAACATCCTCCTTAAACGTAAACTTATCTTTTTCATTAATAGAAATTAAATCTACAATAATTAGAAGAAGTGATGTCATTTTCCATAAATTTTAAATCCTGACATCAGTCAAGAATTTATTTTAAAATGGAAATAACCACTCTCTTTTTACTATAAATCACATAAAATGTTACCATTGAATATAAAACAATGCAACACTTAGCTATAACGTATAGCTATAAGATATGGCTGTAGTATACAATCGAAGTAGTAAACAAAATATAGGAGCCATTTATTACAATGAGTTTGATTATACGTTGAAAAGATTTGATAATTTTTATCCTTTTTTTTCTTTTTCCTAAACTGTTTTTATGATATTTGACTGTTTGTATTAAAGTAGATGTTTTAATTTAAAAAAAAAAAAAAAAAAAAAAAAAAAAACATTCAAATTGAGGTGCTATCCCAGACAGCAAAATATATCGAAATGAATTAGGCCGTTTAACCGAATTATCGGCAAAATATCGGTAATCGCCCACTGACATTATTATGATGTCAATAGATCATACTCTGTTCCAGTAGTCCAACGCTGGTATCGGCACGAGATCGCACTAACTGATAGATTTGAAATGTTATTATTTAGTCAGAAAATAACATCGGCCGACATTCCTGGGGCGATTAATGCCCGGCAATGTGCGACCCCTCATCAATACTCCCTGCAGTTTCAGCGTATTTCCGAAACACGTGACTGCCCACTCCCTTTCAAGGTCTTTCTCACCCTCCTTATCAAACCCCTCAAGATTTTGTTTCCCTTTTTATGTTGCAAGCAAGGCCATTTTTAACCAGACTGCGAGGAGACGTTATGTAAAGTGAGAGAGTGAGTATAAATTTCTAAGCTTTTTCTTCAGAAGTTAGCAATTTTTCACCTTTCAAAAATAAGCGATCGCTCGATATATACCGCAAATATTTCTAGAAATTAGAAGGAGTGTGCACCCTTTTTTTGAAATACGAATAGTTATTCATACTTAAAGATTTGCTTTAAAAATAGAAAAAAATTGAATTATATATTTGATGCAATGACTAGATTGTTTTTATGATTTATATGAATAAATAAATAATAAAGAATATTTAATAATAAAATTAAAACATTAAACAATTATTTGCGTTTTTTTCTTTTTTGTTTCTTTCTTTAAGTTGGAATTAGGGAAAGTATGTTAACTGGAAATATTACCGTAAGGAATAGCCTACTTGAACGAGATGTTATAATATAAATCCTGAATACTTTTTACCTTGCAAACACTGTAATAAGGGGGGGGGGGGGGGGTAAGAAAACGCTAGAATGTGAGAATTTCTTTTTTTTGATTTATGAAAAATTATTATCAATAAATTTTTATGCATTGCAGGAAATAAAATAATGCTTTCTTTTATAAATTAAATGCATTTCAGAAAACGTGAAAAATTTTAGTTTATTAATAGTGTATTATTAGTTTAGACCTGATTAAAGATTTAATGTTCGAAATTATTCTGATAATAATAATAATAAAAATTATTTCAACATGTCTCTTAAAAATGCGATGCTAAATTTATTATTTCAACTCATCAATTATTTATCCTTACTTTAAAAACGCATTTATTGCAAATAATAGTTTTAATATTTAATATTCAAAATTTTAGCTATTATCTACATACTTTATTTGAATTTATTCATTTAAATCGCCCAAAATAACCTAGTTTTTATTCCCTAGTATTTAAAGTGTACAACAGTGTATTTCATTACGTTTTACTTATCAAAACATTATTTAAGTATGACTGACCATTCATATTTATAAAAAAAACAGTAAAAAAAGCTTCTAATAATAAGACTTATTTTGCAACATTTGTCGGGCTGTCATTTATTTTTTTTAGATGAGATTTTGCTAATTTGTGTAGAAAATTTGTTAAGCAATTTATATTCACCAAAAATAACTTTTACGTGTATTACTTAAAATTAATTTCAAAATCAAAGATTAATAATTCACATGAAAAAAAATGTTATATTTCTTTATAAATTACTTTTAATACAAAGTGCACTTTTAGAAGGTATGGTTTTCACAGCTAGCATACCACGAAAACAAGAGGGCAAAAAACTTGGGGGGGGGGGGATAGAAAATAACAAGAAAACAGCCTGAACTCAGTAGTCAAAAAGACGTCGGCAATATGTCAAAAATCTGTGCACAACATATCAGGATCATACGATCCTCAGATCGTTTGCCGTGCGGCCAAAAAGCCTTTACTGCCGATCTCAGAAAATGAGCTCGACCGGGCGAAAAGTAGTCAGATTAGAACATACGGCGGAGGTTCGGCCAGCGATTATTTGCTGCTTGGGATATTATTTTACCGCTCCTATAGTTTAAGATTTTATTTTATATACAAAAATATGTGCATTTTCTGTTTAGAAAGACGTCAATTTCAAACATGCAAAAAAATACAGAAGGATTTTTCATTGGCAAATAGAAACAAATACACGCGTTATCCTTATTTTTTTCACATTATTGTGTCATAATTTAAGGCGTGGCAACAGGAAAGAAACATTTGAATTAAAAAAAATTAAAAAGAGATATTTCTATAATGTTAAATTATGGAAGGTGTTTAGAATAAAGGGATAAAAAGTTGTCTTACATTTTTTTAATGTAGACAGAGATCTTTTCTATGTTATAAAATGTATGTACAGTCGTGGAAAAAAAAGTAAACACCCCCTACTAACTCCTCAATAAATCATCGTAGAAGAAAGTTACTGGTACCGAACGATTGGAAATAAAGTCTACTTTTAAATGATGTATATAAAATTTTCTTAAGGGGTCATCTACATATTAAAACGAATCCAAACTTCATTTTTTTCAATAGCAATACCCAATTTTAACGCGATATTTCAAATCTTCGATTCAAACTATGCCTAGACACCAAATTTCAAGTCATTTGAATGATAAGTTTTTGAATTATAAACATTCAAAATTTAGTGCTTCTAATGTTAAATTACATTTTCATATTTTTATTTATATCTCCCGAAATTATGCTCCTAATGTGCTAATTTTTTTTTGTAGTAATAATACTAATATACCCAAACATAAATAAGCTGAATTTGCAATTTTTATAATTTTATGATATGAATTATGAATTATTAAATTAATATTCGAAAAAATTATGAATTGCAACCTACAATTTTTTTGATGGATTTAGATTTATTAAGTCCTGCTTTATGGAAATTCAAAAATTTCACATTTTTCTTCCAAGTAGTTTTCAAATTATGCTTAAAAAACGGGAAAATGATGGTTTAAGGGGCCGTCTATGATGGAAGTGAGTAGACATTTTGAAATGTATTCTGCTGTACTGTAATCTAACACACTTCATTGACTCCTTGAGTGGCGCTTAAGGTGCCTTGATCAAGGAAGGGGCTCTCTAGGTTAACAATCCAGTACGGAACTTCAATTTGGATACAGCCCTTAAAATACGCTCGTTTTAAAATAATTAATTTCTCGGAAACTTATGGTACGAATTACATAAAAATTCGTTTTTAGCCTAATTGAAGGATGTAGAGTTCATTTATGCTGTCAGAATTGGGTACTGCTATTAAAAAAGACAAAGTTATGGTTCGTTTTAATATGTAGATGGCCCCCTAAGCAAATTTTATATACATCATTTAAAAGTATTTCCAATCGTTCGGTACCAGTAACTTTCTTCTACGATAATTTGTTGAGGAGTTAGTAGGGGGTGTTTACTTTTTTTTTTCCACGACTGTACATTAAGTTTCGTGCAAATCAGTCAAAAATTGAAGATTTGTATAAAAGACATACATTCTGGGAACGACTTATATATATATGTATATATATGTTACGAAACAATTTAATGGGTGTAGTTGAAATATCACATCGTGCTTATTACGTATTACTGGAGTCATACCACATTTTAATCAGCCGTTGGTGAGGTTGTAAGCAATCCTACCACTTAGCACAAGCATTGCTAGCGGAGGTATAAACTCTGTGAAAATATAGCAGCTGTAGAGCGATGATAATATTGGTATAGTCCAATCAAACACTTATTATTTCATTATGAAAACAAGGCAGCGTGAGTTGCGAAAAAAGACGTATGAAGAAATATGGGGTTTTCCCAATTAAACACATGGAAACGTAGTCATAGAACAACTGTTTATTCCATCAGAACAAACCAACACTAAACAATTCCCGCAGATGAGAAAACAGAGTATTCCACTCGAGCATAAACTAGTTACTCATGCTAAATAGTAGTTAATTTACGAAATGAATATTCTACATGGCTAATGACACCAGGTAACAGGTTATGTAAACAATCACAGCACAAAAATCTTTCGTTCTGAGCTCATGCTCTCGCTATTTATGAGAATGCGCGGAGGAATTCCGATTGAAATGAAAACTTCAAGCTAAACCAACGAAAATCATGAACGAGCCTCGAAGTGAAACTGGGATCCGACACTCAGCCAATGGATAGCGATCAAGAAACCTCACAGGAAAGAATCCCAGCGCCGCTAATGGAATGATTTCGATGTGAAAAGTTTGTCTCCCAGCTGGCGGGAAAAAGATATGAAATAGAATAAAAAAGTAAAAATGGCTTTGATAAATATTCGAAAAATAAGTAACTGCGTTCAGAACTTTACAGTTTGGTAGACGATAAAGATTAATGAAGGGATTAAAAGTTTAGATTACGTTTTGGAATAAATCTATCATTAAGATACGCGTTTTAAAAATAGAGGAATTTAGCTAGAAATAAATAATAGAGCGTATTAAAAAAAAAGGAAATAATGAATATGCCGGCAATTTAGAATAATTTAAATGAATAGTAAAAGGTAAAATTTTTATATAACATATATATATATATATATAGAGAGAGAGAGAGAGAACGAGAGAGAAAGAGAAAGAAGGAGAGATTAAGAGCATTCATGTAAAATAATTGCATATAAATAATAATATAACGCGAATTAACTTTATCTAGTACTGAAAATAATAATAATATGGGAAGGAAAATTGGTTTATAAAATAATATTCATAAAAAGAAAATTTAAAAAATGTATAACTGGTTCATAACAGTGATCTATATAACAGAGTCACTCAAAGGTCAATATATATACACTGGTGGACAAAACTTTATGACCACTGCTATTTTCAACGATTACAGTTAGAAATAGATTCGCAGCAGCACATGTAAATTTGAATGCGGGATTACTGTGTTTTGTGAAACTTATGCAAATCTTTTACTTCCGTTTTTCTCGATCACGTGGCAGCAAATATAACAGATTTCAGGCAATCGGCGGGTGCTGTGAGTGTGAGTTGTCATTGGATGTAACATTTGAAGGAGGTGGAATGAATCTTAAACATTCCAATTTTGAACATATCTTCGGGGAATCATTTAGATGGCATTATTCGTGGTAGAATAATCGGAAAGTTGGAAATAGGACGCAAAATGAGAGATGTTGCCGTGAATTTAATATTGTGCACAGTATTGTTTCTAGGCTATGGGCGGTATTCTAAAAGTGTGGAATATGTACTGGCGCACGGAGGAGGTGCAGTACGACGTTAGCAAAAAGGAAACGACGCAGCATAGCTCGTCCATTAGCAAATCAACTTTGTGTTGCCACATGAAAAATAATATCGCAGAAAACTGTTGTAAGATGTTTAAAAAACCATGGACTATACACCGAGAGATCTGTTGCGTGCTTTCCACTTTCGAGGCGCACTGTCGCGCACGTTTACAGTGTCTCCGTATACATCGGAATTGGACTGAAGACGACTGAAGACGACTACCGTGCTCTTCACAGATGTGAGTTTATTTTGTGTATCGTATGATTGTAGACGTAAACTGATAAGGGGCGAGGTTAGTAGTGCTTGCTGTCGCGAAAATATTCTAAAAAAAATTATATTCAACTTCGAGTACATGGTGTGGGCAGGCATCATGTTCAATGGCCGCACGGATCTCTATGTTCCTGGCCAAGGTTCCATGACAGGTAGACTGTACATTGAAGATGTCCTGCTTCCTCATGTTAGATTCTTTCGAGGTGCTGTCGGCGGAAAGTTTCATTTTATAGATAACGGCGCACCTTATAATCGCACACAGTCAACATTGTCTTGAAGCGGAAGATACCCATTGCATAGACTGGCCAGCATGTTCTCCTGACCTGAATTCCATTGAAAAAGTATGGGAAGCCTTTGGGAGACGTATTTCTGCTCGACAATTACCTCTCACAAACAAGGAAACCCTCATCCATGCAAAGAAGGAGGAATGGAGCAATTTGCCTCAACAGCTACTGAATCATGTTGTTCTGAGTATGCCATAAAACTTGTTTCACATTACATGGTGACCACATCCCTTTTGATATGGCTCTGACGATTGTTAATTGAGACTATTTTGCTCTCTTTGTACATTTATGTTTTCGGACAATATTCAAGTTTTCGAAAAAGAACCACTGAAAATACCCTGTAAACATATTTTCAACAAATTTTTTATATTAAATGCTGTGTAACATTCTTTTAATACTATTGTTTGCTTCTTGACCCACAATCTCACGTAAATTCTTGTTTACGTGATACAGAGAAAGAAAAGGAGAGATTATATATATATATATATATATATATATATATATATATGTGTATATATATATATATATATATATATATACATAGAGAGAGAGAGAAAGAGAGAGAGAGAGAGAGAGAGAGCGAAAGAGAGAGAGACAGAGAGTGAGAAAAAGAGAGACAGAGAGTGAGAAAAAGAGAGAGAGAGAGTGAAGGTGAGATTAAGAACATTCATGTAAATGAATGGCATATCAATAACAAGATAACGCAAATTAAATTTATCTAAAATGAAAAAAATAATAATATGGAAAGTAAAAGTACTTTAAAAAACGAAATGCATTAAAATATAATCTTTAAAAACTATATAACACGTCTATAAAAGTGGTCTATACAACAGGACCACTCAAAAGCGCAACAGAAATATGGCTCGGCCATATCTCGCTGAAACTATTAGATCCAGAAATATCTCAGTACGGTCCGAGAACCGATGCGTTAGGTCGAATTTAAGACCCTGGAATAAGTAAATCAAAAGAGCCTCATAGAATATATTTGACAGAATTGTCAAAGAAATTGTGAGTTTCTGGACATTCTGGAGACAAGAGCAATTACTTTAAATTAGCGGAACTATTTTTATTGCCATCTAAAAACATCACACACATGTGGGCTACAATACATTGGACAATAGAATACACACAATAAAAGGCAAAACTATCAAAAAGAGCTGAAAAATACTTATATATATATATATATATATAGTTTATATATAATTAATGAAAAAATTATTGTACAACTGGCGCTAATAGCAGCTCATGTCAAATGCAACAAAATGTATTTCATTACTACTTGAAAAATGCAAAAAAAAAAAAAAAAAAAAAAAAAAAAAACCTCTGAAAAGAAGGTATATAACAGCAATATTTAACGATAAAAATCTCAAAATCTTTCAAGAATACATGTAAAAAACAAAAACACAAGCAAAAAACAGTCTGTTCTATCAGTGGGAGAACAGACAGACCTAAATCCACCCCCACTGTTAAAAGCTTGCAGGTTTCTGAACACACGTCCATCCTACTCTCAATACAGAAAAAGCTATTGTCATTTTAGAAACAAAACTCAAAAAGTCTAAAATAAACCAAATTTAAAGTAAAAAGTAATGTAAGCAAAACATAATTTAAAATACAAAAAACAAAAAATTCTTTAATAAAATGGTCTTTTAGAAAATTACTGCAATTTAAATATAAACAAATGAAATTAACATGTATGAATGCAAAAGAACGTGCACCCTCCCAAACCTACAAGAAAAAATTTTAAAAACATAACAGTAATACCTGTTCAATGTTTTTCACCTGTCAATAATATCGAACTGTTAATTTTTCGTCCGAGTCCAGTGTCAAAATCTAGAAATCCATATCTGCATACTTCCTTTGATTCAAAACATCTGCGTATATTCATTCTTTAAACAAGACTTTAGAATACATGCTTCATATGGAATGTTCTGGAAGGATGCTACCATAAGTTGCTCATCCCGCCAATCCACAAGGCTGCCACTCACTTTCTAAACTATCTTTAAATAATACTTCTAAAACTGTATAGGATAATTATTATTGTAAAAAAGATTAGTTAAAAACTTAAAAATCTGCTTATAAAAATTACTATATGTGCCACAAATTTTATTAAAACGAATTAATTGATTAATTATAATATTTATGTAAATTTTTTTATGTAAATTAGAAAACCAATGTGACATACTTCTTGTTAAAAATTGAAAACTATTTATTTATCATACAAATCCTAAGTTAATTTATTATCAAAAATTTTAAAATCCAAAAATTCTGCATTATAATCATCACAGTTTGCCCTATTCAACTTTAAACAATTTGGATATATATTTTCATATTCGTTAGTAAAATCAAAATTAAAAATCAAAATATCATCAATATACCTATTTTAAAGATTTATTATATTTCATTGTATACTTAAATTCATAATAAAAACAAAAATAAATTAGCTGCTGTACTAGAATAATTTGTCCCAATTCCAATTCCACAAATCTGATTAAAGGTATTATTGTTGAAAGTTACATAATCATTATAAAAACAAAAATGACATAAACTTAAACATAAATCTCTATTAATATTTAATTTTTCATTTAAACAAAATAAATCAAAAATATTCAATAAAACATTATAAAGACAATCAATAGGTATATTGGTGAACAGATTTTCAAAGTCAAATACCTGCATTTTCAGAGGAGTCAATGGCAGTTTGTCCAAAATTTCGATACTATTATCAATCGATCAAAAATAACTGTAATTCTTAAATTTACATTAAAAAAAAACATACATCTTTTTTAATAAATTCTGTAAACCAATATTAAAATTCTTATTAAGACTTTTTGAAGTACTACAAATACACATAAATTTAATCGGATTTTTATGAAACGTAGGTGTTAAAAATATAAATGGCAAACAGTGACGATTAAAAACTTCAAAATTGTAAGAAAACATATTTTTAACTTTCTTTTTATATGCAAAAGTTTTTTTAACAACAGGATTCTTATCAATATTAACCTTTGCATAAAAATCTACGTTATCTAATTCACCTTCTATTTTTTCAATGTAAAATTTCTTACTTATTGTTGCATAATTGTTGGCGGATTCGTCCACTGGGACAATAACAAAAACATTATGCAAATTCTTAATAAATTCTACATCTTCATCATTAAAAATTTTGGTATTCATACATATCTGAATTTAAATAATCATTCAAAAAATAAATGAAATACCCCAAAAATTGAGATCTCCATTCAAAAAATGCTTCCAAAGGCATATTAAACTTATAACATTGTTTCTTTATAAAATTATTGACATTACCCCTAAAACCTTTAGTGCTTTCTTGTTACTTATTTTACTATTAATTCTAAATTTTGTACCAAAATTCATTAAATATTTCACATTTTTATTCTTGATTATATCAAGGTTACCTGTAATTATATGACCTTGATAGTTATCGATAAAATCTTTATATTCCACATTATTACAAAAACAAGTTAAAGGTGTATTCACATCCGAATAAGCTATTTGTCTATAATTGAAAATCTCGTTACTTAATGGTTTAGGATAATTATATGCAACTGAAATAATACAATCTTTAAGAGGAAAAAGTTCGTAAATAACTTTACACATCTTATTTAAATGCAAATTATCAAACAATTTCTGTTGAAATTCTATATTAAAATAGATTACATCTTTGTTTACGTTATTTCTATTCAATAACTTAAAATTAAGTAAATCATATAATAAATCCTTAAACTGTAAATTCTTAAATTTGAAAGCATCAAGACATTTTTTTAATTTTCTTAAGTATATTAAACCTCAATTTAAAAACCTCAATTTTAACATATTTGACACTATAATTTTTATTAAAATTAAATTCCAAATCCTTAATCCATATATTAGTAATTCCTAATAATTGCCCTGATAATAATAATACACATTATTGCACTTCTGTATTGTGTTACTGATATCTGAATTAGAGTGTTTGAAAATTTTCCTACGTGAATACATGTATTTCATGTATATATGTATACATGTATTTCAAATATATGTTCCATAATTTTCCGCGACGTTTTTACATAGAGTTTTAAAAATATCCTGTACATATAAACAATGTATTGAACATAACTGTTAATATTCATACAAAAAAGTATTTATCATTGCCATTATTCAGTAATTAAAAAAATTAGGAACTTTTTACAATTTTTCAATATATTCTCCCCGAAAATAAGTTAGGTACTTGAAATTTCGCCGTGTTTTATCAATAAAATGTTATATTAAATCTCCAGGAAAGTCATCTCAGATTTTGCATTCATGCCATTACGTTATTCTTCAAATAATTATTTTCTGTACATTAGGGTATCCCAAAAAATCAATTTTAAATATTTAGACTCTCACCCCTTAAAAAGTTTCTTTTGGGGTACTTAAGATCTCCTGTAAAATTTCAGCTCAAAATAAAATATATTTAGAGGTCCCTCAAGGTCGCCAAAAGTTAAAAAAATAGTTTTAATACTATAATATTTTACAGTTACTTACAAAATTATTATTTTTTAAAAATATATTTTTTTGTTACATGAATTTAATATGTCGTTTCTAAAAAAATGTACCCTATCGGTAATATTTAGTTTAGAAAATATAAAAAATTGACTAAAAAAGAACTTATTCAAAATTGCCAAATATGATGTAAAAAGAGTGTTTTACAACAAAATTTACCTGTCAAGTTTAACAAGATAATAAAGAGGAAAATATTGCATAACTTATATGAAAAAGTTAATTAATCATTTTCACATATTTTGAAGATCTTTACGGTTGCACTTATCGAAGTTCTTTCTATGCATCCCAAATACCTGCAATAAGTGCTGTTTTTGTTCATTATCATTTGTTGCATTATTAAAACTTTCCATTAATGCCATGCTTGTATCAGCACGATCATGAATGTTTTGCATTTCTTCAGCTTCTTTAAAAGATTGTGTTTCTAGCCCTTCTCAACAGGCATGTTTAGGAAGCAGTGATTTACGAGTATTCGTGCTGTTTGAAAGAAGCTGCGAGAGATATTTAAGTCCTCAAATTTTAAACGAAGTGTATTTAATAAGTGCAAATTCTTCTTTTTTCACTGATTTTACTAACTATCACATATTTCTCTCTGTCACTAAGAAGTTTTGAAACCAAACGAAGAGTTGTAATTTCTTCACTTATATTCTAGGAATGATGTAGAATCATCTTTAAACCGCTTTTGCTTAGTTGTATATCATCATATTCATCTTTGCATCAGTAAAATGTCATTCATAGGTTCATCTAAAAGAGATAGATGTATGTACCATGATTGAATATATATGCATACAACAAACTGATTGAAACATTGAAGGCCTTGAAAGTGTTGAGGTGTCAATTGCATTATAGATCCATTTCCATCAAACGGTACAACTTTTAATGAATTAATGGATTTTGCCATTCATCAACCTCTGTGAAGAGCACTTGGTTTCCGAATAATATTGTTCACTGTATTCTAATCATAGAGTTAAAATAAATAAAAGTTCTATATAATCATCTCTAGGAGAATGTTTAGTAACTGTCTGAAGTTGATTTATAATAAAAGTTTTCAAAGCGTCGGATGGTGCTATCAGTGCCGTTTTGATATTTTGGATTGTGGTGGTTCAGTTCAATCCATTTTTCAAGAAATCTTTTAAACATAATAATTTTAGGTCCACTTGAAGGTCCAAGACATACATTAAATATATCTAAAAGTAACACTCCAAACATGGTGTATACAAGCAAACCACAGAAGGTTTCTTCCAGTTTTATAATAAAAAAGAACACACGTTTCTTTGAACACACCTGTATTTCAGGAAGTTGTGTCAAAGTACGTACCAGTAACCTGAGAATCACATTCAATGACTGCAAAAGTGCAAAAATTGAATTAGCTGTTGTTTACCCTGTACCAAGTAACAGCCTAGAAATTCCAGGAAATTTTGTACTACATACTATCTTTTAGTCACTCATAAAGCTAAATGGTCTACCTTTCTTGTTTCATTTAATGATAAATCTGATAGCAACTTTCTATCCCAATGAACTACAGATTTTGAAGCGATAAACTACATTTTTATCTGTTGCGCAATTCCATTACATAAGTGTTGATATCCAAGATGAACAGTACTTCTTGAAGACTTCACTATCACCACCACCAGCCATGTTCAAGACAGATGCAAGTAACATTGTTGACTTTCTTGTATTTATATTTTTTCTTTCAAAAGGAGCAGCAATTGTTGGTGTTAGGAAAGATCTTCGTCTTCGTTTGTCTGTATCTGTATGCTTCTATTGTAATACTTTTTTTCTGGTGTAAGATTTGCATTATATTCATCATCAAATTCTTCTTTAGAGTTTTTACTTTCTGCCTGTTTCATCCATTGTTGACATAAAAAATGCAGTTGATAAAGCAAATGAATTTTGAGATAAAGCAGCTTCTTTCAATAGCTTTTCAATTTTTTTCTGTCGTTCACCTGTTCTTTTCTCACGTGTAGAAAGCTATCTTTCCAGAGATCCAACACAACCTTTCCTAATTTCTCTTTGTAATCTGAGAAACTGACGATCCTCATCATTTATAATAAGTTGTTCTGAATTAACGTGACTTACGTCAAATAACATAGCCGGATTTCCTCTATACATTTTTTGATATTCTCTTGGTGTTTTGCATTATTCATTCTTCGATTTATCATTAAGCCTACTTGTTTGCCATATTAATATTTAATATTTTTAAAGATATGTTGCTTGTGTCTTATTGGCAAACGTGGTTCTTCCTAAAACGGCACAATGTTATTGTATACAAGAACAGCATTGTCACTGATCGAATATTTCTTAGCAGGTAGTACTGTGAAAGTATATAAAATCAGCAGGAGTGTACGTGCAGCTTTTAATTATGTTTTTATATTTAATTGTTATTTTTATTATATTTTTCTGTTAGAATACGTGCTAAAAATGTATTAATAATGGAAATAAAATCTATAATTGATCACACTTATACTTTTGATTAAAATTCTATATTTTTACAAAAATCAGTAAACTTGTGTGACCCTAAGGAATATCTTAATATTTTTCAAATGAGCTCTAACTTCATATATTTTAATAATAGGAGTAGAAGAGACTTTTTAGAGGGTGAGACCCACATTTAAAAAATTACATTGAATTTTGGGACACCCTACTGTACATACATTATATAAAAAAGAATAGGAATAAAATTCACAACTGAAAAGAATATGTAAAGGAAGAAGGATAAAAAATATATATCGAAGTTTTTTTTTCTTTAACGAATCAATAGACGCGTCGTGTCTTTTTTATCTGGGTCAAATGTTTGTTTTACCCGAAAGTAAAGCGACGATAGTAAATAATTAAATACGTCTAAGAGGATATTGAAGATAGATCTATTTACTTTGCGTCTGCGTATTTTTTCTTGCAACGCAAATGAAAGTTTACTAACTATTAAAATAAAAAAAGAAAGTAACTGACATTTATGCATATTGAAGATTTTTTATTAATCTCATAAAAATTCACATCTGTATAAAACCTATTATTAAATATACATATATTCGTTAAAATGAAGATTGCTGAACACAGTTGATTAAATTTCGTTTATTGATATTTGAATTTTTTTAATTTGATGCTAATTTTCTTTTCTGTTTTTTATAGCGATAGAATGTAATATAAGGCACGGAAATATATTTGTTGAAGCATGAAATATATAACTAGTAAATAAATCAACAAAATAATGCATAACTTTAATTTGATGACTATTAAATAGGTGAATCTTTTTCACATTACTAACTAAGCGTAAACCAACATAGTGAAAATGTCCAAGCCGGGAGTCGAACCAAGATACTTCGAATAATGCTCCAATGCTCTACCATTAAGCAACAGTTAATCCAAGGATCTGGGTGCAATGCTCGGCTTGGAAATTTTTCATTATGTTGGTTTACGCTTAGTTAGCAATGTGAAAATTTTCACGTATTTAATCTTCAATAATTTCGGGTGTAATTCCACTGCTGAAAATTAATTGTACTTATTTAATTTGATGGTTCTGTAATAATTAAGTGTTTTTAAGCAGTGTTTAAGATATAATTAACATTCAAATTTTACTGTTTTAAAACAAGCAATTATACACATATATGCATTAACTTGCATTTATAATACATAAGTACTTAACTTTGGAAATGCCAGGAAGGAAATATACGTTTAAATTATTAATGGAAAAATTATCTTATACAATATTTTAATACGTGATTTATCACATTGCTAACTAAGCGTAGAGCCAACATAGTGAAATGCACAAGCCGGGAGTCAAACCCTGAACCCTTGGAATAGCGCTGCAAATGCTCTACCATTTAAGCTACGAGGATGATGCCCAACTTAACATTTCTCACTCATATATGTTGGTAAGGCTGAAACTGCAGCACAAGATGGGCCAGTCTTCATGAGTACACAACCATGCGATGAAACATGAGACATAAGTAAACTCATCATCGGTGAACCCATACAAAATTTTTAATTAATTTTTCAATAGAATTTCCGGAGTGAAATTACGCTTGAAATTATTGAATGTGATTGAATACGTGATTTATCACATTGCTAACTAAGCGTTGAACCAACAGAGTGAGAAATGTCCAATCCAAGAATCAAACCCGGAACCCTTGGAATACTATGCTGAGTTTACTCGTGTCTCATGTTTCGCAGCAAGATTGTGTGCTGATGAAGACTGTTCCATTTTGTGCTGCATTTGCAGCCTTACCAACATATGCGAGTGAGAAATGATAAGCTGGGCATCATCCTCGTAGCTTAATTGGTAGAGTGTTTCTAAGGGTTCCGGGTTTGATTCCCGGCTTGGACATTTTTCTCACTGCTGGTTCTACGCTTAGTTAGTAATGTGATAAATCACGTGTTAAAATATGTAATAATTTCAAGAGTAGTTTCACTGCTGAAAATTAATTGAAAAATTATATACAATATTTATTTGCAAATAAACAGACGAAATGTTATGTTTACCAATGAGCTAATTTAGCATTCTAGATTAAAAAATCTACTTTCTTTGTCTCAATTAATATTTTATAGAATCATTTTTGAAATATTATTTCGCTTTAAATAAATTTAATGGAAATAAATTTGTGATTATACGTAAAATAGAAAGTCAGGTTAACTTTAATGTTACATGAACTTTTGAAGAGTTTTATTTGTCCTTTTCTTAAATACAGATTGTGTTTAGTATCAATAATGTTTAAATAAGTTATTAAAGATTTAAGTTTGTAGTAATTAATAACTTATTCGCCGCATGAAAAACTGAACTTTAAAAATTAAAATTCAGACCATCAGCGCTGAGTTTGAAGTATTAATTTAAAACTATTGCAACAGAGGTTATATTGACTAAATGAAATAGAAAATGATCCCTTTTAAACAAGAGGTATTTAGTCACCTCCTGTCCATATCATATTTTATATTCACTATCTCCTAAATATGTGATTTCGGTTTTAGATGAAAGAACTAGCTTATATTTTGGCCGTTAGGGACGAAATGGTACAACCGTGGCAGCAATTTGCATGAAACTGAATGTATTTGAAATTCCTCTGCCTGTAGATAGATAGCATAAAGCACCTTTTTACTTAACGAAAATTTTAGCGACTATAACACCCACTTAACCAGATCGAGCTTTACTAGTGAAACACTTTTTGAAGGGTAAGCAATGTTTCTGCCTTTATAATTGTGGCATTTTGACAGATACAAGGCTTACGTCGAGGTACACTTACTATTACAAAACTTCGGCGAATGATTGTAAGCTTTAAAGAGACTTAACTTTTACAGTGAAACTCGGATGGGGCCGCATACCATACGGGATACAAGGATCTGAAGCAATTACGATTGTTGAAAAAGACAGAATTTTACTTGAACGCAAAAACGCACATGCAATATCTCCAGATATGGACATTTCTCATTCAACACCGTGGAGAGTCCTACCTAATATTGGCCTATATCCCTCGCGTAGATAATTGGCCGTCAACAATCAACCCAACCTACCTAATATTTTTAAATTGTACCTATATAAGACATGTCATAGCACACAGCAAAGAAAGAAACAGTGGACAATCAGCTGGAAAAAAGATGGTAGCCAGAAGCGCCATCAGCGGTAAAGTGCAAGGGTGCCATTACTTAAACCTTTCGAAAAGCGTCCAAGCCGAATGCAGCTAGCCCATCAGTGATGGCCAACAGCAGTCCAGCATTGGTATGACATCACATTACTTCAATCCGGCACTTTTCCTGCAGTACTAGCACCTACCTCACTGCTATTCCTTTGCTGGCCCAGCACTTTCCCTTACAAAAATATCATGTAGAATTCTATAAAAATACAAAGTATTATATAATTATGTCTCTTTTTTTCTATAAGCTAGTATCACCACGAGCTATAGAAATATCTGTAGAAGTGTGTATAATAGAAATGCCTATAGAAATATTTGAACTTTCATTGGTTTCCATGCGGTCACCCTCCCAAGCACTAACCGCGCTCGATACTGCTTGGTTTTCGTGATCGGACATGAACAAAGGCTTTCAGCGTACGCTACGACTGCTCGTAGTTTTCAAGCTCTCATTACACTATTTCAAGTTCGTTTCTTTCGTGATTTACGTTCCCAATCATTAAACTGGTATAGAAATTATTCTATTGTATAGAAATTCGATGTATTTTATACGCTTTTTTTATTATTGATTCTGAACTGCGTAAATTATGAAAACCGAAATCCTTTGTAACCTAGTAAAACCAGATTTAAGGAGACTAAAAAAGTGCGTTGAAATAAAGAATTTATTTATTTATTCATTTACTTATTTATTTTGTTGGTGGCAGTGGTGCTATATTTTTTACAGTTAAAAAAAAAAATTAGCTTCACAGCTTAAATTGTGTTGAGATATTCATTTCAGATTTGTGCTCAAATACTCAATGTCTTCGATATTCGCAGCGCCGCCTAGCGTAAGGGTTCCCAGCAATAATACTGCAAAAGTTCGTGCACTTCCATGCAGTGGTGGGCAAGCGCATGAGATAAAATGGATGCCCACCAGAATTTTATGTTATGATTTCCAACAGCAAAGTTGGCTGAAGCTGTCCAGCAGTGGTCATGCAGTGGTAGACCATCAGCCAGCACTTCTCCATCATTACCAGCACCTATCTTGATGCTGGTTCAGCAATTTCCTCTTTGCTAGGCACGTATTGTTGTATGGTCATAAAAATCAGCGTAAATTATTTATTTCATTGTTCCTTGCATTGACGACCGTAGATAATTCATGGTCTTTGCATATTTTGTAGAGTAATGAAACTCCGTGTTATAAAAATGTTTAACAGCCAAATGTGGGCCACTGTAAATCCTTACATTTACCGAGAAATTCCGTTTCATGATTAAAAAGATCATTAGATGTGGTGTAGCTTCACATCCTCAATTATAAGTAGGCCTTATTTCTTTAAAGAGATCTCTGCCTTAAAACATGTGACATCATCTTTAAATGGTGTTGGATATTCAGCCATGCTTCGAAATTATTGAAACCCCTCAGTGAAATTGTATGGATACCCCAATTTTTATGCAAGACAGAAAAATTTAATTTCGAACTTAGCTTTATAACAGACAAAATTACAATTGCTCAAATCAAATGCATTTTACTATTTTGTCAGTCGTACGTTGCCTGCTGTTTTTAAGAAAGGTGTTTAAGGACATTTTGAACAGAATATACAATGATATTACGATGTAACATGCTACTGTAATAAAGTTATTCCTAATGAATTTGATGATTATTTTTAGCTTCTTTTCACATGTTATTGCCAAAGATATTGCACGCTAACTCTTTTAAATCCTTTTTGTCATTTTTTTTTTCATTTTAAATAAACTAGGGGGCTCTGCCTCCTACGAGCTACGCTCGCCAACCCTCGTTCAGGGACACCAAAATCCAAAAAGCACGCTAATTTGATTGGCTTTAAAAATGTTGAATTAAAAAAAAAAAACAGTAGCGATCTCTTTGTAAACGGGTTTCCATTCGTTTTTCCTGGATTGGGGATTTTTAAGACCATATCTGCTACTGTTAAAAGATACAATGACTATTTTCGTATTTAATTAAAAAAATTAGTTAAACATTCCAAAATAAGCTAATGTAAAATGAATTAAGTAAACAGTGTCATTGTCTCCCGGTATTTTTTAACAGCGCTATAAGATAGTTCTTTTAAATAATTCATTTTAAATGTATCGTTTTAAATCTGACGTAATTTACACCAAAGTTTTATTTCTCTTATTAATATTCACGTTAAAATACTTTTGTTGTTAGAAGGAAATATTATTTGCACTGTCTTCGAATTCACGATAATAGTTGAAAATATTATCTCAAAATATCAAGTAAATGTCTCGCGCAGATATATTTTTTAATTTAAATTGTTTTGCCATATTTTTTGACCATTTTAAATATGACGTAATTTCCTCCATTTACAGATTTTAACGCATAGTAATGGTTTTTTATTTTAACATTTTGTTTCTCTTTTAAAATTCCAGTGTAAATATGGTTCTTATGACACAATTTTCCTGCTTTTAACATGTAATCATTTAATTCTAATTTTATTTTTTTTTCTGTTTACAATAGTCCCGTGTAAATAAATTTTTAATTTGAAGTAAACATTATTGTTTGCGCTGTTTATACAGTTGGCAACAGTTTAAATTAATAACATATTTTAAATTTGTAAAAAATATCTCTCGAAATACTGAAAATTTGAATTTAAAATAGAAATAAAACCTCAAAAAATAGTCAAATAAATAAATAAAAAAATGCAATCTGCACACCGGGAACTTATAACCTATAAAATGATCTAAAAATGATTAAATTCTCATGTATAGTTTTTGCTCCAATAAAACTTTTTTAATGGAATGATTTTGTCCAAATTTAGCATTAAATATCTCTGAAAGTAATTCTTCAATTTAAAAACTGTCTGCATCAGCGTGTTTATCAAATCTTTCTTTATAATACCACCGATTTCCATATTTTTGTATACGACAGTTTTTTTAATATTAACGAAGAAAGGCCAGGCTCAAGACATACTTAGATACTACTACAGGCAGACTGATTTGCGTTTAATGTATGAAGTCGCTCGCCAGAGGACTCTGATACCCTGCCCAAAATTGAAATTTGACTCTGACCGTAACTGAAACAACCTGGGAAGGGTAGATATGTAAACAAACACCAAAATTACGTCATGTCGCCATGGTTACTTTTACAATTCTGCTGACATTCCAATCAAGCTTTAGAAATGACAGCTAATTCGAATACAGCTGTTAAGGGTTATTATAAACTGTCCATATCAATGTAAATGTAAAGTTCTATTTATTTAAGTGACTAATATAATGTGTTTCTCTTTAAAACTGTTAAACCAACATACATAAAAATATATAAATAAAAAAACACATGCTTAGTCTAAAACATGAATGTCACAAATTTATTTGGTACAACTTAGTTATCCCGCCGACCAATTTCGCCAAATTATATAAATCGCTAAAACACTCGCCAAATTTTACAAATTGACATAATTTTTATTTTAAATAACGAAAGAACAAATAAGTTAGTATAACATTAATAAATATACAAATAAAACTTCGAAATAAAAATCACTTGATCACATAAACACGTGTAACTTGCTTACAGTCAAGTGAATGTGACATTTACGATCAAGCATTATTGGCATTTAATCTTATAGTTTGGCGATAGATTTTTGGTCGACCGGATAACTAAGTACCATTTATTTACTATTTTCACTGCTGAAACAATAAAACTGATGAAAATTTTTTTAAATATATTAAAATACTCATAAAATTCCTTGTAATAATTAATAAATGTAATTTATTAAGTAACAAATACCCTTACATGATTTAATCAAAATTACTTGGATAACATAGAATATTGCAACGATATTTAAATCCGTGATCACCATTTCTTTCTCTGATTAAAAATAAGAATATTTAATGTTTAAGGAAGATCGGCCTTTTTTTTTTCTTCTTCTTCTTCTTGGTTCGGGCGATATTAAAAACAAATATTTTACCGGTAACAGTAAATTAATCAAAAATAGCTGCTTCAAGTCAGTTATGAGAACTGTAGTTTGATAAAAATCAAATTTTAATTTTAAAACGTGTATTTTACACCAATTGAAACCAAGCTATTTTTATATAAACGAGGTGGAACCCGTCGAATTTCGACGGGTTCCACCTCGTTTATAAATTCGTTATTTCTATTATAAATTATAATTTCTATTTATAAATTTCGTTATTTCGAAAAAAAAATGTTTACAAAGGAACTATTGCATGGAATTTATAATACATCGACAACAATAATTACAATAAAAAATCCATTTTATACTTCTTAATTTAACTCTCCAAAGACATATTTTATCCTAAGATTAACGAAATACTTTTTTCATAAACTTCAACTGTTAAAATTAATGAAAAATTAAACTTTATTCATATGCGTAATCAGTAGCATATAATCAAGATAAGTAATTTTGATTAAGTTTTCAATTGATGCTTGGTATTACGGAATGGAAAATCAGCAAAAAGGATTTCACCTTCACATAATCATAGAAAATTTCCCCCTTTAAATCTAAACCGAATCAAGTCATTTTCCACGTTTCACATCCATATTAACCATTTAAAATCATTTTAACTCGCAATAGGTTATTAATAAATACATTTTCAAACTTGAAGTCACGTTTGTCAACTATTACAACTTTCCATGTTAAAATTACCACTCGTGATTAAACTCTTAGTATAATCTCTGTAACTGCTCGTAAAAATTCCAGAAATTTATTACTTTTAGATGTATTCAAGGGGAAATATCTCATTTTATCAAATAAAATTATCGTTTTCTTTTAAATATAACGCCATTTTCCGTCGCTGAAATATTTTGCCTATGGACCATATTCTTCGTTTCGGTTCGAGACTATAAAAGTCGCCATTTTACTTTTTGTGACGTCACAGGAATATTGTCTAAAACTCAATATCAGAGAAATAAAAAAATAGTGGAAAAATATCCAGCTGGCCAGAGCCGTTGTCATAGCAGCGCAGACGAAAATGTTTACATTGCGTTTTTGTGTGTTCGAATACGAAGAGTGTCAGAATCGACGTTTTTTCAATGTTCTACGAATAAAGGTAGTAAAGTGTTTTTAAGTGAGTGATTATATTATACGAGCGACCCACCACAATGGTGACCATGGACTGTTCTTATATAGAGCATCAGCCTTCCTAGATGAGTTGGAATGTTATCCGATCATCTTCATCTTTCAAAGAATACATCGTTCTACAGCGGCTCGATGGAAAGCAGATAAGTTCTTCTGAGTCATTTTCCTGATATTTTTTCTGTTATTTTATTAGAAAAATTTAACTCGCGAATTTATTTTGGTTTGATTGTACTATTTTATATATTTATTACCATAAATCATGTCTAGTGTCGATGCTGTTCAAATTCCATTATATAACAGATCAGATCCTGCGCTATGGTTTGTGATGTGCGAAAGCACATTTGCTTTAGCTACCCCCAAAGCAATATCAGAATCTGTTACAAAATATAATTATATAGTTTCGCATCTTCCACCCGATGTTGCATCAATCATTCGTGATATTTTAATGCAACCAGATGATACTGACCCTTATGGTGTCTTAAAAAAGGAATTAATTGCGCGCTCAGGTGAATCATCCCAGCAAGAGATACGACAGCTCTTGTCTGGAGAAGAACTAGGGAATCGGAAACCTTCAGATTTATTACGTAGTATGAAACGTCGCACGGAATCCCTAAATGTTCCAGACAATTTAATGTTAGAATTGTTTTTGCAACGATTACCAAATTCTGTTCAGACAATTTTAGCGGCTGTTTCTGAATTAACCCTTGATAAAGCAGCGGAAATTTCAGATCGTATTTCAGAAGTTACCCCTTCCTCAGCTTCTGCAATTGCCGTGTCCTGCTCGAATGAACAGGCGATAGAGGGTAAATTATTGAAAGAAATCGAAAAATTAAATAAGCGCATCGATCAGCTTGCTGTTTCACGTGGTCGGTCCCCATACCGCAGAAACTGGAGTAAACCTCGAGGGCGAAGTAATAGTGATAATCGGGATTCAAGTATCTGTTGGTATCATAGACGATTTGGAAAAAAATGTAGGGAAGAAAAATGCATAAAGCCGTGTTCTTGGGCGGGAAACGAAACCAGCAAAGAGTAGAGGCGACTTATTCTTTGCCTCAACAGTCACGTCGCCTGTTCATTAGAGACCGGACTACAAATGTTTCTTTTCTGGTCGACACCGGTTCGGACGTGTCAATCCTTCCTGCCAACAATGTACAAAAACGGAATCCACCCGTACAAACGCTTTTGGCTGCTAATTCTTCCCCTATAAATGTTTATGGTCAACAAACCCTTTCTCTACATTTTAAGTTAAGACGAAAATTTAATTGGACTTTTCTAGTGGCAAATGTTAGTACACCAATTTTGGGAGCAGATTTTCTCCATAATTTCGAATTGGTTCCAGATCTCCGCCACAAATGTCTAAGAGATTTAAAAACAAAATTTGAAACAACAGGTCACATGAAATGTGCATTAATTCATTCAGTAAAAACAATCAATATTGATAATATATATAATGAACTTCTTAAACAATTCCCATCTATTACAAAATTACCAGATCCCAATCAGCCTGTCAAACACAACACAATGCATTTTATTTCAACAAAAGGACCTCCAGTTGTGGCAAAACCCCGCAGGTTGGCTCCGGATCGCCTGAAAATTGCTAAAACAGAATTTCAAAATATGATACAACTCGGACATTTAAGACCTTCACGTAGCAACTATGCATCACCTTTGCACATGGTTCCAAAAAAGGGAACTTTGGAATGGAGACCTGTAGGTGATTATCGTGCCTTGAATGCGCAAACCAAAAAAGACAGATACCCGATACCATGTATAGCTGATTTTACTGCTAATTTACGTGACACTAAAATTTTTAGTCGACTTGACCTCATCAAAGCATATCATCAAATACCAATCAATCCTGATGATATTCCCAAAACAGCGATATGCACACCTTTTGGATTGTTCGAAAGCACACGCATGCAATTTGGCTTATGCAATGCGTCTGCAACATTTCAGAGATTCATAGATGAGGTAATACGTGATTTACCAGGCGTCTATGCTTTCGTCGATGATATACTCATAGCCTCTAAAAATGCCGAGGAGCATTATCATCATTTAAAAGCACTATTTTCCAAATTAGCAGAATATGGTTTGTGCATAAATGTATCCAAGTGCACATTTGGTAAACCTACCATTGATTTCTTAGGATTTCGAATATCTGAACATGGTATTCAACCACTTCCAGATAAAGTTAAATGCATAATCGATTTTCCGCAGCCCACAACCTTATCTCAACTTCGAAGATTTTTGGGTATGTTTAATTTTTATAGGTCTTTCATATATCAAGCTGCACACATACTTGCGCCTTTAGTGAAATTGTTAGAAGGCCATACAAACAAAAAGAAATCTCGTTCCCGTGTTCCTAAAACAGAACCCCTTAATTGGAACGAAGATGCTGAAAAAGCTTTCGTAGCTGCCAAAAATGCAATATCTCAGGCTGCTCTTTTACGGCACCCTATTCCAGGCGCTCAGTTGAGTATATGGGTTGACGCCTCAGATGTCGCGATCGGCGGCACCCTTATGCAGTTTTATCAGGAACGTTATGAACCTTTAGCATTTTTTTCCATGAAATTAAACAACAGTCAGCGGAATTGGTCAACATATGACCGGGAATTATTTGCTATTTATTCGGCAATAAAAAAATTTCGGCACATGCTAGAGGGGAGAATTTTTCAAATTTATACTGATCAAAAACCGCTAATTTATGCATTTAAGCAAAATCCCCATAAATGTTCTCCGCGGCAATCACGCCATTTAGATTACATTTCCCAATATTCCACTGACATTAGACATGTACCAGGTTCCGAAAACATTGTTGCAGATTGCCTCTCAAGAATTGAAATTGATTCTATTTCAAAATCTCCAATCTTAAATTTTGAGGAATTCGCAAAAGCTCAGGAAAATGATTCAGAGCTACAGAACCTGCATAATAGTACATTGCTCAAATTGGAATTGAAACCTTGCCTCATTTCTGATTGTAGCCTACTATGTGATACTTCAACAGGTACGCCTCGACCCTTAGTTCCTAGTTTCTTTCGTCGGCTGATATATGAACATTTGCACAACCTAGCCCATCCAGGCATAGCAGCTACCACAAAACTAATTTGTTCCAGATACGTATGGCCAAATATGAAACGAGACATCAAAAACTGGGTTCGTGGCTGTGAGAAGTGTCAAAGATCAAAAATACAGAGGCACACCAAAGCACCTCTTGGCACGTTCTCTCTTCCTGATGCACGTTTTTCCCAAATACATATAGATATCGTAGGTCCCTTGCCTCCATCTGACGGTTTCAGCTATCTTTTAACGATGATTGACCGATTTAGCAGATGGCCAGAAGCCGTACCTATATCTGATACACAAGCTAAAACAATTTGTAGTGCCATATTAAAGCATTGGATATCAAGATTTGGTTGCCCTTCGCTCATAACCACGGATCAAGGCCCACAAATGCGATCAGCAATATTTGATGAATTTACGAAAATGATGGGAACACAGAAGATCCGCACAACGGCATATCATCCGATATCGAATGGCATTATCGAAAGATTTCATCGACATTTAAAGTCATCCATCAAAGCTCACGAAACCAGTAGGTGGACTGAAATATTACCGATAGTTTTACTAGGCATTCGCACAGCAGTGAAGGAAGATATACAAGCTTCTTGCGCTGAGCTTGTCTACGGCACTACGTTGAGATTGCCCTGTGATATGCTGGATGAATACAAGATCCGACCTTTCAACGATAACTTCGTCACGCAACTACGAAACACCATGCGGCAGTTAAGTCCAGTTGCTACATCATCTCACTGCCAAGAGAAGTTCTATATACACCCTTCCTTGACATCTTGTTCACACATCTTTCTAAGAGTGGATCATGTACAACCTCCATTGTGTCAACCATATACTGGTCCTCACAAAGTCCTAAGTAGAACTGGGAAAACTATAACAATCGAGCTTAATGGTCGTAAGTCTACGGTATCAATAGATCGAGTGAAGCCAGCTCATTTGATTTCTACTTCAGACTTGTCCACGAAAACTGTTCCAGAGAACTCTAAATTAAAACTCTCTCTTAAAGCGGACAGTAACCCTGACCAAACAAAAACTGTCACACGTTCGGGCAGACATGTCCATTTTCCTAAAAAACTGGCATCTTATATTACTTACTGAAATTGTTGATAAATTGTTCATTTTGCATACTACACATTATGCCTATATTTTGTTATATATTGCAATTTTATTTCATGTAAATATCCTTGTAATTTTTCTCCACAAGCGTGGATTCTGACACAGATAGTCAAAAAAAAAAAATAGTATACACTTGTATATCGTTTCTTCGGTATCCTACGTCACTGGGGGGATACTCTGTGGCAGCCGCAGAGTGGCAAGGGAGAAAATTCTTCGTTCGGAATGGCAGCTGGCCAGAGCCGTTGTCATAGCAGCGCAGACGAAAATGTTTACATTGCGTTTTTGTGTGTTCGAATACGAAGAGTGTCAGAATCGACGTTTTTTCAATGTTCTACGAATAAAGGTAGTAAAGTGTTTTTAAGTGAGTGATTATATTATACGAGCGACCCACCACAGTGGAATATATCAGCAGCATCGGGGAAATTGTGTCTTTTTTAACGCGTAACGTTATTTTCTGTTAAATTTTTTTAAAAAGATATTTTTAATTGTAATGAGAAAATGGCATCAGTAAGAATATAATCAATAAAGATTTCTAAACCACTTTTAATAGAAATGAAGTACTTCAGTTGCCACGATTAGAAAATTGGTACTAAAAACTATAAAAAAATTAATATCTCAAAAATAAATTGAGATACAGCTTACAAACAAATTGCATTTAAGAGTGCATTTTTTTCTACATACGACGGTGTAAACATTTAAAATGTGGGATGTTTAGAAGTTTAAAAATTTGCAGTAGCGAAAATTGCAAAGCCGAAATTTCATTTCAAATTTCAAAATGTTGCCATTCGCAGAATGACGTGTGCGTTACGCACAGATATGTTTGTCCTTTATAATATAGATACGGGACATTCAAAAAAAGAATAACAGAACCGGCATTTTTCATGAATGAACCAAACGAACAAGGTAAACAATAAATAATTTTGCTAATCTTAAAAGTATGTGTAACACTAAAATGCTACAATTTGCGTAAAATAGCCTTTTAAATCGAAGGAAATTGAAGAATATAAATATTTAATTTATTACATGAAAATACGATCAATGATTCTGAAACCTCGACGATGAGAAACAAGCTTCTATCTGGGCAGGGTATAAATGTAAACAAAGAGCACGTTGTGAAGTTTTGGTTCAGGGTTTGAAGTGGGATCCGACTTCACTTTTTCGGTGAAATGCGCGGGCCGTTATATATCACAGTAGGCTATGGCCATGCTTAAGCCAAAACTCCCTTATCATAAAACAGACTTGACGATCCGGAGAAAGACTATGGGTGAAAATGTCCCCGATAATTGCCAACTTATTAGCTGACTTTGTCCCGTAAGTTACGCCACCTGGTGTATACTCCTGGTAATACTCCATAAACAAATGCATAGTAAAAAATTGAAAATGTTGTGTTATTGGCAAAATTGTATAAAATATTTTTCGAATTCCAGTAAAATAAAGGCGTAAAAAAAATATTTCGCACAATTATGTTCTGGCTTTAAAAAATGAAACATATCAAAAATGAAGATTTAAATATAAGATTTATTGATATTTTTTCAGGGTACTTGTTAATTATCCCGTCGACCAATTTCGCCAAATTATATAAGTCGCCAAACTACTCACAATGTTCTACAAATTGACACAATTTTTTATTTTAAATAACGAAAAAACAAATAAATTAGTATAACATTAATAAAAATACAAATAAAACGTCGAAATATTGGTTTTATTGACCATTATTGGCATTTAATCTTAAAATTAATTAATTTATGGCAAACTATTATTGGCATTTAATCTTACAAATTGGCGACAGTAATTTGGTCGACGGGATAACTAACAAGTACAATTTTCAGTATATAGGACTTTGCGGGTTATTTTTTTTTAAATCTTGGCACAATTTGGGCTTCGGAAAGAGCGATTTGTTGCCGATTGATATAAATAGTTATGAAAACAAAACTTATGAACTGTCAGCTTGTTTTATAAGAATTTACGGCACAGATGTCATATATGGCCCCATATTGCGCGATTTTTTTCCGACGCCAATTTTGCGAAAACCTCGTTACCATATCATCTATATCCACATAACCATATCAAGCAAAATAACGACACTTTGGTGCCAGTTAAGTATCCGGTGCGTATATGACATTGGCGCCAGAAAAAAAATCGCGCCAATATGACATCTGTGCCGAATTTACATGTATAAATTTAGTTTCTAGATATTATTATTGTTTTTTATATACGATTTGTTTATATTTTTATATAAAATAGATAAATGCCTTTTTTATATTAAATAAATTGTACAAATATTGGAAAATATTGCTTCTTTATGTGAAACAGTGAATATGCTTCCAGAAATTACGTTGCCAAATTTTCTTCTCTCGCCAAGGCCACTATACTTGAAAAATACCGATTTATTATTATATAATGTAGTATTAGCTAATGTTCTGTAATCTGGGTACTTTTCGGTTAGCCGGGCGCCAGTGTTATATATACAGACATATATACATATATATACACATATATTTACATATATATATACATATGTATGTACATATATATATGTAAATATATGTGCATATATATGTATATATGTATGTATATATAACACTGGCGCCTGGCTAACCGAAAAGTACCGTAATCGGTTCCACAGTCAAAGTTGACTGCAAAAACGCGATGCTGGAATAATGTGGTATCAAGTATACGGTTTAAAAATAAAATTAATTTTGCGCCAAACTACACTTTCTCCAATTGGCTCTAGGTCTGATTAAGGAAGAATACTCAAATTAAGATTTACAAACACCAAAATCGTAGCATGACAAGAATACTGTATTTGCGGAAAGTTGAGGGACATGTATAAATTTAAGTGTTTATTAAACTTTATTTTTCCAATTTTTTAAGTGTTTATGACTTCAGTCTGCTTTTGTGTGTATCTATGCGTATTTTAACTTTCCTAAAATACTTTGATACATTTTAGGAAAACTTACATAACATATGTGAGTTAAAACAAGGAAATTAATTAAGCACCAAATTATGCCCGCCAAGATATGCCAATTGGCTGTGGAGCCAATTATGAAACTTTCCATAGATTAATACATACAAACTTTGGAACAGATGTCATATTCGCCCCATATTGGCGCGATTTTTTTCTGACGCCAAATCATATAGGCAAAGGGTACTTAACTTGCGCCAAAGTCTCGTTATTTTGCTTGATGTGGTAACCCGGATTATGTTGTTTATGCTGTTGATGTTTCCGCCAAATTGGCAACCGAAAAAAAATCCCGCCAATATGGGGCGAATATGATATCTGTACCCAAACGGAATATGAAAAAACCGTGAAGCTTTCATCTAAAGTATGTTAAACTGAAATGATCCCCCATACCTTCAAAAATAAAACAAATGATAGGCCAATAAATAAATAAATGAGACTGTGCATTGAAACAAATTGAAGGAGCGATGTTAAATTAATACTGTAAGGTGAAATTAATTGTGAAAAGAAAAGGGCAGAGATGTCATATTCGCCCCATATTGGCGCGATTTTTTTCGGTTGCCAATTAGGCGAAAACATCAACAGTATAAACAACATATTCCGGGTTACCACATCAAGCAAAATAACGACACTTTGGCGCAAGTTAAGTACCCGTTGCCTATATGATATTGGCGTCAAAAAAAATCGCGCCTATATGATATTGGCGTCAAAAAAATCGCGCCAATATGGGGCGAGTATGACATCTGTGCTAAGAAAAGAAATAGGAGAAATAAAATAAATCACATATTTGAAAATATAAAAGAGAAAATGAAATATTTTACATTTTCCGGATCTAGATTCTATTCATTTATTTCAATAACTAATATCACTGAGAAATTCATGGTAAAATAATTTTCTTTCCTGATTATTATTACTATTATTATCATCATTTATTTACATAACGGAATACAGCAGTAAGCATTTTTTGTTTAACAGTAAAATAAGTTCATTTTTTAAATAAAATGTCTAGAACATATGAAAAATTTAAGATTAACAACTATCATTTGCAAACTACAAAGCACATCGTAAAGAAAATGTTAAAAGACAAATGGAAACAAATTAAAAAATATTTCTGTTTCTCACGTTAGATGGCGCTAGTCACGGAAAACTATGTGGTTTCTAACCACGTGTACAGCGGACAAAGGAAACTTAGCGATTGCGAGGCCCGTTATTTCGATAAGGAGGCCTTGGCTTAAGCATTTAAATTGGATGAGTTCTACCCGGAATATCTACGCAGATTTTCACTGGTCCATTTCCAAATCAAAACTTTTTTTTTTTATATATAGAAGGATTTATTTTTTTTTCTTAAAAGTAAACTCTTGCCATTATTTTTTCAGAAATATGCAATTTATTTTCACAGAAACGATATTTCCCTAGTAGTCCGAGTGCTACACGAGCAAAATAAGGTGAAAACTGCAAATCGTGATAAGAATATGCCGATTCGTCAGTATCTACTTTATATTAATACAATGGATTTCAGAGGGTAAAAGTCGCGTAAAGTCGCGTAATGTCGTGGGAATTCGAGATGACGGCTGTTATTCAAAATGGCGTCATTTTTTGAATTTTCTTGCTTTCCATCATATAAATGTATGTTTCAGGTCGATTTCGATGTTTTTAACATAAGAGATTTCGCTTTTAATACATTCCGCCATAGTTGAATGAGTTTATGAATTCAGTTTGTCTGTTTGTTTGTCTGTCTGCCTGCTTGCCATTCCGTGCTCTAACTCGCTTAAATATCGCTACTGGTTTAGATTGACTTAGATTGTCATGTAATATATGTATGTTATTGAAGTTAACAATAACATGTTCCGAATAAAAATGAAGTGTATAGGTTTTATACTCCGTTTACAGGGCCCTCAAAAGAATTCCATTACGTTATTGTCTATTAATGCGGATGCTACGGTTGAGAAAACTACAAATCGTGAGAAGAATACACCAACTGGTGCGTATCTACTTTACAATCTATATAAGAGAGGGAGACATCGCGTAAAATCGTAGGAATTCAAGATGGCGGCTGTTATTCAAAATTGCGCCATTGTCTGAATTTGTTTACTATCCATCATATAAATGTGTGTTTCAGGTCTATTTTGATGTTTTTAACGTCAAAATTTTCTCTTTTAATACTTTCCGTCGTGGTTGAATGAGTTTATGAATTCAGTTTGTCTGTTTATTTGTCTATCTGCTTGCCATTCCATGCTCTAACTCGCTTATATTCACTCAGATTGTTGTAATTTATATATGTTATTGAAGCTTACAATAAGATGTTCCGAATAACATTTGAAGAGTATAGCTTTTATTGTCCGTTCTTACATACCTACTTTGTATTAGTACAATCCATATAAGAGGGGGAGACATCACATGAAGTCGAAGGAATTCAAGATGACGGTTGTTATTCAAAATAGCGTCATTTTCTGGAATTCTTGCAATTTTCATACTATTCATCGTATAAATGTGTGTTTGATGTAAAATGTATTTCCAGAATCTGTAAAAAAAGATGCGGCTGTAGAAAGATTGGACTTGCACATTATTGTACAACTACAAAAACAAATCTGAGAAATATGTTGATACAAAGTGAAGTTTTTATATTCTCTAACTTTAAATGTAACATGCAATTTTTTAATATCTTGTATAATTAAGGTATTAATAAAAAAACATTTTTGTTATTTATTTATTCATTTCATTTTCCCCACTATAAAATACAAAAGCACTTTAATAATTGTCTTATTTTCATTTTAAGCGTATTTTTGATATTAAAAAGGGAATTTTTCAGTTTAAAAATATTGAAATTGATATCTCAGGTACTTTCATCTGATGTATTGGAATAAAAATGCAAACAATTTTGAATACCAGCCGTCATCTTGAATTCCTATGAATTTGCACGCTGCCTCAACTTCTTATATATCTGTTATATTAATAGGAAATAGATACTGACCATTCGGGATATCTTTATTACAAAATGCAGTTTTTTCCTACCTAGCAGCTTCACTAATACCAGTTGATTTAACTGATGATCTTTATAGAATTTATACACGAGTTACAAACGCGCGTATTCTTTTTTTTTTTTTTTTTTTTTTTTTTTTTTTGGAGTGTCACTGTAAATAAACGATAAATACTATGCACACCTTATTCTATAGTAAGTATTCTTGTAGTGCACCTCACTGATGTATGTCAATTTGAATGTGTTTCTGAGAGTATAACATGATTAAAACACATTGCAATCGATTTCCGCCCATAGACAATAACGTAACAGAATTCTTTTGAGGGCCCTGTAAACTTACAATAAAACCTATACACTTGAATTTTTATTCGGAACATGTTATTTTAAACTCCAATATATGTAAATTACATGACAAACTGAGTGAATTTAAGCGTGTAACGATATTTAAGCAAGTTAGAGCGTGGAATGGCAAGCAGGCATACAGACAAACAAACAAACTGAATTCATAAACTCATTCAACTATGATGGAAAGTATTGAAAACGATTTTGATGTTAAAAACATCGAAATCGACCTGATACACACATTTATATGATGAACAATATGAAAATTCAGAAAATGACGCCATTTTGAATAACAGCCGCCATCTTGAACTTCTAAAATTTCACGCGATGACTCCCCATCTTATATGGATTGTATTAATATAAAGTAGATACTCACCAATCGGTATATTCTTCTCACGATTTGCAGTTTTCTCAACCGTAGCACCGGGATTGATAGACAATAACATGATGGAATTCTTTTGAGGGCCCTGTAAACGGATTATAAAACCTATACACTTCAATTTTATTCGGAAAATATTATTGTAAACTTCAATAACATACATAAATTACATGACAATCTGAGTTAACTTAAGCGAGTTAGAGAATGGAATGACAAGCATGCAGATAGACAGAATAACAGACAAACTGAATTCATAAACTGATTCAATTACTACCGAAAGTATTAAAAACGAAATTTTTGACGTAAAAAACATCGAAATTGACATAAAACACACACACACACATTTATATGATGGATAGTACGAAAATTCAGAAAATGACGCCATTTTGAATAAAGCCGCCATCTTGAAATTCCATGACTTTACACGATGCCTCCCCCTCTGAAATGCATTGTATTAATATAAATTAGATACTCACCAATTGGTATATTCTTATCACGATTTGCAGATTTCTCAACCCTAGCACCCGGACTATAGTGTCAAAATTAACTTTCTTCAGAACTCAAAACTCCATAATCACTATCTGTACAAAATATAGTTGGGATCCGTCCAGTAGTTCAGGAATAGGAGTGTCCCAAACACTCCCTGATTAATTAGGATCACCTTTTTCTTTTATATAAAATACTAAAATACCAATAAAATATTTGTAATTTTAAAAATACCAATAAAAATTGACAATAAAATTCGTAATTTTTAATGAGAAAATTGAGCTAATAAATTTATTTTTTAAAAGAAAGATGCTTGCCTGTTTGTCAGTATGTCTGTTACTTTGTTAAGGGGACGGGGACGTTTCAAAAAATACTTTTAATTTTCACAATAGAGTTTTTAATTTTGTGCAAATATACATTTATCCATAAGTATATAGAACACCTTTAAAAAATTCCAATCTTATTATACATCTTTAAAAAATTTTAAACTTTCAGTACGAAATTTTATAATACTCCTTGCGTCTTTGTTTTTTAGTTTTTTCTTTGATTTTGGATTTTAATCACGTAATTCTATTACAAATAATTCTGTGTATCGATTTTTTAATCCCTTAAATAGTTAATAGATATTTTTTCTGAATTCCACATTGATTTTCATCAAAATTCAACCTTACGATAAATTAGAAATCAAATTTAATTGTCTTAATGAAGTCGAATTTTAAAATGCATACACAGTTTCTTTTTAAGCAATATCTGGATTCCTCTTTATCGGTTTCATGAATTTTGAGTAAAAATTAAATTGCAAGGAGCATTAAAACTAGTTGGATGTGCCAATCCCAAAACTTTCTTCTATCTTATACATCTTAATATTTCAAAACCTTGTTACACATGTTAATACTTCAATATTATTAGTTCAATACTATACCAACTTTGATTTTCATCTTAAATTTCTGCTCAAGTCAATTAAACGGACTAAAAACGAGTTAATCTATATCATGATATTTGTTAAAATTATTAATTTTTCCTTATTTTGTTGTTATCAGCTGTTTGCGAATAGCCGGCTTAGCAGGTAGCGAGTTCCCGCCGCTGCATGAGCCGCCGATGCACAATAGAACTACGAAAAATCAAGAAAAGTATACAAAAATCGCTAGCACAGAGCCCCTTTACCGCGCAAGGATCTGTTGGCCAAAGCCAAAAACAAGCACAAACATTTTGGTTCAATTGTATGCATAATTTTATACGTTGTTCGATGGTACAATAATGAAAATGGCACAGAGATCGGAATTATAGCGCCCCCTTCTGGCGGAATTTTTTCAAGTTCAATGAGGACTTGTTTGCCATAGCCAGAAACATGCACAAAAAATTTGGTTCAATTATATGGATAACTTCATACACTTTTCGATGGTACAATAATGAAAATGGTACAGACATCGCAATTATAGTGCCCCCTACCGGCAGAATTTTTCCAAATTCAGGGAGGACCTTCGTGACATAACCAAAAACAAACATATAAAATTTGGTTCAATTCTATGCATAACTTCATACGCTTTTCGACGGTACAATATTCAAAATGGCGCAAAAATGGCACAAAAATCGCTATTACAGCGCCCTTTACGGGCGATTTTTTTACAAATTAAGGGAGGACCTCCTTTCCATAGCCAAGAACTTAAAATAAAAATTTGGTTCAATTCCATGCATAACTTCATACACTTTTCGACGGTATAATATTCAAAATCGCACAAAAATCGCTATTACAGCGCCCCCTAACGGTGCATTTTTTGCAAATTCAGGGAGAACCTGCTTGCCATATCCAAAAACTTAAAATAAAAATTTGGTTTAATTCTATGCATAACTTCATACACTTTTGGACGGTACAACATTCAAAATCGCACAAAAATCGCTATTACAGCGCCCCCTACCGGTGAATTTTTTCCAAATTCAGGGAGGACCAGCTTGCCATAGCCAAAAACTTAAAATAAAAATTTGGTTCAATTCTATGCATAACTTCATACAGTTTTGGATGGTACAATATTCAAAATCGCACAAAAATCGCATTTACGGCGCCCCCTACCGGCGAATTTTTTCCAAATTCAGGGAGGACCTGCTTGCCATATCCAAAAACTTAAAATAAAAATTTGGTTCAATTCCATGCATAACTCTGTACACTTTTGGATGGTACAATATTCAAAATCGCACAAAACTTGCTATATCAGCGCCCCCTACCGGCGAATTTTTTCCAAATTCCAGGAGGACCTGCTTGCCATAGCAAAAAACTTAAAATAAAATTTTGGTTTAATTCTATGCATAACTTCATACACTTTTTGATGGTACAATGGCGACAGACAGACGGACAGACGGACAGACGGACAGACGGACGGACGGACAGACGGACAGACGGACAGACGGACACACAGACAGACAGACATTTTCTATAAACATGTTTTTTGGAATCTCTGACCCCTAAAACATGTAAATCCGTCGAAAACCGGAAGTCGAAAAAAATTTCGATTACAATACTTTCTTCTATTGAAGATAGAAGAAAGTAAAAAGCTGAAAAATCAGTAGTGGGACGAACAGATTTAAAGTATATTAAGAGGCCAAAAAATTGTTTGTAAACGAAATTAAAACGTTTGTAACTTTGTGTATAATAATCGCATCTGCATGTAATCTTCCACTACTGCCGTAGTACAAACTGAAGAATAATAATACACACAAAAAGAAATGACGAGTTTGGGGTTGATTTTTGCTGAAATAAAGGCAAATGGTCCCCTTAAGGCTAGGGAAATCTATCGCTCATAGAAGTATTCAAATTTGGATACGAATAGACGAAGACAGGTCGTAATGTCCTCGAATCCGGGATTTTTTCATTTTCTGATAATTAGATAATTTTGATTATTAAAATCGCAAGGAACGGGCTGCCATATTCTGCAGTTTGCCGCGCTAAAATAGCTTCCATGCGTGTTCCGGAGGATCAGTGTTTTTTCAGTCATAAGCGTAGTAAACGCTTCCTTTTTTGTAGATTTTGAAATAGCAATCGCCAAATGCCCTACGGAGTTAGAAAAAAAAAGAAAAAGAAAGAAAAGAGGAAAAAGAAAAAAAGAAAGAAAACAAACGTTTTCACGTTACCTTTTACGTCGTAAAAGTATCTTTCGTTTATAAAATACTAATATTTACTATTTGAAAGAAAATATTTTCCGAAAGCCGATTTCATATTCATTTTCTTGTTATTTTATTTTTCTGCTGTTTTCAACTCTCATCCGTGTTTCACAAATAAAAATAACTTCCCGCCACTCACAAAAATAATAATATAATAATAATTCAAGGTATATCTTCAAAATTGTAGTGGTATCTTTTGTTTCGAAACATATTGATATTTATTTTTCTATTTAAAAAAAAAAAAAAAAAAAAAAAAAAAAAAAAAAAAATTAGATGTTGTTTATCGGAATAGTAGGGGACATATTTTTTCTCAAGGCCTTCAAATTCAAAATCTCGCGTTTTAAGAGAATGAATACCTGGTTTTTCGCTCATATCCTCACGGTGAAGTTTTGATATATATATTTTTAAATACGTCAATAGAGAAAGATAGGATAATTTTTTTGCTATATTAATTATGTTATAATCTACTCCACAGCTTATTTGCATATTTCTGTTATTTTTTGCACCAATTTTAACAAGTTTCTATGTTATTAAAGAGGAAAAAAGTAAGATAAGTTAATTTTTTTATTATTACGTAAGTTTTCCTAAGAAAGTTTGGTCAGAATTTAATGCGTAATATATTTAAATGGAACAAATTAAACTGTATATAGATATAACAGTTCTCCTTAGTTCGTATCGGAAGCTTTTGTTTAAAAATAGAAGATTTGTTTGCAAAAATAGGTAGGAGCGTGTGTTGTACTACCGGATGTTCGTTGCCGAAGGGGCTGGGAGGAAATATATACTTTAGGTTCGTATGAACAGAATTTTGATTAAAATATAAAAACATACAAATTAGAAGGTGTACGCTGCCTAATAAATGGTACCACAAAAACTAGTTTCGTTTGAAAAATATGTCCTTAGAAAATAATAAATCATGCAAATTCATGCTTTGTTTGCTAAAACAGAGCTGAGCATGGGGCGAACCGATGGGGTTTATCGATGCCGAAGGCAGCAGGGACCCCAACACCACGGATGACTGCAGATGTTTAGAAAAATGTAACATGAGAAAAATTCAACGTTCATAAAATAATAATAATAATAATAATAATAATAATAAAGACGGAATCGTAGGTAGCATACCCAGGCCTATGATGTCAAAAGCAGTGGATCCTCCAACACAAAATCTCTCTGTACACTGTTAAAAATTTGCAGCATTCTGTCCAGTCATTCGACCGTATTTTGAAAAAAACGGTTTCATAACCGTAATTTAACTGTATTCTGACCATAAAATGGCCAATAATATGGTCAGAATAGCGTTAAATTGCGGTTGCGTAACCGTTTTCGGAAAAAAACGGCCAGATGACTGGACAGAATGCTGCAAATTTTTAACAGTGTAGATGAATGGTCTGAATTCAATAATGATATTATATATATTTAAGGTAATTACACAATACCCGGTCAGCGAAGGGAAGTTCAGCTAGTAAAAATAGAATAAGGCCTTCCACCCCCTCTTCTTTTTCGATAGCTGTCAAGAAATATAAATGTATCTACAACTTAAACTTCAGCAACGTTTTTATAACAGTAATAATAATTTCTTTGAGAATAATTTATGCATCGAAATTAAAAGAAGTAAGTTGACATCTTCGGGTCCTCGAATCTATTCTTTTCAATTTAAAATTCATTCTGTTTTCGGAAGAATTTATGTGCAGTTCATGCACGCAGTCATGTATTAATATAATATAAATATAGTATAGATAATAATTTAATTTCATGTAGATTTAATATTTAAAAAATAATTAACGGCTAATAGAAATATATTTTTCATTTTTTAAAAGCATAATTTTAATTTATAGGTTTAACAATTTTTGCACTTTAATTTTATTTTTCCTATATTTAGGCTTGCTTATATGACTAGAATGTTTATTAAATAACTTTAAAATGAAAAAAAATAAGTATAAAGGAAAACGAAAGTTGAATTTAGATTTGGAAATTACAATAATTCTTTGTACAAATACGTACTGTAATTACTACAGTATAAATTATTTTTTCCGCGAGTTGTATAAAACTTCAATTGTTCCGTTTAGACATTTTTAAAGAGAATGTTACTATGCTAGACAATCGTCACAAAATCTATATATTTTATTTATAATATTAAAAATTGCAAATGTTGAAATATGGACAAAATCTTTAAAAAAAATGGGATATCTAATTGAAACCATTTGGAAACGCATAACACATTTGAAATATAAATTTCAGCAATTCCCATCACAGTCGGAAAATTGTACGAATTCTTTGCGCAGCCCTGTATATTATATATAGAGTTCAATCTAAAAACTATGTGCATGCAGCCGTTTAGTTCAGTTAGGAAGTACATACAACAATTACAATTTCCCCTTCAGAAATTTCCGCTAATAAGGAGAGTGATACGTGAATTCTTTTGTGCAGCCCTATAAACGAGGTATAGACATTTTACACAGCGAGTAACATGCAGAAAAATTAGTTAAATTCAAAAGCTCAAGCATAAATAGAAAACGCACTTCCAGCTAATATTGCTCAAAGACAGCAATGTATCCGATTTCTTTGTGTGTCCCTGTAAATGAACGGTAAATGCTATAAACGCCCTATACTTTAGTAATCATCTTGTAAGAAAAATCATGATTTATATAAAGTTCAGTGCATTTGAAACAGTGCACTGTCATTAAAATACACGGTAAATGATTTTGTTCCACATTGACCATATTTTAACGCCCCTGATTTTCTTTTGAGTGCACCTGTAAATGAACTATTAATGCGAGAGAAACCGACTTCATAAACAATTTTCATCTATGCTGGAAAGTGTTAAAAAAAGAACAGGCACGATTTTACAAATAATTAATTCCTTAAAATAAGTCATACTCCATTTACAGCCTATAATTTTTCCTGTGATCAGTACTGTGCCAAACGTGCTTATTTTTAATTCATTACAATGTAAAAAAGATAAATGATTCATAATCTAGAGAAATCTCAATATAACTACGAACGAAAATATACAGTCGAGTCTCTATATAACGAAATCCATTGTTCCAGTAAAAAATTCGTTATATAGAGAGATTCGTTATATAGAGAATGAGTAAAAATTCCTATTTAATGTGCAAATTTTGAACAAAAATTATTTTTGAGGTGTTTAATTAAGAATTTGAAATGTTTAACTAAAAATATTAACCTAATATTGTATTCTTAATTATTTAAACGGTTTCAAAAAAGAGAACATACATTTATTTGAAAGCATAATAAAAATCACATAAGGAAAATTTACAGTAATTTTAAACGAAGAAATCTGTAATTTTTTGCTGTTTTGATTTCAAAATTGTTACACTCTCGAAAAAATGTTCACACTTTAGCAAGGAATGAAAAATTGTACTGGGAACATTTTCCTCCATTTGAAGTTCTCTTCTTATAAGATCAAAAGAACTTATCATTTCACTGCGTGATGGTTTTCTTTCTTGTTGTACATTTTCGTTTTCATCCTCATTGTCACTCTCACCATCATTGTTCATAACGCTTCTTAAAATATATGACTATCAGTAGGGTACTGCGCAATACTTAGATTGTCTTCCACTTCCAAAAAGTCAGAAAGAGTAACATCTTCTTCGACATTTCCACGTTTCTTATTTGATATCCATTTCTCTTTTAAGTCTGCTAAAGCCACATCTTCTTCGTACTCAGAATCAGCCTTATTCTCCAGTTTAGAAAAGCTGGAGTTTTTTATGCAATTATAATTTTTTTTTAAATTACATCAAATCTCCAAGCTTTATAAAGTTCCTCAATACACTTTCTAAGACTAATGATGTCTTGGGTGGAATCATTTTTTTCGGTAGATATGATCAGTTCTTTAAAACTTCTTTTCTTATAACGCACCTTTATATTTTTAGTTATTCCCAAGTCCATGGGCTGCAGTTTTGATGTGCAGTTGAGTAGTAAGAAATTAACTTCAACATTTTGCAGTTTTTCTCCATCGATCTGTAATTTGTCTTTCCCTGTCATGTTAGCACACAACAGACTAGTAATCCTTTGTTTGCTTTGTTTTCTGCCAAAACATTTATTTCCTTTAAACGCCAGAGTCTTGTTTGGGAGACACTTGTAAAAGAGACCTGTTTCGTCAGCATTGAAAGTGTTCTCAGGAGCGAATTCTTTTAGAATTTCTGCTACTTTCAGACTCTAGTTCTCACATGCTGTCACCAGAGAATTTGCATTTTTACCGCATGTAGTTTTCTGGAATAATCCATGTCTCTTGAACTTTTCTAGCCAGCCAATGCTGGCTTGGAAGTCAGAGTGCCCAAGAGATGAAAGATATTCTAGAGCCTTTTCTAAAATCATTGGTTCCGAAAGGGGTAGATTCCGGTCCCTTATCCTTTTAATCCGCTTAAACATTGCTTGATCTAAGTCTTCGTATTGTCGTGTCCTCTTTCTTCTTCGCGCCGAACCAAGATCCTAATTCTGCTCGGTGATTGACTCTCTGTTTGTTATGATTGTTGACAGAGTACTTGGAGGAATCCCAAACTTTTTTGCCACATCTTTTTTTTCAATCCCTTATCGATTTCATTCAAAATCTTCACTTTATCACTGAGAGTTATGCACTTCCTTGGAAATATTTTTTGCAGAAGCAGTAAAAAATGCACTCAAACAGATTAAGTTTTGTGAATCTTTCACACTAAAGAAAGCTAGAAACAATAAACATCTACTGTAACTGCAAGGGTTAAGAGCTTTAGTTTGGATAGATGAAAACATGTTCTAAATGGTGAAAGCTGTCGCGGAAGAATTTTCCATTCGACCAATAGCGTGCTTGCGCCATCTTATCGCCCGCTATTTTGTGGAGCGCATTAGATCACGTGCCATGTCAGTGGATCTCTGGAGCTTTCTGGCAGTGAATATCACGAATATCGACTTGTTGTGGTTGATTAAAAGAGAGTTTATTTTTATAATTTAACCTTCTGAAAGATCTTCAATCTCATTCACTTTAAACTTCAATTACCTCTCTGATCCCTCTCTTATATGTGTAACAATCGAATTGACACTTTTTAAAGAAGGACATTGGAAGATGTGTGGGAGGGGGGAGGAGATGAATTCGTTGGACATAAAGAACAAGGAGATTCAAGGTAGAAAATTAAGATAAAAAACTCAGCACTGGAAGATAAATTAGGAATCAGTGATGGAAAATTGATTCCATGTTATTTGGAAGCTTTTTTAAAACTGAATAAATAAAGAACATTTTATGAAAAAATTCGTTAATTTGAGATAGATATTTCGCTATATGGAGACTGTTTTTAATGAGATCATGAAAAAAGGGATCGTTCCTACTAAAAATTCGTTATATAGAGAAATTCGATGCATCGAGTTTCGTTATAGAGAGACTCGGCTGTATAAGAAACTATTCCAATTTACGCACGATTTCGTAAACCGCTCTTTTTCGTTAGAAACATCATAAAATATTATATTTTTTAAATAAAAAAATAATAATTTAACATCAATCTCTTTATTTTTTGCTGCTACTGATTTAAGAAACGTATCCGAGTAGTTTTTATAGTGTATTTATTAGTTTTCTCAACCCGGAACGTAGTTTGTCAGATGCTATCATACATAAATTAATCATTTTTATTGATTTACAATTTTTTTTTTTTTTTTTTTTTTTTTTTTTTTACTGATAAACATGATACATTAACAGCATTAGCATGACAATTAATATTATTTATTCTGTTCCTCCTTCTCTGTACGAATTCAGTGAAGCAGCTGAGAATGTTAAACTGAGAATAGATAGTATTCTAAAAACAAATATTCCGTTTTGAGATAACTGATTACAATATTATAACATTTCTCGGCCTCGTTTCCAAAAATCAGACAAAAAAAAAAAAAAAAAAAAAAAAAAAAAAAAAAAAAAAAAAAAAAAACCTTTTTTTTTATAACTGCTTTTTTAAATCTCGAAAATATATTGGTTTCTGAGGATCCTGAAGTAAATAAAAGGTCTTTTTTTTTAATCATGAGTAACTGGGAAAAGGCTATTGTATATTTTCGTTCGTGGTGACATTATATATTTGTATTTTAAGAAACATATATTTTTTTACAGTGTAATTGCTATAACTGGTTATTAAAAACTATTATAACAGGTTATTATATTGCGTGGATTATATGTGATAGAAAATAGGTTGCAATTGCAAAACGCACTCAACTTAAGTATAGCCTTTAGATACGACGCTTCTTCTTTTCATTGAAATACGATATTTTGTTAAAAAAAATAATACCTTCTAATGGAGACTAAATTGTTTTATTATATCAATTTTTAATTCATACCATTATCCCACAAGAAATTTAAATTATAGGAATATTATTTTTAAGTTAGATGATCAAAATATTTTACTTATTTAAAAAGTTTGTAATTTTGATAATAAAAAAATTATTAAATACATATACAACAATTTTTATTGCAATTCTAATAAAAGCCGATTTCAAAATCATCTGTGTAAATGCATTTGGTATGTATAACTATTAATAGCATTTAAAGTATCCTTAATTGAGTATTTTCGTGCACTATAACTGTAAATGTGCAATTTATTTGATTTTAATTACTAACTGGTTTTAAAATAACAAAAGACATATGTTTGAGTTCTGCATATTTCGTTAACAAGTAATTACTTAGAAATTTAAACACAAATTTCTAGAAAAATACATTTTAGTACATTCATAAACAGATGACAAATTTAATGTTTCATGATTATCAAATCACGATGAACAGAGCTTGAAACATATATAAATTTTGTAACCAAGTATTTACTACATTATACAGAATTTGTCACATTGATTATAAAATTCTTTTTAGTCTTTTCTTATAAAGTAAAAATGCTGTAGTTGCCTGAAATATTAATTACACTTAAGAATAAGTGTGATACATTCTGATGTATATAACATCTGAAACATAAGGAAAGAATAATTATAGCAACATCATAATTGCATTTCCTAATTTGACATTAAAATAAATATTGCCACCTGCATTTAGCATTAACGTTACATTATAACAAACATTTCATTTGCTGTTTTAGAGTACAAAATAAAGAATATTTAAAACAAACATATATTGCATATGGAAATGAAATAAAAAGACATACAAGAGACAGATATCAGCAATGAAAAAATACCAAACATTAAATTTACTTAATACTTAATTACAATGCATTAAATGTTTTTTGTTTTTTAATGTTCAATTAAATCAACATTAAATTAAAAAGCATTTTATACTGGAAAAATATTTTCGCGTGGAAAACAAATCCAATGATTTAGAGAATGAGATCCTTATCATATATTCCGTTTATATTCCCTCCATATATTCCATTTATATTTCCTTATCATATATTCCATTGTCTTACAGATTTAATGTAGATATATGAATATGAACATTTAAATTAATGAAAATATTAACGAATTATGAATGTTAATATAAACAAAATTTTAGTTTTTTAAATGAATAATAACAGTTTAGTTTTAATCTTCTAATATTAAATTACTTTGAAAAATTTGTATTTATAGTTACAATGTATATATATGTACATATGTTTGTTTTTTTCGTGGAAATATCATTTAAAAAAAAAAAATTCATTAAATATGTCTTACTCACATATTAATATTCTTCTCTGAGTTTTTAGATGCTACGTATTTAATTTTGCAGGTTGAAGAAGAAAACTAATTGTAAGATCTTAGACTTTCCAACACGAAAAAATCTTGAAATGAAATACTACATGTATAAATTTGAAAATGATATGCGATTTAAATGTAATCTATATCGCGCTTATTATTTTAATTTAACAATTTGAAAATAACAAAATATTTATACTTAGGAAACATATATTCACTTTAGAAATGTATTGACTTTTCAAGAGACGGGCGTGTATAACATTTTCAACAAAATTGATATTTTTTAAGCAGTTCTCATTTCTCAAATACTGAATTGGATATGTCTGATTGTTTTTGATATTGCTCAATTAAAAACCTTATCTTCGGATTAGAAAAAAGTTTTCTGATTTCCAATGCATTTTCCCGCCTCCCTGATAAATTTACTTCTTGTATTTTCTTCTTACAGAATTAATTGTTGCACGCTTTAAAGTATTATTTCTTAAATAGTATAATTTATATGTGTTACTCTGACTTATTAATTTGTTTTACCTATTCAAACGAAAGACATTTAGAGGAATATTTTAAAAAGGCTTTAAAACATATAAAATTTGAAAGTATTTTAGAAATATCTGATAAATGTCAGTTGGAGATAAAAATGTCTGTATTGATAAATTTAAAACTGCAAAATGGTGTAACAAATATGTCAAAATTTAACAAATGAAACGTTGTACATTGTGATAGATTATTAAAACGAAAACAACAGATGATTAAATTTATAATAAATATTTTCTGAAAATAAAAATATTTCTTATCTTTGTCACATTGCATTATAATTTTAAATATTTATAGAATTTTATATTCTATACGGAGATGTAAAGTTTCGCTTTTAATTTATCTATTGTGTAACTATTATGATTTTTTTTGCATTTGTAATAATGAAACAAAACAAAACTCTTTTATAGTAAAAATGCGACACGCGTACACGAAACAATTACTTTAAATTTTCTTTTTTTAAACATTTTCTTTTAGAACTGACTTTCTATTTCATTATTCGAATCATTTTATTTTGCTATTTATTTTATTTATCAAGCACTTAAATCAGCACAATAACTAATCTTTAGAAAAGAATAAAACTTTACACAAGTTTTCTTTACATAAAATCAAAACTAATCCAAGGAAATGGAATGAATTGCTAATAGGAACTTTCTGTTTCCATAATAAAGAATGCAATTTCTCCCTTAATAAATAGAAAACCATTATGAATGTATTTTATAAAATAGAGTTTTTGGTAATCACTATTTTATTCATTTCTTTTTCAAATATATTTAAATTGCATAATATATTTAATTGATAATATAATCTTTCTGTAAATTGGTGTATGTTCCCTCATTAGCACTACAGTAATGACGAAAGTTGTGGAAACCTTTTGAGAAAATGCTTTTTTGAAGTTTGATAGCTCTTAACACTATATTTTTCTTACTATTACCATAGAAACTCTATACCTACGTAAATATAATTTAATGAAGACTATCATGTAATACAGTATGTTCAATTATAATTTTTTTATGATTGACCAAATAATTAGAAATAGTCATTAAAATCTGTAGTAGATGTGAAGGATGTGAAGTATTTTTATTTCTGTTGAATGTAGTCAGTGATATGAATTTTTCATATAAAAGATTATATAAATTAGAGTATAAAAGATTATTTAGTATAAAGGATTTAAAAAAACTATGCAATAATTTGATACTAGTTAAAGGACTCTTATGTATATTTTATAGTTGTTATCATATAGCTAAATTTATTTGCGTCATTTCATTTTTTGAGAATGTAAAGCATAATAAAATAGAGAAAACATTATAAAGAATTGATTAGGTACCCAGAAAACAATGTAGAGGGTGAGCACAAAGTGCCACTTTGGTTACAAAATCTTTACACGGAAAAACTGTTGAAAATATTATTGTATTATTGGAAAAATTGCGGCCATGTTCATTCTGACCAGAAAATCAGAGTTCTAACTTTTTACGATTGCTCTTTCATCTTCACCAAACGCTTCATTTATAAGAGCTGTTTTATAATAATAGAAACCACCAGTCCATCAGAAGAAAATGAAGTAATGGAAATGCCGGGGGCGACACTAAATTCTGAAACAGCAGAATTCCTGTTCTCTAGTATTAAATTTTTCTTTGATGACCTAAGTAGGAATTGACTTAAAAAACAAAATTTTTATATTACTTGTTAAAATGCAGAAAGTTACGGATATGAAGCAATTTGAATTAAAATTGGAAGAAAATTGACCACGTTATGTGTAAGTCACTTAAAACAATACCGGTAATTGCAGTAAAAGTGTAGGAGAGCAATTGGCGGTAGTAAGGTTCTTGTGTGTAGCTGAGACAAATCAAACATCTCAGTGTAGGCAAAATGAAATGGTACACTGCAATGGGGAGTGAATCAAAGTACAGTTATGTGCAAAGTGTAGTATTTTTATCTCAATGCTATAACGTCATAAAGAAAAATCATTTTAACACTCCAAATAACATTCCTCAACTATTTCTATATCAAATGAGAAATATGAATATAAAATTCACAATATATCTTTACTTAATAGGTGCTAAAATACAAATGTTAAAACATTTTAAAAACAATGCAGATGTCGAAACATTGGAGTCATATGATGTTTAAAACCCGAGCGCTTTCAACTGAACCATCAGTCGTCATCAGGGAAAGATCACTCTCCTTCTCGAATCTGTCGTTCTTTGAACTACAGTTTTTCTATATTTATTTAATTTGTATTTCTATATCTTGTAAATATGTCCTTTAGCCCTGTTTAACCCTTACCAGCGCGGAGTAATTCTGCTTATAAACTGATGAAATAATGGATTGACACCGCAATTTATACACGAATTTATTAGAAAATACGAACTTGATTATTTTCATGTACATTATAATAGGAAAGTTTTAGTTAAATATTCTTGGTGCCGTTGTCAGTTTTGGAATTAAAATTAGGTGTCCTGTTTTAAAAACACCGCGCCGAAAAGGATTAACATTTTCAAACTTTGTTTTATTATAATTTTTCATGAAATTCTAACATTTAGACAAAAATACTGCTCTTTGTACAGAACCATTGAGATTGAACTCCACAATGCATTGCGCCATTTCAGTTTGCACTTTCTAATGTATTTTTTTCTCTGTCATCTAAATACAGTAACATCACTCGACTACCTCAAATTGCTCTCCTGCCTTTACCAAAAACCTTCTTGTTTTACCTGATTAGTCATCCCTTTGTTAATGTACTTCATATATACATCAAATTCCTTTATGACTGTAGCCTTATGCACATGTCAGTATTAGTATACATTGCTTTCTGAGTAAATAATCAACCTTTTAAGACATTTTCTAAATTTTATTTGCTTTACTATTTCAAAATTTGAAAGGAGACATGGACCCAAATAACCTCATAACAATCATAAAAGAAAGTGATAAAAGCCTTTCAGTTAGTGTCAAAACATGGCATATTTTTATTGAAATCCTACACTGTCTTTAAATTATGCATTAGCAAACAAAATGAAATAGGTCTTTTAATTAAAAAATTCATATGCATTGGCTACACTCAAGAGAAAGAAAAATATTTCACATCAACCTATTTAGGCTTTACTGTCTTTTCAGATTATCTATACTAATATTATAAAGAAGTAAAATTGTTTGTTTGTTTGTTCGAGGTAATCTCTAGAACTACAGAACCGATTTAAAAAATAATGGTATCAAAATGATTGTGCTAGTCCCCATTCGAATATAGTCTGTATCGTATGACCATGACCATGGCACTAACCCAAAGGGTTGCGGAAGCAAAAAATGTTCTAAAAATGAGATATTTGAGTTATTGAAGGGCCCAGAAACGTGAAATTTGGCATGGTAGTTACTTATAAGAAATAAATTATGTCTAAAAGCATTTCTTAAAATATCGTAAATTTAAAAGGAATGCAAAATGCGCGATACGCGTTCTGAAATACGTTCTAAATGGCGATTTTTACGCAATCTCAGGAAGTATTGAACCGAATTAAAAAATAATGGCGTCAAAATGATGGTGACAGCCCTTGCTCCAGCATAGGCTATGTTTTATGTCGGTGCCACTACCCCAAAGTGGCTTCAGGAGCAAAAAAGTTCTAAAAATACGATTTTGTGTTACTGAAGGGCCTAGAGACATGATATTTGGCATGGTAGTTACCTATTATATATAAATGATCTCTAAGAACATTTCTTAAAAAATCGAAACATAAAAGGTTATAATGAGCGAAAAGCGTTCTAAAAAATGTTCTAAATGGCGATTTCTACACAATCTCAGGACGTATCAAACCGATTTCAAAATTAATGGTTGGAGATTGATGATGAAAGCCCATGCTCCAAGATAGGCTATATTTTGCTTAGCTCCCTCTGCCCTAAAGGGGGTGTAAGAGCAAAAAACATTCTAAATTGCGCTTTTTATGATACTGAAGGACAGAGAAACATGAAATTTGGCATGATAGTAACTTATATAAATGATCTCTAAAAAAGTTTCCTAAAAAAATAGAAATTTAAAAGGAATGCAAATGCGAGAAGAGCGTTCTAAAACGTTCTAAATTGAGATTTCTACGTAATCTCAGGAAGTATCAAACCGATTTAAAAAGTAATGCTTGGAAATTGATGATGACAGCCCTTTTGACAAGATAGGCTATATTTTACGTCGGTGTCACTACCCCCAAAGGGAGTGCAGGAGCAAAAAACGTTCTAAAAATACGAATTTTGTGTTATTGAAAGATCAAAATACATTAAATTTGTCATGGTAGCAACTTATTAGATATAAATTATATCTATGAACATTTCCTAAAAAACTCGAAATTTAAAAGATATGAAAATGTGCGAAAAGCGTTGTAAAATCGTCCTAAATGGCAATTTCTACGCAATCTCAGGCAGTATCAAACCGACTTCAAAAGTAATGATTGGAAACTGATGGTAACAGCCATTGCTCTAACATAAGCTCTATTATATGTCGGTGTTTCTACCACTGGGGGGATTGCAGGATCAAAAAGCGTTCTAAATTGCGATTTCTGTGATACTGTCAAAGGCTAGCAACATAAAAATAGGCATAGTATTTACTTAAAAGGTGTAAATGCTCTCAAAGAAAAACTTCTAAAAAATTCAATATTTCAAAGGTGTGAAAATGCACGAAAAACGTTCTAAAAACGTTCTAAATTGCGATTTCTGCGCAATCTCAACAAATATCAAACCTATTTCAAAAGTAATGGTTGAAAATTGATAATGGAATTACCTGATACAACATTGGCTATATTTTATGTTGGTTTCACCACCACCTGGGCGTTACCGGAGCAAAAAATATTCTAAATTGCGTTTTTGTGATACTAAGGGATATAACATTTTGAAATTTGCATGGTAATTATTTAAAAGATGCAAATGCTTTCTAAGAACCATCGGAAGAAAATTCTAAATTTAAAAGGATGAAGTAGCGAAAAGCGTTCTAAAAGCGTTCTAAATTACGATTTTTATGCAATCTTATGAAATACCAAACAGAATTAAAAAATAATGGTTGCAATTCGTGATGATAGAACTTGCTGAAACATAAGCTATATTTTATATCGGTGCCACTACCATCAGAGCGTCACAGGGGTAAAAAAAATTCTAAATTGTGAGTTCTGTGATACTGAAGAGGCTATAAACTTTAACTATGGCATGGTGGTTACTTACAAAATATAAATGCCCTCTAAGAACAGTCGAAAATAAATTCGAAATGTAAGAGGGGTGAGACGAAGGGAAGGGGCGAAAACCGTTCTAAATAGTCCTAAATTACGATTTCTGTGCAATCTCAGTGAAATAATAAACCGATTACAAAAGTAATGGTTGCGAATCATTGCTGACAGTCTTTGATCATACACGGGCTATATTTTATGCCAGTGCCACTACCACCTGGGGTTGGCAGGAACAACAAACGTTCTAAAAAAGCCCTTCAAAACTTTCTAAATTACGTTTTCAATGGAATATTACGAAATACCACACTGATTTCAAAATTAATTTTGGAAAATTAATGATGACAGTCTTCTTCTCAACATAGGCATTTTATGTTAGTGCCACTACAACCAGAGAGGTGGTATACCGCTGGACAAAAAGCTTGGAATTTGAAATGGTTGTTAATTTTAAGATGAAAATGCGTACTAAGAACGGTTTCTAAAAATTCAAAACTTCAAAGGAATACTGAAATAAGCATAAAAGCTTCAAAATAATTTCTAAATTATTATTTATTTAGAAGTAGTTTCAGTTATTTTTGTCAATTTAAGTCTGTTTTCTACATAATGCAGTGTAATAATGAAGTTTAGTCAAACTGTGTCTTAATTAGTAATTTTTGAATTATTCCTAAAAGTATAATATTTTCTACTAAAAATTAGACATACAAATATCACTTGGCATATACCATCTAATACGCGAGCAAAGCCGCGGATTTTGCTACTGTGGCTTTACGTTTGATAAAACAATTATAATTGAAGAAACTGTATTGGATGATAGGTTTGATTAAATTATCTTAGAAGTGGTATTTTATGTACCAGTAGTACTATATACCGACAGTATTTTTATGATATTACTGGCGTGTAAGTTAATCTATTTGCTGTTGAAAAAAATCTATTTTTGGAAGTACTTTAGAAATTATGGAATATAACTTTACCACATCACCTTAAAAAATATTGAGGAAAGGGAACATCTTTAAAACTTCGGCTCGGCATTTAGCAGGCAGGCGTTAAGGCCCTCGAGCGCAAGAGGATATAACTGTGCACTTTACCACATCTTGAAAATAACATCATCAAACCACATTCTGACCAGAATTTTAACGAATTTTCTATAAATAGTATATCTTCGCGGAAAACAAAGTACGATCGCGTTAATATTTAAATTGATTAGTTTAATAGGGCTATTTGATTGACGCCCTATTAATGTTATAACCATTTTCATTAAGTATTATATGTTTTAGTAATTATTTTGTTATTATTTATTAATAATATTGATAGTATATCTCAAGACATTTATTAGTATGATTTCATTTAAATTTTAGCAATCGATATGACTGATGTGTGACTCTGTCTGGGTATGTGTTTGCCATGACTAGCAAAATCTACGGCATGTACAAGGATGAAATGTGAATGACCCGTGTTAGTTGTTTGTACAGAAGAAATTGCACACGATTTATGAGTAGTGGTTATCATTATATCCGTATAGCTATTTCAGCAAATTTCTTAAATTCTCATGGCAGTCCCCCACCTCCTCGACTAATATATCTATAGATAGGTTGATTAACGGAGTTTCTTTTGGACATACGTTTGTTTAGAACACAGTCGCCTCCTGACGTTGGAAAGTGGAATTAACATATTTTACATAGCTTGCGCAACATGCCTACTAGCAGATAACAACGTCGGAGGTCCTTATAGGTCATATTGGGCCTTTATTTGAGGGGTAGTTACCATAATTTCTTAATAATAATTTCAGCAATTTTTTAAAATTCTTATTTGAGTCCCCATCCCGCCAGTAATGTATATACGGATAAGTTGAAAATCGGAGCTTCTTTCGGATATACGTTTGTTTACAAAAAAGTGTGCATCCTGGCTATGGAAAGTGGAACTGCAAGATTTTGCAGAGCATGCGTAGCACGGCTACTGTACGCGGCCGTAGGCAGCGGTCACCTGTGTTCGGATGTTCGCATAAAATTTTTGTGCCCTTACGGCGGAAAGTGGTATAAAACTAAAATATATTGCAGCGCGTGCACCGTTAGGATACAATTAGGTTACGGACGGTTAGGGTTAAGTTACAGTTAGGTTATTTATATGTAGGTTTGGTTACGGTTACCGTTAGGGTGAAGTTACAGTTAGATTAGGTTTAGGTTACATTTAGGTTATATTAAGTTACGCTTATGTTAGAATTAAATTACGGTTTGATTAAAAAATATTACTTTCTTTTACACAATAGCTCCGAAATTTTAATTCTAAATGCTAATCTTTTAGCTAACGATCGAGTTTCGATGTGATTCATCTTGCGGTCGGATTTAAGAATGAGATAATTAGTTGAAAATATAAAAAAAAATATTCAGATTTAAAAAAATTACTCAGGATTTCGATGTTAAAAAATAGTTACATGTATAACAGTGATTCTGACAGTTAAATATGAATATTTCAGCACCAAAATTAAGCAGTCGTGGAAAACATATCGACCCTCCTCCCCGTTTCGCAATGCAGTTATTTTCATCGCTAAATATCAGTTTTTTTCACCGATTTTTCACACAGTCAGCATTTTATACAAAATCCAGTTTAAGATATAAAATCATACGAATTTCACGTTCATTTAAGAACTTTCCCGGACAACGTTGGTACGGTCAGCTAGTCAGTAATATTACAAATGATAAAAAATTATTTAATTCTCTTTGAACCGATGGCGATTATTTTGTTTTAAACACGTGTTTCACGGATTAATTTTAAAACAGGTGCTAACTTTTCCAAATGAATTTTTTTATATAAAATATAAAAAGAAAAAATACTAGAAATTTGTTGCTTTGTTAATTCCTGCTGTTATACGACATTTTACAAACATCTTCCGCAATCTTTCCTTAACCGATGGCCATATCAATAGTATGAAAAGTAACTGTATTTGTTAGATTTCAATAAATGACATTTTCGGAAAATTTCAGTAAAAGATTTAACTTTTGTGATTTCGATAGCTACTTTTAATATTATTAAGTTAAAAATAATATTTTTCTTAAGAAAAAAAAGGAAACCGAAGGATTAGAAATCTACAACTGCATAATCAAGATTTCCTCATGTATGTTATGTAAAGGAGATTCTTTAAAGGTTACTGATATTAACAAGTGATAGTTTTGGATCGTAATTTTTGTTTGCTAAAAGAAAAGCGAAATAATTTACGGAGATTAATGTAAACAGGAAATCATCTATCAAAGACTCTACATAAATTTCAAAATACCTATCGTACCATTTGTGTAATTAAGCATTAATAAAAAAAACCTTGTATATAATTTTTTTGTTTTAAGTCATATTTCCCTAGTTAAGCTTATGTTATTTAAATTTTTAATCGAATATTAGTCTCCGAAACTGCGAAGACAAATCTTAAATCAATTAAAATTTTCATAGAATTTTTTATTGATGATAGCACGATGCTAAGTAAATAAGATTATAATTAAGTTATTGAAATGCATATCAGTTTCAAAATTATGAAAGACACTGATGTAAATAATATTTTTATTACTTTCGGACTGTTTCTCAAATGTTTTAGCAGACGAAACTGAGTGAAGATTGTCAACAGAAATAATTTATGAAAACTATTAGTTTTTTAAATATGGATTTATTTTATATTCATATATAATTTTTGAGAAGATAACTTAATAAATTCATATCATTTCAGAAAACCTAATTAACTTAAAACAAGACAACTAAAACGTAATGTCAATGAAATCCTTATAATTCTCTTGAAGTATAGATTGGAAACGTAATTTTCAGATCGGCTGATAATTAAAAAATAGTTTAGCATAGGAAACTTAATAAACATGTTTGTTTGCTATTTCCATTAGATTAATCTTTAATGACAAAACTTAAAAAAAAATTATATTGCTTCAAAGAACCTAATTAGCTTGAAAGAAGACAGATAAATTGTAATGTCATTGATGTGTTATAATTGTCGTGATATATTTTAAAGTAATTTTCAAAACAGCTGACAATAAAGAAATAGTTTTCCGAAGGCTAGTAGGAAGAATTGGATTAATACATTTTTATTCTATTTATAGCAGAAATTTCTTGTCTTTCAAAATGGCTTTTGAGAAATTGCCTTCTTCCAACTAAAAGTAGATGCAATAACTTTTATGTGAGAAAAAAATTTTTGTAAGAAGAATTAGCATTTTTCTCACAAAAAATGAGTTTTGCATTAAATCAAAAAGTAAGATATTTTCAAAGAATTATCATCTTCAATTAAAAAGAAATAATAACAGTCTTGATCTATTTTGTCAAATAATCATGTAATAAAAAAATTCGCAGAAATACTCTATGCTTCTTGCCAACCAAATGGGCTGCGCTTAAAGTACTTGGGCTTTTTCAGTTGTTTTGGGGGAAAACATTATTGAACAATTATAAAAAAAAATTATAGTATGAAAGTTCTTAAATATAAAATTTCGAGTATGATTTTTATCTTTTATTGTATGTTAAAAATTTCGTAATACAAATACACGTTTTCAGTGACATCTTTGTAAAAAGCATTTCCATCTTTAAAGATTTCTTTTTTATTTTGAGATCTTACGGAATGCGAATGAAGTCCTTTTGATGAATGTATACAGGGTATCCCTAAGGTCATGGTACATACGCTAGGGTGTGATAGAACACATTAAGACGAGTAATAGTAAATAGGAAACCAAGGGTCCCAAACGTATTCCAAAGGAGACAGGCGCCATCAAAGTTTATGTTCACAAATTTCAAATGATGATAAAAAGGGGAAAAATGGGTCGATTTACTTGCGGTTTTATCTAAAATCATTCTTTAAATTAGTATTTTCTTTTAAAAAAGTTTTAAAGAGAAAGTTATAAAAATGCCGGTAAAGGGCGCTCTAGACTTTGGAGTACCGAATAACTACTTTTTACCGGTTTTTTTTTTTTAACACTGTTAAATGTTTTCTAAAGTTTAGACCTTAACTTAAATTTTGTGTGCACAAGTGAAATCATCGGGAGTGGTTAAGTGGAGCAAATTTAACTGTGTTCAGGAGGTTTATTTTTGAACGATCGTATGCAATGAGCAAAATAATAAGAAAATGATGGAAATCAGGACAGACAGAGATGGAATGAAAAGAAACCAACAAAAGGAAGAAAAACACTTTATTCAACCAAATGAGAATAAACAACACGAAGTACTGCATCACAGAAATTGTTCAAAATTGCGGCATCGAACACGAACGCAGGCTTGAAGCCATCGATGGACTGACCACAGTACATTGGCGAAAACATTAGGCATCTCTCTTACGTTGGCCGAAGCAACGGATATCCGGGCAACAAGGTCTTCAGCAGAATCTACGGGACCATCTTCGTATATCAGGCTCTTCATATGACACCACAAGAAAAAGTCTAGACAGGATAAATCGGGTGAACGGGCCGGCCTGCTGATTGGACCACTCAATCGCCCCGGATACATGATATTCAGGACGTTACGGACATCCAGGCTGTAATGGGCCGGTGCTCCGTCATGTTGGAACCACATACGTCGTCTGATGGGTGCTGGAACATGGTTTAATAGTTCTGACAGCACCTGTTGCAGAAACACAAGATATGAATCTCCATCCAGGCGCGTTGGCAGTAAGTATGGCCCAGTTAGATAATCATGAACGATTCCGGCCCAAATGTTGACCGCGAAACGTCGCTGGAACGAACGTGGACGTATTGTGTATGGGTTTTCAGTTGACCACACATAATAATTAAGGATATTCAAAATACCCTCTCGTGTGAATGTGCATTCGTCCGTGAAAAACACATGTGAACAAAAATCAGGGTCCACAGCTGTTTGTTGGAGCAACCACGTGCTAAAATTGAGACGTGCCTGGTAATCCGCTGGTTCTAGGCCTTGAACTCTCTGCGCATGGTACGGATGCATTGCTGCATCTCGCAGAACTCGCCACACGGTATTACGGGAAAAGTTAACTTCTTCGGACAGTTCCCGCATGCTAGATTCAGGCCTCTCGCTGATACGATACAAAATGTTATCCGTAACGGATGGCGTTCTTACACTCCTGGAACGTCCGGTATCCTGCATGCAACTTGCAACGCTTTGGCACAGTTGTTTGTGCAGTCGTTGAAATATCCTCGTATCAGGAACATATCTGGTTGGAAAACGCTCTCGGTACAATCTTTGAGCTTCTGTTGCATTGCCGTGTGCAGCTCCGTACATGTAATTCATCTAGGCATTCTCCTGGTTAGAGTACGAGACAATATTTTTGACTATCCACAGAGCAAATAAAGACAGCTGCTGTGAACAGTTCCCAGTTTTACAATTACGCACCCGAATAAGTAACTTTTATGTTAGCGAAATTTGCATACGCGTTCTTCTTCTTCCCCATGTCACACTTTCATATTCTTCTTCCGGAAATTTAGAGCATAATGGTAGCTATAGCGCTTGCATGTATCTAGTTTGAACATGGTCTAACACGTTTGCGTTTGAATTCAAATCATGAATTACTTAGTCAATGTTGTTTGTTTTGATGTGTACTATCACTTCTTAAAGCTTGCTTCATCACTTATTATTTTGCTCATTACATACGATCGTTCAAAAATCAACCCCCAGAACACAGTTAAATTTGCTCCACTTAACCAATCCCGATGATTTCACTAGTGCACACAAAATTTAAGTTAAGGTCTAAGCTTTAGAAAACATTTAACAGTCTTAAAAAAAACCGGTAAAAAGTAGTTATTTGGTACTCCAAAGTCTAAAGCGCCCTCTACCAGCATTTTTATAACTTTCTCTTTAAAACTTTTTTAAAAGAAAATACTAATTTAAAGAATAAAATTTTAGCGAAAACCGCAAATAAATCGACCCATTTTTCCTTTTTTTATCATCATTTGCAATTTGGGACACTAAACTTTGATGACGCCTGTCTCCTTTGGAATACATTTGGGACCCTTGGTTTCTTATTTACTATTACTCGTCTTTATGTGTTCTATCACACCCTAGCGTATGTACCATGAGTTTAGGGACACCCTGTAAAAATGCATTATAGTTTTATTAATAAAATCAAAAGCGTAAAAAACTACCGTTTTTTCTTGATAAACCATTTTATTTGTAGCGCCCGTGCCAAAAGTTTCAACTGTTATCTTTCAGTAATAAATAATATAAACTCTGTTTTCCTTCAAACTTAATTCTTGTGAATTTTTTAAAATAATTTTCCACTGAAATGTAAGGAAATTAATTAGATTTTCAAACTTTGGTTGAATAAAAATGTAACATAATAGTACTATGTATCACTTTCTAGATTGTCAGCAGACGATCAGATGGCATTGATGCTCTCTGAGGCTAAGAGTACGCAGTAGAAGATTGATCGTATTGCACTATTTTAGGCTGAGGGAGAGTTTGCGACAATGATGACCGAAATGAGGTAGAATCGTAACAACAAATCGCATCTAAAAGTGAGAAAGCTGATAGAATTCAACCTCAAAACACGATCCGTTATGTATATTCTTAGTGCCATCGAGCTATATTTGAAGAAGCGTGAAGCATAACTCGGTTTATGCAAATAGTCCAGTGAATCTGGGATTCTGCCTGGAACGTTTTGGAGAAGTTTTTTTTTTCTCTTTCTTCGTTTATGTTTTGTTTTGGGTGCAGAACACGATTTTAAACTTTGTCACCTCCTATCTGGTCTGCTTAAAAAGTTATAAGCGAAAAAACATGAAAAAATTGGGTTTTGTTCGGTTTTTCCATTGTGGTTGCTAAAGGGTTAAACTTTTTTGAAAAAAAAAACTGCTGCACCAAATTAAACTAGGAAAAATTTTCTACAATATTCATACACTATGTTTTTTTCTAAGATGAATACTTTCGGCAATGTGAGCAAAAAGAATTTTAGCGATATATTCAAATTCCATAACTGAGGACGAAAACGCAATACAATCACAATGCATTCATTTGAATTACCAATTTGAAGCTTTTTAGTAAATTGTAGTTGCATTTATAATATTTTAACATTTGCTTACCAAGTTTTAAGCCTTTTATATATTTATTAACAAAATAAATTTAAATACGGAAATTAAGAAAAATATAAATCACAAACACTCTCAACAGATGAGAGCACCAATTTTTATTTTCCTACCAATCTGATTGTGACTATTACATGGTCATAATTGTACAATTATAACTATTATAAGTGTAATATAATAACATAAGTGGAAAATAGTAAACAGAAAAAAAAAGAGAAATGCAGAGTTGTTCTCCCATTAATGTCATTTTGGTAGCTTTAAAAGGCCTGGTTGATGTTCTTCGAAAGGAGTCTCATCATTATCTTGATTACTCAGTTTGGGTCTCCACTTGGCTTAAAATATCCCAATTTTGAATAGAATTTGAATAGAATTGGCTTGTCAACCTCTATTTCCAAGTCATTTTCGGTGATAAAGTAGCTGAGGTTGCCACAATGGCCATCGCAGTTCAAACGATACAGCGAACAATACAAACCTGCATTTCTATAGCCACTTTTTCCACTGCAGTTTGTTTTGAATTTGCAGGATTTTTTTCTCGCAGAACAGCTTCTGCTGCATGAGCTTGAGAGTTGCTATTTGTATTCTCTTGTGCTTCTATTAGTCTTATTCCAGCCCCATTCCTTACCATTTTTACAGTTGCCTAGCCATAGCTGTACTGGTGGCAAACTATTAAACATTTGTATCAAGTTGCATCTTCTGTTGTAGGAAGCGACGCTATATTTGCAGCGGTTTTAAAAGAATTCTTACTCATACTGCAATAATAATGCTGTAAGCTAGTGCTGTACTCCTGTTCTAGCATTTTTAAGGTCTCCGTTTCTTTAAAAATAGTGTTTCTATGAAAATCTTTATGGTTTCTGTAATGAGAGACTCATTTCTCTTGTAAAACACGTCTGGAGGAGGACATTGAGTATATTTGTAAACCTTAGACCGAATATCTTCAGCCACTATCCTCGCCGTGATCCGAACAATACGCCGTCATTTTTTCAGGGGACATGACCATCGTTGTTGATATCAAACATCACTCAAAATCATATGACATACCTTTTCCACTTCTTCAAAAATCCTCTTCAAGTTGCAGCAATGTGTTTTTCGTTTGTGTACAATTTACGGCCTTCTTTATGGATCCTTAGAGACTCCTTGTTCAATAAACTAGTATCCGTCAGGCCGAAATGTCGGAGTATGGAGTCGTATAAACTTAACACATAACATTTTAAAATTTAAAAAAAATTTAATTTTCATGGCTACTTTTTAATAGTACAAAATTAAATTTGAACTAACACCCGTTGAATCCTAATTTTCTAGTGTTTAATTCAGTCATCCGTTGCCTCAGGTAATGCTCAAATGCTAATTTGTGGCATGATAATCAACAAAATGAACCATTATAGCTTATGGCAAGCCTGGGTGTTGAAATTATGGGTCATAGACTGTATCTTTACTCTACAGTAAAACGCTTATCAATCCCCACTCCAACCAGATATTGGTATGTAACATAACTCTGCATCCAAATGCTGAAAAACGTCCAGCATGAAGTCCAAACACGTGATCATCTTCACTACACCTTACTTTTAATTATTGTGGTCTGCTAACATTCTTGTCATTGACCACTTTGATTTAAGAAGTACGTCTTGATTATGTTCTTTCGTTTGCTTGTTTTTTGGGAAAAATATATATAGCATCTTGAAATCATTCAAGTTGAGCCGGAAGCAGCGTATCTTTCCACCGTTGCATAAGGGATGAGAGTAGTCTGAAACTGGACCCACGCAAAGCGAATATAGTCTTTCGAAACTGTCTTTGATGATCGTCATTTTGTCTCAATGAGTTTGTTAATGTGAAGCAATTTTCAAAAGCTCTAAGCATTTTTTGTCTGCGAAGAGCCAATATTTCTTTTATAGAATGTCCCTTATATAGAGGGGTGTCTTTTACGCGATGTAAAGACCTAATTCCTCCAAGGATTTAAACAAAGTACCTTTGCGATATCTTTGCTCAAGTTCAGCCATAAGACGACAATTGAAAATTCGTCAATAAAGATAAATAATACTGTATCCATGTTGAGCTGTAGATTTCTTCCTGCCTGACTTTTTAAATCAGCCAACTATTTAAAACACGGTGGTTTTTTAAGCACTGAGTGAATTAACTTTCCTTCGACATTAAGCGCAGCAGTACCTGTTAGTGCCAAAAGAATGACAGCTTCTGATCCTAACTTCTCGATGATTGTTTTACTAATTTCTTTGATTATCCTACTTTTTCCAGCTCTTGCTTTTCTAATAAAAGTTGACTTAGGAAAAATTGTAACTTTTGTTTGCAATAACGAAAGCTGTTCTGTGCATAACTAAAGTATTGTCTGCTGCTCATCTGTAAATCTGATGTCAAAATTGTCAAAATTTTCATGCAGCGTGATTTGTTGTTCTTTAAAATAATTCAGAAATGTTAAAAGTAAAGAGAATTCATTGAATAAGATAGTCTACGGTAAAGAGAAAGAATAACCACCGGGGATTTGTTGAGCGATTTTGATTTGTTTAATGTAGCTCCGATCTTTGAGACAATAAAAAATTGGAACTGGATCCATCGAGCAGAAAACTTCGGCAGAAAACTTCAAAGCCCCTTCAAAGACTTGCATGTCTGGCATAGCCCAGACTTATTCAATATGGTATAAGGGAAAGGTTTGTAACACGTATGTATGACGCACACATGGGTAATCTGCTATACTCTCTACCAAACTTGATACTTTTGTTCATCTGAATTATTGTTATATCGTTATTCGCGCAATTACTCGTAGGCAGCTGGGTTTTTTATGTGACTTTTCCGCATAGAACTACGCTGAATAACTCTTTTCATCTCAATTGCTTTCTTTTAACCGGCATTTTCGAAACTTTTGTGTATAGTGTTACACATATAAAAATATGTACATTTCTTAAAATGTACACTACATCTAGGCAACAGGCTAAAAAAAATCACGGAATGATTTATGACATTTAGTGAAGTTGATTTCTCACGAATTATCTTTCATTGTTGTATCCATTTTCCGATTAAAAGCATAAAACTATATAGTCATATACATTAACGTCAAAATTTTCGCCAAACTTGGAGACATTACGCTAAATTTTTCCAAATTTGGCGACCAAAAATATGTTGATATAAATGCAGCGAATTTGGCTGTAGCTGCCAAATTTGGCGAAATTTCCACTGAAATTCAGCACTGATGATTCTTGTCTAATCGGGTTCTTCGCATTTTAGCTTAGTGTTTTCCCGTAAAATTAGCTATAATCTTAAAATCAAGAAATAAGTAAGCTACCTTTTCTTTACTCTTTTAGGACTTTTTTATTTTGTTATCTACATCTTTTGTTTCTGTTTTCAAGTGTACATCTAGTCCAAAAATGTTTATCACATTCACTTCAGAATGTTCACTCGCATTTCAGTTGCAACAAATTCACTTACGGTGAATTTAAAAAAATGGGTAACCTTCTGTAATTGGGACCACTACCAAATGGTTACATTTGCGCATAAAACAGCGCTCACTAAATTATGAAATTTTCTACCATTTTCGTGATTCCCAAATTTCCTAATACAAACATACATACCTCTGAATAAAAACATACATAAGAATACTAACATATAAGTAATACATACATAACATTATATTTTTCTCGACTTCTTTTATCATTATTCGTTGCCATGCGGTTAATACTGAATCTGTTATCATGCAACTAACATCCAAAATCGTATTTTCCGTATTCGATTTCTTTTTATTTCTCTTAATTTAAAATTCAAAGTGAATCGCATCGATTTGGTAGGTTACGGAAAATGTTCACTTGCATTTCAGTTGCAGCACATTCACTTACGGTGAATTAAAAAGAAAAATTAATAACCTTCTGAAATTGGGACCGATACCAAATAGTTAAATTTGCACATCAAACAACGCTCACTAAATTATGAAATCGTCTATAAACCCGATTACGGAAATTTCCCATATATACGTTTTAATACAACCATACATAAAAATACATACATGACATTATACTTTTCTTGATTTCTTTGATTATCATTCGTAGCCATGCGGCTAATACTGAAATCGTTACCATGCGGCTAATAAACGAAATCCTATTCTCCGTATTCGATTTCTTTTCATTTCTCTTAATTTAAAATTCAAAATAAATTGCACCGATTTGGAAGGTTACGGAGAATGTCCATGTGCATTTCAGTTGCAACACATTCACTTACAGTGAATAATAATAATAAAAAAATGAGTAACATTCTGTAATTGGGACCGCCACCAAATGGTTAAATTTGAGCAACAAACAACACTCGCTAAATTATGAAATTGTCTACAAACCCGACTGCGGAAATTTCCCAATACACACATGCATACGTCTGAATATAAACATACATAAGAATACATACATATAAGTAATACATACATCACATTATATCAGAGATCGTACGACTCCTGGAATTTTGCGACCAAAAAATTCTTCTGCACCGCTATTTTCTTACAGAAAATCTCTCCTTATAAGAATGCGAAATTTCACCAGTTTAGCCTAGATTTCTTTTTCTATAAAAAAATACTGGAAACTCTCCTGGAAAATACCCTGATCCCTACAAAAACCTGCGATATTTTTCTCGATTTCTTTGATTTATCACTTGTAGCTATGCTGCTAATACGAAATCCATTACCATGCGGCTAAGACCCAAAATCGTATTCTACGTATTCGATTTCTTTTCATTTCTCATAATTTAAAATTCAAAATGAATTGCATCGATTTGGTAGGTTATGGAGAATAAAAGGTTTGCACTGAAGAAAAAAAGGAAAAGTGGTCGTTACGGACGTAGAAAGTGAAACTTCTAAAAGTCAATCTATATCTCAGGTCACAAATATTGACGAAGCCAATAACGATTCGGATGAGGTTAAAATGCATAATTTACAACAATGGAGATAATGTTTTGTTTAATAATGAGATGAAACCCGTCGTATTTTGACGAAAGAAATTGTTTAAAAACAATTAAATTTAAAAAATCAAAAAACCCGACTGCGTAAAAAGCGAACTAATTAATTATTTCTCATCAATGTGAAACTATTTTTTTTTCACTTCCTACTATTAGCTCACTCTCTCGCTATATATATCTAGTTCAAATTTTCAATCGTTAATAAAATACTTATTATTCATACAATCAAGCTCAAATAATTTTTTTTAACTTGTAGTGGATGACACTTGATGTTAATCCAGTTTCTTTCAAACATTAATTCATTAATTAAATTAAATTAATTAATTTTCAATAATCGAGAGAGCCTTCTTCTTGACCAAGGTATTTTAAGACCGAGAGAGCCCTCTTCTTGATCAAGACGATTTAAACGCCACTCAAAAGAAAAGAAGAATGGGAGAAAAAAATTCTTTTATTGACCTAAGCAGGAATTGGTTTAAAATATTTTTTTATATTACTTGTTTATATTACTTACCTATTTTTTATCTACTTGTATTGGTGACTTTTAAGTTGTGTTTAATTGTTAGTTTCTATCTATACACACTGTTTTGATGAGGTCTATAGATGTCTATGATGGTTAGAGTTGTAGTAAAGCTAGAGATCCTACCTACACAACTTCCAGGTTGTATAACATTTTAACGGAGCTTTTGACTGTAAAATAGTCAATGAAACATCGTCTTCATTTTGACAGACTTTTCCAATGATATGCCACTCAATAGGGTGCGTATTTTTTTCGTCTATACCGGCATTTTGTATTTTACGGCCACCATTTTGAATTCATAAACACAAAGCCTAGCCTATAACCATCGGGCCATTAAGAAGAATTGATAGAGACCTCATTCATTAAAATCCATCCAGCCGTTGGGATGTTTCGAGGGTATAAAGAAATCCACACACAAAGATACGCGTGAAACACATAACCGTTCTTTTCAGTCTGTTAAAAAGGAACTCATACATTAGTTAATACTTACTCTCAACAAATAATATTTTTAATTTAAAGTTACCAAAATACTAATTCAATAAACTTCGAATGTTCAACATATTAAATCAAAATGTATTAGTATACCTAACCAAGATAAGTAATTATGATGAAATTACCCATTAAGGCTCTTATGTTTGAAATTACAGATTGAAAATCAGCTAGAATGATTTCATCATGAGCCATTCATAGAATTATGTTTCGCGTGAAATCTAAAATTAATGTCATTTTCATCGTCTCAAAATTTACATACTCATTTCTCAAATTTGCATTCACCATTTCAAAAATATCGTAGTACGCAATAAGTTATTAATACATATATTTACAAACTTGAAATCAAATTTGTTAACTACGACTTTGCATGTGAACATTCGCACTCTTGACTTGTGATTCTAATCTCCGTATCGGCGAGTAAAATTCTAGAACTTTATATCTTTTAGAGGGTTTTGTAGTAAAATATTTCATTTTATCTGAGAAAATGATGGTTTTCATTTAAATATGACGTCACTTTGCCTCATTGAAGCATTTCACACAGCGTCTCAAACTCAGTGGAGTGAAAACGTATTGAATTGTAATAACTGTTTGAGGAAAATTTAGTGTTTTTTTAAAGCGTGACGTCATTTTCTGTTCCCTTTTTTACAAAGTTAATTTTGAATTTTATTAGAAATTGGCATCAATAAAGATAATCATACTTTATTAATTTTCTTTTCTTCACAACAATGGAAGTAATACAATTGCTACCATTAAAAAAATCATAGAACATTTTTAAATTTTAAATTTAAATATAAAAATGGGAATATTAAAAAAAAACAGCTAGTGCCGCAAATCTACAAATAAACAGCTTTCATTTTAAAAAAGAATTATTAAAATTGGTTCAGAAAAAAGCTCAAGGTAGATGTCTAAAAAAAGAGCCTTATCTTTCAAATAGATTTAAACCCGCAATGTTATCTCTATGGGAAAATTTTGAGCAGACATTTCATGCCGTTAGGCTTGACGAATATTTATGATTTTCAATACGCACCGAGATTTTGGCACTACCAACGTCCATTTAATTTTTGTGTCGATACGACAAATGTTTTGGACGCTATCGTGTTAACAATAAGTGTAATTTTTGCAGGGAAGCCGGAGCTGTGCTCCGACAATAATTCTGTTTCCTATCTTTACATTTTTTACTTAATAATCTGAAGAACTCCACACCAAACGCTACTCTGCCATCATGAATATCACTTCATGTCTCACAGAATCGTATTAAAACACATAATTTTTAATTGAATGCACACTGAACATACATTAAAGCAAATGCATAACCTACCATCGAGACGTCTAGAAACAAACTTAGAGCTGAGCTTTCAATTTTAACACGAGCCAAAAGCCCTAATGGAGAGGGGAGGGAGGAGAAAGGTGAGGGGCTTCGTGTAATATCATATGGGAGGCGCCAAGGAAGTGTTTCAAGGACACCCACCCACTCGTTTTGCATTCACAAAAATATTACATCCAGCGTTTTCGACATCCGATTATGGAATCTGAATATATCGCTAAAATCCTTTTTACTCATATTGCCAAAACTATTCATCTTAGAAAGAAATATTGTGCAACAAACAAACAACAAACTCGATACACATGTCTAAGAGTTTACCACCAGTACAGCTATGGCTAGGTAACTATAAAAAAGCTAAGGAATGTGTCTGGAATAAAACCAAGAGAAGCACCACACCAATAACAACTGCCAAACTCACTGACCAGAAGCTGTTCTGCGAAAACAATCCTGCAAATGCAAATTAAACTGCAGTGGAAAGTGTGACTGTAGGAATGCAGGTTTGTTTTGTTCACTCCTTCGTTTGAACTGCGATGGGCATTGTGACAATCTCAGCTCCTTCACTGCCGAAAATGACGTGGAAATAGAGGTTAACAAGTCAATTCTCTAGGCTATTTTAACACTAGAACGCCCGGAAAATTTTCTCAAGTTTCATAAAAATATTTGACACCAGAATTTTTATTTAATATTATTTGGCTGATTTATTTAACGTAAATCTGTGTGGTTTAAATTTAAGTTATTTTATGGAAGAATTATTGGTTCTAGTTGACATTTAACCCCTTCGGAACGAGCGTCATTTACAGAATTTGTAATTTTTATCAACGGTTTTTAAAAACAGAAATTTTTGCCTTATTGAATCGGGAAAATGCTCGGATTAAATAAGGCAAAATTTGCAATTAAAGTTTTCTGGTGAGAATAATCACGGATTCTGAGCTCCTGATGCGGCACGAATACCGGTCACTCGTCACCAAGGGGTTAATCATATGGTCGGAGTCGGATCGACTCCTTCCGGGTATTCTAGTGTTAAGAAAAGTGAAGTCCCAACCTGAGCAATCAAGATAAAGATGAGCCTCCTTTCGTAGAACATCAACCAGGCCTTTCAAGACTGCCAAAACGACATTAATTGGAGACAACTCTGCATTTCTCTTTTTTTCCTGTTTACAATCTTACACTTATGTTATTATATTAAACTTATAGTATATAAAATTGTACAGTTATAATCATGGAATAGTTATAATCAGATTGGTAGGAAAATAAAAATTGGTGCTCTCCTCAGTTCAGTTGTGTTTTATATTTTTCTTAATTACCCGATTTCAATTTATTTTGTTAATAAATATATAAAAGGCTTAAAACTTGGTAAGCAAATGTTAACATATTCGAAATGCAACTACAATTAACAAAAAAGCTTCAAATTCTTGATTGAAATGGCATTGTGATTGCATTGTGATTGTATTGCGTTTTTGTCCTCCGATGATGGAATTTGAATATATCGCTAAAATTCTTTTTGCTCGTATTGCCAAAAGTATTCATCTTAGAAAAAAAACATAGTATATGAAAAATGTAGAGAATTTTCTCTAGTTTAATTTGGTGAAGCGGTTTTTTCAAAAAAGCTTATCCCTTTAGCGACCAGAATGAAAAAACCGAAAAAAACACAAGTTTTCATGGTTTTTTGCTTATAACTTTTAAGCGGACCAGATACGAGGCGACAAAGTTTAAAATCGTGTTCAGCACCCCAACAAACATAAAGGAAGAAAGAAAAAAAACTTCTCCAAAACTTTCCAGGCAGACGCCTTTTTTGGTCTAATTTTACTCGTCTAAAAGGCTGTGGAAAGTAGACTTTGAAGTTGTCCCTCAGTGTGAACTTGTCAATGGGTTAGTCATAAAAGCGCCTAGAATCTACCCGTAAAAGAGTTAGTGTGTTGCAACCATCTGTTTGAGCTTTTGAGAAGGATCCTACTGACAGCAAGGATCGACTAAGGCTTCATAGGAATCAAGAGAAGTTTCATTGTCAAGCAGTGTGCTGATTATGCATGTCAAGATTCATGGCACGTGAAACGTGGTAGCATTCGGACTAACTTTGGACATGTGGGTTGTTAAACGATCGCACAGTGTGCTTATGCACACACGGAGTTCGCGCCGTCAGCTGAATTGTGATAGACTTTTCTCGAATAACTTGCATACCTCAAAACGCCATATCAAGAAGTGTCTATGAATTATAAATTAATTGTCCATTGTAAATAAATTTATTTCACATTTAGAAACTGAAATATTTAATTAAGTTCAAGTCAAAGGCATTAATATGAAATAATTAAGAATAGAGCTCCATGAATTCCAGTTCCCATTATTGATATATTGTGCAAATAGCTTAATGGACTTTGGATCACCGACATAAAAATTATAATAAACATAAGGTGTCACCGAAAATAGTGTGGTGGTTTATTTCGGATAAGGGGAAATAGTTTTTGGTTTTAGGCATGACCTGGAAATATCTTTCTAAAGAGGTCATCTAAAAAATATGGTTGAACTAATTCTTTCTAGTTAAAACTGAATCTGTAGAGTCTTTAGGGGCAATAAAATAATTAAAATCTTCTTCTATCATCCTCTATCATCAAGAACTGGAAATGAACAACAGCACTTACAAATATTTTATCTTGTTATGTGCATTCTTTGCATGAATTTCCATAAGAGTAATAGGAATGATCTTGATATATCAACAATGTTTAGAAAAATCTGAAATGTGTAACAGGTTTCTTTCTTTAAAAAATCAGAGATTTCTTTATTTGAAGCAGGGTATATTTTTCATTTTTTTAATTTAACTAAATTTTCAAGATAACTTATTTGTGAAGCAATATGCCATAATTTATCGTAAAAATATTAAATTTTCGATTAGATATGAGTTTTTTTAAAGAAACATGTTTAACATTGTATGTGCAATGTATACCTCTATTTATCTTTCGTAACTTAGTAGCAGTTATATAGGGCAAGTATATACGCATTCAAGTTATATATTATTTTTAATCACAAGCACACTGGATATACAGTGTGCTGAATTTCACTGACGTATTGATATTCTTCTTTTAAACTTTTTTGCTTCTCCCTAAATGTAATAAGATCCTAAAGGATTTCTGCAAAATGTTATTTGAAGCAGATTTAAAAAATAATAATAATTACTTAAATTTGAAATAATTACTTCTTAAGACAAAATTTGTGAAATCGAAAGCTCATTTATCTTGTCCTAATGTTTCATATAATTTGAATATTACTGTACAGATAAATACTTCGAATTATCCTGCTTAAAATCTTATTCAATCAATCACGTGCTAATAGACATTTGCATACAATGACATTCTTTCCCAGACCCACCATTGAAATTTGCAATTTAGAGTTTTTTTTATAAAAGTCTTTGTACGTACATTGAATTAATATCGGGTACAAAACTGGGATCAATCGTATAAATTTTTTTGCAATAGGAATGTTTACACAAAAAATTACTTGATTAGTACAAAAAAATGTGTAACTTTTATTTACATGAAATTGTTTGTGACTGCAGCAACAAATAAAACATTAGGTTACACTTAAGTAAAAATAATACAAAATTAAAATACATGTGTACATTATGCACTTTTACTGAAAAATTTAAGACTAACTCCCTATTTTGTGATTGTTTCATAACGATTAAATCTTTTACCACACAGCAAAAGAAGTTCCTACTACATTCCATTGAACAAGAGATTCCTTTCAACGTCATGTGGCTTATTCGGTGCAGTTATGTACACTTGTCAAGCGTACTAGCCATTTCTTCCTTTCTAGTGTGTGTGTGTGTGTTGCATGAAATAACTTTTTCTGTCTTTTGAGCATCCCTCACAGGTATATACGGGCCATTCTCACAATCTTTTGACTTTTAAGTCCCTGAAAAATAATTTTTGTTTTAGTACATATTCTTGTGCTTTTTTTAAATTTCATATACTGGAGAACATCCCATTGCATGATTGCATGACAATATTAACGAGATAAATAAGTTTTGTACGATATTGGGGGTCCAAATACCAGAAAAACACTTATACCGTCCCTTGTCCCTGATGCTGATTTTAAAATTTGGAGCTATCTGGATGAAATTGTTTCAATAAAAGTAATTCGATATAATTTTTTCCGAAACTGGGACAATTGTTTTATATAAATATGTATAAAAAATAAACCTGTACACATTTTTATGGTTGATATCATTTTTGAACTCTGTCAATTTGTTTTAGATTCCTTACCATCCCTGTTGCTAAAATTATACAGAAAATATCTTCAGATGCAGCCGCAGTTTTTTTTTTCAAGTTATTTCTCATGCAGAAGCAAAGAGAAGCTAGAGAAAGAATGTCTAAAATTCTTTGACAGGAAATTTACTGCAGAATTTAAATCAGCATTTAAATATCAATTTTATGCATCATGGTTTTATTGGTAGTCTTACCTTCCCCAAGGATTATTCCTACACATTTTGAGGTAAATTAAATATATATAAATATTTAATCCAACTTAAATAACTGTTTCTAAAAATCAATAAACATTGTGGCAATCACTTAGTCTTAATATTATTTGTCTAATAATAATGGTAATTTTCCTTACCGCCCCATCCTTTATCATTCCCTTTTTTTCAATTACCACCCTTTTTCCTATACTATCCCCCTTTTTTCCCTTCCATCCCTTCTTTAATACACCTTTAAGAATGTTATACTAAAATTTCGTACTAAAAATATTGCATTGTTATTATTTCTTATTTGAATGTCCTGTTGGTACTATGGAAATTCATTATAAATAAAAAATTAGAAAAAAATAGAAAGTTATAGTGGTAAAACGGTAAGGATAATTAAACTCGCAAGTTTAACTTAAACCTCAGTTAAGTAAAAAAAAAAAATTCGCCGCTGACCATTTTTACTTTATTTTGAATCATTAGGGCATTCGTCTATCAGATTAACATGTTATTTTAGCAAGTTTAATTTCACCAGAGTTTTATTCCCGAAAGTCAAAAGATTGTGAGAATGACCCATATCCTGAAACCTGTTATTTTGTGTGCATATCCTAATAACGCAATATTACGGAACACTCATAAAATACGTAGTCGGGAACAACACAAATAACTCACTATATTTACGAAACTACTGAATTGCGAACTACTTTCCTCTGCTAAACGAATTTGCTGTCACTGCTATAAGTTCCTCACAAAATGTACTGTAACTTACTTTTTGGTATACTCTTGTAAAAATTGTTGGTTTAAACAGGATTTAATTGAAAAGAAATTTCATTCCTATAGTTAATTCTGTGAGATATAAAGAGTATTTATTTAGAGAATTCTTAAAATTCAAGTCTAAATGGGAAAAAGATTTGAATTTCTTAAATTTGTAATAGATACCTATAGTTCTGTTTTCAATTTCTTCTCTGGAATATGTAAAAAATAAGTATAATCCTGCTTCTTTGACAGTTTATAAAATAGGAATACTGGATTGGCAGAAGGATGAAAAATATTTCTTTTATTTAATAGCAGTTTTAATTCAATTTCGTATTGCAGTTTTAAACGTAAACTAAATAGTTTTTTTTTAAATATCTAGGAAGGGTGAGTTCGCGGTTAGCGTCAAGCTAAGGACCCAGTATAAATATAAAATTGTTGTAATAAAATTTTTATATCAATAATGAAAGACAGAAATCTATTTTCTTACCTTTCTGGTAAAACAGACATACGCTGGTTTCCTTCTTACGTAGGCAACCTGTAATTTTTATTTAATAAATAGATGTGGCAAATTGTGAGAAATATCATCTTCGAATAATACAGATGTAGAGAAAAAACTATTTAATGCTTGAAAATATTCTAGGTTAGTTACAAGGATCCACACTCACACACTAAAAAATATAAAGTAAAAGATTAAATATTAATAATATAAGAGTAATGACATCGAAAATCCAGTAGGAGACGTAAGTCTTCCATAGGACAAAGAGTTGACACACAAAAAACCGTGCGTCATGACCTCGCAAAATCGGCCCTTCAAGTGAGAAGTAAAAAAGGGGCCCACGCGAGTTAAAACAGAGTAAAAAAAGTCTGGAAACAATAAAACTGCTTAACAAGCAAAAAAGTTCTAATTAAAAGAGTCTATATCGTCAGAAAAAGTTCTCTGGTGCTGCGATCTATTGTCGCCTTTTCGAAACATAAGTTTCTGACACAATTGTTCATTAGTCCGTGATCTTACGAGAACTTCGCTCAGGGAAGTGTCGCCATCTTGGAACACATTTCACAACTGAAAATGAAGGCGTGTCGCACATGTCACAGGTAAATTGTCATTTCACAGGCGAGGCGGTGTTGGACATAAAACCACTTACGCTGAGATGTTTTTCAACACCCCCGCTTTTTATGTCAAACCGACGAGCGTAAAATGTTTAACTTATTTCTCAAACACTCAAAATGAGGCTTAGGCAACGGCTTGGTGAGCACGTCTGCCAGCATTAACTTCGATGAGCAATAAGTTATTTTGATTATGTCATTCTGGCATAGATGTCTGATGTGATGATAATTTACTTCCACGTCTTTAGTTCTTGTCTGTGCCTTTTCGTTTTCGGTCAATCTTATGGCTGATAAGTTATCTTCGTACAATGTTACGGGTAGTTGTTGACATAGTTCGAGATCGTTTAACAAGTCTAATAACCATGAGATTTCTTGACCTGCATTAGAGGCAGCGATATATTCAGCCTCCGTGGACGAGAGTGCTGTGCAACTCTGTTTCCTCGATGACCATGCCAATATATTATTTCCTAATTTAAACAAGTTTCTAGTGGTTGACTTCCTGTCTATTCTGTCGTTCCCCCAATCGGCATCGCTATATGCCGTTAGGATTGGAGGCTTTGTTTTATCTATGACGAATTTAAGATCTTTGGTAGTAAGCAGATATCTAATTAACTTCTCGATAGCTTGTCAATCGACTTCCCTTGGGGATTCATTCCTTCTTCCCAGGATATTAAGGACTGATGCTATGTCGGGTCTAGTTAAAGTTGCAATGTATAGAAGCCCTCCTATAGCCTGTCTAAATTTTACATTATCTCCCATTACTTTCCCGTTTGGATCTAGATTAAAGTAGTTAGTATTCATGGGTGTATATGTAGGCTTACCATTTAACAAATTGAATTTTTCTGCGATTTGTATTATTTTGTGTTCCTGGTCTAATTCTAGATTATCGTTATCTGTTTCCTTTATGTTTATGCCTAAATATTGTGTTACTTGACCTAAATTTTTGATTTCGTATTGCTTTGATAATTCAGTGTATATTTCGTGTGTGTCTGTTTTGTCTCCTGCGACTAAGATGTCATCAACATACACTATCATGTATGTGATTTTTCCATCTTGCACTCTTTTGTACAGACATTTGTCTGACGCGCATTCAACGAAATTTAGTTCTTTTAGATATTTACTTATTTTTTGGTTCCACGCCCTAGCTGCCTGCTGAAGGCCGTAAATCGCTTTGTTTAAACAACACACTTTATCTTCTTCCCCTTTTGTTATGTATCCCTCTGGCTGATGCATATAAACCTCCTCTTCTAAATCGCCATGTAAGAAAGCAGTTTTGACATCTAGGTGAGTTATTTTAAGGTCTTTGTACACCGCTGCGTTTAAGAATGCTCGCAGGGTGGTATGCGCTACAACGGGTGCGTATGTCTCATCAAAATCGCTTCCATATTTTTTAGCATATCCCTTAGCGACCAATCTAGCTTTATATCGCTCTATAGACCCGTTGGCTCCCCTTTTTGCCTTAAACGTCCACCTACAACCTATGACGCGTTTTCCCGGGATAGGCTTTATTAATCTCCAAGTATTATTTTGCTTCAGAGAATCTATTTCCTCACTAGTGGCTTTTAGCCATTTATCTTTAGTTTCTGCGTCATTGATATTTTGTAGGTCTGTCCATGACTTTGGCTCCTGAATTTGACACAGGTTTGCACTTATTCCATAACGGTTAGGTGGTACGCCACGATTTTGTCTTTGCGATCTTCTCGGTTCAAGGGATGTGTCGGTCGGGGTGTTATTCTGATCATCGTCGCGTTCTTCTAGATCAATTTCAATATTATCTGCGGGAGTTTGTTCGTTGTTTTGATTTTCTTTGGCGGGTTTAATTTCCTCATCTTTTATATCTTCTTCGAAGAATTTTACGGTTCTAGATATTATAATTTTATTTTCACCCGTATATATCCTATAGCCCTTGCTCCTGAAATCATATCCCAACATTATTCCCTCGATGGCTTTCTCATCTAACTTATTTCTTTTAGGTTTGTCGACATAGGCAAATGCCTTACATCCGAATGTTTGGATGTTCGAGAGATCGGGTTTTCTTTTATGCCAAAGTTCATAGGGTGTCATGTTATTTTTGTCAGCTTTTGGTGGTAGACGGTTGATGAGGTAGGTGGCGGACATGACAGCTTCCCCCCAGAATTGCTTAGGTAACTTGGCGTCTGACAACATGGTTCTAGCCATTTCCACTATCGTTCTATTCTTTCTCTCTGAAACGCCGTTCTGCGGGCTAGAATAGGGAACACTCAATTGACGCTCTATCCCGTTTTCTACCAGGCAGTTTTCAAATTCATCACTGATATACTCTTTTGCGTTATCGGATCTTATCGCCTTTATCAACTTGCCAAATTTATTTTTTGTTAGCTCTATGTATTCTTTCAGTTTGATAACGGCTTCCGATTTATGCGCGATTAAGTATGTTATTGTGTACCTACTATAATCATCCGTGAATGTTATAAAGTACCTTTTCCCTCCTATCGTTTCAGTATTCATGGGGCGACATATATCGGAATGTGCAAGGGTACCGATATCTTTGCTTCTGTTTGTGGCTACTTTAGGGTAGGGCAGAGCGGAAAGTTTCCCTTCAATGCACTTGGTGCATCGCGTGTCATGTTTACAATTATTAATTGTTATCCCATTGGCTAATTCATGATTAACAAGGTATTTAATATCATCAAAATTTTTGTGTCCGAGTCTTCGGTGCCACAATGAAATACAATTTGTATTGTTACAGAAAGTTTGAGTACTTATAGTATAGCCGTAATCATCTTCAGGGTTTAATATGTAGAGATTATCATTTAATTTAGCTGTCAAGATTATATTATCATCTTTGACAAATAAACATGCATTTTTCTCGAAAATTACCTTTATATTATTTTCAGTGGCTTTCTTAACTGACAATAAATTGCCCTTTAGTTCTGGACAGTATAATACATTTCTTAGTGTAATGTAGTGGTTTTTGTCTGTTTTTATTTTTACGTCGCCCATACCTTGCGAATTAAGCCTTTTTCCATTAGCGATTGTTATATTCCCAAAATTCCCGGCTGTGAATGTAGCAAAATTTGTTTTTGCTGATGTAACGTGCCTGGTACAACCCGAGTCAATGATGTATTTGTTTGAATCTGTTGTTTGTGTTTGGTTAATTTTTACTGGCTCAATTGCAAAATTGTTTTCCATTGGGAAGAGAGGAATAATCGATTGGTTGACCTCATCCTCTATATTTGATTTGCTGTTAAAGCAAAAATTCGAGGAGTCGGTTTTACTACCATTGTGTTGATTTTTGGGGTTTACCGAATTGGCTTTAAAGTTGGCATGGTTGTTAAATTTATTACTGTTATAATTTTCATTTCTTTGGTAATTGTTTTTCTGTTTGTTTTTCAATTTGTAACATTCTGAACGAGCGTGCCCATCTCGTTGACAGAAACTGCAATACTTTTTGCTACCTTTATTTACAATTTTATATGCTGTGTCCCTTGGTCGTGTGCTGGTGTTTTTTTATTCGATCCGATGAGAGTACTCATCGATGAGTTTGTTTTTTACAAACTTGAGGTCTAGATCCTTTTCGTCTCTAGCCTCCATACTCGTTATAAGAGGAGCGTATAACTGAGGCAAGCTGCAAAGCATAAGAGCCACAATGTGCGAATCATTTATGAGCTCTCCAATGGCAGCGAGTTTGTCGCGGATAGTTAAAATATTATTGATATGTAAATTTAAGTCTCCGCCCTCGTTGAGCCTTTGCGAATATAGCTTCCTCAAAAGGAATAATTTGGATGATAAATTCGCCCTTTGGTGAACACTTTTTAATCTTTCCCATATGTCTTTGGGGGATGTCAATTTTCTGATATGAACGATTTGTGTATTTTCAATGCATAAACAAATTATGGCTTTCGCCTTAGCCGCGTTTTTAGTACATGTATCATCGGGTGCGGCAGGTGGAGATTCTGTCACATATTTCAGTAAATCATCTTTAATTAACAAATTTTCTAATTTAAAACACCAATGATTATAATTATTATCATTTAATTTTTCTACTGCCGTAATTTCTTTTGAAGCAGACATAGCGTGTTATTCAAGTATTATAAATTCTTTGATAACAAATATATTTACTATAAGAAGTTTGTGACTTTCTTAAAATAATTTCTTAGAATATATGCATAAATATAAATAAAATGATCATTTATTCATAATAATCAATCAATATCCATTCACAATAATACCTTTTTTTGCGATGTTATATATATCGTTATTTATTCATGCACATTTATTTTCATGTATATATTTCAATATTTCATATCTTATATGTGCATCTTGTTCATTTTATCACAATCAGATAAACAAATTTTTATTACTGGGTTTTTTATTTATTTATTTATTTATTTACTTTCCCCTTCAGTTCAGCCTTCATAATCTTTTAAAATATCTAGGAAGGGTGAGTTCGCGATTAGCGTCAAGCTAAGGACCCAGTATAAATATAAAATTGTTGTAATAAAATTTTTATACCAATAATGAAAGATAGAAATCTATTTTCTTACCTTTCTGGTAAAACAGACATACGCTGGTTTCCTTCTTACGTAAGCAACCTGTAATTTTTATTTAATAAATAGATGTGGCAAATTGTGAGAAATATCATCTTTGAATAATCCAGATGTAGAGAAAAAACTATTTAATGCTTGAAAATATTCTGGGTTGGTTACAAGGATCCACACTCACACACTAAAAAATATAAAGTAAAAGATTAAATATTAATAAGATAAGAGTAATGACATCGAAAATCCAGTAGGAGACGTAAGTCTTCCATAGGACAAAGAGTTGACAAACAAAAAACCGTGCGTCTTGACCTCGCAAAATCGGCCCTTCAAGTGAGAAGTAAAAAAGGGGCCCACACGAGTTAAAACAGAGTAAAAAAAATCTGGAAACAATAAAACTGCTTAACAAGCAAAAAAGTTCTAATTAAAGGAGTCTATATCGTCAGAAAAGTTCTCTGGTGCTGCGATCTATTGTCGCCTTTTCGAAACATAAGTCTCTGACACAATTGTTCATTAGTCCGTGATCTTACGAGAACTTCGCTCAGGGAAGTGTCGCCATCTTGGAACACATTTCACAACTGAAAATGAAGGCGTGTCGCACATGTCACAGGTAAATTGTCATTTCACAGGCAAGGCGGTGTTGGACACAAAACCACTTACGCTGAGACGTTTTCCAACAGTTTTTAATAAAATGTCTATTTAGGGCTTTTAATTTGAAATCAAGATTTTCTGCAATAAATTAAAATCAATCAACATTCAGCTAAAACTCCATCTTAGTGTAACATATGATAATAAAAAATGATCATATAAAACGTTTTGTATCAATGTCATAATTTGTCAAGATTTCTCATCCCTATTTTATTAAGCTATTCTTTTTATTTTAGGAGCAATTATTTTGCGATATTGCTCGTATTTATAAAGCTAATAGAAAAATGCTGATACAGCATTTATATATAAGTACTTAATACTTGATCGATTGGCTGTTTTGTTGTTAAATTAACGTCGCAGTGTAATAACAAACATTATTGGAACTAGAGCTTTTCTTTAATGACACAATTTATCATGTAATATTATGTTTATAATTTGAAGTTTTTCATCTAACATACATTTTACATAACAATAAGTTTGAAAATCCTATATATAATGTTCACCATGGCATTTTACGTTTTTGTACTTTTACACAACGAAAACTATGGTTAGATATACGATTTAAAAACAAGTTTTTCTGGTTTATCTAAATGTGTCAAATTACAGTTCACAATTCATCGTGAACAGAGTAGTGACGTGCATAGTAATTATTTTTCGCAACAAATGCATGTATATTATTATATATATATGTCTATCAATGAAAGCAGTCAGCTGATTTAAATGAATATGTATTCTTATACATTTATTTATTGAACCTTTAAATAACTCTTTTTTTTTTTAGTAATAAGCCCGTAATTTTTGAAACCCTCAATATTATTAAGAAAATGAGATTTTTATGAGCTTATAAGATTATGTGAGATGGAGGAGGGAATCTATCATAAGTATGAGGTATAAGTTTATTTAAAAAAAAAAATTAAAAGGTTTCCGTGTGCCTCAAAACTCAGACATTCTTATTTCGGATCACATTTTTATATTTAATTTTTATGCGTTTCTTATTATATATCCGTGCCGTCCTAATAAACATCGCTATTAATTTAAACGATCTGATTTTAATCTTTAAATCCACTACATTGAGTTTTCTTCTCTTTTCACTAAACATTATGGAAATCGTTCAGCAAATGTTTCGATTTATTTATGATTTTTTCCACTTCTTGCTTTGAGCCAAACGCCTTTTTTTGCATTAAACGATTTCATTGTGAAATTACTTTTATTCAAATATTAAATTTCAATCACGGACTGATCGCCAACAAATTAACCCTCTCGCTGCCTAAGTAATTCTTCGCGATGAGCCTCTTTTACAGAATTTTTAATCTTTTATCACCGGTTCTTTAAATCAGAAATTTTTGACTATCGTAATCGGGGAAAATGTGCTGATTAAATCAGGCAAAGTTTTCGCTAAAAAATAACTGGTGAGAATAACCAAGCAGTACTAATTAGACGGGAAATGCATACCCGAGTATTTCTCGGGTTGTGCAGCAAGAGGGTTAAAAAAGAGAGAATTCAAAAATATTTTTTAAAGTTATTTATGAAAATGACAAAGTATTTTAAAGCCTTGCGATACTGAAGCATACATAGCTGAAAGCTAGCTGAACATAGCTGATACATAGCTGAAGAAGAAAGGAGACTTTTCGATTTCTAAAGATATAGCCAAAACATTTCCAGCAATTATGAGATCGACTAACACGTGATATTCCGTCAACTCACTGGCTTCATGTATGAATAAAAGTTTTATCGAGTGACGCGGCTGATTCATTTTTAACAATTCACAATAAAACCTAATGAAGTATCTAGAAGATTATTATTGTTTTTTTTAAGACCAAGAAAGAATAATACCGTAAATATCCTACTTAAATATCTATATAAATCTGTATTTTTGTTTGATATCACTTAATTTAGCAAAATTGACTTAATTTTTCGAACAAAGATTATTCTAAAAAACAACATTAAAAATTCAAAAATCGATTTACGATTTCCATATAAAGTCTGTTAATAAGAGGGTAAATTGGGAATTATTCCTTTGAGACAAGCATTCTGTAGACATTTTTTTTTATTTTTGAATACCGCTATTTTCAAAGTAATTCGTCGTGTATTTAATCTCATAATTTCTGCAATTAAAAGAATCAGATGATATTTCTTCTCTTTGCTACGTCACTGAAAACACAAAATCATGTAAAATCAGAAATATTTAAACAATATGTCAAACGATATTCTTTAAAAATTTACCTGATCAACTAAATTGTGAAAATGAAACCCTATCCCAGTCTTTTGTTATAATCAAAGATGTAACGTCGCTACGTCATTGAAAACGTGTAAAATCACTGATATTCAAACGATATGTCAAACCATATTCTTTTAAAATTCACCTGATCAACTAAATTGTGAAAATGAAACCCTATCCCAGTTTTTGTTAAGATCATAGATGTAACTTCGCTACGTCATTGAAAACATGTAAAATCAGCGATATTCAAACGCGATATCAAACATATTCTTTAAAATTTCACTTTATCAACTAAAATGCGAAAATAAAATATTATCCCAGTTTTTATTATGATCATAGATGTAATGTCTGAAAAATGATAAATCTTATGATTTAGGTAATGCACAAAAAGCAATTTTCAAATATTCCCTTTATTCACTCTCTTTTGAGAAATCAGAACGCTATACAAGTCGATGGTATAATGATGGTAAATCCTAAATCATTAAGGTTGTTTCAGGAAAATAAGTTGTGTCTTCTAGTTTTTCAAATTTTAAATTCTCAAATATTTTCAGTTACTAAATTTCTTCTTTGTCTTATTTAAAACTTCAAAAATTAAAATTCTGAAATTAATTTTTCAACAAATTTATTATAAATAATTATAATTTTACACATTTTTTATATTTCAAATAAGGAGAAATACCATTTTGTCTTTCACCTATTATTATTAATTTATTCCGATCAGATAATTTTCTTATGTGACTTTTCACTTTTGCACTACAGCGTAAAAGGCTTGCATGAAAAATAGAAAACCTTGTACACGCTTTCAAATTGATTGTTTTTAGTTATTTATTTTTGATGAAAACCGAAAAATAACGCATTTTCTTTTAAAAGTTTACGTTTTGTTTTAATATTGCCTTTAAAATTATTAATAATAAGAGATTTGAATTTGACAGCTATTATCAATAAATTATGAAAAATCAATATTATTTCATTTAGGATGTCAAATGAATGTATTGCCTTTCTTATCATATTATTGACTTGGACTACAATAGTAATATTGATTTTACTCATAAATGTCTATCTATTTTTCATTAATAATTTCAACAATTTTCTTTTAAATATTTCCAGTGTTCTAATTTTAATTTTTATATGTTTCTTTTTAAATTTTCAATAGGAGAAAATATTATATTCAATATTTCAATAGGAGAACAGCTCCTGCTTGATAATATTTATGATGTGTTAAATAATTTGAAAATTTTCTTAAAATGCATATTGAAAGATTTACAGACAGTTATATTACCCAATTCATTAATCACAGGGTAAAAAAAAAAGTAATATTAAATCGACAAAGATTAAAAAGGAAAAAGCTGAAATCTAATGATATAAATTATCATGTGCAAGAATATAAATAAAATTTTTCAAGCAGCAACGTTGTGTAATAAGCATTAATTTATTCGCATAAAACATATATAAAAAAGTTAATATAAATTGGTTAATATTGTAAAGCGATTTTATTTCATCGAAAAAGAAAATCTTTTAATTGTAATGCAATTCATTTTAAGAAATGAACTTCCTATGAAAATGAAATTCCTAATAGTGTCTGAAATACATTAATTTTTACAATTGAAATATAGTTACAAGTTGAAAATCGTTCCCCCAGTTTAGGGAATAGGAGATTTTGGAAATGAGCAAAAGTCATATATATATATATATATGTGTGTGTGTGTGTGTGTGACATATTACTGTCGACTTTGTGACATCCCGGCGACACTCTTATAAATTGACGAAAATGTAGTACAGTAATCAATGCCAAACATTTTGCCAATCTCCGTTATAAAGGTAAAAAGGGTAAATATTAAGAATTTGGAATAGTTTTACAAAGATAAAAGGGCGAAAATTTTTATTATTACGTATATATATATATATATATATATATACGTATATATATATATATATACATATATATATATATATATATATATATATATGTAATAATAAAAAATTTCGCCTCTTTTATCTTTGTAAAACTATTCCAAATTCTTAATATTTACCCTTTTTTACCTATCTTCAATAATATCTTAATATCTTTTGTCTTTTATTTCATGCATTTAAAGTTGCGTATTCTTTTATTATTCTAAAAACCTTAATCCATTCGCCTAATCTTATAAAACCCATTAAATTACTTTTTCATTTTATTCTAAAACTAAATTCTCTTTCTTTCGAATGTTTTGATATCATTTTTTCTGTCGTGTTCTATACCCACAATTCCATGTGTCCGCCAGCGCTATTTTTGCACTTTTATTCTGAAGCCGTATAAGGAGTTCTTTATCGACGTCATCCTTTCCCATCGAATCGTAATTTTTTCTATGTCCCATTCTCCCCCACCTCTCTTCTAGATTGTTCTTTTACTGTTCTGTAACCGTCTGCGCGTTGTTGTTCGGTGGTACAAATAACGTTACATCTGCGACAGAGAAGATTTTTGGGGCATTCCACGTCAAATCATGCAGTAAAGTATCAATATGTAACCCACCATCACAGATTTTAATGAAACTGCGTGTGTTTGTTCTTACTATTAAGATATGATCACCAGTAATTTTTTTTGCTCCTCGGTGAAATAGTTTCTGAGAAAAAAATAGTCAAAATTTTGAAAACTGCCGTCAGTTGGCATTCTTGATAGCTCGGTTTTCAAATGTAGCATGTCATATATATAATCATATTTCAATATCTACTCTATAAATCATCTTCAAATAATTTATGCACAATATTTAGGGTACGCAGCTTATGAAAAAAATATATTGTTACGCTTATAACATTTTAAGTGTGTCTAAAAAAATATTTAAACTTTGAAGTCGTGAATTTTTTATGAAAAATAATGCATTAACAAAAAAAGCATTATCAACAAAAGGCGGTATTTTTATTAAATTTATATTTTATGGGAGATATATTTAAAGGTGTCCTTTACCTGATTCTGAAATAAAAATAGTGGGATTTTGGGTGTTTTTGGTAGTGTTTCCTATTTAAAAATATTTTGAGGTGCATTTCATATCAAATCAAGCAGAGTCATTCCATGTCAGTTCCCCTAAGCCATTTAATCACTGTCACAAATTTCAATGAAATTGGGTTTGTTTATAGCTTATTTTAAGACGTAATCACCTTTAATTTTCTTGATCCTAAGTAAACTATTTTTTAAGATAAAAAATATCAAAATTTTGAAAAATTCTTTTAAATTTTTTTAATGACAGTTCGATATTCAAAGACTACATAAAAAAAAAAAGTCATTTCAATATAAAATCACTAAATAGGTTTCAAATAATGTATATGTGACAAATAATGTAGGCTGATTATTATTTCTTGTTTTTATCATATTTAAACACTAAGAGTGTCTTTTATCTTATGAATTTTTAAAATCAAGATTTTTGTCAAAAATAATGTGTTAATCAAAAATTTATTATTAACCGAAGGCAGGGTGTTATTGCTTTTTTTAATTGTACGTAAAAATATCTTTTAAATGGTTATAAAATAAAAATAGTGAACATATGAGAAAAAATTATCAAAATTTTGGAAAAATGCCACGAGTTGCCATTAATGATTGTTCAATTTTCAAAGGCCTCATTTTATATATAAAATCATATTTCAATAACTAATAAAGAAATCTTCTTCGAATAATTTAAGCAAGGTAAATAAAGTATATAGATTATGAAAAAAAATTGCTGTAATGTTAAAAAATATTTAAATGTGTCTAAAAAATTGTATAATCTTTGAAATCAAAAATATTTTACAAAAAATAATGAAATTATTAAAAAATCTTTATCAATCAGAGGCGGAGTTTCTATGACTAATTTTTTAATTTTAAATTGTACATAATACTACATTATAACTGGATCTGAAATAAAAATAGTGGGATTTTGGTTGGTTTTAGTAGTATTTAAATCATATTTAAAATTATCAATATTTTCAAATGTAAAACCTATCCAATGTATCATCCCTGGAAATATTTTTATTTATACATTTATTTTATTTTTCAAATTATCTTTTATGTTCGTTTCTTAAGGAAAAAAATAAACAATATTGTTTTTTAGTAAAACTTCTAGGGCGAAGTGCAATTATCCCTTTCCAAAAAAGAGAAAAATCACTAGCTCCTCACCGCCCAATAGAAATTTTCAAAATGACAGTCCTAATCTTTAAACTCATATTTGGGTGTTAATATTGAAAATTTAGCATTGAGCTGCTAATATTGAAAAAAAAAACCAAATTTCACTCTGTTGAAGAAAATTTTGACGTATTGTGCTTTAAATATATGCAAAAAATGCATAATCCATTATATTTATATCTTTCAAATAACTATATCTAAAAAAATATTTAAAACTTAATGAGTTGAACTTTTGTAACTTTATTCAGTTTCTAATGATATGTACCGTGATTTCGGGTGTATAGCCCGCAGATCAAACAATTCAGTTTGGACCCAGAAATTTTATTCAGTATTTGAAGACCAATATTTACTGTGATCTAAAAAGTTACATTTTATTTTTAAAAATTTCTGGGTCGAAACACGATTGTATGATCCGCGGGCTATACACCGGAAATTACGGTAATTTGATTTATTTCATCACAATATTGCTGAAAGATGGATTTTCAACATATATATGTGTGTATATATATCCCTGTTCTCAAACAAATTATTTAAAAATTATTCATTTATGTTTAATAAAGCATATATATATTGTTTATACACTTACAGAAAATACATATAGCAAATTTTATGATATTATGTCAATAATGTCTAAAAGTAAAGAACTTATCTAATAGTATGTAACGAAAAATTTAACATCTGGTGTAATGACAACAAAATTTTATAATTGTTTTACTTAATTTGGATGAATGAAAAAAGCTTACATGTTTATATTTTATTGAAGTACAGGTGAAAATGTCACAAAGACATACCTCAACAACCACTGAGTATGTCACATTCACACTACATATGATTTTTTTTTCTTTTGATCTTTCGGGTTTGATTTCAGATGGTAATGAATTAATTAGTTCGGTTAGAAGTGTCATTGCAGTCAGCATATTAGGCTCACTCTTTTTTTTATATATAATTTGTTTTGATTGACTCGATGAACAACGATATTTAAAGGGACCATTTCATGACTTTTCAATTATAAGCTGATTTATAAATTCATCATATTGTTTAGTTATTATTATCGTCTTAAGATAAAAAGTTGGTATTAAAATTTTTGAATGCAGTTTATTTATTATTTGAACAGTTGAAAGTATTTTTCAATAAGAGTGCGGGCTGTTGATTTTAAGTCGGCTGTTGAGCAATGTAGTGTTGGTAAAGGAACTGGTACTATTTAATTTAATTTTTATTGCTGTAAATAATATTTGTTATTTTATTATTGTATGTATTATATTTAAGCAAGAGTAGAAATACACGATATCGTAGTCATTTTAGTACATCTTAGCATGAAAAGCTTCAATATTTATCATTAAACATTCACATTTTATGAAAATTTTGTTAAAATTGTTCATATTTTCACTATTTTTATTTTATAACTATTGAAAAGATATTTTTACGTACAATTAAAAAAAGTAATAACAGCCTGCCTTCGGTTAATAATAAATTTTTGATTAACACATTATTTTTCACAAAATTCTTGATTTTAAGAATTCACAAGATTAAACACACTCTTAGCATTTAAACATGACAAACAACAATAAATAATAATCTGCCTACATTATTTGTCACATATACATTATTTGAAACTTATTTAGTGATTTTATATTGAAATGACTTTTTTTGTATGCAGTCTTTGAATATAGATCAGCCATTAAAAACATTTAAAAAAAAAATTCAAAATTTAGATATTTTTTTTATCTTAAAAAATATTTTACTTGTAATCACCTTTAATTTCCTTGATCCTGTCTTAAAATGAGCTATAAACATACCCAGTTTCATTGAAATTTGTGACAGTGAATTAAATATCTTAGGCGAACTGACATGGAATGACTCTTCTTGATTTGATTTGAAATATGCGTCAAAATATTTTTAAATATGAAATACTACTAAAAACACCCAAAATCCCACTACTTTTATTTCAGAATCAGGTAAAGGACACCTTTAAGTATATCCCCCACAAAAAATAAATTTAATAAAAATACCGCCTTTTGTTAATAATGCTATTTTAGGTAATGCATTATTTTTCATAAAAAAATCACGACTTCAATGATTAAACATTTTTTTAGACACACTTAAAATGTTATATAAGCGTAACGGTATTTTTTTTCATAAAACACGTACCCTATATATTATGCATAAATTATTTGAAGATGATTTGTGGAATAGATATTGAAATATGATCATATTTATGTCATGCTACATTTGAAAATCGAGCAGTCAAGAATGCCAACTGATGGCAGTTTTCAAAATTTTGACAATTTTTTTCTCAGAAACTATTTGACCAAGGAGTAAAAAAAAAATACTGGGAATCATATCTTTATAAAAGGAACAAACACACGCAGTTTCATCAAAATCTGTGATGGTGGGTTACATGCCTGCCTGAACTGACATGGAATGACCCTTTTACGTTTTTCTGGTTGTCTAATTAAGCTGCGTCGCTTGGAGTGAACGTTCGAATGTGTAGATCCTATTCTTATAACATCTAAAGTCTTCTGAAGTGATGATCGATTTTGTGAGTGGATGGAATGACTCCTGGAAGTGTTTACTTTTTTTTGTCAATAAAACCAGTTTAAAAAAGTGACGATGACTCTCTATATTCATTACAAAAGGGAAATTATCAATGTGTTTCGAGCCTGTTCTTTCTCGCCACCCTGACTGCAATCCGGTATTTTCAATATAACGGATGGATGGTTTTGATTGCTCTACTACATTTTATGTCGAGGTGTACTGGTGTCGCCTAAATATCTGAAAGTCGGTAGCAAAATGCTACACACACACACATATATATATATATATATACGTATATATGAACGTTTACATTTTTCTTTGATTAAATATCTCGGTTCAGTTTAAATAAGTTCCAGTGTGATTCCAATCCAATCAAAACTTTTTGCTACTTTTAATTAGTTTTAAAATCTCACCTTCAATCAATGTTTAAAATGCACAATAAAAACTAATTTTCCTCCAATCTCTATCGTATTTCTAGGGCAAGTTAATGGTTTATTTTTTTTAAATCAATGGGCCTCTGTCTGTAAAACAACGATCAATTACTAAAGTTAAAGTCATAAAGTGCAATATTAAGGGCAAACATTAAAAAAAAAACAAAACATTGTACTATATAAATACAAAAAAATTATATTATTTTAATATTAATAAATGCATATCAAAACAAATTCTCAGATTCGCACATATTAAGAATCTGATCTCCGATATTAAAGTCATAATTGGTTTTGTATCTCTCACTTTAAAAAAAAAAAAAAAAAAAAAAAAAAAAAGGAACTAACGCTGTCACCGCCGCTGGTTTTGAATTTTTTGTGACCGGGGGTCTTTCTTCGTTATATATTAAGAAAACTACTGCATACAAAAATATGAAAATAAGTAGTATTATAGAGAAATGTTAAGAGTATGTGTGTAGAGAAATGAAAAATACGCTTATGCAGACAGTCTTTAAATTGAACAATTATTTTAAGATATATTTAATGTTAAAGTTGGTCAAAATCGTACCATTAAGATATTTTATCGGAGCTAAACTATACATAGGAATGTATTTTTTTATTATTTTTATTATTTTTATTTATTTTATTTATTTATTTATTTATTTATTTATTTATTTATTTATTTATTTTTTTGAAGATACACATGAGACATTCCCGGAATGCAGACTGCATATTTTTTATTATTATTATTATTATTATTATTTGATTCATTTTTTGAGGACTGATTTCCATTTTAAATTCACATTTTCAGTATTTTGAGACATATTTTGTAGATCTTTTACAAAAGGGTATTGTTTTAGATTGTTACCAATTTGATAACAGCGAAAAGAATAATATTTCATTCTAATTAAACATTTATTTTCACGTGACTATTATAAATGAAAAAACTTTCAAATTATAATTAAATAATTATGTATTAAAAGCAGTAAAATATTGAAAATTACGTCATGCTTACATTTACATGTGAATTTTGAAAGAGAAATAAAATTATAAAATAATAAAGTCATTAACTTGCGTTAAATTCGTAAATGGAGGAAATTACGTCATATTTAAAATTTTCAAACAACAATATTGCCAAACAGTTTAAATTAAAAAATATATTATTTGCGCTAGGCATTTATTTCATATTTTGAGATAATATTTTAAACTATTATTGTGAATTCTAAGGAAGCGCAAATAATATTTCCTTTCTAGCAACAAAAGTATTTTTACGTGAGTATTAAAATGAGAAATAAAGTTTTCGTGAAAATTACGTAAGATTTAAAACAAGATATTTTAAATGCCTTAAATAAAAAAATAAAAAACTTTTTTATAGCGTTGTTAAAAGACTCTGTTTACTTAATAAGTTTTATATTAGCTTATTTTCAAATGTTTCAGTGATCTGATTTACTCAAAGACGAAAACGACCCGTTAACAGAGAGATTGCTACTGTTTTTTATTATAAATCAGTCTTCCGAATTTTTTAAAAAACCGATCAAATTAGCGTGTTTTTAGAGTTTGCGGTGTCTGAACGGGGTTTGGCGAGTTTAGCTCATAGGGGGCAAAGACCGCTAGTCATTAAAAAAAAAAAAAGGGTAGAATCTTTTTAAATTTAAATTTCAAGTGCATTATTTTCTTTAATAAAAACCGTTCTCTTGGAGAAATATATTGTATTTTACGTTTAAAATGCTATATTCGCGTAAGAATTGTTTTTTTAGTGTATAGTTTAGAAAGCTTTTAAATAAAAAAAGAAGGTTCTAATTTTGAACGTAAAACATCCTCTTTAAAAAACATTACTGTTGTTACGAGATAGTCAGCAGGAGATATATGACATTTATTAAATGTAAGTTTTCCACTTTTTCTTCAACTACATTGGAGATGAATTTCTTCCCTATATTGACGGTTTTAAATAAAAGCACTCCTTTCGTTAAAGCAAGAAAATATGTCCTTTTATTTGACCAATTTCTTCTAAAGTACATTTTACTCACCTATGTATTTTAGTGATTACCTAGAATTCTTAAATTTAAAGCTGGATTTTTGTCAAAACACAGGGTTATTCTGGAAACTATTATATCAGCTCCTTTTCCGTATTAGAAACGTAATTTTTACGTTTATTTTTCTCCCTAAAAAATTGTGAACACAAGCTCTAAAGTTTCTGAAATTCTTAATTAAAAAGACGAAAATTCCTTTATTTAGAAGAAAAATCGTTACCAATCACAGGAGTGTTTAGACAACTTGCTGTCTGCAGTTTTGTTTTTGTTCTGTAAAGTTTATTTGAGAGTGCAAGACATGTTGCATGGATGAGAGTTTCTTTATATTTTTTTACACAAATACGCATTGAATAAACGCTTTCAATGAATTCAAGTATAGCTTTTTTTTTAGTTTCACTCCAAAATTACTGAAATCACCAATTAATAAAAATTCAAAATTCTTATCATGTGTCCTGTAGAGCACTGTGACGTCGCGGCTAAATGTTACTGCGATGCCAAAATGTGACTTCATATTTTGCAGAGATTTTGCGTGAAATGTATACAACTTTGAAGTAACTTTGAGCTTCAACATAAGATTTGTGATACCAGACAAAAGATTACTCCTTAACACTTTATGTACTGAATTATGAATTCATGAAAATATTATCTTCTAAAGCATATTTCGCCATGAAAATTTCATCTTCTAAAGCCTTTTTTGTAAATTGTTTAATCTATATTAGAAGATTCATATAATCATTTAATACATTTTAGGATGATTTTAGAAGGATTAGTTAAATTGAATTTGTAGGGATTTTGTGCAATATTTAAAACCTCACTCAAATAATTTATTTTAAATATTTTTCTTAGTATTTTGTTGAATAAGGAAATGCACAAATATAATATTCTTACAATTTAAATATATAAATATTTCCGAATGGAAAATTCCCCTCTCGCCCCCCTCAACGCCGAGAAAGTTGAAAAAATGCAAAGACAAAAGAAATCATACTTTAAAAAATGGTTTTGTTTTGTGTAACCAATAAAGCTTTTGGAACAAAGCAAAGTAATCCCAGCAAAGAAAGAAACAGTCGGCCATCAGCTGGAAAAAAGACAGCAGCCAGCACCGCCATCAGTGGTAAAGTGTAATGGTGTCATTACTTAAACCAGTACAAAAGTGTCCGTGCGGAATGCAGCTGGCCAATCAGTGATGGTCAACAGCAGACCTGCATTGGTATGCCATCACATTACTTCAATCCGGCAATTTTTCTGCAGTGCTAGTACCTATCCCACTGCACTGCTATTCCTTTGCTGGCCCAGCACTTTCACTTACAAATACTTCTTATAGAATTATATAAAAAAACAAAGTGTTATAGAATTATGGCCTTTTTTTCTGTAAGCTAGTTTCACGAAGAGCTATAGGAGTGTCTGTAATAGAAATCCCTATAGAAATATTTGAACTTGCAGCGGTTTCCAAGTGGTCACCCTCTCAAGTAACAACCGCGCTCGGTGCTGTTTGGTATTCGTGATCGGACATGAACAAGTACTTTCAGCGTATTCTATGATCGCTCGTAGTTTTCCAGCTCTCATTACACTATCTGAAGTTTGTTTCTTTTGTGATTTACGTTACCAATCATTAAACTGGTATAGAATGTATTGTATTGAATAGAAATCCTATATACAGAGCTGCCAAATCTCCGGCTTTTTGCAATCCACTATTATCTTAGAGAAAATGTTGTTCTTTTAAATTGCCCAAATGTTCCAATTAAATAGAGCAACATGTTCTGTATTAAAATACTGGTATCCAAAAGCCTGAGACTTGGCAGATCTGTATATATTTTATACGCTTTTTTATTTTTGATTCTTATCTGTGTAAATTATGAAAACCGAAATCTTCTGTAACTTAGTAAAACCAGACTTAAGGAGAAAAAAAAGTGCGTTGAAATAAAGAATTTATTTATTTATTTATTTACTTATTTATCTGATGGTGGCAGTGGCGCTATATTATTTACAGTTCAAAAAAATTTAGCTTCACAGCTTAAATTGTGTTAAGATATTCATTTCAGATTTGTGTTCAAAAACTCAATGTCTTCGATATTGGCATACGTAGCGTAAGGGTTCCCAGCAATAATACTGCAAAATTTCGTGCACTTCCATGTAGTGTCGGGCCAGCGCATGAGATAAAACGGAAGCCCACCAGAATTTTATCTGATGATTTCCAACAGCAAAGTTCACTGAAGCTGTCCAGCAGTGGTCATACAGTGATAGACCATTAGTCAGCACTTCTCCATCATTGCCAGCACATATCTTGTTGCTGGCCAGCAATTTCCTCTTTACTAGATGTATCTATAACTCATTCTAAACTGTATTACACTGTAAAAAAAGGACTAAAAAACGGAAATACTACTGGCAATCTAGATGCCAGTACTATTTCCGTTTTTTACGGGAATTTTTACCCATAAATTACAGGAAAATTTTCGTTTTTAATCAGAAAAACGGAACTTTTTCTGTAATTTATGGGTAAAAATTGAAGTAAAAAAAACGGAAATAGTACTGGCGTCTAGATTGCCAGTAGTATTTTGTTTTTTAGTTCCTTTTTTTTACTGTGTACTACTAATCGATGTATAAAATGAATTTTATAACAAGTTATGTTAATGGTTCATATAAGTACCGTCAGTAGATAAAGGGATAAAGGATAAATATTGGGTGGAAACAACCTGTTTAATCTATAAATTTCCCCCGTGAAGGTGAATAAATAAATTTACATTAATATTAATCAAAAATTAACTTAATTTTAAATAAAATAATTCCACCCTATTAACTGTTTCTGCATGCGATGATGGTTGGGTTACTCTGCAGTTGTTGATTGAATACTGGCCTACTATGGAAGCGCGAACCACATACGTCTAACATTTGAGATCGTGATTCATGTGTACTAGTACCTGCTATATGATTTTTAGAAGTAATCTTTAAAATTTATAATGAAAGTTTAAAATATTAACTTATTCTACTCGTAACTGCTTTTTTAAATCTTCAATCGTAAAATATAATGCTTTTCTATAACCGAATGATAAATAGTTTTTGGCAGTAAATCTACACATATCATGATTTAACAAATTCTTAAAAATTCCCATCATATTTAATAATGTCGACGGAAAAACTGACCATTTTAACTATAGTCATTCAGGGTAACTTTGATCCACATTTTCTCTATTTTCATGTGCCACACTGTTATTCTAAGAATATTGTTGCAACTATGGGCATAAAAGAGAAGAAATGATCATAAATTATTGTTTGACTATTAAAAATTAAGGAATAATAAGGATAAAAGCAATAAAAAAGGAATTCTTAGCCTGGTTCAAAGTTACCAGCCATTTAGGGTTATTTTGCACCATATGATAAATATTATCTCTATAATATAATTCACATTGTAACGCGTCCGGGGTTGTACCCATCTATCTTACCATTCTTCGATAAGCTGAAGCCACGTTAGGCTTAATTACGATTTGAAATGTGTAAGAGAAAACTTATCTGCTTAAATACAAATCTTTTCTACCTGAAATCCCTTCTGCTTAACATAAATTTCTTTAAAAGATTCAAATTTGATGACCATTCAATGATTTGCGAAGTTGAAAAGGAATTTCAGAAAACGAGTTAAAAACATACTTTATCGTAAAATGTAAACAAGCGATAGCGAGTCATTCCCTTGATTCATTGAATTGAAAAATAAACCATGGAGCTATGGCGCAAATCAAGTACGGTGATCATCTTTCGGCCAGGAAGCTTCCCACTTCCGATAAACAGCGCATGTGCTAAGACTGATCTCCAATGGGTGTTCCGTATTATTCCTGTCTGTATACAGATATCGTCACGCGATGCGTATTCATTGATCTAAAGCAATACTGGGGTCCTTTTCAATAAATGCATACAATTTAGAAAAACATTTAAAAAAATTACTTTTAAATTTCACATTAAAAATGAAATAAGTGATAATGTATAAGTTAGATGTGTCTGTAAATATAATTAATTAAGCACTTTAGCTTTTGGTATAATTTTTATACACTATTTTACTATATTTTATACACTATTTACCAGTAATATGGTAACAGACTTGACTGGTAACAGACTTGACATTAACAGCAAAATATCTTCCAAAACCTACATGCTAATTATTAACACTAAGAAACAAAACAAAATCTTTAATATATTAACTAGATAATAATATTCAAGCAAAAGAAAGTACTAAACTTACATTTTTAACATAAAAAATTAAGTAACAGACTTGACATTGAATAAAAATACTCACCTTTATAAAAAAAATCTTTACTCCACTACACTGTTGTTTTTCAACTGCAAAAGAAAATGGCTACAAGTAAATATTTAACTAGTATAAGTGTTTTTATTGTAAATGTGCTGCCGTCTCTTGGTGAAATTGTCAACCTTTATTTCATGAAATTGTAGCTTGGTAACAGACTTGACAAAATATGAGGGACAAAATGTTTTGTAGATTTTCTTAATTTTTTTTTCTTTTTTTTGCTGGAATAATGTCAGAAATTTAAAATAATGATGATTTATCTCATTAAATGTCCCAATAACTTTCTTTTAAAGTGAAAAATGAAGTGAAAAAATATTACAGAATTATAAAATACAGAAGAGGGACAGCTATTTTTTTCTTCTACTAGATGCAAAAATCTGCACCTTTACGAAAAAAATATGAAAGTGATTATTTTTATGTTTTAGAAATATGTTGTGTAGTGTAATTAAATAAATATAATATTTATAGTCAGTTTTAAATAATAGATTATGAGTACAATTTTTTTTTTTTTTTTTTTTTTTTTTTTTTTTTTTTTTTGCTGTGGGACAGCATGTGTATGTATATTTTGAAAATGACCCACTGTCTTCTGTTTACAATCTTTTTGGATTACACATTATTAGGTATTTTGTTAATTTATTGTTTGTTTTTTAAATCTGATTTGTTGAGATTCCATTTTTAACTTTTCTTTTTATTTACTTAAATTTAATGTGTTCTTTGTATTTTCCGCCTATTTAACCTAACAAGTGGAAACCTATTGTTATGTAGATATTACGAACCGTTCAATTTCTTTTGAAATATCTCTTAATGTTTTAATATCCAGCATCAGTAATTATTTTTATAGTACCTTATGGCTTCATAGTTGAAAATTTCTGAATACCTTCTGAAAAGATCAACAGAAATAAATTTTCTGTACTTTTGTTTTGTTTACATATCGATTAAGATAGAAATATTTTAATATCCAATCCAGCAGTAATTATTTTGACAGTGTACCTTCTAGCTTCATACATTAAAATTTCTGTTAAAAAATTATATGTTAAATTAAGCATGAAAAACTTAATACTTGTAAAGGCTGAGGCAAATATTAATTTTTAAAGCAGATATCATACAATGAATGTTTAATCACAATGTTTTAACTAAAATAACTTTAAATATTAACAAATTTAAACAAAAGGAAATTTTCAATTCATTTTAAGGTGATTGATTTTTCGCGAAAAAGGATACAAAAACTTAAAACTATTTAGCTAGAAAAGACTACAATGTTTCTGTTGACAAATAAATGGATTTTTCAATGCTTACATTAAAGTAAATTTAAAATTCAATGTTAGAGTTACAAATTAATTAAGTTGTTTATTGTGGGATCCCCATAACTCAAAAAATATTTGAAAATAAGTTATCACCGTTTTCCCAATGTTTGTTGACAAACGATTGCGATTTGTGTTAAAAACCACCAAAATAACATTCTCTATGCCCTATTATATGATATATACCAATAGATTTCTAAACAATTTCCACTTAAAAATCTGAAGACCATTAAGATTACTAAATCAAAAGAAAAGTTCATGATTAATTCCCAATAAGTCAGAGTGAATAAATTTCAAAACATTAATATGTGTAATCCTATTTTAAAAAGCTTTTTCCAAAAAGGTAGAAATTCATTCGCATAACACTGACAATAAAATTATCAATGTTTCGGTTGGTGGGAAAACATTTAATGTATTTTATCAACGCTGTCCAACATGGCATGATTTTTTTTTTTTTTTTTTGGGGGGGGGGGGGCTGAGGAGAGCACAATTTCGTTGAAGGCAAAATTTGCAATCCCATGCAGGATTTCATGGATCTTTCCCAAAATAGGAAAATGCTGCATTATAAAGAATGCTGTGTGTTCCGCCTCATTAAATTTTTCTACAGACATGTGACTCTTACCGATTTTTTCCCCCCCGAGAAAGGGATTTTTATTCTTTTGTGCGATTTTGCAAAATTTTCTGAAATTTTCTTCGCGTTTTTTTCCAACGACTGTTTGAGGAATTTCCGACAGTTTACATATGAACTTCACAATATTTTAAAGCAACCGATTAAAGGATTTTGAGTTTTTTCCGATGATCAACTGGCAATCTTCACGATTTTTTCTGAAGAATGAAGGAAGAATGTTGAAACTTTTCCCTCACAATTGATGAATTTTGCACTACTTTTCTTTTTACTCTACCGATTGCGTAATTTTGTGTTTTTTTTTTTATGTGACAAATTTCATTTTTCCCTCACAACCAATTGTTGATTTTTCTTTTTCCTCTGCGACTGATTGATGACTTTTGTGATTTTTTAAGCGATAGATTGACAAATTTTGTGATTTTTTTTTTTTTTTTTGCATGACCAACTAAAGAATTCCCTGTAACCGATTGGTGAATTTTTCAATTTTTTTTCCGTCACAAGAGCGATTTAGAAATTTCTCTACATACATTTATAATCCACAGTCATCATAGACAAAATTCATGCATTTACAAGATTCCTATTTGCTGAATATTCTGTTCCATTTTTTTTCTTTTTCTTTTTTTTTTCATTCCATTAATGTAGAACTATATAATACAGAGAACCTGACTTGAACCTGCAAAATCCATTTTACTGACATGTTACTTTTCCGCGGAATTGCGCTTTTTTGGCACTGAATTTTATTATCCCGTGGATCTAGGCAAATATGCATTAAAATTTGTGTACATTTTTATGGGGGGAGTGGGGGGGGGGATAACGGAAGAAATACAAGAAAAACGCGAGTGCCAACTGTGCCAAATTAAGCGAATTTCTTCAAAGGATCGCGGGAAAAACGCAAATTTTTTTAAGGATCGAAAAAAAAAATGCAAAGAGTCGCGGAAAAAACACGATTAACGTTAAAGGATCGTGAAAAAAAAAGTGTGATTTTCTTTAAAGGATCATGGGAAAACATTACATTTCCAGATTAAGCTAAATAATGCTATAAAAAGTGATAAAATATCTTTATTAAGATTGACTATCGTTTCATCGCACAAACGGCAACATTTTCAAAATTTTGAAAGTGTAGCCGTTTGTGCGATGAAACGATCGTCAATCTTAATAAAGATATTTTATCACTTTTTTGTCAAAATTTTGAAAATGTCACCGTTGGTGCGACGAAACCATCGTCAATCTTAATAAAGATATTTTATCACTTTTTATTCAAAATTTTGAAAATGTTGTCGTTTGTGCGATGAAACGATCGTCAATCTTAATAAAGATATTTTATCACTTTTTTGTCAAAATTTTGAAAATGTCGCCGTTGGTGCGACGAAACCATAGTCAACCTTAATATAGATATTTTATCACTTTTATTCGAAATTTTGAAAATGTTGTCGTTTGTGCGATGAAACGAACGTCAATCTTAGTAAAGATATTTTATCACTTTTTTGTAACTTTACAAAAAAAAGTATTGTAAATGCGTAAAAGTGTGTTTATTAGAACATAAAAAACCAAACTTGCTCATCTAAACTCTTACTTGGTGGGTGTCTTATACATCGCTGTTAGATGCAATAGCATTTTGAAGAAAATTCTATGTTCTTACTGCTGATCCCCAGTTTCTGTGCGTACTTTTAATATTTATATGTTCAGTAAGTTAAACTCAAAAAGTTGAGCACATGGTAATTCAGCTGCTAAAAGTTTTGCTAATTTTTTTTTTTTTTTCAAAAAATACAACACACTTACCAAGATTTATACCAAACAAATCATCAAAAAATTTTAATAGTTGCAGCAGAATTTGTTAATTATGGGGTTTTATTGCACGTTTCTTAAACTTTTGTTCTAAGAGTCCTTAATTTTCTTATGTTATATTAGCCAGAAAACCTGGTCTGCCCAAAAGTTTTGTTAATGCTAATAATGTGTTTATTAGAGCATAAATAAGCCGAAATTTGCTCATCTAAGCGCTTTCATATTGACAATTATTTTCCTTTTTTTAAAAAAAATTTTAAATGAAAAACACAATTTTTACACACCGACCTAGGACGGGCATTTACACTAGTCAAAAATAATTCATTATAAAAAAAAGTATTATAGTTAGGACAACTTTAAACCCCCAAAAATGTTTTCAGATATGTAAAGACTTCGAATTTACATTTCCCAACATCACAAGATTGGTATAATTTATGATATTACAACAAATATCAGGCATAAGAAAAGTGGAAGAAGAGAACAATGAACATTTAAAAAAAAAAAAAAAACTGTTTATTGTTCATATAAAACATAAAAATGCAGTGAAAAACAATTTCCAATGTGTTAACTGAATAATATATCCATAGTTACAGTAATACATACAAATACTAGTATTATTAAAACAAGAATAAAAAACGTCGAACTTATGAAATGTCAAATTTGAGTAGCTACGTCCCTAATCACGCCTCTAAATGAATTTCATGTATTTTACACATATTTTTGAAAATATTTACATGTTATATCTAATGCACACTTTCGGCATTTATATAAAATATACCTGCAAATATGAGAAATTTTCGACAGTAGCACCTATAATCAGTAAATTATAAGCATCAGTGTAACTTTGAGCCGGTTCAAAGTTACCCTGAAAATGCGGTAAAATGCTAGTGCCTTCTTATTTTACATTTTATTAACTATTATTAAATAAATAATCAGAAAATATTAACACATTTACAACATTTAGATAATAATATGTCTGATAAATGAATATATTGTTACTTACTATGAAAATTTAATTGTTTTACAACAACTTCAAAACAGCATTCAAAATTAACTTGAAAACAGTACTTCACAAAAATAGTTAGATGATGTAAGTAATTGCGTATAATGTTCCTAATTTATTTTCTAAAATAAAGAGTAGAAATCCCAGTTTAGAACCTTGCCAACACAGCTCAGTTCTGGAGTTTATTTAGTCTTTTGGAGTCAAAAATAATGAATAATAGGAGTTGGTGCAAAGTTACACCCCATGGTTCAAAGTTAACCTGAATGACTGTACTTTAGTTTTATTTAACAAAATAAATTAGATATTGTTTTGAAACACAAATCTAATAGTCAGAATGTCATAATGAATTCCAATAAAATGTATCTTTGAATTTTTAATATTCAACAAAATTTTAGGTATTCAAAAGTGACAGAAAATCTAAAGTATTTCTCATTAACATAGAGAACGATAAATTCGTGAATATTTTCAGTTAGCAAAGTACATGTTTCATCACACTTTGGATATCAATTTTACAATTCAGAAACATTCAGAAAAATTGTTTGTGAGTGATATAATAGGAATAATAAGTAAAGAGATATATTGATTTAATCTCTTTTACGCATCTTGTAATTTACATAGATGCTTTATAGAATAACTGGCTTATTTTATAGTATTATTACATTATTAAAAAGATTCTGAAACGAAATATGTCAAAAATGTGAGATTTATGTTTTGTTTATCGTATTTACTTTTATGTTATATTGTTTTACGTTTGAAAAAGAATTATTTTGAAGTTAAATACATTCATCCGTAGAACGTGGAAAATTTATGATAAAAGAATAAAAAATAATAATTTGATTTATAATAGATTTTTGAAAAAAAAAAGTGTTTTGGAGACGGTATTTTTAAATAAAATTACGAAATATCATTCACCTTCAATAAAATTACAAGATATCCCTGAAACTTCTACATAAAATTAAAGGATATCGCTGAACTTCAAAAGAAGAAAGATTCACTAAAGATGTCATTAACATCTGAAGAAAGTACACTTGAAAGCCCAAATGTTATTTAAATAACTCACAGAAGTTTACTAGATATATTTCATTAACTTTATAGAATCTATCAAACTTTTTAACAACTTCAATGAAGTTTCCGACTTTCCAAAAACCTGTCTAAATTTCGTGTTAAAAAGGCTCGCTGAATTTTATCCGAGATACGAATTTTATAAAATCAAATTATAAAACTCTAAAAGATTTTTAAAATTTCTTTTAAAATCTCTTTTAAATTTGCATTAGAAAGACATCTACATTTGAAATCGAATTTATAGTTATAAACACTTTCCGAAACCTGTTTGACATTTTGCATTTTCGTTTTTAGGTGAATTAAAAGAGGTATTATATAGATTTAAATAAGATTAAAACATTTAAGAAACACAGAAAAAGGTGCATTATGTTTTCAAAATATTTTACTTTTATATATATTTTCCGCATTTTTAATTATTTTTAGGTTTCCATACTTAAAAAGTGAAAACGGAACCATTATAAGATCATTAACCATTATAAAATTTTACTCGTAAATTGTGAAACGTGGAAACTTCAAATTGGGGGAAGTAATAAAGACTATTGACACACATATTTACAGATTATTAAACATTTACAAATATATTTAGGGAAAATGTAGAGGGGCTAATAAAGTTACTTGAAAAAAATCTTTTCTTTGTATATCATGTGGGGTATCCTGTGAAAGATTTCGTAATGCTGAACTCAAGAATATATTTCTTTTAATGTTAGATATTATATTTTCACCGATATCGTCGAAAATGTAGTGCAAAAATATTTTCCCTCCCATCTATATCCGAATATACTGAAACTAAAATTATGAAAAAAATAGCGGGATTAGGCGGTAATTTAAACTTTGCAGGAAAATTATAGTGACCCTAGGTCACATAGTTTTTGAGAGAAGCGCATTTTCCCGTTACATACAAATTTCGATTTGCGGGCATTCAGCAAACGTGTTCAGGAGCGCTGGATGTACATATCGTAGTAGAAGTATAACAGCATTGTAGATAATGATTTTTGAAAAAAAAAATCGTCGGTAATTAGCCAAGATATCAACCCTTAAAGTTACGGACGGTTTGGACATACATGACAGGGATGGCGTACTTTATGTACCAATAGCTTTGAAAGCCTATATAACAATTTTTAATGATATATTTGTGTAATGCAATGCCCAGTAGCAGTATAAAAGCAATAAACGTCATATTGTTAAAAAACAGACTAATTTAATTAAAACTCACACACGTACTATGGGATTCGCGACTACTTTCCATTAAGTGGATCTCTCAATACGCCTCCTGTGCCATTCAAAGTAAATTAAAAAGTATATGAAAAACGAGGCACGGATGGTGCTGGGTTGCAACTTTGCGACCTCTATTCGAAGCGCGCTTAGCACAATGCCAAGTTTAATGTTTGAAAAAGTGTTTTGGTTTAGCTTGTAAAAAGAAAATATTATTACCACGCTAAATTTAAATCTAAGATATGCCAAATGAAGTTTAAATCTGCACTATTTTTATTGTCAGTACCGCATAAAAAAACAGATAAGGTTAAGATTAAAAAAGAGTTATAGAAAATAGCAATATTTGATATTATTTAGGCTTTGAACTTTTATGGGATACCCATTCATACTTTGGCGCTATATATAACCTTATGAACATTTTGCCAATTTTGTCCCACCGCCCCTCCCTCCCTTACGATATCATTCGTTATCATTCGTGAAGACGCCGCCCCCCAATCGAATATATCGTTATCAATGTCTAAAAATTAATTTATTTTTAGATTCTTTTCATTTCTTTTTATATGCTTTTAGTGATATAGGCATTAATTATACATTTATTAGTTGCACACTTTACGGATTCAAGAAGTCAATAAAATATGAATAAATGAAATAAATTTATATCAAATAACATCTGAAAGAGTAATTTACCATTTAAAAGAATTTAATAATAGTATATTGTTACATAATGTATTCAAAATTAATACTGTAATTCTTAGAAGCAAATCTTAGAGAGCATTTACATCTAAAAAGTATTTCGTCCAAAAATTTCAACCCGATAAAAAGTTTTTAAGTCAGCAGTGGGATAGAAAAAAAAAATCCAAAGTTTTTCGTTCCTGCATAATTTTACACAGCGAAATTTTTAGAAATTGTTCTATTGCGAGGATTTACGTCTTAAAATCAACATTCATGCAAATTTTCATCTTTATATGCCTAATAATTCCATGTACCTCGTTATATAGGTCATCTTTAGATATTTGTCGGCTTTATTTATTTTTCATAATTTCGATTTTTTTTAATTCGTTCATTGTAGTGCAGTTGCGTGGATTGCAGTTTGATTTCTTTCTATAACGGGCATTTAGATCTTATAAGTTACTACCATGCCAAATTTTAAGTTTCTAGACCTAACAGTATCACAGAAATTGCAGATTTGATCTTTTCTTATGGAAAGACATTTTTTAATTTTATTTTTAACTGACCGGCAGCATTAACGACTTAAAAGTAATAGCCATATGAAATTTCAAAATTTCTTTCTCCAACAGTTCCAAATAAATCGTGATTTAGAAACTTTCTAGAACGTTTTACGTTTATTTCTAACTTTAAAATTTCGAACCTTGTACAAAAGGATTCATAATGAGTATTTACATCTTAAAAGTAACCACCACACAAAATTTCAAATTTCTAGCCCAAACAATATCTCAGAATTCGCAATTTTAGAACATTTCTGCTCCTGCACACATGGAGGTTGTTGTACCGACATAAAATATAATCTTGGTTGGAGCAGAGATAAAAAACTTGCATTTTCAAACCATTATTTATCAAATCGGCTAGGTAGTTTCTGATATTGCATTCCACAAACACACAAACTTTACTACTATATAATATTGGCATACACGTAGAAAAAGGAGCCGTTTTACTTTATTATATAAAAACATAAATAATTTATTTAATACGTGTTAGCAAATGTATTTTTTTTTTAAATACAGCAGAAACCCAATTATCAGGATCAATTCGGACCGGACCTCATTCGGAAAATTAAAAAATCGGATAGTTGGATATTTTCCAAAAAAAGGGTCTATTTTAATTAAGTTGCTGTATGTATGTTGAAAATGGGAGAAAAAACTAATTTTTTCTTTAAAAGATCTTTTAATTAATTAAATGAAAAGGCAACACTTTTACATGTTAAGCGTACTTATAAGTGCTGCACATTAGTACAGTATGTACGTATCGTACTGTAAATGAATGTCATTGCTTGTTGAACATCTTGGTCAAAGTAAGGTATTTGACAGTCTTCATCCGTTTCGGGTATCCAAGTCGCGCATCCGCCTGACAGTGAGAAGTTGCATGTGGTCGCTCTCAGGCTGATACTCCATCCACTTCAACGCAGTTTCAAGGCCGACAAATTCTTCACTATCTGATGGTCCGGTGTCTGCTTCAACTTCGACATTAAGGTGATCGTCTTCCTCGACACCTTCTTCTCTCACACTTTCAATAAGTGTAGTAAAGGCGCCTACATTAGCTTCGCAGAGGGAAGGACAATAGCGGGCGTAGACAGAATCATTATTTTGCGAATCGCAGAACACTTCCGTATAAACGTTTTTTCCTGAAACTCTGAAAGTGATTCGGATAATCAGCGATTCGGATAGTCGATGTTCGGATGATTGGAGTTCTACTGTACATATATATATATATAAACCAGTTTAGTACTTCTTCAATTTTTTTTTCATAGTCGTTTATATCATTTGGTAAAAATCACCTCACTTTCTTACCCAAATTGGGTCAAACATTTAAAAAAAAAACGCCAAGTCTCATATAACAACGAAGTATCGTGAAGGTTATTAATCACATGGTAATAAGAGACTTAGCCGGATATAGGAGATAAATCACTAACTTTCGTAACGCATTTTTTTCATTTGCAATACATAAATTAAATAAATTAAAAAAACACGACTTTGACTCATTTCTTTCAAAATACAAATAAGTAAAAATAATAATAAGTTGAAATATTTTTTTAACAAAAAATTGTTTCTAAATTACTCATGAGGAAAAAAGGTAGCTTTTGGAGAAAAAAAAATGCTCTTGTCTAAAGTTTAAACGGCAAAAAATAAAGTACCATGATTACTTCAAATGTTATAGGAATGTTTCGTAATCTGGTTTGCAACGAATGCCGTATTTTAAAAACCGTCGCTTAACGCCAAGTTAATTTCATGGCGGTAACATTTTTTATTTATTTATTTATTTATTTTTTTGGGGGGGGGGGGGGGGCGAGAGGTTTCAAATATTTGCATCTGAATTTAAACTTTATAGATCTATTGCTTGTATAATTAATTAATACCTTGGTGATCGACTTTCACACGAAACATATGTAAAATACTCCTTCTGTAGTTGTTTTCTCAAAGCCAATTTTATATCTGTATTATAACTCTCATACAGTTGTAACAATGTTGTTGTTAGTATTGTTCTTGTTTGATGGCAACCTTGCCTGTGTATCTGAATGCGGATTATTGGCCATTTTTTTGTACGAAGAGTGGTATAACATATTCGTTTCATTTCGCATATCATATGAAGCCATTGCTGCACAGATGTCATATACGCACCAGATTGGCATGGTATTTTCTGACGCTAATGCTATATACGCACAGAGGTACTTAACTGGCGCCAAAGTGTCGTTATTTTGCTTGATATGGTTACCCAGATGTTGTTGTTTATTTAATAATAAATTGTTTATATAGTTTTCTTTTCTTTTCTAAAATTATATAATTTTTTTTTCTAGAGTTGCCAATTAAACTTTTTTTATTTATTGTTATTCCTTTTCTAAAAATAGATATGTAACTGGTATTCGAAACGAAGATTTCGCAAAATTGGCGTTAGAAAAAAATCGCGCCAAAGTGGTGCGTATATAACATCTGTGCCCCAATGGTAATATTGATACTTTTATGTTAGCTGAACGCAGGTAATAAAGGACCAAAAATTTTCCCGTACCATCTTCATATTGCATTCATTTCATTTAAAATTTAATCATTTAAAATGTGACAGCAACATAAAACATAACCTATGTTGGAGCAGACACTGTTACTATCAATTTGCAACCATTACTTTTGAAATCGATTTGATATTTCCTGAGATTGTGTAGAAATTGTCCTTAAAGATAATTCAAATGTAATAAATATGTACCCTGCGTTATTTCAAGTTGCTAGCCACTACCAATGACAAAAATTGCAATTTAGAACGTTTTTTGCTTCTGCAACTCCCAGGTGGTTAGTGACACCGACCTGAAATAGCGTCTATGGTAGAGCAAGTGTTGTAACAATCAATTTACAACCATTACTTTTGAAATCGATTTGATACTTCCTAAAATTGCGTAGAAATTGCCATTTAAAACGTTTTTTAGAACACTTTTCGCGCATTGCCATCACATTTAAATATGGATTTTTTTTAGGAAATTTTCTTAGACATCATTGATATGTTATAAGTAACTACCATTTCCAATTTCATGACTTTAGGCACTTCCATAACTCAAAAACCGCAATTTAGAATGGTTTTTGCTCCTGCAAGCCCCAGGTGGTAGTAACACAAACATAAAATAAAGCCTATATTAGAGAAAGTGCTATCACTATCAATTTATAACCATTACTTTTGAAATCGATCTGATATTTCCTAAAATTGCGTAGAAAAAGCCATTTGGAACGTTCTCTAGAACACTTTTCGCACATTTCCATCATTTTTAAATTACGATTTTTTTTAGGAAATGTTCTTAGAGATCATTGATATGTTATAAGTAACTACCATTCCAAATTTCATGATTCTAGGCCCTTCCATAACACAAAAACAGCAATTTAGAAAGTTTTCTGTTCCTGCAAGCTCCAGATGGTAGTGACACGAAAATGAAATAGAGCCTATCTTGGTGCAAGGGTTGTCACCATCATTTTGTCACCATTATTTTTTAAATCGGTTTGGTATTTCCTGAGATTGTGTAGAAACCTCAATTTAGCACGTTTTTTAGAACGCTTTTTGCGCATTTTCACCCCTTTTAAATTTCAAATTGTCTAGGAAATGTTCTTAGAAATCCTTTATATCTAACAAGTAACTAATATTCCAAATTTCATATTTCTAGGCCCTTCAGTAATACAAAAATCTCATTTTTAGAAAGTTTTTTGCTCCTACACCCCCTTTGGCGTAGTGGCATCGACTTTAGATATATCCTATGTTCGAACGTGGACTAACGCAATCATTTTGATACCATTACTTTTGAAATCGGTTCGGTAGTTCCAGCGATCACCAGATATTTTGGCTTTTTTCTTTTAAATAGAAAAATAAATCCAGATTTACTTTCAAGTTTAAATAGGTTTTATTATACTTTAATATTACTGCGTGCATATTGTTTTTTGCTTCATGTGCTGTAATCAGGTTTTCTACGAAAAGATCCAGCCAGTGAAAATGGCGCGTATTAAATTTCCGTGACGTATGTAGATAAATTGTGCTTTTTTATCAGTATTTTTTTAATATAATTTTCAAACGGTTTGGAACTAATTTTTGATAGTAGGTCCATTCAGTAGGTTACCATCATAGGTACCTTATGGTGCAATCAGAAACTCCGACAAATATTATTTCAGTTATGCTTGACGAGAGATTCTTTATTAGGCATTCTTTTAGTAGGCCATGGCTTTAATACCCATCGTAGCTGTTTGTGTTCAGAAAGTAATATTGCGCTATGTATTAGCCTTCGCTTCGCTCAGACAACAAAATCTGTTTTTTTTTTGTTTTTTTTTATATAGAGGTGCAAACAGAATAGAAAAATAGTCGCCTTCGGTAAACCTGTCGATATAACAGTGGACAGCATTCTTCGTTTTTCTTTACTGGTAAATGCAAGTATCATTTCCTACATTATAATGTTCCGGATTTCTTTAACAACGAATTATATGCGCATATGGTTGAAGAATGAAAATGTCAAGCGTTGGCATATTCCAAATATTGGAATGAAATGATTTTATAAACATTTAATAGCTTTAATATAGCTTTGTATTTTCATAACAAATAAAATAAATAAATGATAAAGGTATTTGAATGTCTATTTGCATGTAAAAAAAAAGTTTCTGAAAAAATAAAAGTTTGGTTGGGTGAAAAATGATAAGGATATCAAAAAGCAAACCCCACTCACCCCCTTCCCAGAGATATCTTACAAAAGCATGTGCCAGAACCCCTCCTCCCCCCTAAAGTGATAACGTTATACAGTGTGTCGTTCTCAACGGTGTTCAATGGCTAATTCCTAAACCGTTAGTCATAGACATATAGTTCCAATTACAAAAATGTTTTAAATCAGGTAAAAAAAAATATTTTAAAACGATATGGGTCAATAAAAAAATTTCTAAAAAAAATGCGAAATTTAAATTTTTATACGTTCCCCCGGTCCTATAAGTTATACAAAGTAAAATTTTCCTATTGCACTGACAAGTAAGACAAATTAAGTCCCATTCATGTAACACTAAAATTAAGCGAGTTATGAAACTTTAAAAATGCATGACTTAAGGTATAGTACCCAGTAGTTGTCACCTTAAGGAATTTTTCGGCGTTTGTCGCCTTTGGTTCGTGCAGTTTTCAATTAAGGGAAACAGCTTGATCATTAATAGGGGGTTTGAACATTCTTCCTCAAAATCATAACGTTTAATGTCCCGAAATGAATACATTTTGTAAAAATTACTAGGGGATATGAAAACATGATTTTTGTCTAGAAGTTGACACCATCGTGAACGTGAGAGTTTAGTAGTTGACACCTTCGTGAATTAGTAATTGACACTGACTGCGGCGGGACCTAAATTAATAATAATAAATACTCTTTACAATTATATTACTATATTAATTGCCCCATATGAAGACATAATGATAGGAACCGTTAATTAGCAAAATTTTTTAAAGAAATCAGAAGTTTTAATGAAAGATAAGAAGTTTAATCAGAAGTTTTAATGAAAATAAAAAAAAAGTCCCATAGATCTGAAATTATAACATAAAACCACTTACTTAATTAATCTCAAATAACAAAAATGAAAGATCGAGTGCAAAATCAAGCACTAACGGCCGATATTTTACCTTTTCATTGGGGGTTTTCCCTTCAACTTTGTATTTCAGATTTATTCTAGGCACGTTAAATTTTTTAGCCGCTGTTTTGTACCCAGCTTTGTTGACTTTAACCTATTCTACGGCAGCTCTCATGCCCTCTTCCGTGTAATTCCTAAAATTTCCCTTCGTAGGTGGCATCTAAAAAAATAAATAATTAATTTTTGTAGTTGACACTCCCTAATTTCAATAATTGACACCCTGTGTCATCTATTGGTTTAAATGCATTTTTAGTTTTTCAAAGGTCAGTCATGAATTTATCTGGTAGATTCCAACTTATTTTCGTTGCACTGAATTAGATTAACAAAACCCTAACATGAGCGAGTAGTTGACACTGGGTGTCAACTTTTGAAAATCTGTTTCTTTTCATATTCAATAGTTGACACTCACACTCACTCCCGCTATTTTGCACAAAATGCATCAATTTTATTCCAATACAATTCTTGGACATCGAAACAATCAATATCAATCAAAACATAACCAGAAATTAACATAAATTACGGGTTTTAATACTTACTGTAACGTGCTATCCTTATCACTTTTCTTAAGATAAATTCGAAAAATTACACTTTGCACACATTTTCTTTGCACTTTTTCTTTGTTGTCTTCCGCCATATTGGAATTGGGCTCGACTGTTTATAGATTTAGTTCTCAGTTTTGCCGCAAGGTGATAGATTTTAAAAATTCTGTGTCTCTCCCGTGTTCCTACCTGTGACGTTTTCTTGTTACACTACTGTTTCTACAAAAGTGTCAACTATTGGTCCAGTGTCAACTACTGGGTACTTTACCATATGCCACTTTTCTGCTCTGAAAACAAATGAGTTCGGCTTGGCTTTGTCACATACCAGGTACTTAAAGTATTCGAAGATCTTTTTCCATGTGTATCTGCGAATTGAAAAAAATCGTACAAGTATTACGATTAAATTAACATTTATTAAGTTTTAGATTTGCTAAAAAATCATATATTTTATTTTGTCAGGATTTGAGACTATTTCTTTTATGATTTCTTTTAACAGAAATTATGTTATTTTTATAAGTTTTTATGTTATTTCAACGATCATATTTATGTTTTTCCAGTTCAAAATTTGTACTCGAATTTTAACTCACTTCAAAATATCCAATCGAAATTTCATTTTACTTACTGGCGGAAATCCGATAACAATCTAATATTATTATGGTTTTCGGTGGTTACCATTTATACTTATTTTACAAGATAACACAAAATATTTCGATTAGATTACCGCCAACAAGTTTAAGAAAATTTTAAGATTAGATGACACAAACCTGCGATTGTTGTGCTTTTAAATTTTAAAATTGATTTTTATGTATTTTTTAGCAATGAATCAGAAAATTACCTTACTTATTAACCATCATGTGATGATATTTCGCAAATCATAAATTGTCAAATTTAAAGAATAAAAAAATTCGGATGCTACAAAGTAGAGGAAATGGCTGTGTTTTTTAACCTTTGATAATTGATTTTTACGTACTTTTTAGCACTGAATCTGAAAATGACCTTCGTTTTTAAACATCACGTTAGAATTATTTTGCAAATCGTAAATGTGTAAGTTAAAATATAGCGAAAATCTCACACTATAAAACATATGTAAAACTTAATTTATTTTATTTTATTCAATAATTTATTCAATATTTCTGCTTATCCTCGTATTCTTACAGGTAAACAGCTGAGTGGTCCGATGAGATGAGGGAAGAGGTTCAAATTTAACTTCGAACTTTTTAACTTTGAAATTTGCAATTTGCGAAAAATCCTGATGTGATGGTTAAAAATGAAGGTCAATTTCAGATTCAGCGGTACAGAATACATAAGAATCAATTTATCAAAAGCTAAAAAAGATGGCATAGCCCAACTTTTGCAGAATAGTGTAGTCTAATAATATTTTAAAAAACGTACCATTTTGTAAAGAATTGATGCTGTTAATTTAGCATTATTTTATTTAACAAAAATTCTGTTTTTCCTTTCTTAGTAAATGTTTCTATGTTTAAATGTTTATAATTGTATATTTTGCATTAATATTGTCAGAATGATTAAAGATTTCAAATTTATATTGCATATCTAATTTTTCTCTCAACCATTTTTTTAATACATCTGACGAAATTACATTTCGACTAAATTTGTGAATGACCCCCAATTTGCAGCAAAAAATATGCTCCAACTGTAAACAGTTATTACTCGGTCAGTTTTAGTCATAGAATAACGGGACTTTTTTTGTATTACTTGCCAGTGTAAAAGGAAAATTTTACTAAATATAAAATATAGGACCGGGGGACCGTATAAAAAATTAAATTTCTTAATTTTTAAGAAATGTTTTTATTGACTCAAATCGCTTTTAAAATATTTCTTTGCCTGATTTAAAACATTTTTGTAATAGGAACTATATATCTATGACTAACGGTTAAGGAATTAGCCATTGGACACCGTTGAGAGCGGACACTCTGTATATGCACAACCACTTTTCTAGTATATATAGCTGTAGTCTATACCTAATCCTACTTTCTGTAGTGTTTACGAAATCTTATTATTCTTTTAGCAATGATTTTTTCAATTCCTACTATTAGTTCACACTCTCCCTATATTTATTTATTTATTTATTTATTTATTTATATATATTGTTCAAATTTTCAATCGTTAATAAAATACTTATTATTCATCATATCAAGTTGAAATAAACTTTTTAAAACTTGTACTGGATGACAATTGATGTTAATACAGTTTTTTTTCAAATATTAATTCATTAATTAAATTTTAATTAATTAATTTTACTTTTACATGGGAGACAAAATGGCGGTCATTGGTTATTGGAGCATTTAATGCATCTCCATATCAATAAGGGGGGTTACCATAGGGGGTCCCTGTTATGTCGTCAAATACAGCCAAGTTTGTCGCCAACTTGGCGATATATCGCCAAATTTGGCGGCCAAAAATGAGTCGCCAAATGTGACGCCAACTTGGCGATATCTCTAATATTTAGCCAAATTTCCATAGACTTCTATTGTAAACCTATAGATAATCAACAAATTGAGATATTTTAATGCAACAAAAAGCTAATATTAGCTTAAGAGATTATATTAAATTTTTCTTTCATGACCTAAGTAGGAATTGACTTTAAAAACAAATTTTTTATATTACTTGTTAATAATACAATTAATTATTCATATATTTATTGTACGAAACACTCTGAGTGTGAGTAATACTCGCACTTGAACGTTTATTATTGTTTAATAAAGGTAAAAGATAAAGTTTTGTTTTGTATGCTTTTTGAATTCCAGTATGATTTTGTTATTCAGAAGAAGAATTTTTTCGGTTGTGTTTTAAAATCTAATTTATTTCATATTGTGTTTTCCGATATTCAACGGCAATCGAAAATGATTACTGACATATGGAGAAACTGTCTTTTGAAAATGAACTCGATAAATAATATAAACGAATTAAGTTTAAGTACTGCCAATTAAATCTATTTTTCACTAGAAATAAAATAGAAAATAAGAGCAGAGAATTAAAAAAAAAAAAACAGAGAAGACAGTGGAACTGATTAATCGCATTGCAGACAAGACATAAAAGACAGATTTTATAAACCTTTCTACGAAACGTCAACTGATTCTACATTTCGACTAGTCGACTTTTGCAAAGACATGTGGTACAGGATATCAGAGGATCAAGTTTGAATACTATCAATTAGATCTATTTTTCACAAGAAATAAAATAGAAAATAAGAGAAAAGAAAAGAACAGAGAAGGTGGTGGAACTTATTAATCACATTGCAGAACAAGACACATTGGATAGACCTTCTAAACATTCTCCAAAACAATTACCGATTACAACATTCGGATGAGCCGTCTTTTGAAAAGGCATATAGTATAGGATATCAAAGGATTAAGTTTGAAAACTGCCAGTTAAATCTATTTTTTGCACATAAACAATACCTTAAAACCAGAGAAAAAAGTGAAACTTTCATCATATGCCGGATAACACATTTTGGGCATAAAGTCAGTGAGGCTTATTAAAGAGAACCGAAAAGTTGATCGTAGCTATGGAATTGTTTGTTTATGTGTATGTCCGAGATAGCTGTCGCAAAATACAACCAATTAGCCTGTAATGAGATAGGTATTTTGGTGAGGTAACCGGAATTAGCTGTATAGTTTTCGGTTAAATTCTTTTCATTTGTACGAAAAATATTGAACTTTTCCTTTTACGTCATAATGCTTTTCGATAGGAATTCAAACGAATTTAAAATGTTACCGATCATAAAAATGGAGCAATTGGAAAATTGATCTGAATGTTAAATTATGCAAGGTAGAATTTCCCAGTAGGAATCTATAATTACTCCGATTAGTTTTAAATATTTTCAATACATACGCCATACATTATAAATATTCTACATATTTTTGGCGGAATTTTGTGTATTTGTACGAAAAATATTGAGCTTTTTAATTCCTTGATTTTATATTTTTGTTATGAAAAAGTAATTATCTTTTCTATTTTAATCTACCTGTTGCCTTGCAACTTTCTTTTCATAACAGTTCACCAAAAGAAAATTTATTAAAATAATTCATTCATTCGGACCTTCCCGATTACGAAAGATTTTTTTTTTTTATTTTAATTTATGGATGCTAAAATTTCTGAGTGGAAATCTTAAATTACTATGATTAGTTTAAAATTTTGTCAGTACATATGTCAGACATTCAAAATTATCTATATATTTTTGATGTAATTTTCTGCATTTGCTGAAAATAAATCGTTTTAACTTTTTTAATTTTATGTTTCCCCCACTATACGTAATTTTTATTTAATTTTTACTTAAAAATTTGCCTAGTAATTTTATTTTGTAACGTGTCAAAAAAAGAAAATTTATTAAAATAATTTAATTATTCGGGCTTTCCCTATTAGGAAAGATTTGGACAAAAAAATAAATTTAGTATAAAATAGCTAATACTCTTTAATCGAATCAATGAACAAGATTAGCTAGCTTCAATCCTAAACGATGCTAGCAACAATATAGTTTAAATTGAAAGTAGATACTATTAAAAGAATTATCACAGTTTTTTGAGCAAAACCGCACTTGCTATCATAAGACATTTCACAGTGAATCTGATTACAGAAAATAACGAAATAGGTTTAAATACCTACGGATAAGTCAATATGTTTCAAATAAATTGCATGTGACCATTTTGGAGCATAACTGACGAATTAAATAAGATAAGGGAAGACAAGATCACTCACATTAATTTTACTCTAACATTTTATACTTATTTAATAGATATAAATGAATTTTATCCAAGTGTTTATATTTGCTGTTATTCACATAGCTGCCAACATCTTACGATTTTTCAGACCACAAAAATTTTATAGTAAATTTTACCTTTTTAAATCACCGTAATCTGCTGATTAAAAAAGGCAAAAATTTCTATTAAATTTTTGTGGTCTGAAAATGCGGAAGAGTTGGCAGCTATGTATTCATGTGTTTGATAAAACTGTGCAAGAATGTGACACAATTTAGAAGCGTCTAAGTTTTTAGCTCTCCGAAAAATTGTCCTTTTCAGCTAAAATCCACATTAACTAGTAAAGTAATGAAGCGATGTCAATAAAACAATTTGGGGTGTAGAATATAAATATAAGATCATATGTGGCAGACAGTTTTAATTTTTTTTTTATTAGTTTCAGAAAAAATATTTCTAAACAATTTAAAATTTCTGAAAATTTGCCATTTTTCTAAAATAAAAACTTTTAGTCGCAGAAAAATCTGTCTGCCACAAGTCGAGAATAATTCAATAAATATGGATTCCAAATTTATCAAAATCTGTCGGGTAGTTTCCGAGGAAATGGGTCTTAACGCTCGCATATTTCCCATAGGATTGCTCACAGTCTTGTCTTCCCTTAAGTAGTTTTTGTGGATCTCTTTACTAGAAAGCTAAAGTACACAACAATAAAAAATATACGGAATGCTTCATGATAAATATATATCTCCCGCTGCTTTTGGTTTGTTACGATTTTGCGGAGGAGTTGTTTTGTTCCGAATTTTATTGTGTAGAATTTTATAACTTTTTTGCTATCTCTCTTTTAAATATTTTTTGCTGCATTATAATTAAATAATGAATCATTTTACATTCACATGTTAAACAGTTTTAACTTTAACATTTAATGAACAAAGGTAAAAAAGAACTATGAATTCAATATATTTTTAACATAACACTGTTTATTACTATATGTTCCATACAAATATTTTACAAATTAAATTTATTACTCTTATGAATTCATGGAACGCAGTACTTTATTTTGGAATTTTAAAATTGTGGTAACGCCATAGCTGCAAACTTTTCGAAGTTTCTCAAGTCAAACATAATTTGAAGCACAAAAATTACTTAATGGTGCTTTTCCTTTCATAATGTTATTTATAAATTTCTTTTATTTTACAAAATTTCTGATTTTAATTGATTTGAAAGAAAAAAAAAAAAACTCTAGTGCTGGCAAGCATGTCGGTATTTTCAGGGTATTTATAAAATGTTTCATGACACCGTTAGGGTTAAAATCTTTCAGCAGCTATGTGATCCTCGTTGATATTTAGTTTACTCCGACTCTCTTAATAATAGCAAAAGTTTACAAAACAATCACTTTCAGACAAAACAATTACATAGCTGCGAAACTAACTATTAGCATTAGAATCTACAATTAACATTTTATGAGATAAGCCTGGGGTACTTCCCCTGAATGCCATGCTTTACTTGGCTATGCATTGTTGATCGTGGTATATTTTATTTTCTATGCGTATACCACAAAGTTAGTCGACCAGCTTTAACATATTCAGTTAACTTCAAGATATCGAGAAGCTCCGATAAATATTTTGTCAGCTTGAAATCACGCAGGGAAAAAAGTAAAAATCGTAATCGAAGCAAAAATTTAGGTTTATTTCATAATAAAAATATCTTTCACAAAATTATTCGAAATACAACTAAAGACGATATTTCTGACCATTTTTTTAGCCCCATGTTTCTAGGAAAATTTGGTAGAGGTTCATTCCGCGTTACTCCTGACATCTGGGATTCAAAATTTGATCCACTGATTATAGTTTTTTATTCTTTTGTAACACAGAATTTTTGCGCCACATTTTTTATATATCTACAATGTTATATTATTTTCTATTTGATCATTTTAAATACTTAATTAAGTACTCAGCCTAAGAAAATCACTAATATATCACTATATACAAATTCCTAAATATAGTAATTGAGCAAAGTATTTCTGCTTTATTTTTTTTATTTAATATATAGAATTACCACGTAGATGTACCATAGTACATCTGAAAGATCCGCAGCTTTTGAAGAATACAGTTTGTCGCTACTAGACGAATCATAGAATGTTTTCCTCATAGAATGTTGCCCTCAAATGGAATGAAAGTTTTAGAAAACTTCTAGTTCAAAATGTGATGTCTTTTCCAGGTGTCGGTTCTGATAGATGAAACAGACTTTCAATGTCTTGTCGTAAATGTGGTTATTTGACATGAAAAGAAAAAAAATTGCATTCTCGATCTCGAGATTTTGCACCTTATTTCGCCAGAAATTATTAATTAGTGTTATGGGAGCTGCAATAGGAACTGCAATAGGACATTCTACTAAAAGAAACGCTTTAAATACATCAATATGATTTGCTTTTGATTCCTTACATGCGAATGCTCGATTACGTAAAATTTATGTATGACTAGCTTACCCGCTGGGCGTTGTCCGGACCCATAATAATAACTTTAAATAAATCCTAAATTTGTATTATTTATCTTTAACCAGTTTTTGTATCGGTGTTGCCCGGAATAGCCTTAAACAAAACTAAAGATTGTACCCCAACTAAGTCAACTAACTATGAATTTATATTTTTAAAGGAAAACTTCGCGAAAAAATATTTATATTTAGTGGTAAAAGTGATTGAAAGATCGTATCTTATTTTAAAAAAATATATAGTTAGAGCTGTCCGAACGCTTTGATTTTTTTATCAGATATAAACATAGCGGTTTTACATCCCCTGTAAAACTTTCGTGAAAAATAATTTTATCCAGTTGTAAAAGAAATATGTTTACTTATTGCTTTTATTTATTTTATTTTCTTGCTTTCTCGTCGGGTCTTTTAATATAACAAAAAACAAAAAAACAGTTCTTCGAGTCGCGGGTGCTCCGCAATGCATACCGGGCATGCTCCGCACACGCTGGGAGACCCTTCCAATGGACGTATTTTCGGGTGCCCCACTGCCTTCTGCAGCGTGTACTATATTCCGAATTATGCTCTTTCCGAACGAACCTCAAGTATGGGTGCCTACTGCCTATGGCGCCATATAGCAGACATGCTGCAGATGGATTGATATACCTGAATCGAATCGTACGCTAAATTGGATAACCAATTCGTGATAAAATCTGGTGCATAGAACGCAAGAAAAGACTGCGTTGTTAATGTTCAGAAGTGGTAGCAACTGAAGTCTTAGATAAACTTTAATAAAACAGAAATAATCTAAGTCGTAAGATAAAGGGGATGAACCAAGAGGGGAGAACAATAAAGGCGTTAGCTTGAGGCTAAGGAAATTATTAGTAGTTTATAAAATAATCTGTGGACCCTAGAACCATGTTAAAGTAAATTGCAAGGATATAGGATAATTTTTAAAGAAGCTACACTAAGGGTTCCGTGAATTAAATAATAATAAAAAATGGTGGTACTTGATAGCTGGAGAAAAAAAGAATAATTTATATATTAGCTGGAGAACATAAAACGTTGTTACAAGAAAAAAGCTAGTGAATCAGCCCCTTTATTAAGGGAACTAACTATATTAGGAGGCTTTAAAGGAGCCAACTGATAGCTGGGAGCAAGGTCATTCCTAAGATGGAAAGTCCTTCCGGCCAGGGCCGGGAGAAAAGGGTAGCTTTCATATTCCTTATTTTTTAAAAGCTAGCTTATATTATTCAAACACACAGAGTTCAATTTAGTAGAAACCGATTATAGGAGATTCAATACTGATTATTATCAATACTAAACCATTATGAATGAGAATTTCGCGAAATTAGTCAGCTTTATCCAAGCTGATTTTATTTAAAGTAACTTATATTTGGTTTCCAATTTGGTTTCCAATAATCTTGAAGTGCCTGCCCTTTTAAGACAACATGGTGGATGAGGCTAACCAGTGAACTTGGTCGAGACCTTAGTAAATCCTGTGCACATGCTCACTCACATCGGAATCGGTTGATATATACGAGTGCTGTCGCAGGCAAAAAATCAGATTTTTCAAAATGTCACCCATATAAAGAAATTCAAACTGCTATATCTGAATCATTTTTTAAGATAAAGACAAAACAAAAAATGCTCCGGAATCCTTATATCAAAGTCAAATACTTGAGAAAGAGACCCTTTTCAATTTCTAATTTTTATGCACATCACTTTAAACATAATTTTTTTTTAATTTAATGGCCGCCATTTTGAAACAAGATGGCGGATGAAGCTGGCGAGTGAACTTGGTCGAGACATTACTATATACTATCCACATGCCTTCTTACATCCAAATAGGTTAATAAATATGTGTGTTATCGCGTGACTAATATCAGATCGTTTCAAAATGTCAGCCATTCTACAAGTTCAAAGTGCTATAACTCAACCATTTTTTAAGATACAGACGAAACAAAATCTGCCCCGGAATCTTTATATCAAAATCAAACACATAAAAAAACCTTTTTCATTTTCCTATTTTTTGATACCTCATTTTAAATTTAATTTTTTTTTTAAATGTTCCCTTTTGAAACAAGATGGCGAATGAAGCTTGCCTACGAACTGGATGGAGACATTGGTATGTACTATTTACACACCAAGTTACATCCAAATCGGTTCATAAATACGCCGGTTATCGCGTGACAAAAATCAGGTCGTTTCAAAATGTCAGCCACAATAGAAATTCAAAATGCTATAACTCAGCCATTTTTTTAGATATAGACAAAACAAAAACTGTTCCGGAATCTTTGTATTAAGGTCAAACACAAAAAATCTTTTTCATTTTCGAATTTTTTGATACCTAATTTTAAATTTTAAACTAAAAAAAAAATTAAATGGCCGCCATTTTGAAACAAGATGGCGGATGAAGCTGGCAAACGAATTCGGTCCAGACATTGGTATGTACTTTGTACACACCAAGGTACATCCATATCGGTTCAAGAATACGCCTGTTATCGCGTGACAAAAATCAGTACGTTTCAAAGTAGAATTCACGGTAAAAATTAAAAGTGCTATAACTCAGCCATTTTTTAAGACATAGATGACACAAAAACTGCTCCGGAATCTTTGTATCAAGATAAAACATATAAAAAAAATATTTTTCAATTTTAATTTTTTTGGTACCACATTTCAAATTTAATTTTTTTTTTAAATTTTAAATGGCCGCCATTTTGAAACAAGAGGGCGGATGAAGCTGTCCAACGAATTCGGTTGACGCATTGGTATGTACTATGTACACGCCGAGTTACATCCAAATCGATTCATAAATACGAGAGTTACAGTGTGACAAAGATCAGATATATATATATATATACAGGGTGTCCGGTCTCAACGGTGTCCAATGGCTAATTCCTAAACCGTTAGTCATAGACATATAGTTCCAATTGCAAAAATGTTTCAAATGAGGTAAAGAAGTATTTTTAAAGTGATTTGGGTCAAGAAAAACATTTTTTAAAAAATTACGAAATTTAAATTTTTATACGGTCCCCAGGTCCTATAAGTGATATTTAGTAAAACTATCCTATTTCACTGACAAGTAAGACAAAAAAAGTCCCATTCCTCTGCGATTAAAACTGACCGAGTAATAGATGTTTAAAGTTGGAGTATCTTTTTTGCTGCAAAATAGGGGTCAGTCACAAATTTACTTTAAATAAAAATAATCGTCAGATATAAAATTTAACATTAAACATTGATAGTTAATTAACATTACAAATATATTTTGAGATTTTTGTTCATTCTCACAAATTAAAACAAAATATTTTTTTTTTCAACCACATTTTGTCATTTATACTGTCTCTCGTAATGTGATTGGTCAGAGTTTCAGCATCAAAGTGACAATTCTTGGCGGGAATTGTGCTTGACGAAAGCCATCAGAGGATAGAGTTTCGATAAAAAAAGTGATTCGTATGAGGACCAGGAAAATTAGAAAAACTAAACTATCTTAGAATTAATAGAATTGTAATAAATTAGTTTTCTATTTGGATTTTTTTTTTATTCCAATCAATCAATTCTAAATATTAACTTACGTTATTTGAACTTTTAATGTGTACATATCGCCTCCACGCTCGAACAACAACAACAACAACAACAACAACAACAACAAAAAAAAATGTAATCCGTATCAACTACAACAGAAGGCGGGGGGGGGGGGGGAATATTCTACGACGAGCTATCTTAAAAAATACTTCCAATGGTAATAGCGAACGGGTGTTTTCGCGTGATTTGGGGGAAGAGAGAGTAGAATTTTTAGGGGTGTTGATGTGGTAGATTGGTTAGTTATTTCTTGCATAATAAAATAAAATATAGGGAAAAATACATACATAATTTGAGACAGTATGTTTGGCCGAGCAAAAGTTGGAGGGGGGGGGGGGAGGGTATAAATTTTAGGGAGGATTGAGATTATTAGTAACTTACTATAACTATAAAGTAATGGCTAACTACAAAGACAGAGTAGAAAATTTTCCGAACATTTTAATAAAGTTATTAACTTTAAAAATTTTAAATTTAATATACTTTTTTATATTTTTTAATTTAAGATTATGTCAATATATTTTTAATTTAATCAGTAATTTATACGTAAATAAAATTATAATTGCAATCTATAATTGCTTATATAAATTATAAATTTGAATCTTTTTTTAATGATTTTAAATTAAATAATTTTTTAAATTATTACCTCTTTATGCTCTAATAATTAAGTGTTATAATTAAGACAATAGGAAATAAAATTTTTAACGGGCGTGGAGTTTTAGAAGATGCATTATTTAATTAGACAAATAGAGTAGAATAGTAAAAAAACATATAAAAACTTCTATAGATTTTTAACTTTGCGTGCAGGTGAAGCAAAAAGTGGGAAAGTAGAAATTTAAGGTGCCGATTAATTTAGATGAAGTCTTAAAAAAAAAGCGAAAATCTACTGATGTGCAAAGAATTATCACGCTGTAAATCTTGGGGGAAAAAGTCCGTCTTTTTTATTGCTGCAATATTTAATAAGTAATCCATAATCTAAATTCCACTTGAAATTTCAATTTAAACTTTTCCCTCACTGGCTCTCATACACACAAAGTTTATAATCCTGAAAACTATATTTTTTTTATACAGCAATATCTGTTGTAGTAATGAACACTAAACAGCCGTATCAATTCCCCCTGAAATCTGCGCTCCAAATTTTGTTACATCTCGCCCCAAGCACAGACACCAGAAAGCTCAATTTGTAAGTAATTTGTTTGTACCATCTTAATGTTTTTTTTTTTTTTTTGTTTTTTTTTTTTTTTTTTTTTATACATAATTTTTGAATGGCTGCTCTGAATATGTTAAGGAAATTAATATGTCCATTTTTTAAAATGATCCTCGTATCACTTTTATTTCCTTTTACAATAAACATCAATTATTTGAATTATATGATTCCAGCTGTGCGATTACTTCAATGATTTAAATAATCATAACAAAATTGTTACAATATTTTAATATTTTGTTCTAATAGAGCACAGATTTATCCATTAAAGGTCGGACATCATATAACCGCCCACATTCTCTCTTTTTAATTAACTTTTCTTTTTTTAAGATTTTGTTCCATTTGTCATTTTATTGTAACGATAAAAATAATAATAATTGTTATTATTTTTACATTACCCCTTCAGAAAATTCCACTGTCTCTCCCCTCAGCAAATATTCATTAGATCAGTTATTTTTTTTTAATTATTTTTAAACTAAAAATTAGGGAAAACATATTGTTAAATCAAAACATATATTAAATTATTGAGGACGTCAGTTTCGAAACTGACCTTATCCGAAATTTAAAAAATCGTGTTTCTCTATCAATCTATTCTATTGGTATAACTGTACCAATCAAACACTGCAATCTCCAAATTATCAATGAATACCAATGGGCGCATTTAAAGGTTTTACGCGATTTCCCAAAATTTGATTTTCTCGATAAGGCGAGTTTTGAAACTTACTTCTTCAATTATTTTAACTAATCTGAAAGTTAATTACTAAAAATTAACACTACCATGATATTTATACGGGGAAAGCACCTTCTGTTAAATCGCTTTAAAAATGCGTCTTTTTATTATTTAAAACCTTTTTGTAATTGGAACTAAATGTCTTTGACTAATGGTTTAGGAATTAGCCATTGAACATCGTTTGGAGTGGACGCCCTTTATAATACTTTAAGCACTTCGCGTACGACCCCTGAAAGCTTGGTCCAACTTATCTGTTTTCAGTTACAGAAAAGTGGTTTAAGTCATAAAATTTAAAATGTCATAACTCGGTCAATTGAAGTGTTAGATGAATGGGGCTTTTTTTGCCGTACTTGTTAGAGGAATAGGAAAAGTTTACTAAATATCACTTATAGGACCGGGGGACCGTATAAAAATTTAAATTTCGTATTTTTTATATAAATGTTTTTCTTAACCCAGATCGCTTTAAAAATACTTCTTTACCTCATTTAAAACATTTTTGTAATTGGAACTATATGTCTATGTCTAACGGTTTACGAATTAGCCATTGGACACCATTGAGACCGGACACCCTGTATATATATATTGCATACTGGTTTCCTGTGTTCATTTCTAATTCATCTTTAGAACTTTATCAATTTATTCATATATTTGTGATTTCAATTTTATTATATATATATATATATATATATATATATATATCAACATTTGAACGGAGAGTGGTTTGGGGGTCTGGGGGTCATGATCGATGAAAATATACCAAATTTTTGTGAAATCGCTTCCCCCGAACGGCTGCAATAGGTAGCTTTTTGTAATGAAAGCTACCTAAAACTTGCGAAATATACGTCGTACTTAGCGCTAACATCTTTTACGTACTTGCATAATTTGTGTAGTGAATAAACGTTAGTTTAATGTGAAACAGAAGATTCATATTCTAAAATGGTGGAAGCTGGGAACTAAAGAAATTTTTAGTTGTTTATAAAATATCCGGAAGAGCCTAGATCTATGCTAAATAAAATTGGAAGAGAATCGGATAATTTTTAAAGAAGCTGCACTAAGGGACCCCGGAAGGCGACTGATATTAAAAAATGGTGGTATTTGAGGTTTGATAGCCTATCTATATTATAAAGGACAAACATATATGTGCGTAACGCATACGTCATTTTGCGGATGGCAACACTTTGAAATTTTAAATGAAATTTTTTTAAATGAAATTTCGGTTTTGCAATTTTCGCTACTGCAAATTTTTAAACTTCTAAACATCACACATTTTCAATTTTTACAACTTCGTACAGGGAAGAACATGTTTTTTTAAATGCAATTTATTTGAAAGCTGTATCTCAATTTATTGTTTAGATAATAATTTTTTTGTAGTTTTTAATATAAATTTTGTAATCGTGGCAACTGAAGTATTCCATTTTTATTGAAAGTAAAGAGAAAATAGTCATGATTTATTATTCTTATTGATTCTATCTTTATTGATGCCATTTTCATATTACAAATAAAAGTAACTTTTTTTATCGTTTTTGAACAGAAAATGACGTCAGACATTAAAAAAAACACGAATTCTTCTTCAAAAATCAGTTACATTTCAATATTTTTACATTACGCCGAGTTTTAGACGCTGGGCAAAATGATTCAATGAGTAAAAATGATGTCATATTTAAAACAAAACGATCATTTTTTTTTATATAAAACTATGACAACTAAAGACAAATTTCCGAATTTTTTTTTTTTTTGTTTTCGCCGGTACTAAGATTAGAACTTAAAGTTTGTGCGAATGTTCACATGAAAAGTTGTATCGGACAAACGTGACTTTAAGTTTGGAAATACATTCATTAATAATCTATTGCGCGTTAAAACACTTTCAAATTGTGAATTTGAGTGGTGCGTATGTAAATTATGAGAATTTGAATATAACGTACAGTTTAGATTTTATGGGCTAAAATTTTTTGATGTGACAAAGCGAAATCCTTTTTACTGATTTTTCATCCTGTAAAAACAAACATAAGAGCATCAATCTATAACTTCATCATAATTACTCATCTTCATTAAGTATTCTAATATAGTTTAATTTTTCAATAATTTCAGCAGTTAAAGTTTGTGGAGAAAAAAATTTTGGTAATTTTAGGTTTTAAATATTATTATTTTAAGAGTTAGACAACCAATGTAAGATGAATTTTTTATTGTAATTATTTTTGTAATTTTATTATAAATTCGATCTCACAGTTCCTTTTTAACATTTTAGTTCGTCGAATTTCAACGGGTTCCAGCTCGAACTAATAAAAGAACAAATCGCTCTGTCTGTCTGTCTGCTTGTCTGTCTGTGTGCGATGGCTAGCGAAAACTATTGCACGTAGAAGTCTAAAAATTTAGATGTGAATAGCTCAAGACAGGTCCTAGTGCCCCTGAGGCACAGATTTTTAAATTTTTAAGGGCCGGGGCCCCTGGGCCCTTTTAAGTTTTTATGCACTAAATTGTTAATAACACGCCTCTTTTTTATCCGTTCTTCGTCGTTTTTGCGGTGACTTCTCCTTTCAGTTTCTGCTCCACATCTACATTTCAGTTAAGACCCCGGCACCCTTGCAAGGGGCGCGGTACAGGGCCCCTTGAAGTTTTAGTGCACTAAATTGTTAATAACATGCCTCTTTTCTATCCGATCTTCTTCGTTTTTGGGGTGAATTCCCCTTTCAGTTTCTGCCCATTTCTACATTTTAGCTAAGAGCCTGGCAACCTTGCAAGGGTCCCTGTATTGGGCCCCTTGAAGTTTTAGTACATTCAATTGTTAATAACATGCTTCTTTTCTATCCGATTTTCGTTGTTTTGGGGGTAAATTCTCCTTTCAGTTTCTGCCCATTTCTACATTTCAGTTAAGACCTGGTACCCTGTCAAGGGATCCAGTACAGGGCCCCATGAAGTTTTAGTGAACTTAATTGTTAATAACATGCCTCTGTTCTATTCAATCTTCTTCGATTTTGGGGTGAATTCTCCTTTCAATTTCAGCCCCATTTGTACATTTACGTTAAGACCCTGGAACCCTGTCAAGGGGCCCAGTACAGGGACCCTCGAGGTTTTAGAGTACTCAATTGTTAATAACATGCATCTTTTCTATCCGATCGTCGTTTTGGGGGTAACTTCTCCTTTCATTTTCTGCCCATTTCTACATTTCAGTTATGACCCTGGTACCCTGTAAAGAGGCCCAGTACAGTATCCCTTGAAATTTTAGTGCACTAAATTGTTAATAACATGTCTCTTTTCAATCCGATCTTCTTCGTTTTTGGGGTGAATTCTCCTGTCAGTTTCTACCCCATTTCAGCATTTCAGTTAAGACCCTGGCACCCTTGAAAGGGGCCCTGTACAAAGCCCCATGAAGTTTTAGTGCACCTAGTTGTTAATAATGTGCCTCTTTTCTATTCGGATTTCTTAGTTTTTGGGGTGAATTCTTCTTTCAGTTTCTACCCCATTTCTACATTTCAGTTAAAACCCTGGCATCCATGCAAGGGGACCGGTACCGGGCGCCTTAATGTTTTAGGGCACTAAATTGTTAATAATTTGCTTCCTTTTTATCCGATCTTCCTTTTTAAGATACTTTCTCCATTTAGCTTTCTCCCGTTTCTACATCCCAGTTAAGACCGTGGGCCCGTCTAGGGTCCCGTAGGGCCCGATCAAAGGGCCCCTTAATTTTTTTGTGTTCCATGCGATTTTCACACCCTAATTTTTTCACCTTCGCAGTGCGTAATTTTAAAGTTGAGTTTTGAAATCATCTCCTTAAACCAACATTCACATATTTTTATTTGGTCCCTAGGGCCCTTTCTTAAGCATTTCTCCAATTTTCCACATTTCTTTTAAATTACATTCTAATGATTAATTCATACCCTGTGCTTAATCTAGACTAATCGAATATCTAAAACGCAAAGTACTAAAATGTTGTAATTAGTTTTCATGTAAGGGCCCTGTTCTCAACTATCAATTGGCCCCTTTTGGGCCCCCTATTATGACTCCCTTAAAAATAGTCCGATTCACTAGCTTTTTTTCTAACAATATCTAGCCAAACCAGTGGCCGCGAGGTTCTGCTCTCGAAGCTGGTAGATGAGAGGTGCTGGGTTCGAATCCAATCGCGCCCGTCGGCCTAATCGTTCGGAGTTTTCGTGGTTTTCTTCGAGCTTTGGATTTCCAAGCGTAAATATGGATCAGGTTCCCTTAAAAATACCCCCACGAAGGGCATCCCTCCTTAGGGCCTATATCCCTCGTGTTGATAATTGGCCGTCATAAACACAACCAATCTAACCAATATCTTAGGTTCTCCAGCAGTTACATGAACGACAAAAAATATTTCAGACTTCAACTACCACCAATTTTGAATATAAATCGTCTTTTTTGGGCCCTTAGTGCATCTTATTAAAAATGATCTCAATTCCTTGCAATTATTTTTACCATAATTCTAGCGTCCTCAGATAAAATTAAAAACTACTAAGGAGTGTATTTATACCGAACGACATGCCACTTAAGTTCTTCCTCTTCGGGTCCGGCACAGTGCTCCTTGAAGCTTTTGCGCCATAAATTATTAATAAATATCCCCTCTTAATCTGATCTTCATTTTTGGAACCATTTTTAAATTTAGTTTTTCTCCAGTTTCTATATTCCAGTTATAATCCTGCGGCATCTTAGGGTCCTGTAAGGTCCGATCCGTGGCCCTTTGAACTTTTTGTGCGATATACATTTATTATACCCTAATTTTCTCACCTTCTCATTGCATAATTTTAAAATTGACTGTTGAACTCTTCCCCTTAGACCAAGACCCTCATATTTTTATTGGGGCTCCAGGGACCCCTTTTTAAGCATTTACCCCACTTTTTCGCATTTCTTTAAAATATCATTCTAATGATTATTTCATACCCTATGATTAATTTTGACCAATTGAAGATCTAAAACGCTAAGTACTAAAATATTTAAACATGTTTTCATGTTAGGGCCCTGATCTCAACTATCAGTTGGGCCATTTTGGTCCCCCTGTTATAGCTCCATTAAAAATGGTCCAATTCACGATTTTTTAACAACTTCTTAGGTTCTCCAGCTACTACATGAATGACAAAAAATATTGCAGACTTCAGCTTCCACGAATTTTGTATACTAATCGTCTTCTTCTGGACTTTGTTGCAGCTAAAAAACTATCCTATTCAATTCCAATTTTTTTAACATAGTTTTAGCGTCTTCCATCTACTTTAAAACCTCTATTTTTTTTTCTTATACCCAACTACATTCCAGTTAAGACCCTGGCCCCCAGTTTCCGGTCTTTCTTTATACCTCAGCTACCACTTTTTTCGAACATTAATCTCCTTTTTCAGCATCAATTTATGTCTACTCACTACAGCCGTAAATTAAAAATCGCTTTACTTTTAAGGTAACTTTAGATAAGGGATTTTATCCGTTTATTAAATATCGTGTTAATGCTAACAGTAATTCATGAAATTTACAAGGTGAGGAGGCATCTCCCACCGCTTGGTGGTGCGTTATTTGTATTTACCTCGGGTTTAAGGGCCGAATTTCAACGGGATTTGCTTCCTTCAACTTAGAGTACAATTCAGCTACTTTCTGTATTATGAAATTTTATCTTATACTTTAGTTACCAACATTTTATAACATTAATTGTGCATTATTTTTTTTAATTCTATGGGCTTGATTCCTAAGAGGTTTGCCTCACTCAATTTGGTTTTCGATTGTCTCCGGCACGTGCGGGCACTTCCGGTAAATGCTGCCATAGGTAGTGGGGATCTATATTACAGTTTCGTTCAGAAAGAAGTTTGATGGGAACACATTAGACGCTGCGGAAGGCAATGGGGGCCTTCGAAATTAGGTTCATTTGAAAGAATTTCCAAAGATATAAAATCACACAAACTTAAGTTTTGTTTAAGGTTATTATTTACAAACCCCGGGTAACGCCGGGCGTGTCTGATAGTAGTTTATATAGTAGCTGGAGGACGTCAGAAGTTGTTAGAAAAAGGAAGCTGGCGAATCGGGCCATTTGAAAGGAAGCTATAGGGCATTAAAGGGCCAGCTGGTAGTTGGGAGCAGGCACCTAAAATGGAAATGTATTAATAAGTCGTAGTTTGTAGTGCTTTAAATCGTCAATTGGTCTCAATCACGCATAGGGAAATAATCATAGAATACAGTTGTAAAAAAATGCACCGAAAATGCGGAAAATGCTTTAAAAAGGATTCTAGGACCCCAATAAAAGTACGAGGGTAGTGACCCGAAGAGAACATAGTCGAATATTCAACTTTAAAATTATGCTTTGATAGATTTATACAACTGGTGGGGGATGAAGCAAACGTGGCGCACAAAAACTTAAATGACCCCACGGCCTAAGGTCTTACATGCAATGTAGAAAAAATTAAATTTAAAGGGGATAAGTTTTTAACAATCTAGAGTTAAAAGATTCAGTTTTTTATATTAACTCGATCCATTTTTAATATACTTCCCCGCATGCCGTTCTTAGCTTCGAGTTTTTCCAAATCTGTATCTTAATTCGTTATTTTCTCTCTTTAGTAAACAACCGCATTATTTTCTTTTTTTTTGGGGGGGGGGGGGGGAATTAAATGGAGGGGCGAGAAATATGTTCTCACGCAAAAATGTGTTTAAAGTTCATATATTTCAATTAAAACAGCTAAATGTGTTTTGAATACACTTTACATTTTATTATCAATGAAATTACTACAGTTTCAATCATCTATGTATGATTTTCTCATACGTTTGATATATTTAATAGCTCATATGAAACCATCCTAAATTAACGTAGGGTAATTACAAATATTAAAACAAACGTTTAAGAAATCCTCAACGTTAATATTAAAAAAAATAAACAGACATTACAGGGTTTTCTATGGAAGCATTTTCATGTATACACGTCTATATTTCTCAAATTAAATTATAATTTATTAAGTTTTTGAATTAAAATATTTAAAGACAAATACAATTGGATTTTCTTCTTTAAGTATTGAATAAATATTATTTATTTTATCATACGATAGTTAAAACGAAAAAAAATATCTTAAAAAACCGATCTCCACGTTGATTGATTTGATTTTAAAGCTGCTTAACCAAAAAAAAAATTGTAATAAAAAATTTTGTGTATTTCAAATTTAAATCTAATATCTGTTCAAGAAACAAAAATGAAAAAGAAAAAACCCATTAAAACAAAATGATACAGTTATTATGTTATTTTTCTATATTACGCAATAGTTAAAACATTACAAAGAAAATGATAATATAAAAGTATTTGTTAAGAAAATATTTTCCACCAAACACAAAATGTAGTTATAAAACATTCTATGAACTTTTTCCTTCATTTGCATATTCGTCGATTTATTTTGTTTAATTTATGCTTACTTTCTTGCTAAAATATATATAACGTTCATATAACGGTATAAACTGTCACAGTGAAATGGATTTCATTTAGAAAAATTAAGCAAGATATTCATGATTTTTTTTTCAGAAATTGTTCATATTACGTAAGGAAATTATTTCTTCTAAATAATCTTTCAAGAAAAATGTAAATTTTCTTTTGAATTTGTTGCATAATTAGAGATATAATTTATTGTATTATTAAGAACTAAGGAATTTTTAAATACCGCTTAGAGGCTGTGTCTCCTATGAGCTACGCTAGTCAACCCGTAGCAGAACCAGTGTTCTATAAAAACAGGCAAATTTGCTTTGTTTTAAAAAGAAGAAAAAACATTAGAAATGCTTTCAATTTAATAAAATTCTATTGCCCGCTTCACTGTTCATCCCCTTCCCCCCGCCCCCGCAAAATAAATAAATAAATAAATAAATAAATAAAGTGTGAAAAAAGAGCAATGAACCAGAATATTTTTTCGAATATACGACCTGTAATCGTAACAAAACATTTTTCTGGATGTTTCATTTTAAATATGATGATTTTTTTCACCAGGGTAAAGTTAATGTCCTGGCCTTAAAGTTTATGTTTTGCAATTGCAATTGTATGTGATCAACTGATTATGTGTCGAGACTATCAGATATGAAGTCCATATAGTTAACGTTCAAAAATAATGTATTCATATCAAAATAAATATTTTATCTTACTGAGTTTTTTTAAACAACAGGAAATGAAAAAGTTAATTAATTATACTGAAAAAAAAATAAATGTTATAAATAATCTGTAATTTCAAAATAAAATTCAGTTAAAAAAAATAGATATCTTCTTCTTAACCCTGACGTTCACAGTAGAGGTCTGCACGGGCCGGAATTTCCAGGCCCGGCCCGAACGAAAGCTATCTTGGCTCGGCCCGGCCCGATCTGGCCCGACATATAATCAAGATTCCTTTAAAGACAGCTTACATATTTATACAACTTACATATTTAAGGGATAATTTTACAGTATATTTTAAAATATGATGTTTGCGCAAGACAAAACATACACAATAGCAACTTTAATGACTACTTAGATTCTTAGACGTTTCAACATTCAAATAAGAATTCATTAAAAGATTACTGCAGTTTAGAATAAAAGAAAAAAAAAAGGAGTGTTAAAAGCATCATAACTTTTGAAGTTGTATAATAAAAAGTAGATTTGTGAAAATATCTCTCTGTCATTTATTAAGGCTTTTCTCAAACCCAAAGAGCTACTTTCTGACATTTCTAAATTCATTTCTTTTCGGAAAAGCATAAAATTGGCAGGAGTTCTTATTCAGAGACTATGTGATAGAATGACGTTATACATTTTGTGACAAAGGCAATATATACTTGAGAAAATACTGTCAAAGTTAGCGTTTCAAATCCAGTTTCCCAAAGCGACAGCACGGGAAAGGAGGAAAACCTGCAGCCACGTGACAAGAATCTCTTATAACTCGACAAGTAATTTATTTATCAAAAATGGAAAACACTATTCGATTTCAAATCTCTTCCATAGTCAAGCTTGTCAATTTTATGCCTTTACAGTTAAAAATTAGTCAGAGAATGCGTCAAAGTTTCACGTTTTTGAGTAGAGAGTTTGAGAATCACCTTAAGGTATATTGCCAAAGATTAAGTTAACAGAAGTTTATTATCGCTATTAATATTTTTACACGACATATCGCTTGCCCTACACATCTTTAGACCAATTAAGTTCAGTTCCGGGCCGGCTCGACAATGTAAAAGAAAAAAAAATGCAAGCCTGATCTCAGCCCGGCATGAGTTTGCTGAAAACAAATGAAGCCCAAGTCAGACACCATGTAACAGTCCAATGCCGATCTCTACAATAAACATGTTACATTTCTGTATTGATCTTGTCAAACTAGCATCAGCTCGTGACGTGCATTTATACTTATTCTCTGGAAAGTCATGTTTATTCAAAATAGCTCATATTTTGTCATTTTCGCCTAAATTTTTATATCGGGCCGTCAGACCCAATAATTTTTTTATCGGCCCGGCCCGATCCGACCTGCCCATTTGAAACTGCACCTTCATTTCGCCGGCCCGCGGGTCAAGCCGAGTACGGGCCCGTGCAAACCTCTAGTTCACAGCTTAAAACTTTAATTATTGTAGTATGATCTATGTATCATTAAAAGAAATCCTTCAATATTTAAAAATGCAGAATTAATTTTAAATATCATGCAATTTTCTCCTGTAAATACTTTTCGCACGTAATCAATGAAATATTTTTAAAGATTTCTTTTCTTTTTTCAATATTCACATGTAAATATATATATTTCAATTAAAAATACATTGTTTGGACCGCTGAAGGAATGTACAATATTACCTGAACATTTACCAGTACAAAGAGGTTAGCAGAATTTTAGAATAGCATTGCATAACAACGTGTTTAATTTAACGCTTCTAATTTCTGAAATGTTCGAAGTATTTATTTATTCTTATAAATATTTATGTAATTTAAAAAAAATTAAATTATGTTTGTAGGAAATTTAATATCACACAAATTGTTTTAAAAAATAATTACTTGCAGAGCTGACGTTGAGGCTCCTGATCTGCAGATTAACTTGTTACCAAAACCTTAGTTGAGACTATCTGGGTGAGCACAGAAAATCTTTTTGTTTCTATTTATATGTTTAATAGTTAGTATTTTTGTCTGTTCTGCAATAACTGCGGTAAAGGACATTTGATTATTGCTGAGTGGCCCGCAATTAACTGTATAGTTTTTGGGGTTTTTTTTGGTTTTTTTTTTTTTTGTTAATTTGTTGGGAAAATACAGAACATATCTTTTTCCGTCATATTGCTTTTCTATGCGAATTCGGACGATTTTAAAATTTCATTATTCACTGGGAAAAAAATGGAGATTATAATTGATGTAAACGTTAATATATGGAAGCTAAATATCGAGATAGAAGTCTTGAATTAATCAGAGGACTTTGAAAATTTTCCAACGCATTTCTTAGAAATTCAAAATTAAATGTATAATATTTTGGAAAAATTGTATGCATCTATTTGAAAAAACTTAAAACACTTTAAATTACCATTTGTTAAATTTTAAAATGCATCTCTTTTATTTCGTTTAATCGTTGTACAGATACTGATCAAACTAGTTGGATGTGCCAGTCCTAAAACTTTCTTCTATCTCATATATTTTAATATTTCAAAATTCTGTTACAAAAATCAATATTTAATTTTTATTAGTTCAATACTATATCAATTTTGACTTTCATCTTAACTTTCTGCGTCAGTCAATAAATTGAGTTGAAAACGAGTTAATCTCGATCATTTCGTTATTCTGTTGTGTATCAGCTGTTCGCGAATAGTCGGCTTTCCGTCGATTCACGAGCTGCCTGTATACAATAGAACTACAAAAAATCAAGACAATTACTCAGAAATTTCTATTATAGAGCCCTCTTTCGTCGGAATATTTCCAGATTCAGTAAGGACTTTCTTGCCATGGCCAAAAACATACGCAAAAAATTTGGTTTAATTCTATGCATAATTTCATACACTTTTCGATGGTACGATAATCAAAATGCCATAAAAATCGCTATTACAGCGCTCCCTACCGGCGGATTTTTTTTTAATTAAGGGAGGAGACTGCTTGCCATAGCCAAAACTTTTTTAAAAATTTGGTTCAATTCTATGCATAACTTCATACACTTTTTCATAGTATAATAGCGACAGACATACGGACTCTTGGACAAACGGACACACAGATATTTTCTATAAACTTTCTAATAAATATAATATTCTTTATATAGAATAATATTCTTTAGGGATCTCTGATGACTGAAACGTATAAATTCGTCGAAAACCAGAAGTCGAAAAAAAAATTCGATTACAATACTTTTTTTCTATTGAAGATAGAAGAAAGTAAACAGAATAATATTCCAAGTAAATAGTATTATTTTCAAGTAATATAATATATATTAATTTATTTTTTATTTTTATGAGCTTAATGGTAACCTTATCGGCAACAGAAACAAAGCGAAATTATTATAAGCGAGAATTGGCATCTAATTACTTTATTAAATATCTACCAGAAAGGAATTTTTTTAATAACAAGTTAATGTTAATATTTTTTAAAATGGAGTGCACTCTTCGAAAGAAAAATAAACACTAATTAAGAGCACAAGTTTGGTTTTTAGGTATTTTCATCAGAAGCATTGATGTAGAATTTCAATCATAGCAGAAAAAAAAAACAAAAATCTCACAAAAAAGACTTTTAGAAAATAATGTTTTTGAAAAGGCAGTATTAAGATTTTTTTTAAAGAGATACCAGCGTTCGAAAGAAAAATTTACATAGATAATATGATCTGGTGCTTTTCTGTTTTTTTTTCCTTTCTTTTTCTTTTTTTTTTTTTCTTTTTTTTTTTTTTTGGTATTCCCATTTCTGGAGCGGATGGATTTTTAATCATTGCAGAAAGTGGCTAAAATCCCCGAAATATCGTTCGGAAAAAAGCCTTTTGAAAGGAATAATAATCATAATTTAAAAACGGATGCGGCCACATATTAACGAAGGCATTCAAATTAAGTCGGTGTGTTTATTGTTTTATATTGTGGAAGGTTGGACCGATGCAAGCTTAAAAATATGAAGAAAATAATATGAAAAGGGAAGTTTCGAAAAGAATTTTTTTCAAAGAGTTAATATTGTTTTTTTTTTTTTTTTTTTTTTTAACGGATTGCACTTTTAGAAAGATAAAAGTATGTCAATATGGTGGATGTGTAATAGTTTTGTATTTTGCCGTTTTGAGCCGATGCGGCACGCAAAAATGATAAAAAAGGGCTAATTTCCGGCCGTCTGACATTGTCTGCTATGGAGCTGACGAAATCCGCCGCGTGATATTTTGAAGAAAATAATGTCTTTTCGATGAGTGTTCGTTGTGTTTTTAAATTAATATCGCGACTAATTAACAAAAAAGGAAAAATCAGAGCGTCGGATGCATCCAGATCTATATTAAACTATCCTCACACATACACACACGCACACACGAATGGTTTGGGCCCGGACCTTATATGACATAAGGAATATATAATAGCCATTGGGTATTTTTTTTCTATAATTTCAATAATTGCTTAACAAATTTGCTATAGCTATCTCATATGCATTTAATTACATTCGGTAAGGAAATTTAAAATTTCGCTACAAATTAACTCTCTTAATAAAATAATGAACTTAGAAGGAATGACACCAATTTGTTTAATTTTTATGAAATCTAATGCATTATGTCTTTAAAAGAATAAAAAGGTAGAAGATGAGAAAATAACCTATTGTTCCTACTGGCGCCGGGAGGGGATTTTTAAAATGAAGTTAATTGAAATATTGACAATTTACACTATTAATATAAGAACTATAATTTGTTTTTAAATATTTTGCATTCACTGAATATTTCAAGTTATCTCACATCTTTATTTCGTGAGAAATTCATTCTCGAAAGCTACGTTTAATAAAATTGTGAATTTCATATTTGATTTTTTTTCATTATATTTAAAATAAACGGTTAAGTGCGAGTATTACTAGCGCACAGAGGGTTCTGTACCATAATATATGAATTAGTAAGTGTATTATTAAAAATATACCGTTGCTAAAAGAATACTAAGACTTTGTAAAAACTATACAACGTAGGGTTGGGTATAGCTGTATAGTGTACAGGGTGCAAAGGAAAGTCCCTTTAACCTGAAAATACTTGCGAACGGAGAGAGTTACAGCTATATAAGTGAGGTAACGGTACAGTAAAGCGACTAGGCCTATCTAATGCAAACGACAGAAGCACCCCTAGTGGCGAAATTTTGAAGATAGCCATTGCAAATCTAAAACGGAAAGAGATAGAGCAAATTTTCCACTTAGGAAGTTTTAGAGCGTCAATTAATTACTACGAATCGACATTTTGGTTCACACGGATAATATAAATCGTCGCCTGCATAGCCAAAAATGTCCGAAATCGATGAGCGACTATTCTACTTTTCCAATTCACATTCCGGAAATGTAGCAGTGCACAATTGCAGATTGTGACGTTGTACTGTGCTGTAATGTATGTAAAGATTTAATTTCCAATGCATTTAAAATTTTAGAACAACCCTTTCAGGGCCAGAAGAATTCTGTTCGTAAACGGATGAAATAATGACTGACACCAGAATATTCAAACGAATTTCCCAGAAAACAAAAACCCGATAATTTGCACTTTCATTACAAATGCAAAATTTTATTAAAATATTCTTGGTGCCATTTGTCACTATTGGAATTAAAATTAGGTGGCTAGCCCGTCTAGCCACCGTCCTTGAAAGGGTTAAATCTATATCGTCGTATTGAAGAGGCTTGCAATAGACGTTCCATTCTGAGAAATGTGCATGTAGAATTACTGCCACGAATACAAACGTTTATCGTGAGCAATGGCGAACTTTTCGAACAGAATGAATATTAACTTTTTACCACTGTGAGACAGTTTGTCTTTTTTTGTGTGATGTTATCAAAATGTATTGAGATAAGTACGTATTTATAGCTTAAATTGTGCGTATTTCTTCATACTTCTGACTATTCCATTCAAACGTTTACACACAATGGATTGCATCGATTTAGGGCATTTTTGGGTAAACGGGCGAATATTTATCTTATCCATGTAAACCAAACATCGTATTCTACTAATTAATTGATGCTCTAAAACTTTCTAATTGGAATTGTTGCTCTATCTCTTTTTGTTTTCGATTTGCAGTGGCTATCTTCCAAATTTCGCATGTAGCGGGAGATGCTGTCGTTTTCATTAAATCGGGCGTAGTCGATTTACTATACCGTTACCTCGCTTGCATAGCTTAAGTTTTCTCCGTTCACAAGTATTTTCAGGTTAAAGAAACTTTACTTTGCGCCCTGTATACTAGAAATGTATAAATGGATATACCATGAAAGTTCAAAGATATATGGAACCTAAATAATAACAAATACAGCTATTCTGTATATTTATTATTCCATATAGTTTTCTAGCTAACCTTTAAAGACATATTAGGTGTATTGAGAGAACCACTCAAAGGAAACTAGTTGCTAATCCCATAGTATTTATGTGATTAATTCTCATTAAAATAGTCTGCTTTTAACAATTTGACGTTTATTCCATTTATACTGCTATTGGGCATTGCATTACATAAATATATCCTTAAAATTTGTTACCTAGGCTTTAAAAGCCGATGGAGCATAGAGTACGCCTGTCGTTATGTCTGTCCAAACCGTCCGTGTTTTTAGGGGTTTATATCTCGGCTAATTACCGACGATTTTTTCCGAAATTAATGATCAACAATGCATTTATACTTCTGCTGTAATAAGTACCTCCAGCTCTGTTCAACACTTTTGCTGAAGCCCGTAAATCTGAATTTGAGTGTAATGGAAAAATGAGATTTTCTGGAAAACTATGTGACCTAGGGTAATCGCTATAATTTTCCTGCAAGGTTTAAAATACTCTACTACCTCTAATTTTTTTCATAATTTTAGTTTCAATAGATTTGGAATTAGATTGGGGTGCAATACATTTTCCACAATAACTTTGAAAATACACTGCTCAAAACAATTAAAGGATATTTGAAGTTTTATATAAAATAAAGATATAAACGAAATTTTTTTTGCCGAAAATAGAAGAAGAGAATCACAAATGCAAATTTTTCTGGTTTTCAAACTGTGGAGTATGCAAATTTTGAGTTCGACGTCAAAAACTTCGCTTCAGCGGCAGCGAATGAAATTTGACTTTCAACTGGATAAAAGAGAATGAAGACAAGGATGATCGGCATTCAGTGATTGCTTTGTTTCGATGAGTACGATGTCTCAGCGAAGTCATTTGACAGATTCAGAAGCTCTGAGAATTGTTGGTAGGTTAGAAGGGGGCCAATCTCAAGCCGAAGTAGTGCAAGCCATTGGAGTGTCACAAAGTGTCATTTCCAGGATCTGGAACCGTTTTTTGGAGAGTGGATGTGCAGGCCGAAGACCAAGGCAAGGTCGTAGACGGGCAACAACGCCCAATGAAGATCGGTATTTAGCGTTAACAGCTCGGAGACACCGAACCATGAACGCTACTCTTCTCCAACAACACATTCGGTCGGCTACAGGCACCACGATTTCAACTCAGACTGTCCGAAACCGGCTCCATGCTGTAGGTCTGTATGCTCGCCGACCAATGGTATGTGTTAGATTAACATCAAGGCATCGTCGCGACCGCAGGGAGTGGGCAACCGAGCATGTCAACTGGAGGAGAAATGAATGGAGCAATATTCTGTTTTCTGACGAGTCCCGTTTTTCTGTGCGTCCGGATAATAGGCGTATTTTCATCTGGAGGGACCGTGGCAGTAGGAATAATCCTCCGTTCGTGCACGAAAGTGTCAGATTTGGCGGTGGAGGAGTGTTGGTGTATGGTGGCATCTCCATTGACGGGCGCACTGACCTCTACATCATTCGAGATGGAGCTCTGACTCGTCGCCGATATAGGGATGAGATCCTCAGACCTATTGTAGTCCCTTACGCTGCAGCAATCGGAGATAACTTCATTTTAATGGACGATAACTGCAGGCCACATCGTGCAAACCTGTTGGAGGATTTCCTTTTCGAGGAAGGAATCGTTCGAATGGAATGGCCAGTGTGTTCTCCAGACATGAATCCAATTGTGCACGTTTGGGATGCTCTAGGAAGACGAGTTTCTGGCCGCCAACAACCCCCACAAACTCTCCAAGAACTGGAAAGAGCTCTTCTGGAAGAGTGGGGCAGAATACCCCAACTCGTCATTAATAGCCTCATTGAGTCCATGCCTCAAAGGTGTTAAACGTTGCTGGCCGCCCGTGGAAACCATACCCCCTACTGAAAATGATTTTCTTTGAAGAAAACACCTTTTCTTATTCTTTTTTTCTCATATGCACAAATTGTGTTTTTTTCCTTTAGTACACAAATGCGCAATAAAATGCATTTTTTTCTGCCAAACATGTGTAATTTATTCTCATATAACCTACTATGTCTGTCGACCATGTATCAATCAGCTAAACAGTTTACCAGATGCAAAATCCACCTAAAACTGCAAAATCCTTTAATTGTTTTGAGCAGTGTATAATACCTAAAATTAAATGAAATATATTTTTGATTTCAGCGTTACGAAGGCTTTCACACGATATACAAAGAAAAGATTTTTTTTTCAAGTAACTTAATTAGCCCCTTTACATTTTTCCTAAATACATTTATGAATATTTATTAATCTGTAAATATGTGGGTCAATATTCCTTATTACTTCCCCCAATTCGAACTTTCCACGTTGCATAGTTTACGAATAAAAGGGCTGTGACAGACAGACAGACACAGGAGTGATCTTATAATGGTTCCGTTTTTACTTATTAAGTTCGGAGCCCTAAAAACTATATAGACTGATATTCTTCAATGAAAAAACTAGTTAAATGGAGAGGAAAAACGTTCATAGCAAACTTGAATTACCGAAGAAACAAAACACACAAGGGTTGCAATTCTTGGAATATTGCCGTTTTACATGTAACTGCCAAATAAAGAGTAAAATCTTATATAGCAAAACTGTATTGCCGAAGAAACCAAACACACAAGAGTTGCCATTCTTGACTATTAGCGCTTTACCGAGTAACCACTAGAAAACTCTCTGTGTTTGAGACTGCATTTTTACACACCGCCAGATGGCGCTAAACATATTTCGGATTTAACATAACACACGGTGTGTATAAATAACTGTAATATAACGCTTTTCTGAATAACTTAGAAAAAAGTGGTGCAACGAATAGAAAAATGTCTCAGGAACGTCATGGTATGCTTAAACAAATCCAGTACCCGGAAAAAGTTACTCGAATTGAAATTTGTTACTCCGTACGTTTGTGTTTAAACCCCATTAGGTACTCAAATTAAAGGGTGGGAGAGTGCACACACACACACACATATATATGTGTGTATGGTGATTTGGCAGGTTCTGGGTAGATTGGCGTGTGACTGAATGAATAATCCGTGGTTTAGGTACCGTCATCTCTAGAAAATAACACAGTCGAAAATTATGTGCAGTCAAATATCATGTTAGAGTGACCAGCAATGATCACTAATGAGAATTTATGCAGTTTGATCTCATGATGGAGTGATGGACATTGATCTTTACTGAGAAGTTATGCTGTCAAAAGTAGTAGAGTGGCAGGCAAGTAACACCATTGTTAATTTCTTCGAAAAGAAATAAATGACATCCTTAAGCATGAACAGTTATTTCATGACAAACAGAACATATCAACAATTCCCAGGTACTATAGTCAACCAAAACGCCTTACGGTGCACGATGTAGCAAGCTCAAATTTTAAAGCTGTTGATTATCTAGGTATCTCTGAGACAGTGTTTACGTAGCACGCAAAAAGAACTAATTACACGCAGGCGGCCTCTCTCAGATGATTGTCTAGGACGAATCGGGAGAGAGAGCGGCGAAGCTGAAAAGAAAAGAATTCCAGTTTTAAGGTCATAAGCTTTTTAAGGCGAAAAGACAAGCGGCGGAATTGATTTTTCGTAGAATGTAATTTGGGAAATAAAACGAAAATGTCTTTCGAAAACATTCGAACATAAAAATTAACTTCACTCAGAATATGATTGATAGGATAGTTTATAAAGTTTATGAAGGAATCTACAGCTATAAATCAAGGTTTTGGTACAAGTTATTATTGATATACGCTTTTTGCATAAAGGAGAGTTTAAATAAGAATATATGACATATATTATTTAAGACGGGAAATTTTGAATATGCCGAAAAATAGAATAATTTAAGGAAGATCGCGAATAAAATGTTTATACAACATTTATGTTTATGTATATATATATATATACAATATATTGCCATTAATGACCGGCAACTTTCAATTTTAGACATTTTGTCGAATATTTAGAAATATACTTGACAGATTCTTCTGGAATTTCTGGATTGAAAAGAACAGGTATGACCTCATATTTAGAAATGTCGATTTGTGAAGGGGCGCAATTAGGGGGCCAACAAAAAATCAAAGAAAAAAATAATACTTGGGATCACCCTGTAAAATAAAGTGCACGAAATGATCTACCGCTGCCGAATATAAATAAACAGACATTGTGCAATATGTGTATTCTTTTGTGTAAGAATAGCACGTATATTAATAGAGATATAGCGATTTATTTAAAAAAAAATTTTTAAATCTTGCCTTTTTTTTTTGCTTATAACGCTGGGTTTTCGACCAAATTTAACGCCGGTTTCAGAAAAATTGACAAAATAGAGTAGAAACAATATAGTGTAATTGGAATATAAATATATTAAATATTTTAGGAAATATGAAATAATTTTTATCTGCGCATGCGCGAACGATAACAGAGATCATTTTACATAATTTAATAGTCAGCTCTATGGAGCAACGTATTAAAAAATCTAGTCAAATATCGTAAAAATTCAGAAAGATATCGGCGTTAAAGTGAGCAAATTTTTAGTTGTTCTTTAAAAGTAGCTGAATGATAAGGGATTTTACACAAATTGTCATTTTTTATTACCTGACTTTCAGAAAAAAGTTAGTATTTAATGAGTATCAACAAGTAGATTTGGGAAAAAAAATGCTTCGATTTTGATACTTCTTTTGATCATGGTATAGGCTCGCTCTGGTGGTTATCTAAGAAGAACTAAAGCATCAATAAAAAATTTAAATAAAAAAAAAAATAAAAATTAAAAATGACAATTTGTGGAAAATCCCTTATCATTCAGCTGCTTTTAGAGAACTACTAAAAATTTGCTCACTCTAACGCCGATATCTTTCTGAATTTTTACGATACTTGACTAGATTTTTTTTTAAATAAGTTGCTCAATAGAGTTGACTATTAAATTATGTAAAATGATCCTTGTTATCGTTCGCGCATGCGCAGATAAAAATCATTTCATACAACTGCTCATATTTCCTAAAATATTTAATATATTTATATTCCAATTACACTATGTTGTTTCTACTATATTTTGTCAATTTTTTTTAAACCCGAGTTAAATTTACTTGAAAACCCTGCATTGTATAAGCAAAAAACATGCTAGAATTTTTTAATTTTTTAACTAAATCGCTATATCTCTATTTATATACATGCTATTCTTACACAAAAGGATACACATATTGCACAATGTCTGTTTATTTATATTCGGTAGCGATAGATCCTTTTGTGCATTTTATTTTACAGGGTGATCCCAAGTATTATTTTTTTCCTTTAATTTTTTGTTGGCCCCCTAATTGCCCCCCTTATCAAATCGACATTGCTAACATGAGGTCATACCTGTTCTTTCCAATCCTGAAATTTCAGAAGAATCTGTCAAGTATATTTCTAAATATTCGAAAAATGTCTAAAATTGAAAGTTGCCGGTCATTAATGGCAATATAGTGTATATATATATATATATATATATATATATACAGGGTGCAATATGATATCTATCGCCGACCTTTAATTTCTCAACCGTTGGTCTTAGACATAGAGTTCCAATTACAAAAACGTTTCAAATGAGGTAAATATTCATATTGTGGCATTATTTAAATTTAAAAATCAATTTGATAAAAATTACGAAAACTAACTTTTTGTACGGTCCCCCAGTCCTTATGGTTATATTTAGTAAATGTTTACACATATCATAACAGATATAACACAAAAAGTTTGACATCTGTACTACAAAAATTGACACAGTTATTAAATTTCAAAGTTTGAGATTTTTGCACATGATTTTGTCTTTCATTGAGGGATTAGATAAAAGATGAATTAAAGTAATTCGAGGTCAAAATCAGGGTGCAATGTCCTTTTTACGGCGAAGCCACTTTTAACCGGTATCGTCGGTACTTTTGAATATTGTTCGACCCATAAAAGTTAGCTAAAATTTTTAGATGAAATAACCCTATTTGGTGATTCCCCGATTTGGTGATACCGGCTAAAGGTGGATTCGCCGTAAAAAGGACATAGCACTCTGATTTCGATCTCGAATTACTTTAATTCATCTGTTAACTCATCCCTTAATGAAAGAAAAAATCATGTGCAAAGATCTCAAACTTTGAAATTTAATAACTGGATCAATTTTTGTAGTGCAGATGTCAAACTTTTTGTGTTATTTTTGTTATGATATGAGTAAACTTTTACTAAATATAACTATAGGGACTGGGGTACCGTATAAAAAGTTTGTTTTCGTAGTTTTTATAAAATTGATTTTTGACTTTAAATAATTCCACAACATGAATATTTAGCTCATTTGAAAGGTTTTTGTAATTGGAACTATATGTGTGCGACCAACGGTTGAGAAATTAAAGGTCGGAGATAGATAACATATTGCACCCTGTATATATATATATATACGTATGTATGCAAAAATTTATCGTTTTTAACATAACAAATAAATGTGATATTAGGCACATAATTACAGAGTATTTTTTTCATAATTGCATAAAATGTAGAGTACTTTTTTTCTTTCTTCAAATCGGTTCCGTTGTCTTTAGTGTGAAATTCGGGTCGCCTTCAAATAAAATTAATTATTCGGAATATGTATTTTCGACCCATGCTGAACTGTAGTTTGGATAACAATACAGTGCCGCTAAAAAACAAGCCACTGAAGTCAACTTTGCTCATTGGTTAAAAGATAATTGTTTCAAAATTAAGTTTACTTCCATTTTACCATATGTACAAAAGTTGGAAAGAATTTTATTTTAGATATACGACGACTTTTTTGTAAAAACTTCTGCTAAGATTTTCATTACGTACGCTACAAATAGAGAACACTTTTAAGAATCCAATGAAGAACTTGTCCTTAATTATTTACTCGAATGAATAACACAGGTTATTGTTAATATACCTAAAAGAAAGTAAGGAATAGTAATATCATTTCCGTTTTTCAAACAACTTTGTCAAAAGTAATCCAAGAAAAAAGAATTATCACTGCTTAAACATTAATAGAGAAGTTTAAATATTATTTCAGTGATCTAAAGGCAAATATCCTGCTATTAATTTTTGCATAAAAATAAATTACATTGCAAATATTTGCACTTAGTGGATTCTTACATGAAATTTGTTAAAGTATAATGAACTGATACTTGAAGAACGAATGCGTATGTTTGACTAAATTAATTATCATTTCGTTTTTCTGTAAGATGTAAAAAAGTCTAGTAAAAACTATTAATTTTTCCTTTAATTGCATTGTGAAACTAAAATATTTTTTAGTATAAAAGTGAAACGTTTAACTTATTTAGTAAATGTCTACAAATAATTAATACATATATATATATATATATATAGAAATTCTTATGACGTATTTTCTTTATTTTGTTATAGATAATCTTATGAAAATACTACGAAAAGAATATTTAAGCGCATTTTTTATAAAAAATATATAATAGATTTATAATTAAATAAATAATTGCACTGTTTTCAAATGCGTTCAATTTTCCTGTGTTAACTAGTTGCTTACCATTTTACATATAGTTGCCAAATTTTATGCTTTATCTTACCACTATTACCTAATAATAAATTTCGTTTTATTAATTCGTATATCATTTTCGATTAAATAAGGCGGATAGTACTGTTTAGAAATATTGTTAAGAAAAAATCTGTAATGCTGTAGTTGTGCATCAATGTACAATTTCAAAGAAAGCACAAAGTCATTTCCGGTAGAGTAAAGTGCCCATATTTTGCCCCCTTCCATAATTTCGTCCACATATCGTCTCCGCTTCTGCGAAAGTGGCGCAACTTATGACGCAAGGCACAAGAGACGAAAGGTAAAAGGGGTCAGTATTGAAAGTTCCGTTCGATATAGCGCATGCATTAATAAAAGACGCCGAATTTCCTATTTTTGGAAGACATGAGTTCTTATTACGTCGTTCGTAGAACGTTATTTACTGTACTGTAAGTATTTATTTCTTATTCATTGAATGTATTTTATTTAGGTAAGATGCTAACAGTAGCATACAGTGAGTTTTAGGATGCTCAGTTCATCTTATGGGAACTGAAGCTCCGTCATATTGGGAAGTAGCGTGGTCACAATGTCGTCCCCTTTGCAGTTCTTATTTTCACCCCAGGGACGAACTTAGAAATGCTTTTTCATGAATTTTTTTTAAATTTTTTCATCATGTTTGTGTGGCTAATACTTCGTTATGTTGTTCTCCCACTAATAATTTGTACATTTCTTTGTGCCTTAGTTTAATGTAAATGAAATTACTTACTCATTTAGAAATAAATTTTGATTTAGTTATAAGTTAAGCCTCGGCGTATTGTTTTTTATTTTTATTTATTTATTTATTTATTTATTTATTTTTTTTGTGGGGGGGGGGGGGTGAAATTGAAACTTTTTTTTTTTTTTTTTTTTTTTTTTTTTTGCATTTTTTAATATTTTTGAAAAAACAAATTTTCGCATTGTTAAAATTTTTTTGTACGATATTTGCCTATGTTTACATATGCGTGGGTGGTTAGTCTGTATAATCCAAATTTGGTAGGTTTTCACTGACAATTAGAACATTTAGGGCCTAAAAGAAACTGGGGTACGAAATATGGGCACTTTACCCTATCATGTGTCACACATAATATGCATAATTTTTTTAACTTGAGTTGAAATCAGGTACATTTATCAAATATATCTTTTAATTTCCGTTTAATATATTGTTCGAGTGCATGAAAGTATTAAAAAATGGAAAACCTTGAATAGTTACTACTGAACATCAATTTGACAGACTCTTAGATACTGTGATTTCTTAAACAAAAATGAGAATTAAAAAGTCCCAGAAAAAAAAAATGCTTCTTAATTTAAAAGTAAATTGTTTAATATATATATATATATATATATATATATATATACAGGGGTGAAAAATCTAGGCGCCAGGGGTCAGTTTCTCACCAGTAAATTTTATTAGTTTTCTTCGCTTAAATTTTATTAGCATTTTTGCAAAAAATTTAGACGAAATATTAGACGAAAAACAACTGATAAAATTTAGTGGTGCGAGACTGCCCACTGGCGCCTAGATTTTTACACCTTGTATATATATATATATATATATATATATATATATATATATAAAACAGAACTTCTCCGCGCAACGCATAGATTGTGTAAAATTTTTTTTTAAATATCAGAATGTTTTCACGGAACTTCATCTTCTCGTTCGAGGAAAAGCTATCTGTATGTAAGCTGTTTAGAAAAAGTTTAGTGCCGTTAAGAATTACTGTTAAATAAGAATTACTGATAAGAATTACTGTTAAATAAGAATTACTGATTAACAGTTACTGTTCATACCTATTATATACTACAGTTACTGTTCATACCTATTATATACTCGTGTTCTTTTCAGCAGCCGAGAATATGACCAGTATTTTCTTTTAGATATCACATCATATATTAAAATTAAAATATCTATAAAGCCTATACCAACACTGGCAACGCCTTTAATGAAATTACCATTTCTTGACAACAATATATCCAAATTATCTTGCTTACTACTGTTTATGAATTTATATGTTATACACACTATATAGTATGCTTGTAAAACAATTGGCGAAGCTGAGTAATTTTTCACATATAAAGAGTTAAAATTTTGAATTCTTCCATACAACCCTGTATATGTCCTATAAATATACACATACAGTATACTAAAACTTACTTTAGTTGAAAATCAGTAACATAGATGAAAACATATGCCCGCTAGTTATCAAAAAGACTGCCATGTATCCAAATTATTTTGTAATGCCCTGCATATAAATTTATTTACATTCCACACATATCACACAATTCAATCAATTTAGTCTAACTGAAAAACATGTTACATAATTGAACACAATGTTTCTGCAATTTTACTCCAGTAATTTCACTCTTAAACGATAGTGTAGCTGAATTGTTTTGCATTACTTTGTAAAAGAACATTAAATATTACATGTGCCAATTTCTATGAAAATTATATGAGTACACGCATTAATAATATATATGAAATTTAGCACCTTAGAAGTGGTATAGTATCTTTAAAGTGCTCTTTAAAATACTACTGCCTATAGAGAGTAAAATAATTGAAGTATTTCGTGTCTCTATAAACAAACAATAAATTATATACCAGTATTTCCTATATCAGACATGTATATCAGACTATATCAGACATGTGCGTATCAAAATCGCACATCTGTTTACAAATGTTTAATGTAATGCAAAATCATTAAAACAATTATCACCCATTGGCCATAAAGTATCCGGATTCTTTTGAACGTCTTTGTGATAAATGAAAAGAACTAATGATAAATGGTCTACACTTCTCTTTAAACAGTATATTTGCCAATGTGAATCGTAAAATTGTACATCGATTACATGACGCTCAAGTAGCCTATCTACTCTCTTTATGAAAGTAATCTAGGATTAAATGGAATGTTGAGTTTGGTGAATGAGCGTGTTGTTCGAATTCTAAGACTTATGCGTGAAAGAATCACCTATACTGTTAAAAATATGTAGCTTTTGCTTCATAGTCACTCCACCGTTTTATAGAAAACGATTACTTGACGTTATTATGGAGCATTCTCATTGGTCAGAATAAACATATTCTATAGAAGTGGTGGAGTGACTTTGCAGCAAAAGTTGCAAATTTTTAACAGTGTATGTAGCATTTTTTTTACTTTTCGAAACTATGGTTGAATTACCCTAAATATGTTTCTAGCGGTTATTTTGTACTTATAATATAGTAATTAGGTTTTTACGGGTAGCTGGATAGTATGAAAACGCATTGTAGAAGAGTGTATCGTTGGATTTCAGTAGAATCTCACCATTTATTGAATACTTGACTGAAGTTCATTAATTCATTATTTTGGAGTTTAGATTATGCATCGCTGTGGCCGTTTAACCCTTAACCGGAAACGTGCCGTATGTGCGACGGTTCCGTCTACATATCTACCCTTTACACAAAAATGAACGCGTCCCCAATCTTATCACATAATCTAATCCTTACGCTACTGGTCCTCTGCCTCCCCCACCCATTTGCAACACCTGCGCATTTTTAGTTATTGAAAGAAAAATTATTTTATTTTCAACGCAGTTTGTGGGACGGCATTTTTCTGTTTATGTAATTTTTTGCTCTGGAGTATTGATATGGAGGAGCCGTCAAAGCGGGTACGCTACAGTGATATAAAAGACTAGAGAAAGTGCTTAGAGATTGTTTGATGAAGTAGTAAGTGACATAAGTGATACTGAAAGTATTTCAGATGATGACTATATAAAGTCTGAACACGAAAAGGACTCAACATTGTCAAAAATGCATAAAAAACGCAGATATTAGGTAGATTTCGTAAGAAATACTACCTATTGCAGTCGTTACCATGGTGCGACTTTTGAAAAATTCCTTCATAACTTTTCATTACATGACCCTAGGAACCCAAAACCACCCCCACCTAAAACGTTAATATATATATATATATATATGTATGTATGTACTAAATTTTGTCCACACGATGAAAGTCGCAATTATGCACGGAACGTCTTCAAACTCGCCAACAACTTTAAGATGGCTAATTTCAGGACGGGGATTGAAAATGAGCTAAATCGGGCCAAAGGAATGGGAATGGGGAAGGTTAAAAATTTTGAATACCGTCTTAATATGATTCTGATAAAACCAGCTTTTACACAACAATGGCAGGAAAAATAAATATTTTTCGTTATAGCTGTTGCCAACAATTAAAAAAAAAGCAATAAAATTCTCACCACAACAATTGCTTTTCTAATGCAATGTTTTCACGTGAAAAATTAAATTAGATAAGCAGTTAGACGAATTGAAAACAAATTGAATATTACGTCATAAGTTTTCTAGAGCAAGATTTCCGTATGAAAACTCAAAATGAAATAAATAGTTTGACGAATTAAAAATATATATATATTGCGTCATATTGGAAATATAATGAACCTCAGCAGGTGAATATGTAACGTCATATGAGTTTGAAGAAACGTATTAAAACATGATAAAAACCCGAGTATAGAAATGTTAACATATTTTAACACTTTGAGGTTCTCTGAATTTGATTTAGCCATTTTTAAACCTATTCCATATACATGCGTGTGTGTATTTGTGTATATTAGAATTTTCACAAAATGTTTAGCTCCCTAGAGCTCATTCTTAGCGAAGGAACTGGGTTTATCTTTAATCTTGATTTAAGTTTTGTTGGTGAATTTAGTACTTAACTTCGAAATCTACCTGCACCTGTAGGCCGGAGCCGGCATGGATTTTTTAGAACATGCTGCAATATTTACTATTAAATGTTTTGTTAATTTTACTGCGTAATATTTTAGGTAGATTACGTAAGAAATACTACCTATTGCAGTCGTTACCATGGTGCAACTTTTGAAAAATTCCTTCATAACTTTTCAATATATGACCCCAGGAACCCAAAACCACCCCCAGCTAAAAAGTTTATATATGTATATATATATATGTATGTATGTACTAAATTTTGTCCGCACGATAAAAGTCGCAATTATGCACGGATCGTCTTCAAACTCGCCAACAACTTTGAGATGGCTAATATCTCGGCGGGGATTGAAATTGAGCAAAATCGGGCCAAGGGAATGGAAATGTGGAGGGTTAAAATTTTGAATACCATCTTAACAAGATTCTGATAAAACCATCTCTTACACAACAATGACAGGAAAAAATAAATATTTTTCATTATAGCAGTTGCCAACAATTGAATAAAAACAATAAAATTCTCACCACAACAATTGCTTTTCTATTGCAAGATTTTTCACGTGAAAAAATAAATTAAATAAATAGTTTGACGAATTGAAAACAAATTGAATATTACGTCATAAGTTTTCTAGAGCAAGATTTCAGAATGAAAACTCAAAATGAAATAAATAGTTTGACGAATTAAAATATATATATATATATATTACGTCATATTGGAAATATAATGTACCTCAGCAGGTGAATATGTAACGTCATGTGAGTTTGGAGAAACGTATTAAAGCATTATAAAAACCTGACTATGGAAATATTAACATATTTTAACACTTTGAGGTTTTCTGAATTTGTTTTAGCCATTTTTCAACCTATTCCATATACATGCGTGTGTGTATTCGTGTATATTTGAATTTTGACAAAATGTTTAATTCGCTAGAGCTCATTCTTAGTGAAGGAACTGGGTTTATCTCTAATGTTGATTTAAGTTTTGTTGGTAAATTTAGTACTTAACTTCGAAATCTACCTCCGCCTGTAGGCCCGAGCCGGCAGGGAGTTTTTTTTCTAATTCATATCGTACCGAAATATATAAAAATATTAGCATTTATTTAATTATTATGACGAAAATTTTACCGTTTGAACAATAAAGCGTAATTTCAAAATATTTTCTGTCTCCGACATTCAAAACTTATTTGTATGCTGTCATATTAAAAAAATGGTCCTGTTACTGCTTTACTATTAAATATTAAGTGTTTAAGTTCACTATTTGGTAAATTATTAAGAGTTATTTTCTTTTTAAAATTTTATAGCATTTTTTTTTAATTTAGCAGTCTCACAGACAGCCCGTTTCCGTTTGTGCACGGGATTTTAATGTATACGGTTAAGGGTTAAGTTGTTCTTTTGAGATTAATCTTCGAGTGCTAGCGTTGACGTCGTGGTAGGGTGATGCCATTTAATGCTTTCAGGTACAAAGAAGTTGGAATCCACGGCTATTGCAATATTGTGAAGTATTGAGTTTTTAGTGATTTCTCATAAACTTCGTCTTTGAACTTTTAGAGTTACCATTTTAACGTAAGTTACAGTTTGAATTAAACTCAAACTTTAGGTCCTGAGGTTATAATTCCGATCGTTATTAATTCAACCGCCGCACAGTGGGATGTTTTGCTGATGTAGGTGGACAAAATTCATTTTTCCAATTATCTCGAAATTTGTCAAAACCGCATAAACTGGTAGCTGAATGTATGTTTTGTCAAGATCCGTACGCGTTTTGTCGAAAGAAAACAAAACTGTCGATTAACCGTTATGAAGCCATAACGGTATATACAGGGTGATTCAAAAAAGATGGGAAAAAGGTGATAGTACACACTCAAACAAACATTTTGTATCAAAGAATGCATGGTCGAAAACTAAACGTAAAAAAGTTAGAGGGCGCCAAAAGTTATGTTCTTATACGAGGCAAAAACACACAATGAACGATTAAATTAAGTTACGAAAACAAATTTAATGGCATTTGATTACAATAAGTGCTCAAAACATTGACTGGCAACTGTTATGCACGCAGTACAACGGCGAAGAACAGATTGGTGAATTTTCTGAAACATACCAGGCATATCGCGAACTTCCCCTACAGCAGCCGAAAGGTTGGCGACAAGTTCTTCTGCCGATTCAATGGGAGCCTCATACACAAGAGCCTTTAGATGTCCCCTTAAAAAAAAAATCGAGACATGAAAGATCTGGCGAGCGCGGTGGTGCCTGGTGTGTTTCAGAAAATTCGCCAATCTGTTCTTCGCCGTTGTACTGCGTGCATAACAGCTGCCGGTCTATGTTTTGAGCACTTATTGCAATAAAATGCCATTAAATTTGTTTTTGTAACTTAACTTAATCGTTCATTGTGTGTTTTTGCCCCGTATAAGTACATAACTTTTGGCGCCCTCTAACTTTTTTACGTTTAGTTTTCGGCCATGCATTGTTTAATACAAAATGTTTGCTTGGGTGTGTACTATCACCTCTTAAAAGTTTCCCCATCATTTTGAATCACCCTGTATAACATATTTATGACCGTTATGAAGCCATTTGCGCGGTTGGTTAGAAGAAGTTTCAACGGTAGAACTAGTTTCCTCTAAGTTCGAAAGCACGTCGTGACTATTTTGTTTTATTTTAAAGCGCGAGTTCGCTGGTCGTATATCACAGATTTTTCAGGGTAAGATTTGATCTATTTTAATATGAAAATAAGCGCCATTAAACCCGCTTAATCGCTTTTCAGAGGTTGTGATTCTGGATGATCTATGATGTCCTTTACTAACTTCATCTTAACTTTTAATATATAATTCAGAATTATTCAGCAATAAGCATTTTTTTAAATCAAAGTGAAATTGCTAAAGTATTGGAAACTTAAACTCCTGAAAATTTGCAAATTATTAAGTTTTTTATAAATAACCAAGCATTACATTAATCTGCAGTGCATATATGTTTAGTTCAAATATTGCAAGTCAATTTTAAACCACTTTTAATTATCCGATTGAGCCGAAACATTAAATAAATGTGTAGTTTCCATGACAATACAATATAACTATAATTTGAAGAACGTAGAAGTTATATTGATTCTACAGGGCTACATAAAAATGTACTTTAAAATTTTTAAGTTAATTTTAAGCCAATTTCAGTTATCCGATTGAACTGAAACTTTGCTTATATATGTAGTTATGATGACAATGCGATTTTATTATAATTTATAGAACAGAGCAGTTACGCTTTTTTTTTTTTTTTACAGGACCACATAAAAGATTAGTTCAAATCTTGTTAGACGATTTTAAACTGATTTACCTGATTATCTGATTTATCCGATTACATGATTGAGCTGAAACTTTACCTACATGTGTTTTTCCGATGACAATTAAATTCAGTTATAAATTGACGAACGTAGCAATTATGCGTTTTTTACAGGGCCATACAAAAGATTGCGGAAAGATTGTTGCTTATAAGCACGTGTATTTTTTTAATTGAAAATAAACTGCGTAGCAGTTATATTACTTTTACAGGGCCGCATAAAGATTTGGGATACATTACCGACTATGAGCAGAAATTTTATTTCAAAATGAATAGAATTTATCTAGGTTATTTATTTACACAATAGCATTTTTCAACTGAAAATAATTTCGATAGAATTTATACTTTTTACAGGGTCACACAAAACATAAGTGTTTTCTTAATGTAATTTTATTTTAAACTTTTATTTTTCAGGATGACTACATAAATTTCTCGAGCAATTCTGAGAAGACAAAAATAAACAAAAGAAATTAATGTTAAATTACATTGTGCATTAAATTATTTTTTACTTAATACCTAGCAAAAAAAAAGAAATAGTGGGCCATCAGTTGGAAATAAAATGGCAGCCAGCACTGCAATCAGCGGTAAAGTGCAATTGTGCCATTAATTAAACCTGTACAAATGTGTCCGTGCGGAATGCAGCTGGCCCATCAGTGATGGCCAACAGAAGGCCAGAATTGGTATGCCATCACATTACTTCAACCCGACAATTTTCCTGTAATGCTAGCACCGATCGTACTGCTATTCCTTTGCTGGCCCAGCACTTTTCCTTACAAAAATTTCTTATAGAATTCTATAAAATAAAACAAAGTATTATAGAATTATGGCCCTTTTATCTATAAGCTATTTTCACCAAGAGCTATAAGTGTCTATAACAGGAATGTTTTCTGGAAATACTTGAACTTGCAGCTGTTTCCAAGTGGTCACCCACCCCAGTACTAACCGCGCTCGTTGCTGATTGGTTTTCGTGATCGGACATGAACAAGTACTTTCAGAGTATCCTACGACCGCTCGTAGTTTTCAAGCTCTCATTACACTATTTGAAGATTGTTTCTTTTGTGATTTAAGTTCCCAATCATTAAACTGGTATAGAAATTATTATATTGCATAGAAATCCTATATATTTCATGCACTTTTATTATTATTATTATTGATTCTCAACTGTGTAAATTATGAAAACCGAAATCCTTTATAACCCAGTAAAACCAGATTTAAGGAGAAAAAAAAAGTGCGTTGAAATAAAGAATTTACTTATTTATTTATTTACTGATTTATTTTGTTGGTGGCAATGGTGCTATATTACTACATCATTGGTATATATTAACAGTTTAAAAAAATATCTTCACAACTTAAATTGTGTTAAGATATTCATTTCAGATTTGTGTTCATATACTCAATCTCTTCAATATTTGCAACGCCACCTAACATAAGGGTTTCCAGCAATAATACTGCAAAAGTTCGTGCACTTCCATGTAGTGGTGGGCCAGCGCATGAAATAAAACGGAAGCCCACCAGAATTTTATCTGATGATTTCCAGCAGCAAAATTGACTGAAGCTGTTCAGCAGCGGTCATGCAGTGGTAGGCCATTATCCAGCACTTCTCCATCATTGACAGCACCTATCTTGCTGATGGCCAGTAATTTCCTCTTTACTGGGTAGTAAAATAAGCATGTTTAACGCATTGTTTGTAATGCATTACATTTTTATTTTGAAACATTGTTGTTAAATAAGCCAAATATGTATCACAGTTTGAGTATTTTATTAGTGAGACATTAAAAAAACTGCAAAATTAATTAAACTTAAACGAAATAATTTTGTCCAACTAGATCGTCCAAACGTACACTGTGCGCCGCTCTCCACTGTAACCATCCTTATTTATTGCTTTTAATAAAACATTATTACTGCTAAATTTCTGAGATATTGATACTTATTTGATGGACGAGTTTGAAAGATCCGTCACAACATATTGGGAAATTACATAGTCTTGTGCAGGAAAATATTACATATCTCAAGCAGTTATATTTTCAGTGCCAACTGCTGCAGTAGCATATAGTAAAATGAACATGCGCTCTGAAAAAAGTCTGCTCACAGTGCTCTTTAGTGGTAAAATTAGCATATACTCGTCGCCTTTTGAAACCTGTCAGATATACGGGGAGATAGTCAATTATAAAGTTATTGTCAGTGTTCCAAGTGCTCTCCGTAAACTACCATACTTATCTGCACTCTCATTCCTTATTTACGCTACATATTGTTCAGTTCTTATCGTTAATTACTATATGTTCGCAAGGTGTATTTTTGTACTAAATTGATCCTTCTCTACGGCTTTGTAATAAATCATTTTTCTGTATTTTGTTTAATTTTCAAGATCGGCATACTAATTTCTAAATTAACGACTAAAGAACACTGTAAGCAGTCTCTTTTAAGTGTTCAAATAGGCTTTATTATACGCTACATTTCTAAAGACGATTGGGCGCTTTTGATATTAGAAGTTTTGTCAAATTCCTGAAGTAATACTTAATGAATTTTTCTGTAACTTCAAGTATATGAAAAACCTGATCTTAAGTTTTGTCAGGATAGTAATTAAGGGGCCAACAGAAAATTTAATAAGAAAAATAATGTTTCCAAACACCTTGTAAAAAAATCGAAATTATCACCTTTTGAACCACCTGTCATATTCTTTACCTTTTTACAAATCTATTTTTTTTGTAATGATGTTGCAATGATGTTTAAAGTGATGATGCCAAATCATTAAAATCCGACATATGAATTTTTAAAATATAACACTCTTACGTAAACCAATAAAAGTATCCAGTCGGTATAGTTTACAACGAAATTGACATCGTTCTGAGGACAGTATGCGCATTTTTTTTGCTTATAAAACTTAATATTTGTGCGTTAAAATGACGTAGTATATTCGTTTAAATATATTTTGGGTTAAAACAGATATTATAATACAGACATTTCAATTTCTAGAAAAAAATTCAGAAACATAATATTAAAAGAAATAATTTACTTAATATGACACCACTTTCTATCAGCGGATTTCTGTGTAATTCGAAGTCCAGACAATTATTTTCTATTTTTATGTTCATTCGTAATTATATAAATACGTAGCACCTATAGTCGTCATCTGGTCCGTCCGTCTGTCTTTCTGTCCGTCTTTCCGCATATAGCAGCGCAAAATCTACCCGACCAAAAGGTTTGAAATTCAATATATATAATAGTTGTCAAATTTTGTTTGGTAATATCAAATTTTTCGAATATCGAATCAAAACTTAAAAATATATTAATAAAAGTTTTCTTCATTCTATTAAATTCTATCATACGTAACGAATTTAATAATTTCCCATGATAGGTAAGGATTCTCGGTTGCCATGGTGATTACAGCCTGTTTAAGATGAAGTCCTATTAATTCCGTATTATATATATAATCGTAATACATTTTGTAATCACGCATTTTTGCATAAGAGTGCAGCAGCTATTTCACCAAGATCTAAATATATATATAAAACTAATTACAGTATCGACGCACTTCATTTGCCACTTTTGACGTACAATTTCCGACTTGTTTATTTTTTATTTCTTTTACGTACTGAATCAATATCTATTGAACAAAGGCTACCACTCTAGCTGTCAGCGCCCAAAATTAAGGGCTTGAGAGTTAAAAGAATTTCCTGAATTGTATATCATAGCTCTGCAATATGTTTGATTTTCTTAAGAAACCAATTGAATTTTTAATCAAACACAATCATTACTAATATTATTTTGAACTCGCAGTTATGTTTTGTAGCATTGTGTAAATTTTTAGAAACGAAACAGCTTTTTGAGAAATAAACCGTGATTCTTGCAGTTCCTTCATATCTTTAAGAATTTTCAAAGCCTCGATTACAACTTATATATTGACTATTATATGAAAATGTGTTTATTTTTGAATTAGGGCTTACTTTGCGAACATCCTGCAAAATCACAGGGCTTATATATTTATTAGGTATTAATTTTAGCAAAACACTTTATTAATATTTTTGCTACAATATATAACACCATTTATATTTAAAGTAAGTGTCATTTTCTGTTTGTCTGAGGTTATTATAATGCTGTTTTTATCTGGACAATATGAATTTTCTCTCCATTGTTTTCCTCTGATACTTTCATACGATGAAGAAACAAGCTGAATAAAGAAGATTAATCTGCAAAAGATTTACAAATTAGTATTACATGATTCAAATGATTACAAACAGTAACAAACATAATATTTCTACAAATGTATTATTACATTAACTGTTATTATTATTACAACCAAAAATTGGAAATATTGAGTTTAGTTTTTAGTCTTTGAAAATGTAACATTATGCATTTCCATAACTACTATGTAGAGAAATAATTTAGATGTTAAATATAAATTTCTTTTGAAAATCACTTAAAATGACAGTTGTAAGGATGCTAATAAGTTTAAATGATAATTGATATTTGAAAATGATTAAATTAACCTGCTTGTTGTTTTCAAGTAATTATGATCCAGAATTAATTGCGTACTGAAAACAAACATAACTACTTAAATAGAAAAGACTTTTAAATTTTAATTGCAGTTAATATAGTAAAATCTCTAAATAAGGGACACCTTGCAAGCGCGGAAATTGTTCGTAATTGGAAAACCTCAGATATTCACAAAATACCTTGGCTTAATGTATCAATAATGGATTTTTATATGTCCGGAAACATATATCATAGAATTAATAAGAAAGTAAAATTATTTTTTAAGCAATAAAACCTAAAATAAATTATACATACTTTTTTCAACTGCTTATTATATTCTTCCGAAATACTCTATTACAAAAATTTGCTTTTGCTTGTGAGTACAAGTAATTTAGTTTTTTATGCGAAGTTTTGAATTTTTCAATATTTTTAATACTTTCGGAGCATATTTGTTTTAAGAAAAAAGTTGCATAACCGTTCATTGTGTTTTGCCGCTTCTTTGAAATTCTCGATATTGCAGAAAACATCTCCAGTTTCAGTATCTGATTCCTCATCACTAATAGAGTCAGCTTTTGCAGAAAATTCTAAAGGAATATAATTACATACATTAACTCGTTCTTCTCCAGTAGGTAACTCATCGCCAGTGTCAATGAAAATTTCGGAAGTTTCTTCAATCCTAATGAATTTCATTAATTCGCTTCTTGCGCTTAATTCCTCATTTTTGTCGGAAATAAGTCTTTCATTTTCTTTTAATATAAAGCTTTTTTTCTGAAACATCGCCGTACGCTTTCGGGTTTTATGTTTTTTACAGCTGAGGAAATCCAAATTATAGCATCGAGAGCATGAACTTATTTTAGGCAGTTCTCAAATGTATTCAGAATACCTAACTTAGAAAGAATGTGGCGTAATAAAAACTTTCTGCACCAAGTTTTACAATTGTGTATTACCCGATTCTCAAAGAAAGTTATGATTAAAGAGCAAGTTTTCCATGCTTTTTTATTCTCTCTCGAAATAACACCAAATTTATAAAATTGGATGTTTTTTCAGAAACACCTGGGTTTCAGAGATTTTCAAATTTTAAAAGAGATTTCAAATTCTCCTAATGAAGTGCAAAATAATAAAATAACAAGTCGATCTTTTGATATTATTTCGCCGATTCAGTTATCCTTTTTGAAACACAAAGTCTCATTCCGAAAATTCGGAAAAAGATTCCAGTTTCATCGGATTAAAAAACATTATCTCATCGTAATCATCACACATTGACTGCAGTCGTTCATCCCACTTCTTCACTTCTTTGATATCTACAGATTTTCTTCTCCACAGATTTTTTTTAACGGGATATTGTGCTGAACATAATTATATTTCCTTAGAGACGCCGAAAGCATTTTCCTGAATTGGAGGTCCACTGATAGGAATTTGTTTTTTTAACGAAATGAAGTAAACCAATTAAAAATTATACTTACAGTTTATGAAATTCTATGGAACCAATCATACTCGATTTTACATTTTTGCTTTTCTCATTAGAGATAGTAATCCACAAGTTTCTCATTTTTCTTTATTTTTTAAAAATCTCTATATTTAATCCTATATTAAAACGTTGGGTAGGTAAACGCAAATTCTATTTCGTTTTTTTTCCAGATAGAATTACAATTTCAAATTTTTCTTTTAAAGTTAATCGCTTTCGTTTTGAGGTCATTCTCGAAACATGTATACTAGATTCGTAGTACGTAGCATTTAAAATTTTCAGAAAATTATAAACATTGTCTTAACATAGATGATGATTCATAATGAGTGGGACAAAAAGAAAACATGATTGTGAACGTTCTAATTAATATATTTAGAAAATTCAAATTTATCTCAAAACTACATTTATTCAAGTTTCTACAGGTGTTCCATATGGGGCTCTCCGGTGACAAGTCAAAGGTCTACACGGTAATCAAGATCCTGCCACATTCGTGAAAGCAAATCCCCTGTGATGGAGTTCAACACTGCAGTTATCCACTGCTTCAGTTCCTCTAAGTCCTGAGGAAGTGGAGGCACAAATACTTTGTCATTAACGAAACCCCAGAGAAAAAAATGACAGGACGTTCACGAATTTTTTCAACCACTTCGGGTTTTGTTTCTTTTCGTCCTGGGCTTTTGTTCTTGCATAAGCAGCCGGTATCCTGGAACTGCTTCACCCACCTGTTTATGTTATGCCGATGCGGTGGTTGTTTACGAAATTTCGTGCGAAAATGTCTTTGCACAACAGTTACCGAGGAGGTTTTGGCATATTCGAAAGCGCAGTACGCTTTCTCCTGCATGGACGACATTTTGTTTAACAGCGCCTCTAGCGGCGAGTTCGTCATTCGATGATTTTTCCCTGTTGCCAAATAAAACTTGTATAATTGTAGATGCAGAATAAATTTGTTTCGGCTGATTAAATCCATTACGGCAGTCACACTGCGCTATTCTTTTTGGCGCATTCATTATGAATCACCCTGTATTTTGAATAATGTGTTTGAATAATGCGTTTTGAGTGTGATTTAAGTTTCAAGAATCAAATAGCAATCGATACAAAATACATTGCTAAATAGGGTTTTTACCCTGCAGTTGTAGCTTTCTTGGCGACTAAAGTTGTTATTCTCAAAAGATAAGTACACAATTTCCCAATAAAAAAAAATAAAGTAACAATTATTTTACATAAATGTAAAATTAAATAAGATAAAGGATAAGGGAGGACTTTAAAGCATTTTACCTATGTAAAAACAAAACTTACATCACATTATCCTGATAAATTGCCTTTTTACTTTTTTTTTTCTTTCCCGTTAAAAAATCATTTCTCATCTTTTATCGCCAAAATTGATGTTCGTTATTCAGAGAGCATTTCAGAGTGTCCATTAAAAAAGTTACGGTGTAAATTATTTTACAAGTTTTTCATAATTAATTAAATTTCTTCAAAGAAAATGGTATATAAATCAAAATTACCGAAATTCTTCTAATGCGTGACGAAATCATTGATAATCTATTTAGTCTCTTCTGTGTATGAATAAAAATACAATTCAAGCTATCGGCAAATTAAAATCGTACATTTAGTTAATAAATACACCATGTCAGGTAGAATAGCGTATAAAATAACACATGAAGCATTGAGCATGTGTGAACTCGAAGAACTTTCGACAAATATTAACGTAAAATTGAACTTATTTCCAATCACTTTTTTGAAAAAAGGACATGTTTAAAAGTTATAAATGACATATTTTTCAAATTTAACCCCTTAACGATCGCATTAAATTACAGTTTAAAAATTCAAATTGCTTATTGGCACCACTTTTTTGAAAAAGAAATGTTCGCCTTATTTAATGACACTTCAAATGATACCATGATAAAGCCAATTACACTATTCCATAAAACTGACGGGAATCAAACAAATCTGAATAAAAGACACAGACCGTGAATATCACGCAAGCGAGAATTAAGGAGTTAAGTAGTTTTGGTTCAAAATTAATATGAGTACATGACGTGCTTAAAAACACCATTTATATATGAATTATAAGAACAGAGAAAATAACGTCGAATGTGCATAAAATCATTTTGATTTGAAGAACTTTCTAAAATAAAAAATAAAAACTAGCGCATGTGTGAATTCCAGCTATTTCTTCAAACTACACTCCAAAAGTTAAGGTACAGGGACTGGATGCTTTCGATTGCAGACTTTTTGTCGAATATCTACCAACATTATTAGAGAATCCTTCTTGAACTTCTAGGATGTAGAGTACATGTTTGATTTTATATTTCTCGGTGAAGATTATCGGGGGGTACAATTAGGGGGCTAATAATAAATTTAATAATAAAATAATATTTGCGGTCACCTATGTAACAGAAAAGGTTGTAAATGGTTTGTCACTGTGGTAAATGACTATTTGGGTTCTGTTCAATGTTTGTATGCATTTGTGTAAGCATAGCGCTCATATTCGTGAAGATATTAACGTTTTTTGTGAAAAATTCAAAAGTTTTTGTTTATAGCATACAGAGTTTTCAACCAAATTTAACACAACATTCCAAAAACCTGACAAAGAACACTAGCAACAGTATATTGCAACTAAAACATGAATATATTGAATATTTGATGAGATATGGGCATTTGTATAAAATAATTTTTAACTGCGCATGCGTGAAAGATCCTAAATTTTTTATTATATAATTTGGTAGTCAGCTATTTAGGGCAACTTGTATAAAAGGTACAGTCAAGTATCGCGAAAATTCATCGATATAGTTAGTTGCTTCCTAAAAATAGCTTTATTATAAGGGATTTTCCACAACTTTTCAAACATTTCAAACACTATATCTTTCTAAGTTTTCACAACATTTGACTGCACGTTTTAAAGAAGTTACCCCAAAATACTGACTACCAAATTATGAAATAAAAATTTTGAAATCTTCCGCGCATGCGCAGTTACAAATTATCTCATAAAAACGCCCATATCTCATCAAATATTCAATATAGTCATGTTTTAATTGCAGTATACAGTTGCTACTATTCTTTGACAAGTTTTCGGAAAGTTGTGTTAAATTTGGTTGAAAACTCTGTATGCTATAAAGAAAAAACATTTGAATTTTTCACAAAAACGTTAACATCTTCACGAATATGAGCGCTATGCTTACACAAATGCATACAAACATTGAACAGAACCCAAATAGTCATTTACCACAGTGACAGACCATTCCCAGCCTTTTCTGTTACACAGGTGATCGCAAATGTTATTTTATTTTTAAATTTATTATTAGCCTCCTAATTGTATCCCCCGATAAATCTTCACCGAGAAATATAAAATCAAACATGCTCTTTACAACCTAGAAGTTCAAAAACAATTCGCCAATAATGTTGGTAGATATTCGACAAAACGTGTGCAATCGAAAGCATCCAGTCCCTGTACCTTAACTTTTGGAGGCCAGTATAGAAACACGTGACTATGAATTCAATTTCACAATAAATCAATATGTTCTTTCAGAAAATCATGTTAAAATATTGATTAATGAATTAAAATTTTAAATATCCTATTTATCAGGACTTTGTTATTTCCATTTTTCACGTGAATATTAATCAAATCATGAATATTTATGAAATACAAATTAAAATTTCATCATTAATTATAACGTTTATAATCGATAAATATTTCATTAAGTAAATATTTCATTAAGTCACTAATAGTAGCTTTTTGTGTTACATATGAATAATTTTTAATACAGTTAATTGAAAAGCGGTTATTGGTTATACGATTCAACATAAAACTGCGAATAACACTGATCAGAAAAAGTTATTACTTTTCTTTATAAAGAATGGAAGTGTATAATTAATAAATTGTTATGAACGATAAAGTTTAATTATTTTTTTAACTAATTCGCGCATTTGGCTTTAAAAATTTTTCGATTATTACGAAATAAGCATTTATTCACTTTTTAATAATAATTTAACAAATTTAAAAGTAAATAAATATTAATGTAAGATGAATAATTTAATTAATTATATTTTTGAAAAAACAAAGAAAAAAAATCAAGTGTGATTCATTATAAAACAAATTATGGAATATTAAAAGATGAAAATAATATATAATGCATTAATTTAAAATTCGAAAAGAATTAGTATATATCTGAAAGTGGAAAAGACATATTTCAAAAACTTTCTATAAGAGATTTATAATTTAAAATTAACATGGAACAAAAACTGAAATACGAAGCATGGAACAGAGAAATCTGTCGACCGTATCCAAAATAATTTTATTTTAAATTGCTCATTTTTTAAAAAATTATACACTATGTACTACCTCTTGTCTTCGATCTCTCAAGGCAGGATTTTTGTATTACAATTATCATACATTCTACTTTATAATTAATCACTTAGATTAAATAAGATTTGTCTAATTTCTTTTTAAGATTAAATGTAATATAATAAATGTAATTCTGTTAGAGTGGGCGTGAAAATATTTTTTGCTGACCGCTCATTTATAGAAATTTTAACTAAAAAACTTTCTAAGTATTCTTTACTGAAACATTGCCGAAAGTTGAAGTACTTTTTATATTTTGCTTCTAAGAATGTATTTATTGCGGTTAACTATATGTAAGTTTCTTACTCTCTATGTAATGATTCAGAAAATACAAAACAATAGTATATTTTTCCACTCATAAAATTAAATTTACGTTGTTTGCTTTCAAATGATACTAGATTTATCCCTAAGATAAAAATAATAAAACTCATTATTTTCATTTGTACATTTTTACAAAATACATCCATATCTAGTTTTATGTCGGCCATATCTAAAACATTTTCAATATGAAATTGCCTGGTTTTCAAAATAAGCTGAAATTTCCATATTAAAAAATTAAATGAATAAGATTTAATTTTTTTTAAAGGTTAAATATAGCAGTCATTCCCAACCTTTTTGGAGTCACTAAGACATTTAAAAACTTTATTCCAATGACGAAGCGCCTTAAGCATACCGTATCCTATGTTACAAGGTAATGGTTTTTAGGTGCTGAGCACAGGAAGTGGGAATGGATAGTAATCTAACAATTGTGCATTGTCCCAAGAATAAATTATATTTTGAAACATTTACCGCAATACGTTTTACAAAGCAACATTACATACAACATTACAACAACATACTAAACAATTATTTTTAATTAGAATCAATACAGATGATATTGTCAAAAAAACGTATATTTAGAAATCCTCCAAAACTTGCACATGAAATTTCGTTATTTATTTTAACAAATGGCGTGATAATTTGTTTTGAAGAATGAATTACGGTGCCCTTCATATTATAAAAAATCAGGTGTTTATCTTTTAAGTCAGAATGATTTCCTTCAAAACAATGACGCAGTAGAGCATGGAAAGTGCAGTTATTGTTTAACACTTCACCATAAATCATACTGAAAGGAGTTGAGAAATTCAAATTGCCAAATAAACGTTCAAAATGCAATTTTTCGTATTCTTACATTATAATTCCATTTGACCTTTTATCACATTTTGTGAGTAAAAGCCTTATTAATAGAGTGATGGTAGAAATGAACGTCTCTACAATATTTTTATTTATTTATTTAAAGAAAATGAAATGTAGTTTATTAAAATAATTCAGTTAGCTTAAAGTTGTTATCTATTTATAGATGTTTTTGAAGCAATAGAATCTGCTGCTTGATATGCGTTGGTTCCTTTCAAATTTTCTTTATGTTTTCTTAAAGGGTGGCTGAGCCCCTGGGAGGTTCAAGCGATACCCTTAGCATCCAGGGGTGTACAGTAGGGTGAGTCGAAAAAAGCAAAAATTTTCAGATCAATTTCTAAGAGCGCAAAAACGTTGCCTTTTGTAATTAGAAGAATAGCTCAAAAATATTTTTAAAATCGATTAATATATGTAGGTCGCGCATTGTACTTGAATTTTTGAAAATATTGTGAAAAGTAACGATTTTTGAAATTAATGATGAAAATTAAAAATTAATCAGAGCTACTTCTAATATTGTGTAAATGTGACCTTTTGGTATTAGAAGAATACACAAAAAATATTTAAAATCGGTTAATATCTTTAGGTCGTGCATTGTACTTGTATCTAGGAACATATGATAAAATTGACAATTTTTGAAATTGCATGATGAAAATTTTAAAACATATTCAGACCTACTTCTAATAGTGCATAAAAGTCACATTTTGAAATTAGAAGAATAAAATACAAACTATTTAAAATCGATTAGTATCTTTGGGTCGATTAGTATCTTCATCGCACTTGAAAGTTGAACATCATTGTCAAAAATAGCGCATTTCTATAATACAGGAGCCGGGTTAAAAATACATTGGTGATATAACTAATACAGCTGGGAACAGTAGAGATAGTTTTAGAAATGTTGTTTTTTATCTATCTGAAAAGAACGTCTCCTTAGATGAAGTCGTTGTAGTTGGATGTGACGGCACATCTATCAACCGGATAGAAAATAAGGGCTATTTGAAATTCAGGTATGCCGATATGTAGGTCATTTCATTGGTTTATTTGCCTTTTGCCTTTCATTGAATTACTTTTTAGACACTTGTTTTAACATATTGATGGAAAAATCACAGGGCCAGCTTTATTTTTTCTCCCTATAAGTACACAGTTAAGAAATTGCTGCAAACTGCTCAGTCATTCGACCGTTCTTACAGATAAAAGTTATTCACCGTATATTTTTGTGATCGTGATCATAATATGGTCAATAATATGATCATAATATATTAGCAATATAGTCAAGTAACCGTTATTTACAAAAAAGGTAAAATGATTAAACAATTTTTTGCTGATTTTTAACAGCGTAAGTAACTACCTGCTTGTGTAACACTATTTGTTGTGAAATTTCAATTAATCAATTGCAATATCCCAACAATGACTGTTAATAAACCGAATGACTTCAATTAAGATTTAAAATATATGTCTTCTTTAAATATACAACGCTATGCTACAGGTTTCTGTCCTGGGAATCTTGCTGTCCGTAATCGAGAGCTTATTTCTCAATAACGACCGCAAACAGATCTCACACTATATGTATCCATTAAAACACCTATCAATGAAATGAAACAGTTAGCTTTATACTCCATGTAGACATGTGCGTCTATATTGTTTGACATTAATAGAAATCATTCTACTTTTCTTGGAGAAATGCATCTGATCAAGACAATAACAATATTGCGTCAATTACCAAAAATAATTGGAAGAGGTGATACTCTGTTACTGAGGATAACGGAGTCTATGCTCATCCCAAAAAGCTGTGATTGTCAATGATCACAGATGAAAGAGAACAATAAGGGAATTGGGATTCAGACGGATTTAGAAAGCAATGCAATCTGTGACTGTCTGAGAGATCTTTTGAATCAATGAGAGGCAAAATGCTTTCTGAGCTTTTTCTGTGCAATATGGGAGGTGAAGTAACCTTTCAGGTAGACCAGTCATTAAGTTATGTCTAATCGTGAGCACTAAAATTGAACTTGGTGTCACAAAATCTCGCAAAATTCTCGCTTTTTCGGTATGCATATTTTTCTAGGTTTCTCTATACATAATTTTTTTTCATCGTGCAATTTCAAAAAATGTCAATTTTGGTCATATTTCCCAAAATAAAAGTGCAATGCGCGGCCTTAAGATATTAACCGATTTAAAATAATTTCTTGTGTTATTATTGTAGTACTAAATGGTGACATTTATGCACTATTAGAAATAGCCATGAATATTTTTTTAATTTTCGTCATTAATTTCAAAAGTAGTCACTTTCCATCACATTTTCAAAATTTCAAGTGCAATGCCCGATCTAAAGATATTAACCGATTTCAAAAATATGTTTTGCGTTTTTCTTCTAATTACAAAAGGCAACTTTTCTGCTCTATTAGAAATTGATGTGAAAATTTCGCTTTTTTCGACCCACCCTAGTGCACAGGTTGGGAAACTCTGAAATATAGTATATTAAATGTAATAGCCATTATAGTGACAGCGGAAAAATAATTTCGCTGTACCATCATTTACGGAAATCGAAATATTATTTATAATTATTTTTTACTGAAACATTATTGCCAGTTGAAGTACATATTATTGCCTGTAAAATATAATGTATATATATTATTTCTACGTTATTTCATACTCTGTGTAATGCTTTGGAATAGACTAAATATTATTTATTTTACCAGTAATAATACTCAATTTACTATATTTGCTTTAAAATGAATGTTTTTAGTTTTTTTGTTTTATCCTTAAATTAAAGTAACGTAACTCCTTATTTGAGTTATTAAATTTACAGAGCGACTCAAAAAGAATCGGAGTAAAGAAAACATACCTGTAATTTCTGTAATGGGTTTATTTTTGAAATAGAAATTTAACGTCAAATTATAACTATACAAAAAATAGTTTAGAATGCTAAAATTCATCTTAATATTATAACATAAAATTACATAAGTGATACATTACAAAAAATATGATTAAACCTTTAAAAATATGTTAAAAACCAAGCACTTTCGGCTAGTACTGAATCATCATCAGGAATTAGAATTTAAATAGTTGTTATAACCGCTTATGATTGTCCGATTTTCAACATTTTTTCTATTGTTTTATCATCTTTTAAGTAGTGTATCATTTATGTAATTTTATATTATAACTGTGCAGGTTTCTAAAGATGATCGGTGTAGGCCTCTTCCGCTTTACGGCAAACGTCTACGTGCTAAACTAATTCCTGCTACACTCTTGCTATTATATCCTGTGTTATGTAGTCCAATGCGTCACTTATCAACTGCTGTAAATTTTGGAAGTCTTGAGGCCAAAAACATTTTGTCCTGCACGTAAAAAAGGAAAAAAAATCGTTTCTTTTGGATGGCTTCGTCCAAACGTTTCACGAATGTTTTCCACCACTTCGTTTTCAAAGGTGGGCATCCCCTGCCATTTCCCTTGCATAAGCAACCCATCCCTCAAACTGCTTCACCCACCTTATGATATTTTGACGATGAAGTGGTTCATTAAAGAAGTTGGTCCGGAAATGTCTCTGAACAACGACAACCGATGAAGATTTTGCGTATTTTAACAAACATTAAGCTTTCTCTTGTGAGGATGTCGCCATTTTGAATAACAGCTCCTCTAGGGACGATTTCGATAATAGCAGAGTTTTAGCTGTTGCCAGATAAAACTTGTTTAGTTTTACTTTCCCGATACTTTTTTGTTCGCTAATTAAATCTATTACAGCAATTTAACGTTGCAGGATATTATTTCCATTCATTTTGAATGACCCTCTATAACATAAAAGTTTTAGATGTAAGCCAATAAAGTTATTCGGATTTATAAATGTATGTATATGAAGAATGTAGACAAACATTATTTTTTAATTTTTGTTCTCATTTACCCGACCTATATTTTCTTCAGAATCATTATACTTTACCTTCATAAAATACGAAGTTAATATAAAATATACTACTCTCGTATATTCTATTGATAGCACAATGTTTTAAACATTTTTTATTTAATACCGATTGAACAATTTACACTTTATTGGTCTGAAAAATTGAAGAACTTAGATTAAATTTTAAATATTTAATTTATGTAGTGTTTTAGGTAGCTTTCATTACAAAAAGCTACCTATTGCAGCCGTTCGGAGGAAAGCAATTTCAAAACAATTTGGCATATTTTCATCGATCATGACCCCCAGCCCCCGAAAACACCCTACGTTCAAAATTTATGTATATATATATATATATATATATATATATATATATATATATATATATATGACCTTTGTCACACTGTAACTCTCGAATTTATGAACCGATTTGGATGTAATTCGGTATGTACATAGTACATACCAATGTCTCGACCGAGTTCGTTGGCCAGCTTCATCCGTAATTTTGTTTTAAAATGGCAGCCATTTAAAAAATTTTAAAAAAATTTGAAATTTGAAATGTGGTACCAAAAACTTGAAAATGGAAACATATTTTTTTCTTATGTATTTTACCTTTATACAAAGATTCCGGAGCAGTTTTTGTTTCGTCTATATCTTAAAGAATGGCTGAGTTATAGCATTTTGAATTTCTAGCGTGGTTGACATTTTGAAACGTCCTGAATTTTGTCACGCGATAAAAGGCATATTTATGAGCCGATTTGCATGTAACTTCGTTTGTACATAGTACATACCAATGTCTCGACCGAGTTCGTTGCCCAGCTTCATCCGCCATCTTGTTTAAAAATGGCAGCCATTTAAATTTTTAAGAAAAATTTAAATTTGAAATGTGGTACCAAAAAATTGAAAATTGAAAAAATATTTTTTCTTATGTGTTTGACCTGGATACAAAGATTCTGGAGCAATTTTTGTTTCGTCTATATCTTAAAAAACGGCTGAGTTATAGCATTTTAGGTAGATTTCATTACAAAAAGCTACCTATTGCAGCCGTTCGGAGGAAAGCGATTTCAAAAAATTTTGGTATATTTTCATCGATCATGACCCCAGACCCCGAAACCACCCTCCGTTCAAAAGTTGATATATATATATATATATATATATATATCTTATACTATAATGCGAGCAAAAATTGTGTGTGTATGTATGTGTGTGTGTGTGTATGTAAATTTTATCTTAAAAACGGCTCTAACGATTTTGACAAAATTTTGTATTTTACCATTTTCGGGCATGATAAGACCATTGAGCTAGGTCACGTGTTCTAGAAAATTACATTAATGGGTCATAATGGGTCACAATGGGTCAATGTCAAGCTAATTATATCTAAAAAACGGCTCAATCGATTTTGACCAAATTTTATATCCAACCGTTTTTCGGCACGAGAAAACTATTGGACTAGGTCATATGTTCAATAAACTTTGATTAGTGGGTCATTTTTGGGTCACTATGGGTCAAGCCAATTTTATCTAAAAAACGGCTCTAACGATTTTGACTAAATTTTGTAATCTACTGTTTTGGATTACGAGAAAACCAACGGGCTAAGTTACATATTAGAGAAAATTTGATTAGTGGGTCATTTTTGGGTCACTGTGGGTCAAGCCAATTTTATCTAAAAAACGGCTCTAATGACTTTGACTAAATTTTGTATTTCGTCGTTTTCTATTACGAGAAGACTAATGAGATAAGTCACATGTTAGAGAAAATTCCATTAGTGGGTCATTTTTCGGTCACTGTTGGTCAAGCAAAGTTTATCTAGAAAACGGCTCCAACGATTTTGACGAAGTATTGTATTCTATCATTTTCGGGCATGAGAATACCATTGGGCTTGATCGCATGTTCAAGAAAATTCGATTAGTGGGTCATATTGGGTCACAATGGGTCAGAATCAAGCTAAATGAATCCAAAAGTGGCCTACAACATTTCGAAAAAAATTTGTAATATACCGTTTCCGGGCATGAGATGACCATTGGACTAAGTCACGTGTACGAGAAAAATTGATTAGTGGTTCATTTTGGGTTAAATGGGTCAAGGTCAAGCTAATTATATCTAAAAAACGGCTCATTCGATTTTGACTAAATTTTATATCCAACCATTTATCGGCACGAGAAAACTATTGGGCTAGGTCACATGTTCGAGAAATTTCGATTAGTGGGTCATTTTTGGGTCCCTTTGGGTCAAGCCAATTTTATCTAAAAAACGGCTCTAACGATTTTGACAAAATTTTGTATTCTGTCGTTTTGGATTATGAGAACACCAATGAGCTAAGTCACATATTAGAGAAAATTGGATTAGTGGGTCATTTTTGGGTCACTGTGGTCAAGCAAAGTTTATCTAGAAAGTAGCTCTAACAATTTTGACGAAATTTTGTATTTTACCATTTTCGGGCTCGACAATACCATTGGGCTAGGTCACGTGTTCGAGAAAATTCGATTAGTGGGTCCTTTTGTGTCACAATCGGTCAGGGTCAAGCTAATTGAATCCAAAAAAACCTAAAACATTTCGACAAAATTTTGTAATATACCGTTTTCGGGAATGAGATGACCATTGGACTAAGTCACATGTAAGAGAAATTGATTAGAGCGTCATTTTGGGTCAAGGTCAAGCTAATTATATCTAAAAAACGGCTCAATCGATTTTGACTAAATTTTATAACCAGCCGTTTTCCGGCACGAGAAAACTATTGGGCTAGGTCACATGCTCGAAAAATTTCGATTAGTTGTTCTTTTTTGGGTCCCTTTGGGTGATACCAATTTTATCTAAAAAACGGCTCTAACGATTTTGACTAAATTTTGTTTTCTGTCGTTTTGGATTACGAGAAGACCAAAGGACTAAGTCACATATTAGAGAAAATTCGATTAGTGGGTCATTTTTGGGTCACTGTGGGTCAAGCAAATTTTATCTAGAAAATTACTCTAACGATTTTGACGAAATTTTGTTTTTTATTGTTTTCGGGCGCGAGAATACCATTGGGCTTATTCGCATGTTCAAGAAAATTTGATTAGTGTGTCATTTTGGGTCACAATTGGTCTGGGTCAAGCTAATTGAATCTAAAAAAAGGCCCAAAACCTTTTGACAAAATTCCGTAATATACCGTTTTCGGGCATGAGATGACCCTTGGGCTAAGTCACAAGTTCGAGAAAATTCGATTAGTGGTTCATTTTTGGGTCACTGTGGGTCAAGCTAATTGTATCTTAAATAAAGGCTCAAACGATTTTGAAAAAAATTTGTATTATACTGTTTCCGGGCAGGAGAAGCTCATTGGGTTAGGTCATATGTTCGAGGAAATTCGATTAATGGGTCATTTCTGGATCATTGTGGGTCAAGTTAATTTTATCTAGAAAACAGCTTTAATCATTTTGATTAATTTTTTTTTTCTATCGTTTTCGGGTTCGAGAAGACCATTTCCATTGGTCTAGGTCGCATGCTCAAAAAAATTCGATTAACCAGTCATTTTGGGTCACTATGGGTCAAGGTTTACCTAACTTTATCTAAAAAATGGCTCAAACGATTTTGAAAAAAATTCATATTACACAGTTTCCTAGCACTAGAAGACCATTGGGATATGTCAGATGTTCGATAAATTTAGATTAGTAGTTCCTTTTTGGGTTACCATGGGTCAAGCTAATTTTATCTATAAAATGACTTTATCGATTTTGACTAAATTTTGTATTCTATCGTTTTCTGGTTCCAGAAGAGCATTGGCTAGGTCGTGTGTTCGAAAAACTTTGGTTAGTGGGTCCCTATGGCTTAGGATCTTACCAATTTTATCTAAACAGCAAGAATTATACAGTGAGAATGAAATATCGAATTGAACACAGGCTAATTTTGACCGAGCTTAGCTCGGCCATACCCGTTAGTATATATATATATATATATATATATATATATATGATCTTTGTCACATTCTAACTCTCGTATTTATGAACCGATTTGGATAAAATTTCGTGTATACATAGTGCATACCAATGTCTCGACCGAGTTCGTTGACCAGCTTCATCCGCCATCTTGTTTCAAAATGGCGGCTATTTAAATTTAAAAAAATTAAAATTTGAAATGTGGTACCAAAAATTTCAAAACTGAAAAATATTTTTTCTTATATGTTTGACCTTCATACAAAGATTCCGGGGCATTTTTTGTTTCGTCTATATCTTAAATAAGTTGGCTGAGTTGTAGCACTTTGAATTTCTAGCTTGGCTGGCATTTTGAAACGATCTGATTTTTGTCACGCGATAAAACGCGTATTTATGAACCGATTAGGATGTGACAAGGCATGTGCATAGTACATAGCAATCTCCCGGCCAAGTTCGTTTGCTAACTTCATCCGCTATCTTGTTGCAAAATGGCGTCCATTTAAAAATTTAAAAAATCAATAATTTAAAATGAGGTACAAAAAAAATAGAAATTGAAAAGATTTTTTTTTCGTATGTGTTTCAACTTGTTACAAAGATTCCGGATCATTTTTTGTTTTGCCTTTATCTAAAAAAAGGACGAGATATAGCAGTTTGTATTTCGAATGTTTGTGACATTTTGAAAAATCTGATTTTTTGCCTGCAACAGCACTCGTATATATCAACCGATTTAGATATGAGTAAGCATGTGCACAGGAATTACTAAGGTCTCGACCAAGTTCATTGGTGAGCTTTGTTGCACCCGTTATATTGTTTTAAAATTGCGGGCTATTACCGATAATTCGGGTTAATATAATTATTAATATAATTCGGGACATCACCGAATTTGGCGACAAAATATAAAACACTTTAATAAAACCACCTTTGATAACGCTGACTAATTTCGCGAAATTCTCATTGATATTCAATATTGACAAAAATTAGTATTTAATCTTCTATAATCGGGTTCCACTAATTTGTGTTTGAATAATATAAACTGGCTTTTAAAAAATAAGGAAAATGAAAGCTACCTCTTCCTCCCGGCACTGGCCGAAAGGACTTTTTAGAATTAAACTTACATATATTTATGACGTTTATGTTATAAAATTTCCGAAAGAATGTGAAACACAATAACTTTTCTTTTACAGAAACCGATTTTTGCGAGCACTAGAAAAACAGTTTATTTGTCTGTTTCGGTATTATAATAAAACAATCGCACAATTTTATGTTTTTTTAAATCCGTAATTCGAATTTTCATCTGAAAAGACATTGTAGTACCGTTTATTGAGAACTCGTATCGCAGAATGATACAAATTCTGCGATACGAGTTCTCAATAAAAGGTATATTGTTGTTTGTATGCTTTGAACTTAGGAGAACTATTTTTTTAATTCTTCATGAAAGTTATTTACCATACCGATGAAAACTTCTCGTGGGAATAATGATGTGGTAGTTGGTATACCGCTAGATTAAAATCTAAAATAAAAAATACATGCTGCAAATCATGGACTTCAACGTCAGTTTTGCGAGATTTATTTTTTTTTCTGTTCTACTTCACATGATATCTAACATCTTAGAACACATCTTAATAATCATCATTTCGTTCGTCTACTGTGAAATCTTCATCTTAGCCCTAATGTAATGATTCGCTAAGTGACATCTCAATAAAATTAGTTGGTTATTGTCTTTACAGTCTTACAGTTTGTATTGTAAAGTCGCCATGACCACTGCTTTGTGACACGTCACCAGGAATTTCATTCTATCTGTTAGGGATTGTCACAAAACAACTAAGATGGCAATTCCACAGTGGACATTTAAATGATGATCATTTGAGTGACATAATGTTATTTCCTTGTAATTTCACTTGTTCCCGGAGAGCGGTCATCCCTGTCATCCCATCACTCAAATTTAGCCTGGTGACCCGTCAGAAACTAACAATTACGGCAGTTTTCTACTAGTGTAACCAAACGACAAACATTAAAGCCATAATGATACGAATAAAAGATCACATTTTGGATCGCCATCGTCTTTAAGGCACTTACGACTATTTTTGACGTCAGAGTTGTGTCCCATCAACTAGTGTGACATAAAATGAGTATCTTTTAGCTACACCTTATCGTTTAAATGTTTCCTCTAAATACTCAAAATTTTCCTTTGCAATCCAAAATAAAAATTTTGTGTGCGTCCCTTAATTTGTGGACTTTTTTTTACGATTACAACACTATTTACTGAAATAGTGTTAAATACATTGAAAATTGTTTTGAGAATAAATATTAAAAGTCGTTTAGGGTAAACGCACCGGTAGTGGGCCACGTACCTGTAGTGGGTCACTAACTTTCGAAGTTTAAAAACAAGCTCACAATACATTTCAGAAAAACGACTGAAAGAAATCTGATTAGTTAAAGTCCTTAAATGTTAACTTTCCATAAACAGTTTGGAATAATTGTTATTTTCCTGTAGATATATTTGTTTATCTTCTGGAATGTCTTCAAACACAGATTTTTTGGCAAATTCTTAGTGATTTCATTAAGAGATAAGGTTTTATCTAAAGCGTTGTTTCTTGAATCTTATGTTTTATTTTGAATTAAAGTGCCGTTGATATATTCGATTGCATTGTAAATAATTTGTCAGATTAGCTGAAAACTTAAAAATTGAAAATTATATGGATTTTAAGGGGTGGCCCACTTCTGGATCACAATTTCTTAAATTGTACCAATAGTGGGCATAGTGGCCCACTACTGGAGCACATGCCAAAAAATTTTTTTATGTTTAAATTATTTTAATTAAGTATTTTTTGAGGTTCTAAGACTTTGTATATAATTTATTGAATATTTTGTTCATCAGAACCAGTAGTGGGCCAGGGGCCCACTACTGGTGCACAAGTGGCCCACTTCTGGAGCAGCGAAAATACAATTTCACCAAACTATCAGACATATGATTATTAAAAGAAATTAATATCTAAAATAACTTATACTTCAAAGGTTCAATACTAAAAAAAGGTTCAAATTTTTGAACCATATTTAAATAAATATTACATAGAAAAAACCTGTATTGTTATTTATGGATGGACATACTTCTCACATGTCTTTGAATCTAAGAATCTTTTGTTCGGCTCATGGAGTTAAAATGGTATCTTTGCCCCGGAATTCCACATACCTAATGCAACCAATGAACATTTCTGTTTTCCATACTCTTAAAAGTGCTTGGCAACGGGAAATAATACACTTCAGAATAACTCATGAAGGCAAACAGCTGCAGAAACATGAGTTTCCACCAGTCCTAAAATCAGCACTAGATCGTTTAACTTCTGCAACCATTGTGAATGGATTCAAAGCAAGTGGGCTAGTTCTATGGAATCTAAAGAAAGTAAATGTTGAATCCACACTAACATCAAAGAATGTGATAATATCACCAATAAAGGAGAGAGAAGTGGCTTCTTTCTTGGAAGTTCTTGAAGATAAAATTGGAGAAGAAAAATAAAATCTTTCTCAGAAAATAAAGGCAAATTGAAAGGCTCGGTTGAGCAAACAGATCTTTACTACTTATGGTTGGAGATGAAGGAGACTCTGAACCTGGAACCAATTTCTCAGGTAAACTATCGCAAAATAATTTGGGCATAAAATACTTGAGTATATATTTTTTTACTATTATTTATTCCATTTTTACTTTTTACTTGTTATAGGGTACACCAGTCATATTTCTTGAGGCGGCGTACACTGAATAGCCTATTGACACTGTTGATACTGAAACTATTGATCAGGAGTAAAGAGCAATTGTTGAAGATGCTGAGGTGAACCTTTTCATTCAAGAAGGATTAACTGAGACTGGGAGCCATTCAGTGCTTTCAAATGGTGTGCCATCTAAAAATGTACCATCTCCCTTCAAAAGAGTTCTATTTTGGCCAGAAGGGGGAGATAACACAAAGAAAAAGAGAAAAAGAGAGAAAATTCCTGCAGTTGTGGCTTCTCCCTAAATGCTTCAATATTATTAGAATAGAGAAGGCCTTAAAAATGCTAAAGATGCAGATAAAAAAAAACTGAAAGAGAAAAAAGAAAATTCAAAAGGAAGAGTTAAAAAAATAGCCGATGGGGAAAAAGGAGAGTCAAGAAATTATGACCGCAGTCTGATGCCTCTCTTTCATTGTAAGTTTCAACCTAAAGTACTCTTTGTAATAAATTGACTATAATCCGTTCGCACATTTTGAGATCTTTTTCGTTTTTGGATAAATCAGTTTGTTTTGCAGTCATTTCAGCTTTTAATCGTCCTGTTTATTATATTTTTCTTATTATTTATCACCACTGCAAAATAACAAATTGGGCGGATTTTTTTTAAGTTACAAAATACAACAGACTGTTATTTAGAGAAAACAAAAAGTATGCATTTTTATTTTTAAAAAGTTGCTAAATTGTCTTCTATTATTGTGGATAAAAACTGATATTTTTTTTTCTGCTATTTGTATCATTCTGGTACAAAACACAGAAAATGAATTTTAATGTCAGAAATCGCTGAAAATTCATAAAATTCATTGTAGCACAATTCAGAAAGTCTTGATCACAGAATATGGGAATATTTACTGTTTAACAAGTGAAAGCATATAAGCAGATTTTCTAAATATTACACACTATAGATCACAAAAACTGTACAAAAATTAAATTTCGTAACATTAAGAAAATGCAACTATTTTGATGGAAATGGATTTTCACATGATGAAAAACATGTGAAATAGTTCAGCAATTAAAATTATACCTCTAAAACTAAGCTTCTTGGGAATTAGCTATATTTAAACGATACGAAAGGACACCTTGTATATAATCTAAAAAAATTACTTTGCAGCTTGTAGGACATTAGATATTATGTAAAGTGAGATAAAATTAAAATTGATTTACAGAACTGAAGTTGAGGCCCCTGATCTGCAGATTTACTAGTGAGATTATTTTACGTAATCATCTAAACGTCTATGTATGATTTCATTATTGTTAACATCCTATTCTAGAACTGTAAAAAAAAAAAAAAAGTATAACTTCAGTATTTTCACACTAAACTCAAAACTGGAGTTGCCCACTTCTGGGGGGCCCACTACCGGTGCATCAAAAATTTACTATGCCCACTACTGGAGCATCGAGGAAGGTAACATTTTATATTTTTCATTTTTTCCAAATAATATATTATGAAACTTTGAATGTTTATTCCGATACATGAAGGTTAGGACTACGTTAAAAATATATATATCATTTAGAATTCATAAATACTAATTCATAAATTACTAATAATAAGATAAATGTCCTTAACTGGGCCACTACCGGTGCGTTTACCATAATAATAAAAATTAGAAACACAAAGCGTCAATTATGGATTATGAAATACTTTCGAACGCATTCAGAATTCTGTAATAAATCTTCATCGTTCGATAAGGTGAAAGTTGATATCTAAATAAACATTGGAAATCGCCTAACGCGTATAAAAACCTTATTTTAACAATTACATTTTATAGCCGGTTAAGTAACAAAATTTTATGCGCAGCCTTGTATTTAATCTATAGATTTATATACATATACTATAAACTATGGTAAAATTTAATTTATTTATGAAATGCTTAGCAAATTTGAAATTTCCTTTCCATCAGTTTATATTGATAAATGAAAATGCTCTTGAATTCCTTTCTGCAACTTTGCATACAATCTACTGAATTTTAGACCGGATGAAATATGCAAAAATTACCTTTAATAACGCATATCACTCCACAAAACGCACTTTTAGCACTTTTCATTCGTAGACAGTATCGTAACCGAATTCTTTTTAGTACTCCTTTAAATGAACGATAAATACTATACACATTCCATTCTACACAAGACATATTTTAGTATACTTCAGTGATGCATATCAGTTTCAATATGTTTAAAATGGTGTTAAATCATTAAAGTACATTGCAAACAGTTTTTTAATAACCCATAATGTGACGAAATTCTTTTTAATGACCCTGTAAACGAATTATAAATGCTGTACACTTATTTTTCAATACTGATGATGTCATAGTAAACATGAATAACATACGCATAACAATTACAATGTAATCCGAGTTTATTTACGCGAATTAGAACGCTGTTAGGCCAGCCAGACTTACAAAATAAAATTATAAACTTTTTAAAAAATATGTTGAATACTGATGAAAAGAAGAATTGGAATTGAAGTGACTTCTTAGATGTTGCAACATTGTATAAGTAATTCCAAAAACAAAAGTTCAAGCATCACGAAAGAAATTTCACTATTATCGAAAAAAAGAGAGAGACCTTGAAAAGCGTTCTTCATAAAAACAAACAGTAAAACTCTTAATACTTGAAAGTAAAATTGAGAATTTACAGTAGATAACAAAATAATCTTCCATTTGATAAATATTTAGGCTGAAATAATAGGATTAAACGACATAATAATAATTGCTTTATAATTGGAAGTACGAAAATTATCTTTACATTAATAAAGGATTTCCTATTATAAAGGTATTACATTAACAGTTATGAAAATGTGTTTAGTTAAATGTCCAATTCTATGAATCTCATATATTAAATTGTAATTATAATGCATAAAGTGATAATATTGAGATTTAATTTTAATATACTAAATATCCAACCATCTCATAACATATATAAAAACAAATTATTAGTGTTAAGTTAAACAATTCATTATACTTCTGTAATAATGACAGCAATTCGAAGCATATAAACATTGGGCTGTGTTAATTGCGCAGAGATAATGTACTCTTCATTTATTTTACAAATAATTAACTACAGCAGTGTATTAATAAATGTCCGTAAATTAGCTATTCAGTACTTTTCAAAATTTTATGGAATGGTGTTGAATGTATTTAAAACATCGAGTGTGTAATGCATAACTAATTAGAATACATCGTTTTATATTAATAATTTAAAATCAAATAAAGATTATTGATTTAATAAATATTCTGCAATACTAGTTTCACTACATGAATGATATGCGAAATTAACGGTGATATACTTACTGCTAACAAAGTAAGCACTGAATATCTTCAAATATATAGTATACAGAAGGTGTTTACACATATTGGGAACGATTTTGATGTTAAATTAAAAAACAACGTTAAAGCTATCGAAAATAAAGCCCCAAAAGAAAATCCGAAAAAGGTATACACCGACTTTATGGAAAATCCACAGCCTCAAAGAACTATCGCAAAGTCTTTGCATACATCTTCAGCAACTGTAAACAAAATAAGTAATAGATATTTGAATTTAATTTTTAAAAAATGCACATTTCATCGCCTGCTGACAAAGAGCAAGAGAGAAAGTCAAGATGCAGAATTTTATATGAACATCATTGAGCAGGTAATAAGTGGGGAAAAAATTGTCACAATTGATGAAGCGTGAATTTATCTAAATGACTGTAATAAAAAGAAGATCGATTTAGAACCGGTAAAGATAACAAAAAGACTTACAACTTTGGTTCAAATACTACAAAAAAAGTTTCTCTGAAGAATTTGCGGTTTTTGCTGTCATCTCTTACAACGGAAAATTAAAAATCAGAAAAGTTGAGAAGTATATCAAAATTAACTATACTTATTATTATTCAAACAATGTTCTAATTCCTATTTTTAAAAAATAAATTCCAGAACTTTATGCTACGGACGTTAAAAATCCTGAGTTCCACCAGAATAAAGCGAGCAGCCATACATCAAAAAGAACAGTCGCATTGCTCAAGCCATTGACAAAAGAAACTGTAATCAAGTGTATACCTTTTAATCATAGTCCAAGAAAGTTCCCAGAGCTTTCACTAATCAATTTCTGTGCCTTTTGGACTATAAAACAAGCTCTTGTGAAACTCCGGTCAACTACGTTGAATGGAATTTGGAAATGTGTGGTGGAGGAATGAAGCAAATTCCCACTTTCCGGTTTACAAAAAGTTCCTTATGCCTTGGAAATCCCCCTGCAATATAATAGTCCACAGCACGGGCTACCAGATAAAATATATTAAAAAATAATTGTTTTACATTATGTATTTTATTTTTGTTGTCAAAATCGTTACCAATATGTGTAAACACCCTCTGCATATTGTCACTAATATTAAATTAAGTTGATAGTTTTATCAGAAAAAATAATTATGACTTTAATTTTGCACATTAAATTGCTAGGTCTTCAGCTGTCCGATTATTTAAGTGATTTTAATAGAGCTTTATTTATGCATTCAACAGGAAGATACGGGAGAAGAGACAAGTAATATTGGTAATGATCATATACAACGTGTCCTAAACGGAACTGGACATGGACATCTATCAAAGTCAACAACAAGTAAACGGTGACAGCTATTGAAGCTATTCTTGCGGGAGAATAATGTGTGAAGTGCAGACTTTCTTTACAATGCATCTTTGTTTAAGTTACAAATATCAACAATAAGTCGTGCTGCATTATTTTAAACTGTTATACCGCTCACATTAAACTTACCGTTTAGAAAGGCAAACCAATTTTTGGGGCATTTCAACGGTTAAACAAGATGGAGATTGATAACTCAGAAAAGTTTGATTTCTTTTATATGTAATATTAAGTATTTTAATATTTGGAGACTGAGTAGCAGCATCTATCGGTGATAATTGGAACTAAATAAAAAATGCACAGGATGTAAATTTCAGACTTACGCATTAATTTTATACAAGGATGAATTTTCTAGATATCACGGGTGACTTGGTGCTGCTTTTTAAAATTTTCAGGTTATTTTAGAATATTCTATAAGTTATATTACGATTAACGTACTCACTCCCTGTGCTATCCTGAACCCGTTTGAGTCTGATGACAGTAAATCAGTAATATACAGACAGTTGACCACTCATGGTTCGTGATCCAGCCTAGCGGGACACTTATCAAGGGAAAAGACAAATTTTTTTGAGTTATTTACTTTTTAAAAAGCATAACGAAACTCATTACTATCTCATTTGTAATTATCTTGAGCCACAAAAAATTTTCTGCGAGGTTACGTGAGAGAATCACTTTTCCGACTAAAAACGCAGTTTATTTACATTATCTACACTAGGAAGTATGTTAGTCATCTTTAAACTGGATAGTCCGTATTAGATTACTTCGTTATAAGAAAGATTAAATAAGTGACATGTTTATAAGATACTCGTAGTTAGTAAAACTTTGTATATAGAATTTGTTTAATGTTCAGATTTTATCCAAAATATATTCTTGAGATTTTTCAACAAGTAGGGCAATTCAAGCTGTCTTCAAAACTTCAAAAGGTAAATTTGTTCGTTTAAACTTTGACAATAGAAAACCGTAATATTTCCCTACGATAGGGACTGTGGCATTCCATTTTACTCTCTTAAATATTACTAAAAATGTTCTTTACATATCACACTAAATTTCATATGAATACATTAATTTGCTATTTTAATTATACGCTGTAAATTGAAATGTCTGAAACGAAGTGTTCAATTTTCAGACGTTTTAAAATTTCTTAATTTTTCAGACACTTCAAGCGTCTAAATTGCACACATTTTTTTTGTAAGCGTAACACGGTGAATCTTGGGAAAATGTTTGGTCATGGTCCTACTCCAGTCACTCCAATACAACTTGATTTTAGGGAGTAACAGCATGCAATTTTCGAAAGTTGACAAATTATAGCTTTTCCAAAGATGTACTGATTATAAACCATATTTTGAACTTCTAGAGTATAACGAGATTAAAAACAAAAAAATACTATTATAAATACAATAAAACCTCTCAATAGAAGGCATTTAGGTAATTTGGTCTCAATTCAGAGGTGTCTATTTTTCTGAGATAAAAGTATATATGTTTTCTAAATAGTGATGTTCTCTATTTAGGAGTGGCCAATGAACATTTTACTGCAAAACCTTCTTACGGACAACTTTATTTAACGAACATTCACCTTTTTCAACATAAACATATAAGGTGGAGTAGTACACAGTGAGACAGGGTACACAGTGAGACAGCAGCCATTCTGACATATAGTTGCAACTTTTTTTCTAAGCTGACACACACACATAACGATCTCATTTTATGTAACACGTGGATGTAGTTTCAGCACTTCAGTTACTCGTCCAACAAAACAGTAAATAATTCTTTATTTTCTAGTGGTTAAATTTACATAAACGTCTATTTTAGAGCTTATTTATTTTAATATGACATATACTTACTTAACCAAACTTAGCTATATCTAATAATAGAATATTTCGACTAAACGACATAAACTTTTTAAAGCGATGAAATCGATGTAACAGATGCGGCATCCATTTTGTTATAACGTAACGAAAGCACACAGTGAGACGCACAGTTGTGGTACATAGTGAGACGTATCTCATTGTGTATCTACTATGTGGTTCTGATGTAACAACAGTTGTAAGGGTTAATAACGGAGATTTATGTCTCTAACTCTTTCTGTGTGTGTGTGTGGGCGTGCGATGGCTAGTGAAATGTACCAAAAGTAAGAGGCTGAAAATTTGCATGAAGGTAGCCCAAGGTCTGCCTATGTCCACCCGATGCTCACATTTTTAATATTTTGGAAATCTAGAAGTATTAATTAGAAATCACAAACTGCAGAATATTATTGATAGAGTGTAACGTAATCATAATGTATCATTTAGAAAAATAACTACTTTGCGTGTGGCGGATCTCGTAACGATCCTGTATCAATTTTTATATAAAAGCTTAGCAGGCAATGTTTCAGCGATTTATTTCATCAAATAAAAGTTATATTCATCGAGGGAAGGTAAATTCGGCTTTTGTTGTATGTTCTTATGAGATAGAGACAAGTAGAAGTCAAAATATAATGTACTGAATAAAGATTTTTCATGAAATATTTAGTGAATATTGTTGAAACAGACATCAAGTTATGTGTTAGTGTAGATCGCAGTCATATTTGTTGCTACTACTTCCAGATTTACTTGCTGGATCATCTATCCCGGATTTAAAAGGTACCTCCGTCACCTTGTATCCGGGATATATGCCTTGATTATATGCCTTGATTTTATGTGATTCGGGATAAGACTTCCCATTTGTAAGTATAAAGTAACTTTTATGCGCGAGAATATTTTATTAAATCTTCAGTATTTTGCATAAAAAATGTTGTTTTTTCTTTTGGTTGATCATGGCATTTCCGGAAGATAATTCCCTAACAAGTCACGGGGCTGTGTTAGTAGTGATAAATTGTCTATTTAAGTAATTCATTTCTTTCATATCAAAAGGTTGCAATTCCTTCACAGTTCTGCATTGTGTTTTGCATTTATAGCTGTGCTAAAAAAACTTTAATTCGCATATTCCAGACGTTCCCCCTCTTTATATCAGAATATATTTAGATGCACTAAATGGAAATCTAAATACATAATAGAAATCTAAAATTTCTTAAGTGAATTCGAATTCTCACAGCAAAATTCGGAGGAATTTATACCGGGGCATCATGTTAGCGATATAATCTCATGCTTATTCATTTATGTAAATATTATTCTTTCATTGTTGGCAGTTTTTCTGCTCTCACTCTTCTTAATTTAAATTACATAAGCTTAAGCCTTGGTAAAATATAAGAAAATATTTCGGACTTATTCATTATGAAATATAAAAATCTAACACATTTAATTTGAGAATTTTAAATTTGTTTCTATAATCTGTTTTTAGAGTTTGCACTTAGACTATAAGAAGCAGGGGGTAATCTCTCTTAGTTTAGCTTTCATTAGAATTATCCGACTCACTTTGATCCAAATTGTGTATATTGACTTTTTGGGGGAAAGGCGTTTCCATAATTAGTTTTTAAGTTTATGCATAAAATATGAGAAATATGAGCGGTATCCTTCTTTGTTTAGATTAACCACATAGTTCTATTAGCCGTATCACAGATCGTTGTTTTTTTCTATTTCCACAGTTTAAATTGTAATTTCAAGTTTAACTACAGATACCAGTGAAATTTTGTTTCGTTTGGAGCCGTAGTGCGATCGTTCGAGACTTTTGAATAGGTAAAATATAATTTTAGTAGTCTTCTACAAAAGCAGTATCATGTCAGTTAATCGAGTCGTTTAATCGTCTTTCGATGGGGTGGTCTCGCAGACAGCTCGCAGTGGTTATTTCACAATTTCTGTAACAGCAGTTAAGGGTTAAACAAGTTTAGCCTTCGTTAGAATTACGCGATTGGCTTCAAATTTTCTATACCGTATTATTGGGCAAAGGCAGTGGGTTGATAGTTTTTAATGGCTTCATGAGATAGGACACATAATATCCGTAGCAATATTTCTGTGAAAAAAAGAAAAGTAGAAAAGCGTAAGTAAAAAATATAATGCTTCTATTCAAGATTTTTTCATGCATTTTTTTTTCAATTCCTTAATTTGATGTAATAGGATATTAACTCAAATTCAAATCTATTTTTTGATTTATAAATGTTAATTGGTGAGGTTTCCAGCCCTGAGGTCAAGGATGAATGGCCGAAATCATTGATTAATTTATGATAAAAATCTTATTTTATCTGGTATTTACATTACAATAGTATTTTTTATGGCATTCTTCATAAAGTATACAGTAGATGGGTTACTTGCGCACAGCAAAAATCATTACTATAAACAAATTAGGTGCTTAAGGGGTGCAGATATCCCTTGACATATTCCCTGCATTTTAGTAGACGTTTTTTATGATAATAAATAAATGTTTCTATTCAAGATTTTTTAATAAAAAGTTTTTTAAAAAATTCCTAAATTTGATGTAAATAGGATATTAATCCATATGAAAATTTAGTTTTTGAATTATAAAATTTAGAAAGATTCATGTACGGCAAAAATTATTACTATAAAAAAGAAAAATTAGGCGGTCTTAACGGGGCAACTATACCAGATTTATCCTATTTACATATTAATTTCAGTTTAGTAGATATTAGTTTCCTTTCGACTAGACAATTAAAAGTTTTGAAAATAAAAAGTAACTTTTATAAAAACTTCTTCGGAAAATAAAATTGGACACTTAATGGTTAACTACTTCCTTCATTCATCTTAAAATGTAAATTAGTGACAAATTACACAACAAGGAATTTATATTTTGCCATATATTTTTTTTTTATATGGGAAAAAGTATTTTTTCTGTGTTATTCTAATTGCAAACATATTATAAAATCTATGAAACATGAAATACATTTTGAGTACATATTTAAAATGGGAAATTGTTACATTAGAAGCATAAAATTTACATTTCCTATCTCAACAAGATGTTATATAAAATAGTCTACAGTAAAAACTTCCACAAGTTCTTTAAAAAATTCCTTCTTCATACAAGAAGAATGTATTAAAGGATGAGAAGTAACAAATAAAGCTAAAACGTAACTGACTAGAATAATTAGAATTAGAAAGTGAAAATCAATGCTTCAGTATCGAATTTAATTGAAAAATGTTCTTAGAGAAGAAACTTCTTTACTGTATGCTAAATGATGTTCTCTAAGAATACAGATTGGTTGAAATAGCTTCTTGTTAAAATTGCAATGCTTTTTTCAAGCACTGTGGAGTGACACAATTCTTTTCTGTTTCTAGATAAACCCAATTGAGGTTTTTTCAGTAACATTGTTAAATAACGTGACTTGAGTATCATGATTTCATGCACCGGATTGCCTTTATTTCGATATCACAATAAGCTTTATTTTTGTAAATGATAAAGTAGTTTTTGTTTGATATTTTTGAACATAAAAGCAGTTTTCAAAAATGTATTTATATATACAATATGCCATATTTAAAAAAAAAAATTAGGTATGTAGTAGAAACTCGTTTTTTTTTCTTTTTTCTTTTCTTTTCTTTTCTTTTTTTTTTTTTTTTTTTTTTTTTTTTCAAGAGATAATAATAAGATAAGTAGAAATCGTGATGGAAATTAAATGGAAAAAAATTATTAAAAATAACATATTTTTATTTACATATAAAGAAATATTACATTTGAGAAGTTAGAAATGTAATAATTTTTTATATGTGTAAAATGTAATAATTCTAAAAATTCAAATATTATTAAACTAAAAACATTTTTAAAGAAATATTTATATATATTTTTATTAAAATATTAATTTATCCATGTTATTATCCGATATTGTATTATCTTGAAAATAGTGTTACATACAAACATCAAGGAATGAATGGAAAATTTGTAAAAAAAAACTAACGTAGCGATATTACAGACTGTCGCATGATATTAGCATATACTTTTTTGCCAACAAATAAAACTATTAGACGTATACTGTCAGCCAACTTTTCAATGAAGTGTTATTTGGACCTGTACAGTTGTCGTGATACACGTCATCCTAACCCCAAAACTTCATTTTATATCCAAATCGAAACACATGTAAATTTTGTGATAAACTGATGAAAGGAAGGAACGATGTAAGCATCACTTGCAGACTTTCTTTACTGGCCTGAAAAGTTAGATTAAATATAAATTTTAATGTTTTTAATTACTTTTTTTTATATCTACTTTGATCATACTGTTTATTAGGGTAGTCACAAGCAACATGGGGAATTTTTTTTAACGTTTTCTTCAGGGGGACCCTCCTAAAAGTTGCCACTTAGTTAGAAAATGAGATTGGAAAAGTTTCAGCTCAAATAAATAACATTAACCCGTGGCTCATCGAGGTTGAATTCTTGAAAATTTGCACTTTTTGCAAAAAATTGTCGTTTTTCTTTCTTTACGTGAAAAATATTTGTCTTAGAAACCTGATTCTTGTTTTATTTCATAGAAACTGTTGTTACCTTGAACTTTTATTCTCGTGAAAACTTATATTTAATGATCATTTAGTATTTTTCAGGACAGCTAGTGAACCATACCCTCAAACTCTGCATTTTTGAAACATAGGTAAAAAATGACAAATAAAAAAATTTATTACTTTTGATAATTTTTTTTTGTATTATTTTTATTAATAGGCAAAAATAAGTGAACAAGTTTTGTAACTTTAAAAATATTTCACGAATTATAATTGATTATTAGTTATGTAGTTCTGTGTCTAGTAAGAAAGAGCTTCTCGATTTGTATTGCAGTTGGACCTCTATATTTCTCTTTTTATTACAAGGCTGTTTTTGTTATCTGTTATGGTTATCTATTTTTAGAATGGACGAAAGATTCCGTAAAACCCCTTCCCCCTCTTGATATAATGGAAGAAGTTTAAGATTTTTTAAATTGTCCACATGTCTCATCAAATCATCGACAGTAAGCAGTCAAGTAATTGTCAAGATTTATGTATTTTATTTTATAATATTCGCAAAATAAACTGAACGCCAGAGAAGCTGCTAGACTTAGATTACATCCACTAGCTAACCACAGACATCGACTCTGCAAATAACTGTTTCGTAAACAAAAAACTGAGCTCATCAAAAACAGATTTTAAAATTCCTTTTTTAGGGAGAACTATTGTTCACTGGGGTGGAAAACTGCTTCACCATTTTTTGAATAAAGAAAATGTAGAGTGGATAAAAGTTTTAATTAGTTGTGTGGATGAAGAACAGTTACTACGAGTTCCTCAACTTGAAAATAGTATCGGAATAATTCAGGCGAAAGCTGTATTTTCAGCAGTTGAAGAGTGGGAGGAAGTTGGTAAAATCCAGGCAATATTTTTTGATACAACTGTAGTAAACACAGGTCGCCTCAGAGGAACCTGCATTTTTCTATAGCAATTGTTAAAGGAAATGTCTTCTGTATTTACCATGCCGCCACCATAATTTAGAAATTTTCCTAAAAGCTGTTCTTGATTGTAAAATGGGCATAATCACTGCCCCTCAGCCAGATATTAAAAAAAAAACAATTCTGATTGGGTGGTCTAAATTAAACCAGAGTAAGTATACAAATGCTATTGAAGATGAAATACTAGGTATATATAGTTATTCAGAAGAAATTTCAAATTTTCTTACAGGAACTTTTAAAAATTAACAGCTCAGGGATGATTATAAAGAGTTTATTCAACTTTGTTTAATTTTTATAGAAGTCCTTCCAGCAAAAGACTTTTTTTCAGAGCACCTGGTGCTTTTAATCATGTCAGATGGATGTCGGCACAGGCCATTCATTCTCTCAAAATATATTGTTTCAGGGATCATCTTTCAATAACAAATTTAGGAAAAGAAGGTATTAGAGATCTTTTCTTATTTTTAATCAATATTTATGTAAAAACGTGCTTCAATACTTCCACTGCCACTTTAGCCTCCAATTCAAGACTTGCAAATAATAAAATCACTTGTTCACTACAGAAAATTTGATAAATAGGTTACAGACAAAGCACTTGCTAAAATGACAAACCGCCTTTGGTATATTAACTCGGATCAAGTTGCATTTTCATTTTTAGATAATACTTTGGTAAAACAAAGTGAACATAAGCCACCTTATCTAAACCATTACCACTTAAATCCTTTCCGGCGCAGTGTCCCACGCCGGGACCACCTAATTTTAATTCCAAACTTACAAACGGCACGAAGAATATTTTAATAAAATTTTGCTTTTACACTGAAAGATTAAAGTAACGTGTTTTTAATTTCTGAAAAAGTCGTTTGTAAATTCGGGGGTAGACAATCATTTCATCCTTTTACGAACAGAATTTTTCTGTGCCGGAAAGGGTTAACGTGACAGTTGTAAGGGAAAGTAATTTATTTTCTTTATTATGCCTCCTTTCTTGTAACACAACTTTAATAATAAAATGCAATTGAGCATTATTTGCCCTCATTTCTATACTTCCTTTGCCCTCTCTTTTTTTTTAAATTCTTTCAATTTAAAATTCGATTTTTTTCCTTTTCTTTGGAATTTTTTTTTAATCAAACACTTTATTGGACTTCACAAAACGAAAAAAAGAAAAACAAAAGGTGGAAAGCAGATGAAATGGAATGTTACAAATTTTTTTTCGCTTTTTCATAAAAAGTCATTTTTTAGGATTCAGGTGAAGTCTGGTCCTGAAAAATGCGCATATTTTTAAATGTATACGTTTTTAGAAAAAAATGGTGTGTGGTTCTTCAAAGCAAAACTTTTTTTTTATATAAAATGAGACCTGCATTATGTTTTTAGGTTCAATTGTATTCATTTCATGAAGGAAAAACAGCATTTTTTTTGCGAAAAATCACGTTTTTTTCAAACTTAAACCTCAATGAGGCACGGGTTAATATTATCCAAATGAGCTGAAACTTAGCCAATCTCATTTTCTAGTCAATTGGCAACTGTTTGGGGGGTCCCCCCTAAAAAATTCGAAAATTGATTTCTTGTGACCACCCTACTGCTTATCAAACCTTATAATGGGGGTATTAGTTAGAATTATAGACTGGTGTTGCACTGCATCAAAAATAATAATTTTAATTTAAAATCCAAATCGAAACAGTTGCGTATTTTGAGACATAATAATGTAATAAAGGAAAAGTAAAATGATGTAAAACTTAACTGCTGGCTTTTTTTAGGCGCCAGAAATGTTATATTAAATATACATTTTAATGATTTTAAAGTACTTTTATGATAAATAATCGTACTTACAACATCGTTTCATTACATATGTATTTCATATATGCAAATATCATTTTTTCATCCACTTAGAATACTCATTTATACTAAATAGAAAACTACTCAATAACTACTGAATACTTACAGTCATAGATACTTACGTTCCAGTTATATACATTAAAACATCTTATAACGCATGTATACAATTACATACAACAATACATTCAAATAAAATAAATACAATAACTAAAATGAACACTGTTCGACGAATAGCTCACATGAATAAATCAGAAATAGATTCGCCCTCACGATGCGACAGATGGAACAGTGGTTCAAAAATTTAAAAATAATAATTCCCGTACTTTTTAATCGACAATATTAGTCGCCAACTATCGACGTTTGTTTGCGGTTTCAGAAAAGAGAATTTGCTATGTTATTCCAATTGCAACAAAAAAAATAATAATAAAATTAAAAAAATATTAAATACATTTTATTTGAGCGTATATCCTCGTCGGTCCCCAAGACCCCAAACGGACACTTAAAAAAAAAAAAAAAAAAAAAGGTAAAAAATAATAATTAGCATTTATCTGTTTTAAAAACCAAAGACTCCATTTGGGAAAGGTTTATTTTGTAGAATTCTCGACATATGGTAGTACCATACTGTGATTGAAAAGGTAAAAGCACATTCAAAATGGCAGAAAAGCAGGAAAGTTCGTCTCGACTACTAGAGGTGAGAATTTTTCCTTGTTTACCTTAAATAATAAAATATTGTACTTCATTCTTTAATTTTTTTGTTTAAGGAAAATCATTTAATATGATGCATGTCAATTTTAATATAACATTACATATTATGTCTGAAAATTTGAACTTTGAAAATGAAGTACCCTTGGAATTCAAACCACCATTCAACCCCTTAAAATTATCTTGTCAGTGCGCTACTTGGCTCAAGAAGAAATTGAAGCTCTTCTTGCTGAAAGTTATGGCGATCTTTCGGTTCGTTCAGAGCCAGAATTTGATGACGAAATATATGCTGAGAGTGATTCAAATGAAGAATCGACAGAAAGTTATGATCAATCGATTTATCTCCACATCAAAAGTACGGAAGTGAAAACGATCTGAACGGGATAATATGGAGTAAGTACAGACGCGTGAAAATTATTAGAGTAATTGTCAAATGTACATTAAAATCTTGTAATATTAAAGAAATAATACATTTAAAAATACTGATACAGTTAATATTTAGAGTGCATCGGCTTGTTTTTTATTAAAGATTCGGTACGTCTTGGCGTACTTTGTATGGGTTTTTGGCAATTAATTTATATGTCGTTGTCCTGATGTCAAATTTGGACGAGTTTTTCTATCGGAACATTCTTGTTTGTGATGTAGTATTTCTTTAATTTAATTAAAGAAAACACTTCCATGGCCTGGAAACAGTCCAGAATGAACCCCATAGAGAAGCTTTGGCCAATTGTAAAGAAAAAATTAAAGAAATGCAACATCACAAACATGACTGGTCTGATAGAAAGACTCATCCAAATTTGTTATCGTGACTACAAAATACAAATTAATTGACAAGAACTCATAAAATGTATGCCAAGACAAATATGCCATCATTTCTTTAATAAAAAACAAAGTGATGTGATGCATACTAAATATTAAATGTATCAATATTTTAAAAATATTTCTTTAATATAACAAGTTTTTAATGTAAATTTCACAATTATTCTAATAATTTTCACACGTCTGTACTTTAGGAATTCATTTTTAATTATGTATTTTTAACGATTAGAGATACAATAGTTATTCACAAATGTTACAATACTTATAAATGTTTACAAACTGCATATGCAGTGTAAAAATTTAAAAAAAGTTTCATTTTGTAGTGCAATACATTGATTGTAAAATAGACAAAAATGATAGTAAAAAAAGAAAGAAAAACACTTTAAATTATTAGTTATGATTTATTGTTTTTCATTTTATTAACTGTTCAATTCAATATTCCTACATTTACAAATATATATTAATTCTAACTAATCCAAAATGTATTTTTTTAATTATTTTATTATGTTCTGTGTATGTTTTCTAACTTCAAATTGGAAGACCTACCAGAAACACCTGATGATTCAAACCCGACCAATTCAAACGGCGGAACAGAAAAATGACAGAATTTTTTTGTCCGGCCGTTGCTAGAGTCTTTTAGAAAGCGCTGTCTACATTTACCTCTAACAGAATATTTGTCCGTTGATGAAGAGATGATTACATTTAGTGGAATCCCCAGTAAGACAATATGTTCCTTCGAAATCGAATCCTGTAGGGTAAAAAAAAAAAAAAAAAAAAAAAAAAAAATTAGAATACTGTTCCGGAAACGGATACAATTTTTTTGTGCTCTAGCAGGCTCCGTAGTGAAGCATTTGGTTGATGCAATCCCTATTGTATCCCAGCCAACCCTACTATTTACTGAGAGATACTTTACTAGTCTGAGAATACTGGACTATCTGATAGATAGAAATATTTTTTGACAGGCACAGTTTTGACCAACAGAACAGAAGGAGTGTCTGCTACTTTACCCAGCGATGAGGAAATGACAAGAGGGATATGAGCTTCCAAAAGAAGAAAATATAATAAATCTTGTTTTGTCAAATGGAAGGATAAAAAGCTGTAATTTTTTTTTCCAATGCATTTGGAATAAACCCATAATCTTCTTGTAAAAGGTGGTCAAAAGAATATTAATACAAGTTCAATTCTAGTTCAACATACATCCAAAGTTATGTCCTATAATAAATATATTGGGGGAGTTGATTTGATGGATCGACTAATATCTTACTATAAAATTTGAGCTAGGACAAAGGAGTAGTCGGTAAGAATATTTGTCCACTTCTTGGATATGGCAACCTGCAATTTCTGGATTTTATACGCCAGGAATTGCAGAAAAAATGATATCCCTCAAAAGATATCATGCCTTTGCTTGATTTTAAATTATTCATAGCAGAGAGTTTAATTCGAGCTGACAACTCCCGACGAGAATATACAGGTGAGAGCCCTCAGATATATCTAAAGATTATTCCCATTCCTGTGAATGACATGAGGTTTGATAAAATTGGTCATTTTCCTGAGCACACAAAAATTAAAAACCACATGAAGTGTCACAATCCGGGTTGTAAGGGTCAATCCCGTGTCAGATGCATGAAGTGCACTTTGTTCTTGTGTCTCCAAAATAGAAACTATTTTTATAAATTTCATACTAAATAAATTTGAATTGTATATTTTTCACATGTGAATAAATATATTATTCCATGTTTGAGTAGTGCAATGTTATTTTTTAACAATATTTCTGCATTAAAATCTAAATCAGCATTTTAATTTTAATGTTTTATTTCCAAGGTACCCGATTTGTGCTTTATCATTTTTTGACATTTAGTACCAAGGTCCCCGATTGGGTACCACCTAATTTGTATATTTAAAATTTCCGAAGGTGAAAATTTCCTGCATATTATTTTTAATACCTATATTAAAATTAAAAAAAAACCCTAAATTGTTAGAAAAAAGTTTGTTTCAAAAGCTGGGAACTGAAGAGGATATTATATTGAATCTAAAATATAAGAAACCTGATATATTAAAAAATACCTTTTCCGTTTCCCATCGCAACGAGAATTTGTATAACAGTGAGTACATAAAACATTCATGACGACTTATACACGACTTATACAAGAATAATGGATTTTAGGACGAAAACTAACGAAGAAAGTCAAAAAATAGCTGACTAGAACGTACTTTTTAACGAGAGTAAAATAATCTACAGGTCTAATTTTTATTTAAAATTATTTATAAGGGAGTCCACTGAAATTTATTTAAGAGGTTCAGTAGTTTGTAACGATACATTGTCTTTTCGTATCCCGGATTTATGGGTTGAATGGTTGGACAACTTACGGTGTCGCGACATAGAGGGAACACGAGCAATCGCGAAAATGTAGGGCGCGTTATATGATTACTTGTTTATATTCGATGATTTTTCCATTTTTCTTATGCATTTGTAATTTTCTGTTATACATTCTGATGACGACTCAGTAAAAGAGTTGAACCATGTAAATATTGATTTTTAATTTACTTTTAATGTGTTTTTATAACGTCTTTTAAGCAAATAAATATTTCAATATTGTGATATGGTGCATTTAATGTCACAAATGTAAAAATATGTTAATAAGATGTTGTTACATAATAAAATAATTTTTAAAAACTTCCAAGATTTCATGTCGAGCGCTTTCGATAAACTATTGATTGAACAGCGATAGTGATCGAAAGCGCTAGGCATGAAAACTTGGAGGTTTTTAAGTTTTCTCTTCTCATGTTTTGTCACATTCTATTTTATCATGTAACAACATCTTATTAACATCTTTTTATATTTGTGACATTTAATCACATTTTTAGCAAGTTTTAATTTTATTTCGATCTAAAATAAATAATAATAAAGGATAAAAAATTACTGTTATCTTGTTAAAAGTGCTGTAAAATAAACAGCAAAATATGCTGAAAAAATACAATTTTTTGTAAAATTTAAAAAACAAAATTACTGTAAATGTAATTGTAAAAGTGCTGTAAATTTACAAGTTTGCAGTTTACCCGAGAAAAAAAAACTGCTGTAAATTGACAGCAAAATTTGCTGGCACCCACGTTGCAAGCATTTTTTGCCGTAAAAATACAGTGATTTTTTTTTTTTTTTTTTTTTTTTTTTTTTTTTTTTTACAGTGCATCATTTTTCTGTATCACCGCGTGAAAAATAATCTGAAAAAAAAAAAAAAAAACATGTTTGAAACCAAATATAAAGTAAAGTGGCGTCATTTATGATCAAAGTTTGGAGCTAATTATTTTCCTTCACTTCAAGAAAACGTTTGATCGTGAAAAGCACTTTAGTTCATACCGTACTTCTGTATGAAAATTACTTGACTTTATATTGAATTTTAAAATGTGTCAGGGAATTTTGGGACACCCTGTATATATGATATGACGTATTTTTTGGTAGCATTATGTATGCAAAAGAAACTTTTTTTTTTCTTTTAACATTTTTAATAGGCCAATAAAATAAGTGGAAGTCGCGATTATTTTTAAACGCAACAGATTTATTTAAAATAAAATATAAAATAATTTTTCTTACATATAAAGAAAACATTTAAAAAAATTTTAATATATTTTAATAAAAACATTAATTTATTAATGTTATTATCCCATATTCTATTCTCTTAAAAATGTTGTTAGATACAAAGATGAAGGAAAAGATAGAAACTTTGTAACTAACTAATCTACCGATTTTCCACGATGTCGCATCATATTACCAGACAAATTTATTTGTGAACAAATAAAAATACCAAAAATATACTGCCTTCCAAGCTTTACAATAAGGTATTATTTTGATTTAGTAATTTGTCTTAAGTTAGTACACTTCCTCTGAGCCCAAACATTTCATTTAAAATCCAAATCGAAACACATCGAAATTTTGAAATGCACAAATGCAAAGAAGGAAACGGACAACAATCTAAAACTTAGATGCAGACTTTCTTTATGCGTCAGAAATGTTATATTAAATGTAAATTTGAAAGTTTTAATTACGTTTGTGATACATACCTCGTGTATACTGCCAATCAAACTTGCTAATAAGGTGTTATTTTGATCTACTCGCAAACATTTGCCGTGTTACACTTTAACCGAACCCAAAAACTTCATTTTAAATAAAGATCTATACACACATGAATTTTTATATACACGAATGCAAATAACGGAGGTACAGCGTTATAAAAGTTAGTTGCAGACTTTCTTTAGATACCTGAAATGGTAGAATTCATATAAACTTTAAAGATTTAAATTAATTTTATGTTAAATACCTCGTACTTACATATATCGTTTTTTACTTATATTCTTACATATATACAAATATCATATTTATATCAACCTAAAATACTTGCATAAATCTTAGATAATTACGTTTATATGTATACTTTATAGCTTCTTAAAACATAGGGCTTAATTTGCGCCGGAGCTCACCGGAGCTCTCCGATATTTCTCTATTTTTGGTAAATACATAAATATTGGTCGGGAATCACCGGAGCTCATAAATGCATATCCCCAGAGCCTAGTGCAATAGCGCTTCCGAAAAACCGAAACCTTAATTACCGTTTCCGTTCCTTCCTAACTGCATGCTTTTACATTATTTTTTTTATCAAAACACTTATATGTGATGTAATGTGTATCACACGTAGGAGATAGAGATGAAACGGACTCGATTTTTATATCAGTTGTTAGGATTGGGCTGGCTCAAGCTCAATCTGTCTTACATTCAAAATTTTATTTATATATATATATATAAAGAGAGAGAGAGAGAGAGAGAAAGCAATCGAGCAGTGCTTCCTCATTTTCTATAAAAGGATCGAATTTTTCCGATAACGGTGTGAAATTCTTAATTTAATCTAATTTTCAGAGATCCACCACATAATGTGTGGAATGAATCGATTATAGTTTAAGATATGCACCTTTTATATGAAACTGGAAAATGTTGTTCCATACTTCTGCATATAAATATTAATTTGTGTACATTTCATCCATTTTTTTCATAAAAATGCATAGTTGAAAACTATTTCTTTTTTGTGTTAACACTATTTCTGAATCATAACCCTTACTATATTTAATTGCAGAATTCTGCAATTAATTAACATTCAAATTAGGCAAATACTTCTATTCGTAAGCAGTGGTAACTAAAAAGTGGAACAGTTGGCAGCTAAGTATACGAACACAGATATATTTTAAATTTTTATTTTGCTAAATTTAAAATAAATACTTTAAAATTTGAAAGTAATGTATGAAATATAAATATGAAGATTGGAGTTACGGCGAGGGAGGGGATGCACGCCACGGTTGTTAGTACTACACTGTAAAAAAAAATCTGTAGTTCTGTAGATGTAAAATTACATGCTTACTAAACTTTAATCAATAACTGTATAAAAAAAGCTGTAAACCTACAAAACTAGTTTTTGCAAAGTTACAGAAATCTGCAACTTTACAAAGGAATCTACTAAAATTAGAGTAATCTTACTAAAAGTTTATCTGTAACCCTTGTTGCAGTTACATGAAAAGTTCTAAGCATCCCAGTTTCCTTAGTAACCTTACAGATGTTTTGATTTTCGGCTCAAAATGTGTCTGTTACATGAATATTTGCTGTTGCCGTTACATAAAATGTTCTAGGAATCCCAGTTTCCTAGAAAAACTTTAGTAACTTTACAGATATTTTTTTGTGCTGTACAGAATGTTAGGGCTCCGGTACGTTTTTATTAGAAATTAAGCCTGACGCATGTACACACTTACTTACAACAATGTACAATAAGTACAAAAGCCAAAATGAATGCTTTTAAACAAATGAACAAAATATTTACTTAAAAATAATTTATTATACTAATTTGACAATGTTTTTCTAAAACTTTTAAATTGTTGCAAACGTTTTAGCATTTATGTTTTATATGAGATGCATAACACATACAAGTATGAATAAATCATAAGAGATTGGGCCTCACGATGCAATAAAGGTACAGCAGGGCTTCCACGGGCGACTATTTTTTAACCCCTTCACCGTCTGCCCCGAGATAACTCGGGGATAAAGGCACAGTTTTTCCATACCTTTCGCTAGTGAAGTGGTTAATTCTACCTCGCACCACTTTCTGAAAACAAAAACTTTTGACATTCACTGTAAGAAAAAAAAAAAAAATCTGTAACGTTAGTAACGTTTTTTCAGGAAACTGGGATTCCTAAAACTTTTTATGAAACGGCAACAACGAAAATACATGTAACAGGCACATTTTTCCGCCAAAAATCGAAAAATCTGTAATGTTACTAAGAATTTTTTAGGAAACTTGGATGCCTAGAACTTTTCATGTAACTGCAACCAGGGTTACAGATAAAATTTTAATAACATTACTGTAATTTTAGCAGATTTATTTGTAAAGTTACAGATTTCTGTAGCTTTAGAAAAACTACTTTTGCAGATTTGCAGTTCTTTTTTTTTTTTTTTTTTCTACAGTTACAGATGAAAGTTTAGTAAGCATGTAACTTTACATCTGTAGAACTACAGATTTTTTTTTTTTAGTGTTCAGTTTGAAAATTTCCAAGAGAAATATACTGCAAAATCTATTTTTTGTTTTAATAGTGGTGCGAATAGAATAGAAAAATAGTCAATTGTGGCAGCCCTGTACAGTCGGTCAAAAATGAAAAATAATAATAATTCTCATATTTTCTTTTCGACAATAGTATTCAACAATTGTCGCTTGTTTTCGGTATCAGAAAAGAGATTTTAATGCGTTATTCCACTTGAAAAAAAAAGTATAAATTCCTTGAAGCATGAATTATATTTTATTTGAGTACATATTGTATTGAATCTAAAATGCATGAAACATGTTTAATTAGTAGAATACGTTAATCATTTCCTATCGCAACAATATTTTGTATAACAGTGTACACTAAAAATGTTCCCAATGGTGTTTAATCATTCCTTTTCCAAACAAGAACAATGGATTATAGGATAAAAACTCACAACGAAAGTCAAAAAATACCTGACTAGAATAATTAACATTAGAAAAGTGAAATCAATACTTCAAGACTGAGTTTAACGGAAAAATGTTTGTAGAGAAGAAACTTTTTTACTAAGTTGAAAAATATGTGCTCTTGGAATACAGATTTGTTGAAGCAGTTTCTTGTTAAAACTGCAATTCTTTTTTTAAACGCTCTAAATTATTAGCATTGATTTCGGTTTGTAGATAAACAGATTTGAGGTTTTCCAATAACCTATTTAAATACATCGAAATTGCTATCATGATTTTATGAAGGCGATTATGTTTAATTTGACATCGCAATGGTGTTATTTTTGTAAAAGACAGATTAGTTTTTGTTTCATAGATTTAGCATAAAAATAAGTTTAAAACAAAAAAAAATCTTATATAGGAATCATCTATTTATCACGTATACACACTTTTTACATTTTTAAGAGACTAATGAAATAAGTGCAAATCGTGATGAATGTTAAATGCGACAAATTTATTGAAAATAATATAATTTTTCTTACACAAAAAAAAAATATATATATATATATTACATTTTTCAAAGTTAAAAAAATGATATTTTATCTCAAAACATTTAGTAATATCAAGTGAAAAATACATTTTAAAAGAAATCTTTAAGTCTATTTTTAATTTTAAAAAGCATATACAGGAATCATGTATTAAAAAATATCTTGTATACACTAGAAATATTTTTTTTTCTTTTTACATTTTTAAGAGACCAATGAAATAAGTTCAAACCGTGATGAATGTTAAATGCTACAGATTTATTGAAAATAACATAATTTTTCTTACATATAATTAAATTTTTCAAAGTTAAAATCTGATATTTTTTCACAAAACATTTAGTAATATCAAGTGAAAAATACATTAAAAAAATATTTAAATCTATTTTTAATTAAAATATTAATTTATTGATATTATCCCATATTCTAGCCTCAAAAATGGTGTTAGATAAAGGATATAATAGAAAATTTATAAAAAATTCCGTTGCAGGAAATGAATGATGTAGTTATGAATGTAGAATCTTCTATTATACTAATTCAACTAAATTTCTAAAACTTCTAAATTGTTCGAAAGTTTTAGCAAATATGTTTTATGGGAGATGATGTGCACGCATGAATAAATCAGTAATAGATTCGCTCTTATCAGGTAATTATCGCTGCTCAGTGGTTCAAAAACTTCCCCATACGTTTTTTTTCGACAACTATCATTGTTTGCTCTGGGTTTCAAAAAAGAGATTTTGCTGTGTTATTTATTACACTTTCAAAAAATATAAAATATTAGGAATATGACATATATATTTTGGGGGGATATATTACATTGAATCTAAAATGTATGATTTTTTTTCATTTAGTACAATACCCTCCTCAGTTCCTATCGCAACTCCATTTTGTATAACAGTGTATACTAATAATGTTCACATTGACTTTTACCAATTCCTCCTCAAGCAAGAACAATAGATTATAAAACGAAAACAAGCAAACAAAGTCAAAAAATAGCTAACTAAAATAATAAAGATTAAAAAAGGGAAATCAATACTTCAAGAATGTGTTTAACTGAAAAATGTTTGTAGACAAAAAACAACTTTACTATCTTTAAAAAGTATGTACTCTAAGAATACAGATTAGTTGAAATAGTTTCTTGTTAAAACTGCAATTCCTCTTTTAAGCACTCTATATTGAAAGCATTAATTCGGTTTGTAGAGAAACACATTTGAGGTTTTCCAAGAACCTTGTTAAATAACGTGACTTCGCTATCATGATTTCGTGTGCGTGATTAGCTTTATTTCGAAATCAGAGCGTATTTTATTTGTTTTTGTAAAAGATACAGTATTTTTCCTTTCGTTCTTTTAAACATAAAAAAATTAATACCAGAAAAAAAATGTGTAACAAGGTATTTTTTTAAAACTTATACATAGTAGAAATTCTTATACAGTTGGACCTCGTTATCCCGATAACCGGTTTTCATGTCACTCCGCTTATCACGTCAAATTATTCACGTCAAAAGTCCCGATTTTCTGTATATGGTTTTAATGTAAATAAACTCAGGATTTTACATCTTGAATAATTTTCAACTCCGGATATCCGGACGGTTTAGGAAAATAGTCCATTTTTCATAATCCATCTATAAATGATCGATAAATGAGAAATTTTATTTCAATCCTTTATCTGAATAATTAAACCCACACACTATGAATGACCCTCTTAAGCTCCAGATAGACGTATCAGTCTACTCGCGGTCTTTTTGTTCTGGTCAGACGGCTTTTTCTCGTGGTTACAGGGCACCTTTGATCAGAGTAAAACCGAAGCATTGCATTGCATTGAAATGATCAGAAATTATCTAACATCCATTTCGGAAACATTATTGATTACAATTCATTGTATAATATTGAAAAAAGAATAGTAGGAGGCACATGTCGGAATAAGCAAACCTTAATTCATATATATTTCATGTAACAAGAAAAAAACAAGTCATCATAAATCTGATTTTTATTCTTTTCAATTTTGTACTTGTGTTTATTCTGTTTAATAATAATGTTTTATAGCTTAAAACTGCAAGAACAGTTATGAATTTAAAATTGTCTTAAATTAATTTCAAATACAGATTTTTATAAACATATTTTTCTCCAAATCCGGTTATCGCGACACTCCGCTTATGACGACATTTTTTCTGGTCATTAGGGTGTCGGAATAACGAGGTTCGACAATATATATATATATATATATATATATATATAACCATTAATTAAACATTACCGACCACCCAAAAAAATTGTGATAGTATGAATGAATTGACAATAATACTGTTTTCCCCAAAACACACTGAATGAATAAAGAAAATACATATAACATTCATAACTAGATTGGTAAAAATCATTAAATGAATCCTTGCGATAAGAATGAAAAAAATAATGGAATTTCCTTATGAAAAACTATCAGAAAACTACAGAGTAGAAATCATATGGATAATACACAAAGATTATGCGCTATTGCAGCAGAGTTCTAAGCGTATGATATTTAAAAGATTGCTAAAAACATTTAGCTTCCATGGTATATATTAACTAGTATGTTGTGGCCATCACAAAACTTTCTTCTATCTCATACATGTCAATACTTCAAAATTCACTATCTTAGTGACAAATTAAATAGCAATCTGTGTTCATCATGAGAATTCTAAAAATATGAAATTCCGTGCATTAGTTCTCGAGGTATGACTATCGCTGAAATCGTGTAAATCCAGCAAAATGCAGCCTAGCAGCGCCACCTATTGGGTTATTTACACCAGAACCTAATTATCACCAACTTTTGTCAACGTCTAACTGAATATGAAGTTTGAGGAAAATTCGTCCATTAGTTCTTGAGATAGTGGTATTGCGTAAATCATGACAAATGCAGCATAGAAGCGCCATCTTTTGAGCGATTTGCAACAACACATAATTAGCAGCAATATTAATCAAGTTATACTTAAATCTGAAGTTTGATGAAAATTCGCGCATTAATTCTTGAGATAGAGCTATTGAGGAAATAGTTCAAAATTCAGCACAGCAGTGCCACCTATTGGGCGATTTGCACCAACACGTTGTCAGCATCATTTCATATCAAAGGCTAACTAAATCCGAAGTTTGGTGAAAATGTGTGCATTAGTTCTTGAGATAGAGGTACTGCGAAAATAGTGAAAATCCTGCAAAATGCAGCATAGTAGCACCACCTGTTGGGCGATTTACACCAAAACGTAAACAGCATCCATTCATTTCAAGGACTAACGGAATCTGAAGTTTTATAAAAATCCGTGCATTAGTTCTTGAGATAGAGCTTTTGCGGAAATCCTACAAAATTCTACATAGCAGCGCCACCTGCAGTGCGATTTACACCAAAAACTAATCAGCACCAATCTATATCAGGGACTGACTGAATATAAATTTTTATTAAATTCCGTGCATTACTTCTTGAGATAGGGCGCCCAGAAAATTTGTGTCACATACATACAGACAGACAGACAGACTCACAGACTCACAGACAGACATTTTGTAAAAATATGTTTTCTGGAATCTCTGACCCATAAAACGTATAAATCCGTCGAAAATTGGAATTCGAAAATTTTCATGAAACCAATACTTTCTTCTTGTAAAGATAGAAAGTAAAAAATATATAAGATACCAATAAGGGATAATAATTAAAAATGTATTGTTGTATTAAAAATGAAAAGATATCATAATTAATAACATCATAAATGGCTTACATTCATAATTACATGCGCAAATGCAGCATAATAATTTGAATGCTAATATATAACCATTAATTAAACATTACCGACCACCCACAAAAATTGTGATAGTATGAATGAATTGGCAATAACACAGTTTCCCCCAAAACACACTGAATGGATAAAGAAAATACATATAACATTCATAACTAGATTGGTAAAAATCATTAAATGAATCCTTGCGATGATAAAAATGAAAAAAATAATGGAATAGAGGTATCAGAGAACTACAAAGTAGAAATCATACAGATAATACACAAAGATTATGCGCTATTGCAGCAGAGTTCTAAGCGTATCATATTTAAAAGATTGCTAAAAACATTTAGCTTCCATGGTATATATTAAAAAATATACAGGGTGTCCGGTCTCAACGGTGTCCAATGGCTAATTCTTAAACCGTTAATCATAGACATATAGTTCCAATTAGAAAAATGTTTTAAATGAGGTAAAGAAGGATTTTTAAAGCAATTTAGGTCAAGAAAAACATTTATTTAAAAATTACGAAATTTAAATTTTTATACGGTCCCCCGGTCCTATAAGTGATACTTAGTAAACTTTTCCTATTTCTCTAACAAGTACGTCAAAAAAAAAAAGTCCCATTCATCTAACACTGAAATTGGTCGAGTTATGACATTTTCAATTTTATGACTTAAACCACTTTTCTGTAACCGAAAACAGATGAGTTGGACCAAGCTTTCAGGGGTCGTACACGAAGTGCTTAACGTATTATAAAGAGCGTCCACTCCAAACGATGTTCAATAGCTAATTCCTAAACCGTTTGTCAAAGACATATAGTTCCAGTTACAAAAAGGTTTTAAATAATGTAAAGAAGTATTTTTAAAGCGATTTAACTGAAGGTGCTGCCCCCTATAAATATTAAGGTAGTGTTAATTTTTAATAATTAACTTTCAGATTGGTTAAAATAATTGAAGAAGTGAGTTTCAAAACTCGCCTTATCGAGAAAATCAAATTTTGGGAAATCGCATAAAACCTTTAAATGCGCCCATTCGTATTCATTGAAAATTTGGAGATTGTAGTGTTTGATTGCTACAGTTATACCAAGAATAGATTGATAGAGAAACGCGATTTTTTAAATTTCGGATAAGGCGAGTTTCGAAACTGATGTCCTCAATTGAAATTTGACTTTTTTTTTTTTTTTTGGTAAGGAAATGAGTGTGTTTCTTTTGATGATTTTATTTTAAAAAGTTGTATTACTTTTATAAGCTTTTAACTTACGACGTTCGTATGTATGTCTTCCTAATTCAAAATTTGTATTCCAATTTTAACTCACTTCCAAATATCCGATCAAGATTAAATTTTGCATAATTATGTAAATCTAATGACAATGTAATATTAATATGATTTTAGGTACGTACCATTTATATTTATTTTACAGGACCATTCCAAAAATTTTGTATACATTATTGCCTACAAACAAAAATTTTAAAATCAAAATCAGTAACATTTATGTAAGGCATAGAGAGATTCTCAATGTAAATTTTCCAAATGAAAGTGCGTTGCGCTTATGTTTTTTATACAGTGCCGCACAAAAGAAGTCAGATGCATTACGATGTATGAGCAGGGATTGTTTATTATACATTTTGATGATATTATGCTTTTTCAAATTCAACTTTTTAGTTCTTTATAAAAACTTGTTTGAAAAAAATATTTTAGAGACCAAAATCAAACCAGTAGTTTTGGAAATATTATTATCGGATATGGAGGTCGTATTAAGTGGCCTCCCAGGTTGCCAGATTTGAATCTTTTAGATTTTCTTCTTTGGGGTTTTCTGAAAAATAACGTATATGAAAGAGAATCCACTAGTCGAGCAGATTTGTGGAATCGTATTGCTATGGCGTGCAGATCTGTAACACCTACAATGTTGAAAAAAGTAGAAGAAGAATTTATTTCACATGTACATTTCTGCATTGTAGCCGAAGGGACGTCACTTCGAGCACGTTTTAAGATAACCTTATTTTTTATTAATTAAGTTTTAGATTAGGTAATCTAACTATGTACCATTTTCTAAAGAGTTGTGACTGTTGCTTTTATAATCATTTAACAAAATTTCTGTTTTTTTTTTTTTTTTTTTTTTTTTTTTTTTTTTTTTTTTTTTTTAGTACAAGTTGGATATTTTGTTTTAATAAGTCAGAATGAACAAAAATCCCAAAATATATTTGTAATGTTAATTTACTCTCAATGTTTAATGTTAAATTCATATCTGACGATTATTTTTATTTCTAGTAAATTTGTGACTGACCCCTATTTTGCAGCAAAAAAGATACTCCAACTTTAAACATCTATTACTCGGTCAGTTTTAATCGCAGAGGAATGCGACTTTTTTTGTCTTACTTGTCAGTGCAATAGGATACTTTTACTAAATATCACTTATAGGACCTGGGGACCGTATAAAAATTTAAATTTCGTAATTTTTTAATAATTGTTTTTTTGACCGAAATCACTTTAAAAATACTTCTTTACCTCATTTAAAGCATTTTGGCAATTGGAACTATATATCTATGACTATCGGTTTAGGAATTAGCCATTGGACACCGTTGAGACCGGACACCCTGTATAAGATACCAATAAGGGATAATAATTAAAAATGAATTGTTGTATACAAAATGAAAAGATATCATAATTAATAACATCATAAATAGCTTACATTCATAATTACATGCTCAAATGCAACATGATAATTTATGCTAATATATAACCATTAATTAAACATTACCGACCACCCACAAAAATTGTGATAGTATGAATGAATTGACAGTAACACAGTTTCCCCCAAAACACACTGAATGGATAAATAAAATACATATAACATTCATAACTAGATTGGTAAAAATCATTAAATGAATCCTTGTGGTGATAAGAATGAATATATATATATATATATATATATAACCATTATATAATTACAATTCATCATCTATTTCCAATTACTAAAATTAAATTAATAAATGTAGCTTCAAATATTTATATATTACAAAAGATCATGAGATAAGAAGCAAATCAGGTTGGGAAATTAATGAATCAAATTAATTGCACAATAGCGGATATTCGCCCACAATGTTGATGTTTTTTTTTCAAATGGACCTTGTAAAAACAAAACAAAAGAAAAAAAAACAGGGGTTAGGGTTCCACAGATTTTGGCAGCATACACCTATGAAGGCTATGCCCGCTCCGATATCAAACCATGCCAATCTATAATTATTATGTTTTTGTTTTATTTTGACCTACATTTAACCCTTTGCACTCCCGAGGTGACTCTCACTCACCACTAGTGTTGTCACGTGTCCCTCGTAAATCGGAACGCCAAATGTTTTGGACACCACTAATGTATTACAGTTTATTTCGCCATATTTTATCCCAGATTATTCGGCCATTGGATAAGACGAAAAAAAAATTGTTTCAAATACTGGTGTCCAAATTTTTTTGAGCACCCAATCACGCGAGACACTCTTGGTCAGAGAGAATTACCTCCCAAGTGCAAAGGGTTAAGTGAAAATTACAGCTTCGACGTTCATGATGAGTCTATCTGGTCACCTCTCTACTTGAGTTTAATCATGGTAATAAAAAAATATATAGGAGAATTCTTCGGTATACCACGCATTCAAATATTTTGCTCTTTTTAATGTGATTCCCAATAAATGGTTCTTAGAAAAGCAAATGAACACAATTTATTAGTTTAACCCTTAAATGGGCGATTTCTTACTTTGTTTCGAAAAAAATATATATGATTCTCTAAAATGCTTATTACACAGGAAAATTAATGAAAATATCAGAAATACATTTTTCATATAATATGTCAATCTTTTTTTCCATTGCACATCTGCAATATAAGTAAAAACTACATGTGCGTGGGTGTTTTACGCTAAAATGTTGCAAATTAGTAAATATTTTGTCCAATAAGTTTGTCTCCAAATACCTTATTTTATATGATTATTTATTTTATAAAACTTAACCTTTAACCCTTTAATTCCCATGATGGAATACTTTCTAGAAATTACGTAGTTTAGAGAATCTGGCTTTACACCAGAAAGTTTCAATGGTTAATTTCGCTTTATTTAAATACGGAATGTCTGTTATTAAATAAAACAAATATTGTTATTTTAATTTTCTGGTGTGAATTAGGTATATACGAATAAAAAAAATCTATTAAATTCAAAAAATGTTGTTTTCATATATGCAAAGATGCGGACTAAAGGGTTAAAAGAATTATAGATCTAATTTTATTATCTATCTATTACAAAAAAAAAAAATATGCGGCAACAATGTGCTTACAATGTATGGGAATTACAAAAACGGAGCTAATTTTTCAAATAAAAGTAAACAACCACAATGTCATCTCTATTGGATAATCTAAAAAATCGCATACAAATTTTATAAAAGAAAATGTAATAAAAAGTCCAAAATCTGCCTTCTCTTCAGAACACAGAACATGCAACGACAGAGACATATTTATAAAATTTCTTTAATAAAACATATAACATATTATTATTTACACATACATAAATATTACAGTTTGAGAAGATTGGGAGCATATTATTATTATTTTAATTTAATTAATATCAAGTTTAAAACACATTAGTAAAGACATATTAAAATAATTTGTTTTATTCAAATATTTCTTTATGAATGTCTTAATCCCATGTTTTTTTTATTTTAAAAAGCGTGTTATTAACAAAAATCAAGGACAAAGGGAGATGATTTTGTAAAGAAATAAACTTTCGAATTTTCAGGTTGTCGCATGAGATTTGAATACTTATTTACTTATCAAGAAGTACAACTATTGCAAATATATTGTCAGTCAAGCTTTTTAAAAGCAAGTGCATTTCTAGATGGCGTTCTTTATCACAGTCCAAAAAAAAAATTAATTTATACCGAAATCGAAACAGATGTGAATTTTCAAATAAACTAATGGAAATATAACTAAGGCAAGGAAAAAAAAAACATGCAAATATAACGACGTAAACATAGTTGGAGATATTTATTTACGCACTAGAAATATACGAATTTTTAAAGTTTTTAAATTAATTTTCATTTAGGTAACCCGTAGTTACATGCATCTTTCCTTTCAATACGTAATTACATATATACGAATATCAGTTTTACATCTATCTTAAATACTTATATCAATCATAGGTAGCTAGTTACATATTTCATACTTTTAACCATTTAAGTACTGAATTATGAGTTCATGAAAATTTCATCTTCTAAAGCATTTTTCGTGAATTTTGAAACTATATTAAAATATTTACACACTCATTTAATAAATTTTAGAAGGATTGAAAGATTTACAAGGATTAATTAAATTAGGATTTATAGGGATTTTGTGCAATATTTATAACCCTACTCAAATCTTTATTTTAAATATTTTTCTTAGTATTTTGTAGAATTAGGAAATGCACAAATATAATGTTCTTACAATAGAAATATAGAAATATTTCCGAAATGAAAAAAAAACCCTCCCCCCCACCCCCAACGCCAAGAAAGCTGAAAAAATGCAAAGACAAAAGAAATCATCCTTTTAAAAGTATTTTGTTTTGTGTAACCAATAATATTTTGGAACAAGTTAAGCAATGTATCTATTACTCATTTAAATAGTATTACTACTAATCCACATCTATGTGTAAGGAATATTGACCATGTGTAATTCAGACCAAGGCCGGTACATTTGAATTTTATGTATTTTTCTGTTAGCCGGCCGCCAATGATCGCCAACATTCCGTCAAACAATTTTTCTCCTCAAATCCCCGTTCGGCAGCCTTTAAAATGTATGAATTTCGTCAAAACCACAATCAATAATCCATGTATGAGAGCTGTGTGCGTATTAAACCGATAAAACAAACATTATTGGATGCATGAAATTCGTTGTGCAGCTGTTTCTAAAATTTATGAAATTCGTTAAAATCCCAGTCACAAACCGATGTGCGAGCACTACGCGCATATTAAACCTAAAGAAAAACATCACCTCTTGCCTGAAATTCGTTAAAACCAACATCTGTCTAATATAATCTATATAGTTTATCTATTAGTAGGGGAGACCGCGGCTAGTAGGCGCAGTTTTTAGTTATTGATTTTTATTAACTTTTTGTTTAATTTTGTAACAATTTTTAACTGCACTTCTCAAAAACAGGCATTTGGCTATAAATACCCGGAATTTTGCGTTTGTAACTTTTGTAGTTTATGTTTAGCGGAAGCCTGAATTAAAACGAAAAATATGCGCCAACTTATCACAAAAAGGAGGAAGTTACCTATGTCTATGGGATAAGTTGGCACACGCGTAATAAAAATTTAAATGAAACTCAAAAAAGATACGCAGTTAAGAGAAATCAATTTTATTATTAACAGTAAAGTTAAACAAATGAGTTATCACCGTGCAATGTAAATTCTAAATATTACAGACATAAAAATAATGAATAAAACTTTAACAATGAATTACTTCTATCCTACTCGATATCATCATTGGCGTTAAAATTGTCACAAATAAAAAATCGAATGTCTCTGTTTCGACAAGCCTCGTGTGCCCAAAATGTGGCATTGCAACCACTTTTCTCTGTATTTGCTCTATTTCAAGCCACCAGCACACACTAGACAATAACATTCATCGTCATCTGAGTTATTGTTAAGATCCATGCTTTTCTCAGTTACAAATTTCCTTTTGTTGTAGGTGGAAACAATGTTATTTTCATTATCTAGTTACCTTTGACCATTTTTTACTATTGACTTTCTTTCCTTCGTTCTTGTACTTAATCTTTTTTGTCTCTAAAGCTTCCTTTTCCTCTTTCAATGCCTTTAGATTTGATGAATCTGTCAATGTGTAACTCTTGTAATATCCTAGCTCCTACGTCTATTTTTCCCTATTTTCTTTCTTGGTTCTGTCTTTTGTAATGGTCTAATATCCCCAGAATTTAATGATCCAACATCTGAAGCCAAAATCATAAGTGTCCAATTGCCCAATGACTCCTGGAGATAAAACCGAAAATGTTAATACAGAATATTTTGTGCATCCAGCTTCTAGCCTTTCATAGGTGAGTTATGACCCAGCAAAGAAAGAAACAGTGGGCCATCAGTTGGAAAAAAAGATGGCAGCCAGCAGTGCTATCATCGGTAAAGTGCAAGGGCGCCATTACTTAAACCTGTCGAAAAGTATCCGAGCCGAATGCAGCTGGCCCATCAGTGATGGCCAACAGCAGGCCAGCATTGGTATGCCATCACATTACTTCAATCCGGCACTTTTCCTGCAGTGCTAGCACATATACCACTGCTATTCCTTTGCTGGCCCAGCACTTTCCCTTACAAAAATTTCTTATAGAATTCTATAAAAAAAACAAGTATTATATAATTATGGCTCTTTTTTCTATACGCTAGTTTCACCAAGAGCTATAGAAACATCTGTAGAAGTGTCTATAATAGAAATGTCTATAGAAATATTTGAACTGCATGTGATCACCCTCCCAAGTACTGACCGCGCTCGATGCTGCTTGGTTTCCGTGATCGGACATGAACAAGTGCTTTCAGCGTACGCTACGATTGCTCGTAGTTTTCAAGCTCTCATTACACTATTTCAAGCTTGTTTCTTTTGTGATTTACGGTCCCGATCATTAAACTGGTATAGAAATTATTCTTCTGTATAGAAATCCTATGTATTTTATACGCTTTCTTTTATTATTGATTCTGAACTGCGTAAATTATGAAAACCGAAATCCTTTGTAACCTAGTAAAACCAGATTTAAGGAGAAAAAAAAGTGCGTTGAAATAAAGAATTTATTTATTCATTTACTTTTTTATTTTGTTGGTGGCAGTGGTGCTATATTTTTTACAGTTTCAAAAAAATTAGCTTCACAGCTTAAATTGTGTTAAGATATTCATTTCAGATTTGTGTTCAAATACTCAATGTCTTCGATATTCGCAGCGCCACCTAGCGTAAGGATTTCCAGCAATAATACTGCAAAAGTTCGTGCATTTCAATGTAGTGGTGGGCCAGCGCATAAGATAAAATGGATGCCCACCAGAATTTTATCTGATGATTTCCAACAGCAAAATTGACTGAAGCTGTCCAGCAGTGGTCATGCAGTGGTAGACCATCAGCCAGCACTTCTCCATCATTGCCAGCACCTATCTTGCTGCTGGCCAGCAATTTCCTCTTTGCTGGGGAACACCGTACCTGGGTAGAATTGTATTCTTCATAATTTGGCAATACCAGATCAGTCTTCTTGAAGAATATTAAAAGCTTTAGCAATTTGTCTAATAGATCTTCCGTTAATTAATACGGTATCCACAGCATTTCTTATAATATTCTTCTATGGTTTAGCCTGTTCTGTTTTTACCAAGTAATTACACATGTTTTCTGTAACAATTGAACGGGATAATTTATCAAACAGGATAAAACAGCTGAAAATATTACAGAACAATGTAACGGAGTTTGTTAGCGCACCGAGCCAACTTGCTCCGTGTTCAGTGCTTCTACTTGCCCCAAAATAAATTTCTTCACAAAAGGGAGACGTAACCTTCTAAACATAAATGATCCATGTAAATCATATACGGAGTATGTACAGTTAACAGTACACTTTGAAAAACTATACAAATTAAATCGCAATTATTAAGATAAATATTAGAATTTAGAAATAGAAAGAAGCAAAAGAAATTTACAATTGAGTGCAAAAAACAGAAAAATCGTAATAAATATCAACTGGAAGTAGGTAACTTTGCTAAGCTACAATGAGAATTGTAAAAAGTAAGAAGAAAGTTACTCTGTGATTGGATATGCAATCTATCCACAAACAGGTGAATTATACTTACCCGTGCAGCCAACTATCCCCGATCTCCCCTATTATATAATTCTGAATTAAGAGGATCAGAAAAGAAAATATGAAAACAAATTGAACATGCACATACATATATATATATATATGAGTGTGTGTGCATGCATTCTGAAATATTTATAATATTAAAAGTAGTAAAATAAGTACCAAAATCAAATCATGAAGGTGTTTTTTATAAACGGTGAGAATAGTACAAAAACAGGCAACTGTATAAATACGGGGTACTGCTGAACTGCTGAAAGGTGGGAGGGAAATACTATTTTAATTAATAATATGAAAATAAATATTTCTGCTTTTTGTCGGAAGTTTTGTTATTTAAGATTTTGCTTCTATATTTATTCTTTAAAGCATTTTACATACTAAAATGTTTTTTATGGTTTTTTTGCAAATAGTACTGTATGTTGCGTATTAATTCAATAACTCATTTCTTTTAGAATTTATTTTTATGTTTTAAAAAACATTATTGAATCACCACATAAAAATTTTATGTTTCCATTTCGAAAAAAAAAATATAGCTGACATTTTGAAATTTAAGCGATGTAGTAAAACTCCATAAAATAATTTTTTTAATGACATTTTCTGTGTCTTTTTGAATGAAAGAACATAAATAAGTAAAATAAGAAAATTTTATTACGATTTCAAAAGTTACTAAATATTTCAATTGTCTTTCTCTTAGGAGCAATAATTAAAATTCTGCTCTGAATTAAGTTTTTCCAGATCCATTTAAATAGTTTAAAATGATAGTATTTAAACTATTATAGGATGTCTGCGAAAGAGCAAAGTCTGTATTACATATGCACGTTAGGGAGTTATGCAGAATGATTAATTTAAAAGAGTACCCGTTGGTTTTTCTTATTACTCTTTAATCTGACGGATGTGGCAACTGTTCTAACACGGAAGTAAAATTGTTTGAACCATGTTTAAGTATGGAAGGCAAGTTTCAAAACTGTGGCACTATTGCAACTTCATTTGTGAGATAAAACAGAAATGGTGACGTATAATGATACTTAATCCTGTGATAATTTTATTTTTAAAAAATATAATTCAGTTTTTTTACATTATCATTCTTTACAGCAAATGTTGAAAATGTTCGTCACCATTTTGGAAGCAAGCTCGACCACATTCATTCGACAACGTTTTTTGACATACTTCGCAACATTGTTGGTGTTATTGATAAGATTTCTTCAGTTACGATTTGTTTTAATTCATCGATAATTGCACGACTTCCCTGAAAAACCCTATCTTTGAGATAACCCCACATAAAAACGTTGAAAGTAGCAGACGATTTACTCAAATCATTTACGCAGAATCGGAATAAAAGTTACTAATGATGTCCATGCGAATTTATGTTTAAAAAATATTCCTCGAATTTAGAAAGCGAAAAAAACGATATCCGCACATTTAATATAGATATATTAAATAAGTAACGACGTTTAAAGTCTAACTACATATATTAGAGATGTGGATAATACAAAAAACAAACTGGTACTCTTTTAAATTGATAATCCTGTACATAGTGTTGCCAGGTGTCCCGCGTAACTCAGGGCTCCAAACGCTCCAGATACCGCTAATTTCTTAAAATTTATTTCGACATCTTTCATCGCAGATAATTCCGTCATTATTTAAAGAGAAGAATTTACTTTAAATTACTTTAAAATATTGGTAATCAGAGCATTTGGAATCTCGATTAACTCGGGACATATGACAACACTACTTACACACAATGGAGGATATTCCAAATATGGGTTCGAGGCTCAAAAAAGTCACGTGATACCGGTAATTTACCCAATGAACTTCTAACTGATAAGAAGGGAAGATACTACTGCTATGCCTCATGAACGGTTTCATTGGCTAGCGGGGATTTACATTACACGTCTACGGAGCCTTCCCTTCTTTACGCTAGAAGTTTTTACCTTGACCACGTGATCAAAACGGAGATGGAATATCCTCCATTGCCGAAAGATTATATTGTAGGCGACTGGATTTTGAATGTTTCTCTGTCGTGTTTGCATGTTAACTTTTATACTGAAATGTTGCATTTCTCCCCTGCCCTGTTTCCGTAAATATAAAGAGTTCTGTGAAAAATTGGAGTATTGTTTGTATTTTCCGAATTTATGTATTAGTTAGTTAATTAAATCTGTATTTTGATCAAATGTGAAGTTTAAACCCTTAAACGTTCAGTGATGCAAATTTGCATCAATTTTATTTAACTTTTAACCCTTTGCACTCAAGAGGTGACTCTCAATCACCACTAGTGTTGTGAGGTTTCCCTCGTAAATCGGAAAGCCAAATGCTTTGGGCACCACTAATATATTACAGTTTATTTCGCCAGCTTTAATCAAAGATTATTCGGCCATTAGATAAGGCGAAGAAAATTAGTTTAAAGTACTGGTGTCCAGAGCATTTGGAGCACAAATTTACGCGGGACACTAGTGGTCAGTGAGGATCACCTCTTGAGTGCAAAGGGTTAATAAATAAATTAAGTTCTTAACAGCCACTATATTTATATAGAAATATTAAACCTATAAAAATTAGTAAAAAACATGCTACTAAATAAAGTTAAAAATCTGTCTTAAAATTTCTGGTGTGTAATCCTTAATATGAGAAAAAAAACATAATTCTAAAAGAATAATTCATGCATTTAAGGGTTAACCCTTACCGGCCCGGAGAAATTCTGTTTATAAACTGATGAAATAACGGATTGACATCGCAATTTATAAACGAATTTATTAGAAAATACGACCTTGCTGATTTTCATATATATTATAATAAGAAAATTTTAGTTAAATATTCTTTGTGCCGTTTGTCAGTTTTGGAATTAAAATTAGGTGCCCTTTTTTAGGACACCGCACCGGTAAGGGTTCACTGATAAGAGCGAATTATTGAAAAGAGCCTCGCCATGTTTGAAGAATCATTTGCCTTTATTTACTAAAATGAATGGTAGCCCATCAATTTGAGGACTTGTGACTTTTAAAGTCATTTTCTTTTAGCAGTGGTAAAATTTAACCTTTACCTTCCTCGGGTGAATGTTAGGATTATAGAGCTTCGCTATAGAAACACATTTATAAACGTTACTTTTGCTAAATTCATTGCAAAAAAGTATAATCTGGTATTTTGCTCTAGGAATCTTGAATTTGTTGAACATTGACTATGAAGCGTTGAACTGTGTGAGAAGTGCTATTGTGGGTGGATATTTAAACGTAATCGAGTACTCTTACTTAAATTTGATTGAACTTCGAAAGTGTGTTTATTAAACCTGTCAGTCAGAGTTCGACCTCCGTTATTGGAACAAAATCTATTATTGTGAGTTGTTAAAAAGCTTGAGATTTTATTCCTTGCGCAAGTGCACAAAGTTAAATTCTTTGATCCTTGCTAATTTAAAATAAATTAAAATTTGTTATTTAACGCAAATAAATATTAAAGCTAGATGAACATAACATATTTTTGATATCTATTAAATACTACAATGTTAAATTTTACGTAAATGTATTATGTAAAGCAGATGTTATATTTGCTATAAACGTATTAGATATTGTTTCTTTCATTAAATTTCATTAAGGGGTCAAATTCATTCCTTCAAATAAATCAAATTATCTCTAAAGAAAACAAAACGATTATCAAATTACTGACCTTTTTTACAATAGCAATTACAGTGATAAATTTCTTTCTAAATTCAAGCTATCAGTATCACTTCTCTATTTAATTTTATTTGTAGTCATTACATTTCACTTTCCCGGAAAAAATGCAATCTGTTTCGACGTCTTCTGTAAAACCAAAAATGAAAATTTAGCGTACTAGTGCATATTTCTTAGTCGTTGATAAATTCACTTATCTGTCGGAAAATATGATTTGATAAATGAAAGGTCCATCAATTATGAAAATATGTCATGATGAATACTCAATAAGAAAAGTTCAATTATCAGACGTTTTCTTCTAATGGCGCAAAGTCTTCATATAGCAACTCAGTTATATATAAACCAATGGATATCCGCAATATTCTGCATTATGTATCTAAATCCATGAACATATACTACTAATGCTTTTTTTTCTCCGAACATGATTTTCAATCTACCGTTATTTATTAATACTGACATTCATACTTATATATTTCATAGAATTGTTTCACTGGGAAATTGAATGAAATGTATTTAAAATATGTAGATAAATATTCTTTTCGCGCGCAATCTCACATATCCACTTGACTAGGATGTCAAAAGTGAGTCATTGGCTACAACATACATTTTAAAATTTATATTTGGATCTTATTACTGTCACAGTATGTATATTTTACTACAAGAAAATTTCCAAATGTTTGATAACAAATTGCATAATAATTCTTCATTTCAACAGCGGTCGAAATGAGAAAATAAATAAGTTTAAATTTTGTAAAACTTTTCCAGAATATTTGAAATTTTAATATTAAATTAATCCTAATAACTAAATTTATGCAGCTCACATAATCTCTGTTCTGTTGAAACTAGCAAACTCAGTGGAAATCAAAGCCATGAATATAATCCACTGTTAAATTTTTACACTTTACAAACACGAACGTGTTCAACAAAGTATATAGTTAAAACTAAAGTAGTTTTCAAATGAAAACGATTTAAATATGCTACCGTTTGTAGCTCTGAAAACGAAAATGTCACATTCTAAATAATTAACTTTCAGAATAAATTTATTTGTACTTAAAGTTACTTGAAAATTTTCAGTAAATATTCTTTATGAAAATAAGATTTAAAAAAAATTCCTTTTATTTCGCATGGATGAATAATATTATTTATTATATACTTCATATATTAAAAAATGAAAATTACAATTTACTGTATTGAATAACTATATAGTTTTGATGAGTAAACTTTCCTTAAACTTAAATATCCCTGTATATATTTTTAAAAATAAAGTGAAATGAAACTTTATACTAAAAGAAATCTCCAAACGTAAAATATAAAACTATCACAACGCTTTTGAAATGAAGGCATATTGTCATATAATTAACCATTTTAAGAATCTCAACAAAGAATATTGTAGGCACTGTTATACATCAAGCTTCCAATGATTGCTTTTGAGCTGTGAGATTAATGTAAGTTCGGCTTTACGTACATTCTCTTTAAAAGAAACCTATGATATTTTAACAAAATATTTCGACCACTAACAAAATAACGGGATTTTATTTAATAACCGTTTGTTTTATCCTTTCATACAGTAACGTTAATGTGAACTGCCTTTAACCGATAACTTCAATATCAATATCAGATCACTGTTCAGGTAAGTGTGATAGTATTTTGTTTACAACCCCATATGGAAAATCATTCTACCGGAACATGAAAAATCTTTACAATAGCTCACAGAGAATTAATAACAATAAACACGAGATTAGAAAGTTCAAACATGTTATATGTTACTACAGGATACCCATCAGAAATACTAGTGAAATTACAAAAAAAACAAAGGAATCCACATAACATATTTATTTGTTAAAAAAAAAACAAAAAAAAAAAACAATAGACTTTCAAAATTTCCTGCATCTTCTACACACACTTAGTTCTCGTGTAATCATGTTCATGGAGACTCGCTTGATAATATCATATCATTTTTTGTGATCCCTACGAAATCTTTGACGATTTATAGTCCAGGCAATAGAGACCGTTATAGGGGCTCTACCTAGCATAATTCATGGTAGTTCTGGAAAAAGGCTTACTATATGTTTTTGGGTCGCTGAATCCGAATTTTTAACTTCCCACCAAAATTTCCACCGGCAACCCCTTAAATTTTGATAAAATGCCCCCCAAAAAAGGCTTTTATTAAAAAAAATCATTTTATTGTTTTAGCGAAAAAGTACCTAGAAATTCAGAAAGTAGACAAAATTTGCAACAAATTAGATATATGACATTATGACTTAGGATGAAGGGGAAGGGGGGGATCTGCCTCGGAACATGCGCGCGGTGCTGCGTGAACTAAGTTGCGGAATTCCACTTAACCACTCACACGTTTACATTTGCCCTCCGAAGTTTCTCTATAAGGTTTACTTTAAGTTTTTTGGGTCGCTGAATCCGAATTTTTAACTTCCCCCCAAAATCCTCCCCCAATAAAATAGTTGTTTTTAACTTAAATTTCTTATTGTTTTAGGGGAAAAGCATTACGAAATGGGCTGCCTCTGAACATGCAGTGCAGAGCTGCGTGTACTACGTTTTGAATTCCAGGCAATAGGGGATTTTACCTGGAAAAAGTAATACTGGTTCTGCATTTTGACTCACTTTATGTTTTTGGGTCGCTGAATCCGAATTTGTAACTTCACACCAAAATTTCACCCGGCAACCCCCCAAAAAATTGATTTTTTGAAAAAATTTGGTTTTTGAGAAAAGCGCGCGGGGAATGTCCCGAGGCAGAACCCTCCCTCCCCGTTTATCCTACGTCATAATGTCATATATCCTATTTGTTGCAAATTTTGTCTAGTTTCGAATTTCGTAATAAATTTGCCCTAAAACAATAAGAAATTTAAGTTAAAAACAAATATTTTTTTTTTTGGGGGGGGGGATTTGGGGGTAATTTAAAAATTCGGATTCAGCGACTCAAAAAACTTAAAGTAAAACTTATAGAGAAAGTTCGGAGGGGAGATGGTGGGCGAATGTAAACGTGTGAGTGGTTAAGTGGAATAGCGCAACTTAGTCCACGCGGCACCGCAGCATATGTTCCGAGGCGATCCCCCCTTCCCTTTCATTTTAAGTCATAATGTCATATATCTATTTTGTTGCAAATTTTGTCTAATTTCTGAATTTTTAGATACTTTTTTCCTAAAACTATAAAAAAATTGATTTTTTTAATAAAACTTTTTTTGGCGGGGGGGAGGGGATTTTACCAAAATTTGTGGGGGTTGCCAGGAGAAATTTTGGTGGTAAGTTACAAATTCGTATTCAGCGACCCAAAAAACATAAAGTAAGCCTATTTCCAGAAATTCCATTAATTTTGCTAGGCCCTATACGGTCTCTATTGCCTGGACTATAATGGTCTATCACTGTATGACCACTGCTGGACAGCTTCAGTCAACTTTGCTGTTGTTGCAAATTCGGATTCAGCGACCCCAAAAACATAAAATGAGTCGAAATCCAGAACTAGAATTAATTTTTCCAGGTAAAACCCCCTATTGCCTGGACTTCATAACTTAGTGCGCGTAGCGCCGCAGTGCATGATCAGAGGCAGCCCTCTCCCTCCCCGTTCATCCTACATCATAATGTCATATATCCTATTTTTTGCAATTTTTGTCTAGTTTCTGAATTTCGTAATGCTTTTCCCCTAAAACAATAAGAAATTTAAGTTAATAACAACTATTTTTGGGGTGGGGGTTTCGTGGGGGATAATTTTGGGGATAAGTTAAAAATTCGGATTCAGCTACCCAAAAAATTTAAAGTAAACCTTATAAGGAAAGTTCGGAGGGGAGATGAGAGGGCGAAAGTAAACTTGTGAGTGGTTAAGTGGAATTGCGCAACTTAGTCCAAGCAGCACCGCGCGCATGCTCCGAGGCAGAACCCCCCTTCACCTTTATCCTAAATCATAATGTCATGCATCTAATTCACTGTAAAAAAAAATCTGTAGTTCTACAGATGTAAAGTTACATGCTTACTAAACTTTCACCTGTAACTGTACGAAAAAAGCTGCAAATCTACAAAACTAGTTTTTGTAAAGCTACAAAAATCTGTAACTTTACAAATGAATCTGCTAAAATTTCAGTAATCTTACTAAACTTTTATTTGTAACCCTGGCTGCAGTTACATGAAAAGTTCTCGGAATCCCAGTTTCCAAAAAACTTCTTAGTAACCTTACAGATTTTGTGATTTTCGGCGCAAAAGTGTGTCTGTTACATGAAATTTTGTTGTTGCCGTTACATGAAAAGTTCTAGGAATCCAAGTTTCCTAGAAAAACTTTAGTAACTTCACAGATTTTTTTTTACAGTGTTTGGTTCAAATTTTGCTACTTTTTGAATTTCTAGATATTTTTCTCCTAAAACATTAAAAAAATTGATTTTTTTAATAAAAACCTTTTTCGGGGGCTTTTTACCGAAATTTGGGGGATTGTGGGGGACATTTTGGTGGGAAATTACAAATTCGGTTTCAGCGACCCAAAAAATATAAAGTAAGCCGATTTCCACAACTACCATTAATTTTGCTAGGTAAAATTCCCTATTGCCTGGACTATTAGTAGACCTGACGATGATTCGATTAGTTATTGTGTCGGTTTCCGCAAACTGTTCATCATAATTCTCATGAAAAAGTCTTTTCACTTCTTTTAAAGTTTTCTTGTTGAAAAAATATTCTCTAAAAATGTAACAATAATAATCTGGAGAGAACGCTGTATTTATCATATTTTATGAATACGCGTTTCCTAACATTATTCTGGACCATTTTTGCTACAACGAATTGGGCCGATAAAATATTAGATTCCAGTGCTACACCAAGCGAATTTTGGAGGTCACTATAACAGCTTTAGAATTGGTATTCAATGAAATAATTTTTTTCTCTCGCATCTTAAACAAAAACACTACTTTAATACAGAAATATATATAAAAAAAATGCAATTTAACAAATTGCAACGACCGTTTGGAAAATGATTTTTTCAAAGACTAAAATTTAAGACATAAAAAATCGCACGGAGTTGATCATACATTACTTACGCCATGGATTACATTCTTTGGTACTGTAAATTTTCAAACTTCTACGGACCTGGTCATTGATTACGTACGCCATGGATTAAACATTAATATTCCTGGACCAATTTTAAATGAAATTTCATTCTTAAACTTCTAAAAATCCCACAATATTACTTTTTACACCGTCGTATGGAGAAAAATGTACTTTTAAATGCAATTTGTTTGAAAGCTGTGTCTCAATTTGTTTCTGAGTTATTATTTTTTTTTGTAGTTTTTATTACTTTTTTGTCATAGTGAAACAGAAGTATCCATCTCTGTTGAATGTAAAGGGAAAATACAGATTACTGTATAGACCAATCAGAAAAGAATAAAATGCGGATTCAATCAATAAAACGCTTCAGATATGTTTTTGTATTTCCTACCCTGACAGAGGACAATAACCATTTTCCCAAATGGTTAAAAAAAATGAGTAACAAGTTTATCCCGGTTTTCATGAAAAAAGAATATTGAAGATTAGAACATTAGAAATAAGAGAGAATAATAATTCTAGAGAATAATAACAATAGAGATTAATAATATTAGACGAGAAAGAGAATAATAATATTAGAAATAAAAGAATATTATATTGAAGATTTAAGTAAAATTGTGAAATAGTAGAATTTTAAAAAGAGTCATAATTTAAATTTAAAGTATTTCTTAAATTCTGTAATTTGG